>VDFB02109042.1:1590113-2225242 GCA_007258455.2 Sequoia sempervirens
GCTCTTTACTCAGCCATGCTGGTAAGCTTCAGCTTCTTTCTACTATTCTTCAAGGTATCCCTATCTATTTCCTATCCATTTTTAAGATACCTAGATATATTGTTGACAAATTTGAGAAAATCCGAAGGTCTTTCCTCTGGTCGGGCACTGAGGAAAAAAAAAACTCGCTTTGGTTAAATGGGATAAGGTTTGTCAACCGAACAGTTGTGGTGGTCTTGGGATAAGAACCATTCCTAATTCTAATAAAGCTCTTATGGCCAAAGTGGGTTGAGATCATCTGAGGGATAGGAAGGATTTATGTGAGATAATGAATGCCAAATACCTTTTGAACCAATCATTGATTGACTGCCTTTTGGAGGCCCACCCTACGGGATCCTTGGTTTGGAAGGGTATCTGCAGTCTTCAGGACCTTATGAGGAATGGGATCAAATGGAAGATAGGTAATGGTAATAAAATTGGATTCTGGGAGGATTCTTGGTTACTTGACTCTCCGCTGGAATCTTTTGAGTTCAGGTTTCTTAAGGGTCAGGCTCAACAAGTGTTTGGTATATATATTAGTGATTATCTTTTAGGACCCTTGAGAGATAGGAAATGGAATGACATTAGCCTTTGTTGTCCTTTATCCTCTAATTTGTGTCTTCTAGCCAAGATGCTGCAGGAGTTACTCTCTCACCAGGATACCCCCTTCTCACCATGGGGATGATTTCTTCTGGATCCATGATAATTAAGGTAATCTTACTATTAAATCTACTTAAAAATAGCTGACTGATCAGGGTGTGGTCAATAATCTATGGAAAAAGGTTTGGAATAGATACATGATACCGAAAGTTAACTTCTTCTGGTGGACTGTATGTCATAATAGAATTCTTACTCAGGATAATCTAAGGAAAAGGGGATTCCAGATCCCCAACAAATGCCTTTTGTGTATATGCAACGAAGAATCGGTTGATCATCTACTATTACACTGCCCCTTTGTTGTTGAGGTGTGGGAGCTGGCTTTTGGAAGGTTGGGGATACAGTGGATTATGTGTAAGGACATCACATCCTTTATTTTGAGTTGGTCTGGACCCTTTACCCATCCATTAACTAGTGAAATATGGAACCAAGTTCCTCCCATTATATGCTGGTGCTTATGGAAAGAAAGGAACAATAGGATCTTCATGAACACTGAGATGAACCCAAAAGAGGTGTTTGGTATTGGAGCTCGGCTCATTGAGGAAAATATCTCTCTTCAAAGGGAAAACCCCAGATAAATACCCCACTGAGATGGAAATAAGCATAGCTAAAGCTTGGCATCAGAACTTGCATGCCAATTCGTATGACAACTCCAAAATTCTAGCTAGGAGAGCCACTATTTGGAAACCCCCTGACAGGGGCTAGTTTAAACTAAAATTTGATGGGGTTGCTAAGGGCAACCCAAGAAAAGAAAGTATAGGAGGTGTGATCAGGGATCACAGAGGAAAGTTGGTGGCTGGTTATGCTGGGGGGATTGGTCTCCATTCTTCTATGATAGCAGAAGCTAGAGCGTTGTTAAAGGGCTTACAAATAGTTGATTCCTTGGGGATAGAGAACCTGCACATTGAAGGTGACTCTAAGTCCATTATTGATGCTATTAATTTTGATAGACTGCTGGGGTGGAACACTAAGGATATTCTTCTTGACATTAGATTCCTTGTGTCTAAATTAAAATTAAAGGTGGCCAATCATATTTACAGAGAGGGGAACTAAGTGGTTGACGCCTTAGCCAATTTTGGCTCTCACTAGAAATTTTCCAAATGTTGGAATGATTTAAGTCTAGTTCCACCAAATATTCAGATTATTATAGTGAAGGAACAAATCCCTTGACCCATGATGAAAACACAACATGTGCTTAGCTGGATTTCTGGGGGGTCCATAAGATTTTTCGTTGGGCTTTGTGGTCTTATTGTTTTTATGAGATGGATGATTAGTTGTATCGATGGGATGGATACCAAGTGGATTTCTTCAAATTATAGGATGGAGCTCGTTTGGAAAAAGGAAATCATATTTTGTTATGACAAGTACTGATTAATTAATTCTAAGCTGGACCATACTTGTCATAATCTCCTTATGGGGATTTTCTTAAGATCACGGAGTTTCAAATTCTGTGTTTTCAAATTTGATGTGACTTGTAATCATGAGACAAAGCTCCTTTTCGGCTTTTCTTTATCTGCTATTTTTTTTGTGCGCCTTATAGCTTCTATCTGTGGTATAACTAAAATTTACCAACCCCTAATTGCTATCAATTTGGAGATTTCTAACTATGGCCCCGTGGCTATTCTGCCTAATTTTCAGTATTTTTTCTACGTGGAAGGCAATCCTTCCCTTCCGATCATGTCCTTTTTTCTTAGCCATTTATGCGAGGAAATCCTCATTAATGCCTATGCTAAGATTGTTACTAGGAAATTATTAACTCATGTGTGTGACCTGTCCTTAGGCTTGATTCCCAAAGATTATTGTTTATGGCTTAAATGCCTTATTGTGCAGGTGATTTTTCACCTTGCAATTATCTCTAACATTCTATTTTTTTAGGGTTCCTGGTTATACTGTGCACAGTGCGAAATCATGGGGGATGATAGGGTGCGGATGAAGTCGGATAATTGCAACGAATTTCACAAGGATCCGCTGGTCTGGCATATTTGTGTCAAAGGTGGCATTGCTCCTCTAATGGAGAGACTTGTGGGCCATGACCCTAATTTTTTGACCTAGTTCATCAACTCTTGGAAGAATCGACATGTGTCTCTGGGAGGCATCTCCTTTACGGTGGATGAGGAAGTGATTGCACAGGCGACGAGTCTCCAGTGCTCTGGCATGAAGCATCCTAAACATTTGAAGACCCACGACAATGTTAGTATGGACAAATTATTTGTGGGAGATGAAAAGCTGGTGCGCAACTAGTTTGGGTTTGAATAGGAGGCTCTTCCTCAGCCATGGAACCAGGTGTGTCTTGCGCTGATGAAATATGTCATGTTGGAAGGAAGGTACAAGACCTATTACTTCTACCATTTTCCCTTGTTAAATCACCTTAGGCATAAAGTTTTACTGAGCTTTCCCTTTTTTCTGCTAATGGACCTTGAAAACTCGGTCGAAAAATGTGTGGAGTGTGTTGCTTTAAATCCCAATGAACGTACTCCCCTACCACTTCACCAAGGTCTTATCCTAATACTACCACTTTCATCTAGCTTTATGCCCTCTGAAACCCATTTCAGCTGTCCAAATTGATGAAATTGAGCCCCCCATTGAGACCAACTTATCTACGGTCGAATCTAAAGGCCCTGTCAAGAAGAGTCACCCAGTCCCTGTTGATTCTCAGAAACCAAAACCTACTACCAAAAAACTTAAGGGTATCGAGGGAGTTGCCCAAACTAGTGCAGCAGTGAGCCTGTGTGACCTCAAGTCTACCCCTGCTAAGACTTCCAGTAAGCCTACCCTGAAAAAGAAAGATAAGGAGGAGAAGGAGCCTCCAAATAAAGGGGAAAATGTTGTGAGAAAGGACTCGTTGGGTGATACAGTGGTGGCAGAGATTGTGGTTATTGGATGTGATGCCATCATTCAGCGCTCTGGAAAGTTGGCAAAGAATAGGAAAAAGTGTAGGTTAGGGATTTGGACACTGAAGAGGAGCTATCAGACAACAAAGACAATAGAGTTGAAGAGGTGTCAGAAGGCAAGGAAGGTGAGAAAGCCAAAGGTCCCTCATCCATTCCTAACAAGGGTAAATCTTAGAAAGAGTTTTCAGCCTCTCACTCGTCAGAACCACTGAATATTGAGCAGAATGATCTCAACTACACTATGGGAGGAGGGGAGGAGTTCAGTGTGCTAAATGAAAGAATGGACAAAATGGACAAAAAATTCAATGGTTTGACCCGTTTCACGGTCAAATTAGTTCAATGTGTCACTAGTACCCTATCAGCTATCATGAAGGATGAGACGAAGATGAAGAAGGTTGAAGACCACCAGGAGTGGATCAGTGATGATTTGGTTCAACTTCTGTCAAAGAACTGGGAGAATACCAGCTAGTCTGCTGCTAGTTTGCTATTGGTTCAAGTGTTGTTAGTCCACGCCTATTTTTGTTTGGTGTTTTGTTTTGTTGCTTTTTTTATCTTGGTATCTATTGGCCCTTGTGGCTCTCTGTGAAGGGTACAACACCCTGAAAATGTTGCTTACTTTATCAAAAATATGTGGGTAAAACTTAGGTAAAAACAATGGGTAAAACATCGGGCATGTTACACATGGCTTTAAGCAGTTGATCTTAAGGGAACTACTCTCTAATATCTAAGGAAATATATCTCTCAATATAATTTCAAGTATTACTTACAAAGCTAACAATGTTGTCAAAAGCTTCTCTTGTAACATGTGTTTGTTTAGTAGTGAAACATACCTTGAAAAAATAATGTATTGGTATCTCAATCCTTGTGTTAAGACACGTAACTCTCTAGTTGCATTGGACTATAAAAAGTTACCAGTATTGTCCAAATTTGTTATTAAGTTCTAACTATTAAATTTTGGACTTATGAATGATTCCTTTAAAAGGTATAGATTATCAAGGGTCACACATCATTTTACATAGCTATGTATATTGTTAAATATACATACTTCTTTCTTGTGTATTTTTCACAAGAATTTTCACTTTCTATAGCATAGGAAGAATATCATATACGATTAGAAGTGTCTTTATGCCACTAAACCTATATAAGAGATCAAGAAATTTGTTTATTGTCCAAGGATTTACTTTCAAGATCCATTATTTCTATCAAGGTTTAATTACCCTACTAGGGGTTTGACCAAGGAAAACCCCCCATAAGAAAATCAACACTATATTCTATTTTGCAGATCTTTTTATAGGTTTAGATCTAGAAATCAGATTGGGAAGAAAGAGCAGAGATAGAAGAACAAATTTAGACTTTGAATTTTCAAAAAAGTAGAACAGGATTGATATGCCACTTGTGGCATATGACTCCCAGTACAATTATTTTTCTAGATTTTAGAAGTTCCAAATTTACCACTATCATATTCTTGTTTCTACCTAGAAACCCTAGCCTAGGACTTAAATGCCTAGCCTAGTGTATGAGTCCCAGTGAGCCCTAAATTTTGCATTTTCAAGATTTCAGAGCCTGTTCCGAGCACATTCGGGTTTCCAGGTGCACCTTTGTACTTTCTCAGTTTATCATTCTAATTTGCATTCACTTCTAGGTCATTTACTTAAGTTTTGCACATCATTAGGTTTTATCATTAGGTTTTGCATGTTACTTGTCTTAACAAGCCCTAGCTTGGTGATGAACCCCCTTTTAGTCTTTAATCACACCCTAAGACACCTTATTGCAAATCGCTTTCCCTCATTTCATCCTTGGATTGAGATCTCTAAGGTTTCTTTGAATGAACTAAGTGAAATAGGTACTTATCCCCTTGTGTTACATCTCTTAAAAGGTGGAGCACCCTATAAATCCATTTGTTTCATTTTGGTGAACCTGACGTGAACACCTCATTTCTGATTTGGAGTGCATCATAGTCCTAGATCTAGCTTACATTAACTTTGCATTAGGGTTTTGCATTAGTTAATTTGCATTTAGGGTTTCTAAATCCTGCATTAGTGGAAGTGCATATAGGTTGCATTTTTGCATCTTGCATCATTGAATTTCATCTCAAATCTATAATTGCACTTAGCCTAGACATCATACAAACGAAAAAACCTAACACTCACTCGAAATTTTCTGAAATTTGTGCAAAAACCCTAATCTGGGATTCATATGCCCCTCTAGGTGATTTAGTCCCAATACAAGTGATTTTTCCTGATTTCTAGGTATTTTGTGTTAATTGTTTATCAACATTTGAATTCCTAAAAAACCCTGATTGGGACTCATATGCCCCTCTGGGCGATTTAGTACCGTGTAGGATCTTAAACTCCATTTTACAACATAAAAAACTCTATTTTTGGTGTTTTTGTTTGATGTTGTTAGTTTTTTGTTTTAGTTTACTGAGTCTTTGTTTCATGCATTCCATCAAATATAGCTTAATTTAGATTCATTTCAACAGTGGATAGAATTATATTACTGCACTTTTCATCTTCTGCACTAGTTCATAGTTTGATAAGATTAGATTACATTTGGCATTGATTAGAAAACTAAACTAAAAACACCTATAAACCAATGAACCACTTGGAGAAAGCATAGTTATTTGAGTATGTAAAATCTCTTTTTCCAAGTTAACCTAACCCTCAAGCATTTTAGTCATGATGACTCTGACATGTTAGATGAGGCCCTTGAGGATTTCATCTCAAAAGGTTCATCCACTAAGGCTTGTTACAACAAATTGAGACTAAGAGAAGTTAATGTGATTCAGCCTCAACTTGTCTTTTACCCACCTTCACACAAACCTCAAACTCAAAACAAATCTATCTTCAGTCTTGAACCACCTAAGAATAATTTTTCACAACAATCAAGTTATAATTTTGTTGTTCATACATATAACACTAGAAACAATCCACAACTAAGACAAATAGCCTCAACATCCTTACCTTTGCCTCAACCCATCTTGCCTAGTGCCCCTCATTTTCCTTCACATAGTGGGAAGGAGTATGATCTTGTTGAGCAACTTTAGAATACTCCGACAAAGATATCCCTATGGTACCTAATTCAAAATTCACCTAATTATCACACTATGCTCCAAAAGTCCTTGCAACAAATTGTGCTTCCTTCTAATACCAATGTAAGTGATGTAGCAACTTTAATTCAAGGAATGAATGCGGTTAATGTAGACATTACTTTTCATCAACATGAGATACCTCCCTTGGAGATGAGAAAGAGAAATGATGCCTTCATGATAGTAGCTACCTATAATAGGACAAGAATAAAAAGAACCCTTGTTGATAATGGCTTTGCTCTTAATGTGTGTAGTGTGAACCTTTTGGATAGACTTGGCATGGATAAATCAAGAATTGAACCTAATTCCTTATCGATTTGAGGATTTGACAATGTAGGAAAGCAACCGCTTGGTGTGATTACTTTTCCTATTACAGTTGGAAAGGCTACCTTACAAACCCCTATTCAAGTTATGCCTCATGATATTTCGTATAATCTTCTTTTAGGAAGACCTTGGTTTCATGATATGCATGTAGTGCCTTTGAATCTTTATCATATTATGAAAAATGTCTATAACAATAAAGTATACCAAGTTGAAATAGACCCCAAGCCTGAAAGTTTCTTACAAGTTGAAAAGGGAAAGGAAAATCCTCTAAACACACTAATTCATACTTTGAAGATAGAACCGATGAAAGAAAAGAAAAATGAGATGAAAAAGGTGACAAATTTATTAGAAGATGATTGGGGTTCCTTAGACTTCACACCTTCATTTATGGGAGAATACACAATCACGATAAAAGAAACCAAGAAACAAAAGTAGCCAATGGTAATGTCAATGCAAAAATCAGAAAATAACTCACAAGCATCTACCTCATCTACTCTAGAAGAAGATACAAGCTACACAATGAGCTTTGATGAGATAGATTATCAACAAGCACCGAACCCGAAATAAATGGAGAAACTATATGGAAAAGGTTATGAGCTCGTAAAACAATGTGGCTATAATGGACAAGGATGTGGAAGGAAAGAACAATGTATCTGTGTTCCTATAGAGCCTAACAAAAAAAATGAAAAGTGGTTTGGGGTATTACCCTTCTAAGATAACACAAGCAACTAAAAGACCTTTCTTAAACATAAACACCATCATGTGTAATCCTAAAACAACTCTCACCTTAAAACATCCTGAATTGATTAATACAACTTGTGAGGAATCATTGGAATACTTTGAAGATGATGAATCCTTGAAAGAAATGTTAGGATTTTATGATAAACCATTTACTCCTCCTGAAAGGAAACAGGTTACGTGTGCTATGATTAATGCTAAAAAAGAAGACGGAGAAAAGGAAAATACTCAGATGGATAAAGACAATGAAGAATTTAACCTTGAATTTCTGAAACAGAATGCACTTCCTTTGGGAGATACCATTGACATACCGATGGACATTAACAATGAAGAGAAAGTAATAAAGATAGGAAAGTGCCTTGATGAAAATGAACAAAAAGACCATGCAACTTTGCTTGATGACTTTCCTGAACTTTTTGCTTAGACTTATTCGGATATGCTAGGAATTGATGCTATGATAGTAACACACAACATAGTCCGAGAATGCTAAACCAGTTAGACAAAAGATACGAAAGATGAACCTTAGGATAGCCATACTAATTAAGGCCAAGATTGAGAGACTCCTCGAAGTTGGTTTTATACGTCCTATAGATTATTCTCCTTGGATCCCGAACATTGTTGCAGTTGTGAAACCTAATAATCATATTAGGATGTGTACAAACTTTCACAATTTAAATAAAGCATCTTTAAAATATGACTTTCCCCTTCCTAATATCGACATGATAGTGGACTCGACTGTGGGACATACTTTGTTGTCATTCATGGATGGATTCTCTGGATATAATCAAATATTTATCAACCCTCAAGATCAATACAAAACAAAATTTACCACAACTTGGGGAACATTTTGTTGGGTAATGATGCCCTTTGGATTAAAGAATGTGGGCGCAACATATCAACAAGCTATGATATTGATATTTCATGACTACATACATAAGATTTTGGAAGACTATGTTGATGAAATTCTAGCCAAATCTTTAACTTGACATGACAATGTGAATATCCTTTGAAACATCTTCAAGCGAATGCGAAAATATAACATGAGGTTGAATCCGAAAAAGTGTGTCTTTAGCGTAGATAGTGGAATTTTTTTAGGTTTTATTATATCTCATAAAGGCATTGAGGTGGACATGAAGAAAATTGATGTTATAGTTAACATGTCAGCTCCTAGAAATATTTCTCAATTGCACACTTTACAAGGAAGAATTTAGGCTATTCGTAATTTTGTAGCATCCCTAGTGGACCAAATGTTACCCTTCACACATCTTCTTAAGAAAGAAGTTCAGTTTAATTGGAATAAGGATTGTAGACAGGATTTTGAGAGTTTGAAATATTATCTTTCCACTCCACCTATTTTACAACCCATTATGCAAGACAATATGTTTATCCTTTATACGACAACATCGACCCATGCTCTCGTAGCATTGTCGGCACAACAAGACGAAATCGGTAGAGGACATCCTGTCTATTACATTAGTCGAAATCTGATTGATTATGAGACACGATACATAGCAATGGAGAAACAATGTTTGACTCTTCTATTTGCTACTAGTAAGTTGAGACATTACCTATTGAATGCTGAAATACATATTATGATGAAATTCGATCCTTTAAAACATCTTTTCACTAAAATAGATTTACCAAGATGCTTAGCTAAGTGGGTTATGTTGTTAATTGAGTTTGACCTTAAGTTTGTCTCACAAAAAGAAATTAAACGACAAACCTTGATCGACCAACTAGCTGATGCTTCCTCTCCCCTTGTATTACCTAATAATGATTCATTCCTCGATGATAATGTGTTGACGATTGAAAGGGATACATGGGAGTTATATTGTGACAACTCTAAGTGTAGAACTAGCTCCGGCGCAGGGGTTATAATAACCTCGCTCATGGAAGAGCCTATTCCCTTGTCTTATCGCTTAAACTTCTTATGCACACACAAAATAACAGAGTATTAAGCATTGATTGCTAGATTACACACCAGTTTAATTCTGAGAGCTCAAAATATTAAAATATTCGATGATTCGCAATTAGTCATTAAACAAATAAATGGAATGTATCAAGCAAAGCAAGACGAGTTATCAAAATACAAGGATCTCATAATGACTTTGTTAGACAAGTTTAATTCATACACCATTGATAACATCCCACAAATAGATAATTGACATGCAGATGTAATGGAAAGTGCGGCTTCTCTGATATCTCCTCAAGATCCTTCAAAATATTTCACATTCATTGTGCACACAATTATGAAACCATCGATAGAATCCAAAGTAGAATAAGTATTATCAACCACCATGGCAAGCTCTAGTGAATGGTACACATTGATATTTAATTATTTAAAAGATAGAACATTTCCTGAGCTGACAACTAAGAATATTCGAGCTCGCCTTCAGAAGCTTGCATCTAGATATATAATTCTTGTTGGCCTGCTGTATAGAAGGTATTTTGATGGTCTTTTACTTAGATGCCTTAAACAATTTGAAATTCCCATTGCACTTGAGGAAGCTCATGTAGGTGCTTGTGGAGGTTATTTTGAAGGAAAATCATTAGTTCAAAAGTTAATCCACATAGGATACTAATGGAGACATATGGAACAAGATTGCTTTGCATGCGTTAAGAAATGTCACAAATGTCAAGAGCATAGCAATTTGATTCACGCTCCCACTTTCGAGCTTCGTGCACAAGTTCCTATTTGGCCCTTCTCAGTATAGGGTTTGTATCTTATTGGAAAAATATCACCACCCTCCTCTATTGGACATACATTCATTATTACTGCAATAGACTATTTCATGAAATAGGTAGAAGCAATTCCCCTTTGTTCAACAACTGCCGATGTAATATGTCATTTCATATTGGAACACATTATTGCTCACTTTGGAATTCCGCGTTAGTTTCAGAAAATGGGACACCATTTAAGAATAAGGATGTGAAAAAGTTCTTGGAAACATTTAGCATACAACATTGTTCTTCAACACCCTACTACCCACAATCTAATGGCCAAGCCGAATCAACTAATAGAAACCTCGAGCAAATCTTAAGGAAAACAGTAAGAAAACATAATAAGGACTAGAAAACATAGCTAACATATGCGTTATGGTCCTATCATACGAGTGTTAGAACATCAACTGGGAATACCCCTTATAACCTTGTCTATGGTATCGAGGCGATAATGCCTTGGAGTTATAGATTCCTTCATTAAGAATTGCTCTTCAAGGACTTATTGATAAAGAACAACGATTGCAACAGCTTGAAATGCTTGAAGAACAACGCATTAATGCTCTTGAGCACCTTCAAGCTTATTCTAGAAGAATGTAGTGTAGTTACAATGATAACGTCATCCCTTGTTTATTTAATAAAGATGATTCAATGTTATTTGAGAATCAACGTAATGTCAATTCCGCCCCAACTGAAAAAGGAAAGTTCAACCCTAATTGGTTAGGACCTTATATAATTGATGAAAGTTATGGGTCTGGAGCATACACGTTAACGAACATGGATGACACACCTCTTAAGGAACCTATTAACGTCATGCATTTGTGTCGGTACTACATCTAATCTTCTTGAATAGTGTGAATGATAGAGAAATGGTGTTAGAGTTTGTAGGTGACATTCTATATTCTCTCGTATTGCTTCATTCTTGACAAACAATCATCTCTGTGTTTTGAATATTGAAGTAATTATTTAAAATTAATTTTAGGTGGTTACTTTAAGTTTCATATTATTCAAGATTATATCCTTATATGCATTTAATGTTCTACAATTAGATCATAGGTGCATTTAATTTAGCATAGCATAATTTTAGGTGGTTACTTTAAGTTTCATACTAATCAAGATTAGATTCTTATATGCATTTAATGTTCTACAATTAGATCATAGGTGCATTTAATTTAGCATAGCATACTTAATCATAATGTTGCATCTAAAAGAAACTAGAATAGTTTTAATTAAATCAAATAAAACATGTTAGATCATGGAGATATTTATTAAATAGTCTACAAAGATTATTTGATAAATCACATTGCCATCTAAGTCAAACACATAAGCATAAACAATCAAACAAATGTAAATGCTCATATATATATGTGTCACAAAGTTTTAAAGTACATGTCAAATATACAATGCTAGTGTGGCCTATGGCTATCAAGTCCCTCGGGACCTAGTGATCGCATCCATTGAGAAACGATCCATCAAGATCTATGGTAGTATGCAATCGAGACCTAATGAGAGAATCTAATGCATACTATAGGCCCGCTGCTTGTCCAACATCTGCAGTCTCTCATCCGATGGCCTCTAGGTTATCTCACTCTATGTGGTCTCTATCTGCTTGTAGCCTAGCTATCTTTGCATGAATCTCTTGACCTCTGTTGGATCTCAAGATGACCGAAGCTCCTCATATGCAGCCTCAACTTGATCAACGTGACTAGTAGCGCCTTCATATGCCACTCACAATCTAACATAATGCTCGAATAGCTTTGGGTGCTACTCCATAATAGGTGGGGGAATGTAGTTTGTGTTGATATCCTGATTTAAGACTAGAGGAGGCACTATCTCTATAGCTACCTATCGATAGAGATCATGTAATTCTCTCATAGACCCTGCAAGATAGAAATCATAAAGATAATTAGTACACATCATGATATATATATATATATATATATAAAGCATGAACATAAGCATAAGCATAATAATAAATAAAATGTCACACCTAGATCTTCGACTGGTTGTGTAAAACCAACCTCGTCCTCCGCAAGAGGAATAGAGGATGTACTAGCCTCTCTATGCTCGTAAGTGTTGGTGCATGTCGCGGCTGCCGACTGTGATCTTCTAACTTGGGTGGAAGCTGAATCTCTCCACTCATGGGAAAATGGACCCTCATCTATTGTGTCACTACCCTCACTCATTAGCTCCTCCTACTCCTCCTCCTCCTCTCCCTCATAGTCTAGGTCTACCTCCTCAATTGGACCCTCATCTATTGTGTCACTGCCCTCACTCATCAACTCCTCCTCCTCATCCTCCTCTTCCTCTCCCTCATAGTCTGGGTCTTCCTCCTCATCGTAATCCTCATCTATCTCATCTTCAAATAGATATGAATCCATGAGCCTTGTATCCTCACTTATCTCCTCCTCCTCATCCCTCTCATTTGGAAGTGGTCCTGCAAATCCTATAGGCTGATCCACAAGAAATACCGGAGCTGGTTGTGCTACGACCCACCACTCCTTGTATACATCTATAACACTGATGTCATTAGTGTCAGAGACTAGGGGAATATCAAGATCATCATATGAATCACTGGATCTAACATCATCCACTGTCAGTCATCTCGTATCTCCTGCCCTCTAGGCACTCCGCACTGATCGCCTATAAAAAGTTTGAGCTACTGGTGGTACCTGTATTTTCCCAAACTGTCTCATAACATGATCATAGTAGAATGGTCTTACTACGTAATTATGCCTCCCTAGAAGAAACATGTCCCTCTACATCCTCCTCAACTTTTGGGTCTCATCTAGCCACTGTGGTATCAACTGGTAAGGTCTCCAAAGGACCTCCTCCTAATATAGTCGATCAAATTGGACTCTCCAAAAATGTAAATCCCCATACTGCCACACCCGTCTCCGTGGATAACTAAATGTGTTTGGGTATCTGAGGGTGCATATGGAAGGTAACCCTATCATCCTAGTGCATGTGATATGCTTCAGGCACCAAACCTACAGTAGTGTACAATGTACCATGCTATCGACATTATGATACTCGAATCACCTTCAATCATAATATAGATGTGCAAGCATGCTATGACCCCATGCATAGACAGTCCTGTGGCACTCCATCCTCCTGATCATGTGAACTAGGACTACATCCAAGTGTGCTTCCTGGCCATCATAGACTAATAGTAGTGCTATAGTGAACATCATGATCTATCTCAAAAGTGGTGATCGCACGTAGAGTAGCCACGATAACTCAATACGTGGCCTTACGATATCCTCTCGAACTGGTCCTCCAAGGTAGTATCCTATACCTATTCACATCTTCCCATAGATATGATCCTTTGTGAAGTGCACAGTCTCACCTTAAATAGGAACTCAAAGGATACAATGTACATCCTCTAGAGTGATCGTCATCTCACTTGTAGGTAGACGAAATGTACAAGTGTCTACATCCCATCTCTCCGCTAATGCCATTAACATGGCATCATGGCACCTCATGGGAGGCATGAGGTATGCCCAATATATCCCTATAATCTATAGAATCTGATTATCTCCCTCTGATAGTGTCAAGAAGAGGTCCTGTAGACGATAGAATAATCTGCCGTTGAGACGTTGTTGTGACTAAGCTAGAATCTAACAAAAAAGAAAAAATATGTCCTATAAGAATTCTAAAATCTTAAATTTATACATCAATAGTGAAAAAGTGTGCTAAATTTTATCTAGGGAACTTTTCTAAGGGTCCTAGACACTTTATTCCCTTTCTGGGACACTTCACGAAGAAACGAGACACTTTCCGAAAAAGTTGGACACTTCGCAAAAAGTTGGACACTTTGTGAAAAAAGGGGACACTTCACAAAAAAAAGGGATGCTTTGCAACTTTTTATTCCAAGGCCCTAAATTTACCTATAAATGCATAAAAAAAAAGCTAGAAGGTACAAAAGAATTCACTTACCTAATGTTGAAGGTTGCCTCGTGCTACCTCCTCAAATAGGCTATCGAGTCTCGGGGGCACGTACTCTCGAATGCTCGACATTTTCTCTCACTCTCCAACAAATTCAAATTGCAAGAAGGTAAAAGGACAAAATGATTATAAATTACTTTAATTTTTACTCTTATATATGTTCAAATTAGGTCTTTAGCATACTAGGGTTAAAAGTGTTTTTTCATTCAAAATAACATATCAGGGGCTAGAGAACTCCATTTCAACGTTATTTGTTGCATTGGATTCATGATTCCACTCCCGCTCTCATCATATGTCTATCACTATGTGGTATGGTACTTGGAAATACCCTATGATACAAATTATCTAATTTAATGCGATTAGACTGCTACCTTGATTCCACCTCCATAAAGAAAGTAGAATCAAGGGGGGCATACATCTACCCTTGAATTTGATTTCTATGAGAGGTTAGATAAGAGGATTTTTTTTTGAATGACTAACTAATTTATGTTGCAAGATGTGGTTCCTAACATTGTGGTTTTGTAGATAACTACAGTGGTGGCTTCATTCTCCCGTATTGTGAATGAATCCATATGAGTATCCTTTTATGAAATGAAGTTTATTGTTTGAATTCCTTTAGCTTGCATATGGGTTCTAAAGTGGGGGCTAAATGTATTGATAGAAATTGTACTCCCTTCTTGGAGATGGTACAATTTCTCACTTAATTTGGACCTATTTTGGTACCCTTGCATTCATGACCCCTTTAAATCATCATTAATAGGCCCCTAAGACCCTTTATTTCAAATATCAAGGCTTATTCCAACTAAAATCCTGACAAAATCAATAAATACACTTAATTTTCTCACCTCTCGACATTTTCTCACCCCGAAAAACTAGGATGGGACTCATACACCACCTTGGGTGTATGAGTCCCCCTAGGTGGGTGTGCAAGTGGCATATGAGTCCCATGTGGCCCCTTTTTAGGGTTTGAGCAAGAAATTCAAGTTTTTAATTTAAAATTTTGGTTGATGTTGGCATTTGAGATCTAATAAGTGGTAAATTAGATGTTCCTATATAAACAAGCTTTCAAGTCATTATTTCACCTAGAGAAAGTGATTCAAGAGCTAAGTCATTCTAGAGTTTCAAGCAAGAGTCTTCAAAAGATATTTACAAATTTTCAAGAGCAAGCAAGGTTGAAGTCTTAGACAACATCATTGTGTTTTTGCAGGTCTTCAAGATCTAGCATTTTCAAGGATTGGTGATGGTTTCCTATGGAGAATCATGATGGATTCTAGGTTGGGGAGATGCAACTAACCATTGAACCAAGCCTACTGACTTGTTTCCTAAGTGATTCCATCCTCCATTATCACTCTACTTTCATCCTAAAGAAAGGTACATGCATTATTATGGCTTATTAGGGTGATTAGAGATCTCCCAAAGTGGGTCATCATCTTCATGCTTCATTCATGCATCTCATTCTAGCACATTAGAATACAGTTGCATTGCATTTCAAATTTCCTAATCTTAGATGCACTTAAGATTAGGGTTTATATTCACATTTACTTTCAAGATCCATTTTTTCTATCAAGGTTTAATTACCCTACTAAGGGTTTGACCAAGGCAAACCCCCCATAAGCAAATCAACACTATATTATGTTTTGCAAGTCTTTTTATAGGTTTGGATCCAAAAATTAGATTGGGAAGAAAGAGCAAAGATAGAAGAACAAATTCAAACTTTGAATTTTCGAAAAAGAAAAATAGGACTGATACACCACTTGTGGCATATGAGTGCCAATACAGTGATTTTTCCAAATTTCAGAAGTTCCAGATTTACCACTATCAGATTCCTATTTCTACCTAAAAACCCTAGTCTATGACTAATATGCCTAGCCTGGCATATGAGTCCTAGTGAGCCCTAAATTCTACACTTTTAGGATTTCAGAGATTGTTCCGAACACATTTAGGTTTCTAGGTGCACCTCTGTACTTTCTCAGTTTATTGTTCTAATTTACATTCACTTCTAGGTCATTTACTTAAGTTTTGCACATCATTAGGTTTTATCATTAGGTTTTGCATTCTACTTGTCTTTCCAAGCCCTAGCTTGGTGGTGAACCCCCTTTTAGTCTTTAATCACACCCTAGGACACCTAATTGCAAGATATATTTCCCTCATTTCATCCTTGGATTGAGATCTCTAAGGTTTCCTTGAGTGAGCTAAGTGAAATAGGTCCTTATCCCCTTGTGTTCCATATCCTAAAAGGTGAAGCACCCTATTTCCCTTTGTTTCAATGTGAAAGTCTAAGAAAACACTTTACAACACCCTAAATACAATTAAGTACATTTTATCATTAATTGTTAATTCTCAAACTAAGCATGAAAAAGGGTTACTTTTTTCGATGCTACATTTTCCCCCACTTTAGTGAGAGTTTGCTCCCATGACAAACTCAAACTAAAGTAGACATTCAAGATACTTAAGTATGCAACAATAACAAAGATACATGGTCATGCCCTATCAAAGACCAAGTAAAACAAAGGAAAAATAAAGGATCAAGCTTTGACTATTCCAACACAATGTGGAACACAATTGTTTGCCCAAGAAAAAAGATCAAGATTCGACGGTACAATGCGATGTGGAACACATCTAGGCTATTTTTTCGTAATATGTGTGCTTGCTTTGGGGTGGTGGAACCTCCGACTATCCACTAGGTGAGTTATCCCAATGAGGTGGAAAATGAGAGAATCATATTAGCCTCCCATACCACACTGAAGTTATCCTCTTGACAACTTCGATAAGGCACCACAATGCTATGCTTTTATGAATGCTTTTGAATGTTATGTCTATAGGTTTTTGTTAAAGGGTATTTTTCTTCATTCATGTAAGATCTTCTTCTTAGGAGACATTGTGCCTAATGTCTCCAAGAGAGGACAAGTCAAGAGTATCAAATTACCACTTATGGGATGCCTCGTTCATATCATGCCACTAAGGGAAATTGTATCCTTAGAAATATCACGCTCTTGGAGGACATCAAACCCAAGGAAACCACCAAGAAAAGGACACGCCACAAGAAAAAAGAAAATCATGCCATGAAATTTGAAAAATGTCAAAAGATGTCATCGATGTATGCCCCCACTTTAAAGTGGTTGTTAACACCATTGTTTTGAGAAACTACTTTAAAGTAGCCAATTTTTTCTCCTAAGACATGAGAGCTTTCCTCGGAAAACCCTATACCAAGTAATATGTTTCCGAAATAAAGCTATGCCATGAAAAAGGAAGAAAGGTTTGCCCCTAAAAATGCATAAGGGATCTATGGATTCAGAGTCAATATGGCTTTGCTATAATGTTGTTTAAGAGCTCGAAATTGTCATCATTCCCCAAATACTCATAGAACTGTAAGAATGACACAAAGAGAGTGAAAATAAAGAAAAAGATCCTTCGGGTCAACATAGAAGAGACCTAAATGTCTCAACGCCTTGTGTCATCCCATAAAGGAAAACACAAGATAAATGAAAAAGATAAAGGAAATATTTTGGGTCAACATGGAAGAGACCTAAATGTCTCAACGCCTTGTGTTATCCCCAAAAGGAAAACACAAGAAAAATGAAAAAGATAAAATTCTTACGACATAAAGAAGAAAGCACAAAGAGAGAGAAATACATAAAACAAAACATCACAGGGGATCACATTACACACATGCAATCACATAAAATAACATGAAAAAGAAAACAAAGCAAAAGACTAGTAAGGCTCATGCGAGTCAACCTATAGTAGGTTGTCCACATCCCAATCTTGGTTTGTATAAATGGAAGGAAAACAACTAGCCAAAGGGACAACAAGTGCTGAACTAGGGGAATCACCAAGTTCAACACTCTTTTTAGGAGATTTTTCATTTAAACTCATAGAAGAGGAAAACAATGTATTCAATTCATTATGCACTTGTTCATCAATCTTAGCAATTTCAATGTCATCATCTAGATTAATCCCAATAGGAGGTTGAATGGCAATGTCTCTCAAAGGTTCTTGTTTATGTTGCGGCAAGGTTATAAAATCATCATGCATTACTTCAGGTAAGTTCAAAATTTTGATTTTCTATGTTGTTCTTGTCTTCTTGAGTTTGTAACATATGATAAATAACATGACATCTATGCCTACACTCTCTAGCACTTCAATTTTGTTTCAATCTATTGTCAATTTGTGTTTGTGTAAGAGTGGGTTTGTAAATCATAGGTTTCTTCTCTTCCTTGGGAGGAATGGAAGAAACAACAAGAGGTTGTTCAACTACTTTCCCTTTAGCTTTGTAAACTTGTTTGATTTTAGGAGGGACAACAACATTGTTTTGTTTATCTTGTGGTCTCTTATAAGAAATTTCAGGAGGACTTGTTATAGGTTGTTCTTGGATGTTTGGAAGGGCTTTTGGTTCAATCATTGTTTTGTCAAGGATAGGTGGTTTAGTCATAGGTTGAGGTATGTTTCGAAGGGATAATTATACTATACACTTTTCCTTGAACTTTTGATATGATTTGAAAAAGAAGTCCTCATGAGGTTTAATAAGTTCCATAGGCTCAGGCAAAAAGAAATCTAATGAAAACTTCCCTCGGGAAGATGCAATATTAAACCAACTATGATGCACAGTAAAGGTATCATTGCCAAATGGAAACTTTAAGCATTTATGCACAATCGAGGGGATGAAATTTCATGGAGTGAAGCCATGGGTAGCCTAACTTCACATGAAATTAGTTCGATTTCGGGATGATGGTGAATGAGACATTTAATGTTTTTGGTCCGAATTTCAAAGGGAGATCTATCAAGCCTATCATAGGACAAGAAAAACCATTATGTGTTTTGATCCATGCTTTTGTTTTATCATATGTATCTTGATAAATTTCATGCACAAATAGGAATTCTTCAGTGATCATATTCTCTCCACATATGAGATCAAATAATATCCCATTAGTAGGTTTGTTATTGATTTGGTCGACTATGTAAAGAAGATCATCAGGTGCATGTTTATGTATGTCATTTCATGAGAAAGCAATATCAAGAGGATTTTTAGTTGAGTCCTTACGAGGTATAGCTTCGATAAAGTTGATCAAGGCATGGATGTTATTATTCTGTTGTTTGTTTAAGTTCTCATGTAGGAAGCAACTAAGGCTATTGAAAATTTGTGTTTTGTTTCCTATTTTAAGCACTTTCCTTAGATTTTGTAAAGAAGGAATCATACTAATTTCCATGCTTTCAGTAAGGATAAAGTCTTGTAAGATTTCTATATTTCATTTAATCTTTGTATGTCTTCTTGCAATAGATTGACATTATGCACATCAATGGAAGTCATGGGAAATGAAGTATGCAAACTATGAGCGATAGAGGGTTGATTATCAATATTGTTAGAAAGAGAGCTAGAAAACCCAAGATCCATGGCGAGTGAGATATTGTGGGATGAAATGAGCCTCGAACTATGTCTTACAATAGTATTTATAATAGGACACCAAGTTATAAAGCTCATACAAGTTTTACAAACTTAGTGTGCAAACCCAAAATGGAAAGAGGCAATACAATGACCTAGAATGGAATGCAATTTTCAGATTCTAACAATGCAATTTACTGATTACACAATGCAATAAACTAAAAATGAGATGTTGTAAATGCAATTTTGAATTTTGACAGTGCACTAAATGAAGAAATTTAAAGCTAAATTCAATGAATTTAATGAAACAAAAAATAAGAAAACTAAAATAGATATGTATCAACGACAAACAAAAGCATAAAAAAGAGGTTTCAGGTTCTAGAAAATTTAGATTAGCACCTGATCAGGGACTCATTCTCCACTTTCGAAAAATGGGTCCTAGATTAGGGTTTTTGAACTATTTTTGAAAGATTTTAAAGCTTTTTTCAATGAGTTTTAGTTTCAAATTTCTATAAATGTACCATGAAATGCAAGTTGAAAAGGTAATGAAATGATGAATTACAAGACCTAGTTTGATATGCAATTTTGTTTTGATTTTCAAATACAAATTTATATGATCTAAATGATATGCCAGATGACTAATTTGTTTTTGTATTTTTCAGATTTAAAGAATGCAAAATCATGTAGTTCCAAAACCCTAGATGAGATGCAAAGTTTAATGCAAACTAGGATACCCTAAATGAGATCTAATTCAATGTAAATGAATGCAAGATCTAACCTAGGATGCAAGGAAAGACTCCAAAATAAAAAATCTACAATGTTCAATAAGTCGAGTTCACCAAAATGAAACATAGAAAAATAGGATTTTATCAAAATGAATTAACAAGATGATAAACTACCATGTTTTTCTAAGGTTTCACTCAATTATGAGGGATAAAATGCACAAATAACAATCATAAATCAATCCTAACTATTATGAAAAAAATAAGGGAGATTTTGAAAGGCTGAAACAATGTGTTCCTTGCTGAAAAAGTGACGTTTTGAGGTCATTGAGGACTCATTCGCCCAAGGTGGCGAATGGGTCCTTGTTAGGGTTTCTGAAAATTGAATTCTGGGTTCAGTTCTTCAATGTCTACACTTCTAGCTCCCAGGTGACCAGCTCTTAAAAGTTTCAAATAAATTTTGTAAAGCTATTTTCATGATCTTGCAATGTAGATGACAAGTTTGCAACTTTTCAACTTTGACAACTTTGCTTCATTCTTGATGTAGAGCAGGGAGGAGTTTGTTCAACAATCACAATTCCAACAATTTCAAACAATTTTCCAACTTTCAAAACCCTATCTTGACCTTGTTTATCTATTCTTGCATATTCTTCTTGTAGCCTTGCAAATGGTGTTTTCTGACTAAATCTCCCAAAACCAACCTCAAACCTACTTCTCAAATAGCATTCTAGATACCCATTTTCTTCTACTTTAACATATAAGATTTGGGCATACCCTTGTTTTGGAACATAAACCCCTAAAAAGGACTACTACGTTGGAAATGGCCACAATTAGCCCTCTTTTCCAAAGCAACACCTAACCAGAACCTCTTCCTACCACAAATCTCTATTGCGGGATCGGTAACAAGTTACAAATAGTCAAAAACAACTTTTCTCAAGAGGAATGTCCACAAAGTCATCTAACCACAAAACCCTTATTTTGACTAGTTTCAAGAGGGTTTATTGAAACTCAACACTCTCAGCTGTAAACCACTTTGTAAACACCTCAAACACATTACTATGGGTCTGCACATGTTGAATAAACCAACTTCCATCCTTTTCCAATAACCTTTCATCAAACTCCTATTCTTAGCCACCATTTTTGGCTCAAAACTTGACTGGAAACCACTAGGGCATCATTCCAAATGCAACAATTTGCCTTCCCTGCCCTTGAAAAACACACAAACACAACAACCTACATCTAATCATGCCATTCCACCAAGCAATCTCATGCTTCACCTCGTGGAATGGCCTAAGTTTCCATTTTACACTCTCAAAACCTCAAATTCTGAGTTTACAGACCGCCTACAATAAAATGGCAATACAAACTTTGTTTTTTTATGAAATCAAATCACACAAAATCCAAAACCTTTTTAATTCATGCCTCCACAAGATTCAATGTAGTTTAGAACCAAAACAATTAGTACAAAACTATATTGTATCTTGTAGCAGCAAATTTGGATGAGAACACATAAAAAATTCAATGAAAACAGGGAATTCTTATTGTTTGAACTTCACATACAACTCTCAAACCCCTGCCTTGAGTTTTTCAATCCTTTTTAAAATTGTTTCATCCAGACACATCGATGCTAACTGATTTTTGAACTACCTAACCATTGGTCTTCCAAACAAGACAAAATTTGTAAAAGTTGTTAAAGCAACATTGACAATATTTACCCAAAACATGACCACTTTAACTCTATCGACTCAAAATGACTTAATACAAGGAGAATGGTCTATCATGACCTTATTTCATAACATTAGACTCAAAACACCCTAAAAACCAACATAAGACTCTATTTACAAAGATTGACATGGTGCCCCTGCACCAATTCTTGTTCTCCACTTGATCTTCAACCTAAAAACTTGCAATCACACATCAAAGAGGAGAAAAACTTGTTGATTGTTAGGGAATAGGGGTTTTCCTTGGTCAAACCCCATTTAAGTAATTAAACCTTGTGATGAAACAATGAAACATGAATATGAAACATGAAACATGAACAATGATACCTTGGATGATGCCTTGGAATATAAATCTACAATCTAACATGAAGTGGCCATGAAAAATGTAGATCTTGATCTTGAATTGAATATGAAATAATGCTTAAATTGGATCTTCATTGCTACATTAACACACTAGCTCAACAACATTCTTGATGCATTATTCCTTTGACATGATGATATGATCTTGAGTTGCTGCAATAGAACTTCAATACTCTACCTTTGAATGCATTTAAAATGCTCTATAATTCTCTTGCTCTTGATCTCATGAAGTCACATAAAGTTCGTAGATTGCTTAGATGAAACTATGTGAATTAACCTTGTATTTATACTAAATTTAAGGTTTAACCTTGAAATTCAAATAATCCAAGCCGATATCAGATATAGGATTCAAAATCATTAAAATCCTACCACAAATAAGTTAAAAAAGGGGTGTCCTTGTTAGGGATTGGGGGCAATATCTTATCAATTAAATGCAGAAAAAATATGAAAACACAACAGATTTATAAAATCCAAAAAATGAACAGCAAGAAGAAATCACAAAGATTTAACTTGGTTCACCCAAATCTGGGCTACGTCCACCAACAAAAGGTCCAATATATATTAAAATACTAGAAAAAATCTTTACAAAGACATGCAACAACATCTGCAACCTACAACAATGTTTTTCATCACATTTTTCAACTGTTATTTTTACTCAGCCATTGCTACATGTACCCGCCACGCTTCTTGCATTTTTTCAACCACTGCTCTATGATTTTTTGCTAACATTTTCCACGACCTACTACCCTCCAAACTCTAATCCAAGTATTGGAATATGTTCCCACGCATGTCCCATTAATTACAAATGAAATGTGGCCATTGGTTTTGACTCATGCAACCAATAAAACATTTTCTATGAGTGGTTACCAATAAATATTTGCAGTTGTCTTTTAAATAAATATTGTAACTCATCATTTCCAGCATTTAATAATTGTTTGTAACTATTATTTTAAATACAAATGCAAAAAAATATTTATTGCGTACAACAAATTAGTTAATAAGATAATGATGAAGATTTTATCCGAGTCTGATTGGTCTCCATAACATAACAATCTCCCACTTGGAGACAAATCAGACTCCACTCCATACCATCTCCCACTTGGAGACTAATCATAACACTGCTGCCCCTACAACTCCCATTGGAAATAAGCACCTTGGACACTACTGTTTTGTTTTGTTTAAATTTAACCTTGAAGGCCAACCGAAGCTGAAGAAGAGCTCAACTTCTCCCTTGTCACTACCTTTGTAAACATATCCGCTGGATTATCATATGTATGTAACTTTTCCTTCTTTACTTTTCCATCCTCCAACACCGACTGAATAAAATGATATCTCAGATGTATGTGTTTTATTTTCAAGTGCAAGGTAAATTTTTTTGCAAGATGTATAACACTCTGGCTGTCCGCAAACAAGTAACTTTCAACCTGCTATTTTCCCAACTCTTCTATGAAAATTTGCAACCATATCGTCTCTTTTCTTGCCTCTATTGCAACTACATACTCTACCTTTGTGGTGGATACAACAACCACATTTTGCAACCGAGAAATCCAACTCACTTCTTTCCCACCAACTGTAAATATATAACCTATGGTACTTCGCCTAGTATCTATATCCCCTGCCAAATATGAGTCAACATAGCCTTTTAAACCAGTATTAGAGCCCCAAAACATAAACATTTATTGGATGTATCTCTCAAATACCTGAGAATCCATTTTACCACATTCCAATGCTCCATTTTGGGATTACTCATATACCTACTAACAACTCTTACGACATGTGCAATATCTAGTCTCGTGCATACCATGGTGTACATTAAACTGCCTACAACTGAAGCATATTTTACCTTGTACATTTTTTATTCCTCCTCTTGTGTCTTTGGACACATATCCTTAGTCAATTTGACATGACTAGGCAAAGGTGTGTTGATATCTTTTTCATTCTCCATATGAAATCTCTGCAACACCTTTTCAACATAATCAGCCTGAGATAAAAAAATTTTTTTGTTTTTCCTATCTCTTGTACTCTTCATACCAAGGATTTGTTTTGCTGCCTCAAATCCTTCATAGCAAATAAATTTTCTAAGTGCTATTTTAGCTCCCTTATGTGATCCATGTTAGACCCCGCTACAAGCATATCATCAACATATAAACATAAAATAATGTAGATATCATCATCTAACCTTTTAAAATAAACACAATGGTCTGAATTACACTAGTTGTAGCCTTGCTCAGCCATAAAACTATCAAATTTAATAGACCATTGCCAAGGTGCTTGCTTCAAGCCATATAAACTTTTCTTCAATTTGCACACTAGTTTCTCCTTACCTTTGACCTCAAATCCTTGTGGTTGTTCCATATATATTTTCTCTTCCAAATCACCATGGAGAAAGGTTGTTTTAGCATCGAGTTGTTCTAAATGCAAGTCTTTAGCAGTCACAATACTTAAAATAGTATGAATAAAAGTCATTTTAACAACTAGAGAAAAGATTTCATCAAAATTAATTCCTTTTTATGTGCAAATCCCTTTACAACTAACTTGGTTTTAAATCTTTTTTTACCTCCATATTTCTCTTTCATCCTATAAACCCATTTATTTGGTAAAACCTTTTTAATTGCAGGAAACTTGCATAATTCCCAAGTCTAATTTTTCAGCAAGGAGTTCATTTCTTCTTCCATTCCATGCTCCCACTGAACCTTGGCATCCACCTGCATAGCTTCATCATAACATTTCAATTCACTAGCATCAGTTAATAAAATAGAATACAAAAAGGGAGAAGATATTTTCAAAGGTCTACTTATCCTTGAAGATCGTCTAACATTCATTAGAGTTTGTACATAACCTCTCAAAGTACTTATCCTTGAAGATCGTCTATCATCCAACACTACATAATCATTTTCTTTCTTCTCATGCTACTGCAACTAATCTTTGTACAATAATTTCTCATTGAATATGACATCCTAAGTTTCTCACAATTTTTTAATTTTCAAAATCCCAAAGCCTATAACCAAATTCATCAATTCCATATCCAACAAATATACATTTCTTTGATTATGCATCAAACTTGGTTCTATTTTCTGAATCTACATGTGCAAATGCTTCACAACCGAAGGTTTTGAAAAAAAGAATAACTCACCTTCTTACCTATCTATGCTTCCTCCGGAATACCACAATCCAAAGGATTATAGAGACCTCTATTAATTAAATAAACAACATTGTTTACAGCCTCTGTCCACATGTTTAAAGGCAGCCCAACATGCAATCTCATAGTCTATGCACACTCCATTATTCTTCTATTCATGCGCTCAACCACTCCATTTTCTTGTGGAGTCCTTGGAACCATTTTTTTCCTACGAATACCATTAGAAGAATAATAATATTCAAACTCTTTGCTGCAATACTCATCACCATTATTAGATTTGAGACATTTTAAATTTTTACCCGTCTCATTGTCAACAAAGCTTCTCCATTTTTTAAAAGTTTCAAATACATTAGATTTCTTCTTAAGGAAATAAATCCATACCTTTATTGTTGCATCTATAAAAACCCCATCTCGGACACTACAAATTTTTTTTTCACATCTACCAACTTAGACAAGTAAGTGCCTTACATGAAACTTAATAGTGTTAACTTCAATACTTCTCCATTCCCATGGTGGAATCAACTGATTCTTTCCAAATATATGCTTGCACAAAGAGTGATACAGTCCCAAGGTTAAGGTCTTTCCTAAACCTATGACCTAAGCCTCGAGGGATCATGATGACCCTGCCTACGTATCCCCTCGTGGGAATCAAAGGCATCGTAGTTTATCCCACAATGAAAGAGGGAGTTAAATCTCACCTCTTGTATGAGATCTATAATCTCACCCTTAACTCATAACTATTAATTCAGAACAGGTAAGCTATCAATATAGTCAATTATAATATATTGATAATAATCTTGCCATAAAGTGTTGGGTCCATACCAAACATTACCAATCATTAATGTACAAACATTCACAATATTCACAAGGGGCATATCATACCATAATCCCAAAGATCATACACAATGTTGTCATGGGAATATCCCCCATATACACAAACTAATTAGCTTATACACAGTAAAAGTACAACAATGATTGGATCATACATAGATCACAAGTTTAACAGTGACTAGATCGTATACCAATCACAAGTGCAATAGTGACTGGATCATACATAGATCACAAATATAATAGTGACTAGATCATTCACAGATCACAAGTACAACAATGACTGGATCATACATAGATCACAAGTATAATGATGATTAGCTCATGCGTACATCACAAGTACAAAAATAATTGTCTCTTACACATATGACATTTACATTAGTGATTGGCTCCAACATATATCGCAAATACATGGTGACAAGCTCCATCATACATCACATAAACACGGTGATGAGCCCCACCATACATCACATACATAGTGACACATCACAATGGCTAGCTAACACATGTCAGTAATGCATCCCAAATAGAAAGAATATCGGTACATTGTGCACTGCACCGTGGGTTCTATCCTTTCCTCTAGTATTTTGTACCATTAGAAAAATAAGAAGAGGATTTGGTGCATCCATACTACATCGCGGGTCAATCCTCAACCCCACAAGGCTAGGTATACAGTCACTGGGAAGGGGATTTGGTGCATCCCATACTACACCACAAGTTTTTCCACCATCCCAAGGGTTTCCCCAAGTAGTGAACCTACCAAACCCAGTGGATTTCAACTTCAATCGCCTATAGGCCATCAACGACAAGTTTTTCCACCTAGGAAGAAGTAGCTCTTGACATATACCACCTTGTGACCTTAGTGGTAATGTCAACTATCTTCTTCACAATCCTAGGTAACACTAGCCTCGGTCACTTCTATGCCCTTAGTGACAACTAGTCAACCCCCTTGATAAAATAATTACCCACTGATTACCATTACCTGCATAGATGGGTCCCTACTCATGCAACCATTACCATATCTTAATCATAACCAAGGTAGCCTACTACCTTCACCTCTGTGAACCAGCTAAATGTTGACTAATCCCTCACAGTAGCCCAAACATCAATCATTTGTATGGTCCAATGACTGCCTATCATTGCTCAAATATCCCAGAGGTTCACTCTTGGATGGGTCATACATAACATGAATCAAAATCATAGTCAACAGATACATGACCTATACATAAAAACCTCTAGATATGGAGTTAAATTACACAGACACATAAGTGATACATGGAACCAATATGAGATGGACTTTACCCATCATATACATATAATCAAATACCCATTCGGTACCCATTTTTCCTCAACATGAGGCCTAATAAAGAGAGAAGGTCAAACCAATTAGGAAAAACCCCAACCCTTGGAGTTACCCCCCCTAAACCCTCCCCCTACGGACTTGAAATCATAGAGGTATCCTTCACCCAAGGACTACCTACATTCTCACTTCCAAAAGGGTCAAAGTCACGTGTAGTTCTCTTTATAAGATCTCTTAAGGATACCTACGCACTGGTCACGACACTTCCATTCACACATACAAAATCTCAATTTAAACCTTATCATGGTTATCATTCCTCATTCAAAGTGAGCATCCCTAAACCCCTTACACTTTCCTATCAAGGATATTGTGCCACATTTGGTATTCTACTGATAATAACATATAGTTTTCACATAGGGTTCTATACATATTAATGTTCTCTTACACAGGAGAATAATGATTTATTAAGTTTTGATAAGAATATTGTCATCCATGATATATATCTCTCCAAGCATACCTAAGTATAGGTTTCCATACAATCTAGACTCAATCTAAGGATTGGTTGATAGTAAAGAGTGTTCATCCTTTAATAATAATAGTCAAAATATCGTTGAATATGCATTAGTTATGTTGAAAGCCTAAACATGGATCTAGGTGGGGTTTCCCACCCACAATATGGTTCTGTAAAATAAAATAACATAATCATATAAAACATCCTTATAAACCTCAAAATACATACAACCATAATTACATACTGGACTTACCCATGATCAATGCCCGAGTCATACTGGAGGAAAATGGGTCATACTATACCATTTATATAATTATATGAAGATGGTATGAGACATGACCATATGAGTTTACTCAAATAGTTTAATTCAACATGTTAAGATGGTGTGTTACTAAGAACAAGGCTCTCTAATAGGATTTACATGTAATGGTACCTATTATCGTGTACATCTACATATTTAGCTATACATTAAATTATCACTCATCATAAACAACATATCTTGGACCATAGTATCTTATACTTGAGAAAATCCTCTAAATTGATTCTATACAAAATACTTATGTAATGCATTATAGTCATTATAAAATAAGTTCAATATTGAATTTCTTATACCCCAAGGGTCAATAAATATTTTCTAATCATATTAAACCTTTACCCTAATTCCCAAGTACCATTCTAGACTTTTATAGCATGTCTTAATTTTGCATTAAGCAGGGCGAATAAAATCACATTAAAGGAATCATATTACTCATGTTGTCACTACAATAGGATTTCTTAAATGGTCCATAATTACATGCATCTTTATATCTTCTCAATATGAATGACACTTTTAAATAGACTTATATAAAAGTGACAACCATCATTGCACCCTTTTCAACTTTTTAAGCACTACATGTTCTCTAGGGTATTCCCTTGACACCAAAGATCCCTTAAATATGAGTTTAAGTATAGATTAAATTTACAGACTAACAAGGAATAAACACAATATATTAACATTCAATACATTTCTATAACATCTAAATAGGTGTCAAGTAGACATAAGTATATTAGTTGTTTATTTGGCACATTATGAATTAACACCATTTGGGATGTTCATGGTATTTCTTAATAAACCAAAATATCACTATTCATGCTATTCCTCAGATAGGGTTTTTATTTGAATTTAAAGCAAGATATCCTTTATTTCCCACTCCAAATAATATTACAACCAAATATATCTTATACATTTAAGACCCAGGGTGAAACATAATTACACAATATACTTTCCCTTTCTTTCTCTATATGCACTAAAACATATAGATATGCATCGAATAATAGTATGATGAAACATCAATAATCCTATTATCTCCTAATCAAATGCATTAAGAAATGTTCCTAAAATTTTTTATCTATAGCGATTTTTAGCCATTAACTTTCTGAATTTTAACGAAACGGAAAGATAATAGCACAGAGTCAACACTATTTTAGGAGAGTAATTATGAATGGGTATACTTAGCTCGTGAAATGATGGGGAAGAAATTTCTCTTGAAATCATTGAAATCTATCTACCTCCTTCCCCTACATCCTCATCTTTGACTAGCTTTTACCACAAACTTCTTTGGAATCATTTGAAGGTAGTTTGAAGTAGAGTATAAGCTTACTTCCTTCCCTTGACAAATTCTCTCTAGGCAGAATAAGAAGCATTTCCAAGTTTAAGGTGGTAGAAGACATGCTTTCACATTTTTGTGCCCTTGTATCAGATCCCTGCACTCGCACCAGGTGTTAGCTCTCAAAAACATAGGCAGGATGCCTCAAGAGGCTACCAATCTCTTGATACATTTCAGGGTAAGAGACAAGGTCAAAAGAATTTAACCTTCTACTCTTTAGGTGCTGCTAAACCTAGGTAGGTGTAACTTTCTTAATGAAGCAAACTTTATGTGCTTATCTCTCTTGAAATGCTTTGTCCACAATGGCAGATGGGAGTGAACAAATAAAATCAAATTTGATAGCAATAGCAATCTTCTGATCTAAATCCTAAAATGTTCAACTAACAGATGTAAAGAAACTAAATGAATCTGAATGATGAGATGCAGAGACCAGTGCCTTATTGGGTATGTGGAGTCAAATGAAATAGAAGTGGGCAACTTATTCTGGCAAAATTTCAAATTGTTGGCATATATTTTGTTTATAACTTGTATAAACATGTAAGATATTGACTACTAAGCTCTACTTTAATAATCCACATGAACCTCCCTGATTACTGTGATCAACAAAAAGGATTTAATCTCTCCTTGAGAGAACCAATTAATTAACCACATAGATGCAACAAATGTGCACTGATAAACTAAAAATAGACTTGTCATATCAATTTAAACAACCAAAAAGAATCAACTTGGAGACAGCTTAGCAATACTTTTCAATAAACTCAACAGACAATTGACACCAGAGATAAACTGCCACACCAACTGATTTTCATTGAAATTTCCATTTAAAAACATGCATCATAGTCTCTGATATGAGAACTTTATTCTATTGTATCCATTCCTAAACTAACTACTCAAAATCTATTCTATTTACAATCGGGAATACATATTTATACATATGCATCTGAATAGACGCATCGTTTCCAAATCCATAGTCGGCCAACAACTGTATTTGAGCTTTCACATGTCGGCCAACAGTATTTGAATTTTTATTAATCATAATGAAACAATCGCTGAGACAACCTTGTAAGTATGCTGAAGGCAATTGTATCACTGTCAGTCATCCCCTTGGTCATCTGAGTTTTGTCGTGACTGAAATGTGCCTCCTCGCTTCATCCGCTTCGCTGTAACTTTATGATATCGAGGAGACCTCTTGTAGATTTCGTTATGTTTCACTGAAAGTCTTCATCCATTATGAGTCGCTGAGACAAAAGCACACTCTCGCCGAGATGTATCCCTCCTTTTCCTTTGCCAAGAAAATACATAGTCGGGGGGACGCTCCATAGATTATCCTCTATCTTACCGAAAGCCCATGAGCTCACCTTCATTTCACTGAGACAATACCAACCTCCTACTGAAAGCCATACATTAGACTTTGTCGGAAAACCTGACGGGTTCGCCAAGACTCTACATCGAAGTTCACGAGTCTTACCGAAATTTTCGCTTTGTGTTGGTCGGTGAGACCCCTTTGAATTCGTTATGACTTACCCCGAAGAAAACATCTCTCACCAATGAACCTCATCTTTCGACGATTGGTAAGACAAAACAATCTCGCTATGACCTTTCACCGAAGCTTTTAACTCATACCGATAATTCAATCCTTCCACCGCCGGGACAATGAGAAAGTCCTGTCGAAAGCCGCCTATAAGTAAAATCCAATCGCTGTGATATAAAAGGAGTCTTGCCGATAGGCAACACAGACTCCTTTTAACAAGAATACTCAATGGGTCAGGGAGACAGTTATGAACTTATGCCGATAGGAACTGCAATATGGAAAATGCATGACCCGATGGATTTTATGGGGCCATATAGGCAAAATGTGGGTAAAACTATCATGAAGAGAGGAAAATGTGCTCAATGTAGAACTCATTTGGAAAATGCATGGGTATGGACAACATGAAAAATCATCAAAATTTTATAGTTCCAACAGTGGCTCCGTCTGGGGATGAATGATAGTAAGATCATTGCAAGGATCTAGATCTTTGGGTGAGCAGACCAGACACAAAATGAGAAAAATGGGAATGGGAATGAACATGAAGCATGATGGAAAATGAATGCAAAATGGAGATGAGCAAAACCCTAAACTACTGTGCATGGAAAAGAATTTTAAAGAGGATAATAAAAAGTTGTCCATGCACTGGCAACCCTTAATCCTTTGTGTTTCAACATCACCTATTCTGAGTTGTTACAATCTGAAACTCAAACCATACTTTCCCCTGTCAAATAACTGGTTTTGTCTTGAGTTCATTAGATTCTTCTTGAAGATATTCATGCAATCTTTCCTGTCACTGTTATTGCAAGTTTTTAGAAAATCATCATGCTCAGCATGGCGCAAATTACCTTTACCATTATGTAGTTCAAGTTCTCCATCATCATGGGGCAAATCTCTGTTATCTCCAATATACAAAATATATGCATATTCAATGCAAAATTCCTCATTATCTTTCTCACTGTTATGTATTATAAAACATTCTCCCAACTGTATTGAAAGTTCATCATCAAAGTGCTTCTCTTGAGAAACAAAAGATTCTGTCATATCAACATTGTCTGAAACAAACAAATCTGAAACCTTTTGCACCTCTTCCAAATTGTCATTTCGAGATAATATTTGATTATAACTCACATCTCCACTATCAAGCATATATGAACCAATCAAATCTGGACCTCTATCATCCTTGGTATGCAGATAAAAGTCTTCTCCACATGAGTTAAACATTTCAAAATCACATACCTCATCTTGAATGGACACAAATTTTGATCAACTCCAAAAGTTTCACCATCAACTCAAGAAATGCACTGAGAGTCATAAGAATCATCACACAAAGATCTTTCACTATCAAAACAAATGTAAGCTGGACACAAAACTTCAAGATCACCCTCATGTACACATCTATGATATTCAAGAGTTAGCAAATCTAAAATTTGCTCACTACTTAGTGAACAAGTCTCAACATTTTCATCACTACAGTTATATTCTTCACTTTTTTCATCATCAAAAAGAGGCCCAAGATCATTAGAGAATGAAAAATTAGAAACATTACCAACGCAGTCATTTATTCCATCATTTTGCTTATCTGAAATTATCTCCTCTTTACCATAAAGTGAATTTGAAAATACCTTAAACTCATTCATGGACACACCTTGGCAAAAAATCATCTGATCTTCATTTAACACTTCATCATACAATGGTTTTGAAAAAAATTGGAGATCACTTTCAGATGTACAAACCTCTTCCTCATCAAATGTATTTTCATGGCTTTCAACTGCAGCTGGAGGTATAATTTGTTCACTATCAAATGGACTCACACTGTCCATTGCCTCTTCCTCTCGATCACCACAAGAACTGCAAGAATCATCTTGCTGTAGATCAAAATCCACAAGATCCTCTTCACATTCTGAATATTCACTGGATCCCTTATAACACAATGTTGTCCCTGTCACAATCTGTTATGCAAGAGAGATAACCTATACCTTCATCCTCCTCATGCAAGCTATCACAGGAATCATCTTGACTTGCACATGTCTCATCTTCTATTGGATGCCTTGTTTGATCAATTCCCCTATACTCATTGGAAATACAACAATTAGAATCAACATTGGTAGTGTTCTCATACTTTATCTTTTCCATGGCATCAACAAATTTATTCACATGATCATAGGCATGCTGTATTGATGATGCAAACCAATAGGCTGATTCAGGTTCCCATGCTCTTACAAAATGCTCAACAAACATGGCCCTTGTTGGCCTACAATAAGAAGGTATTTGCATACAAATATCTGTCATTCTATTGTATAGAGAGATCAAATCTTCTCCTTCATACATCCTTATGTCAAGAAATGCATCCAAGGGGGAAATTCTGCACTCTGATTATGTGATGGAGTCCTGGCTTCGAGTATACTCATCTTCCTCTGCTTCAAATTGTTGATTCTGGCATACATATCTCTGCAAGTTCTGATTTTCTTGAATCTCCAATAACCCATGGGAAACCCAATTTGGTGCAAACAAATTTCCATATTGCTCGAGAGATTGATCCTAAAAACCTTGGAGAGATTTAATAGAAGCAAAAGGCAGGCTATTAAACCAATCCCTAACATCATGAATGAGTGACATCATAAACAACCTCATGTGTAAATATTCATATGGCACATCTATGTCTTTGATAAAAGCATTGAAGCTCCTCAAATGACCTTCAACAATGATTGCACTACTCCCTGTAAACTTTGGAACAAGACTTCTCCAACTGCCATCCATAGGGTAAGGGTACAATTGAAACCCTGTTAGATCAAATTACCCGATTATCATTGTTGCATACTGGTGAGGGGGAGGGTTAGGTGGGTACTAATATTGGTATGGCGGACTATTGCATTATGCATAATGTTGTGGGATATAATGCTGACCATGAGGTGGCTGTGTGTATATATGTTGTGTGGGAATATAAGGAGGATAATGTGGTTGTTGGCCTGCTTTTAGTTCTTCTATCTCCATCCTTCTAGATTCAAATAGTGCCTTGACCTCCTCATAAGTTAAAGATTCATAATCAACTTGAGGAGTATCATGATCAATAGGTCCACTTTGATTACCCTCCATTTTCAGATCATTGTGTGTCCACTTACTGCTGCCAGGAGGACCTCCCTGTATCAAGATCTTCTTCCATTCATTTTTGAACAAATGCAATGTTTCTTTCAGAGTCGCCACTCACTTTTTTCAAAAGTGAGAAAAGTATTTGACATTTCTTATTCCCAGCGGAGTCTGTATAAAGTTCCTGACTCTATGATTAAGGCCTTGATTCTGAATGTATTCCCCAACGGAGTCACCAATTTGTTAGCTCTCAAAAACGCAGGCAGGATGCCTCAAGAGGCTGCCAATCTCTTGATACGTTTCAGGGTAGCAAACAAGGTCAAAAGAATTTAACCTTCTACTCTTTAGGTGCTACTAAACCTAGGTGGGTGTAACTTTATGAATGAAGCAGACTTTATGTGCTTATCTCTCTTGAAATTCTTTGTCCACAATGGCAGATGAGAGTGAACAAATGAAATCAAACTTGATAGCAATAGCAATCTTTTGATCTAAATCCTAAAATGTTCAACTAACAGATGTAAAGAAACTGAATGAACCTGAATGATGAGATGCAGAGACTAGTGCCTTATTGGGTATGCAGAGTCAAATGAAATAGAAGTGGGCAACTTATTCTGGCAGAAACTCAAATTGTTGGCATATATTTTGTTTATAACTTGTATAAACACGCAAGATATTGACTACTAAGCTCTACTTTAATAATCCACATGAACCTCCCTGATTACTGTGATCAACAAAAAGGATTTAATCTCTCCTTGAGAGAACCAGTTAATTAACCACACAGATGTAGCAAATGTGCACTGATAAACTGAAAATAGACTTTTTATATCAATTTAAACAACCAGAAAGAATCAACTTCGAGACAACTTAGCAATACTTTTCAATAAACTCAACAGACAATTGACACCAGAGATAAACTGCCACACCAACTGATTTTCATTGAAATCACCATTTAAAAACTTGCATCATAGTCTCTGATATGAGAACTTTATTCTATTGTATCCATTCCTAAACTACCTACTCAAAATCTATTCTATTTACAATCGGGAATACATATTTATACATATGCATCTGAACAGACGCATCATTTCCAAATCCATAGTCGGCCAACAATTGTATTTGAGCTTTCACATGTCGGCCAGAAGTATTTGAATTTTTATTAATCATAATGAAACAATCGCTGAGACAACCCTGTAAGTATTCCGAAGGAAATTGTATCGCTGTCAGTCATCCCCTTGGTTGTCTGAGTTTTGCCGTGACCGAAATGTGCCTCCTCGCTTCATCCGCTTCGCTGTAACTTTATAATATCAGGGAGACCTCTTGTAGATTTCGTTATGTTTCACCAAAAGTCTTCATCCATTCTGAGTCGTTGAGACAAAAGCACACTCTCACTGAGATGTATCCCTCCTTCGCCTTCGCCAATACAATACATAGTCGGGGGGACGCTTCATAGATTATCCTTTGTCTTACCGAAAGCCCACGAGCTCACCTTCATTTCGCTGAGACAATACCAACCTCACACTGAAAGCCATACATTAGAATTTTTTGGCAAGACCTGACGGGTTCGCCGAGACTCTACATCGAAGCTCATGAGTCTTACTGAAATGTTCACTTTGTGTTGGTTGGTGAGACCCCTTTGAATTCCTTATGACTTACCCCGAAGAAAACATCTCTCACCGATGAGCCTCATCTTTCGTCGGTCGGTAAGACAAAACAATCTCGCTATGACCTTTCACCGAAGCTTTTAACTCATGTCGATAAGTCAATCCTTCCACCGCTGGGACAATGAGAAAGTCCTGTCGAAAGCCGCCTGTAAGTAAAATCCAATCACTGTGATATAAAAGGAGTCTTGCCGATAGGTAACACAGACTCCTTTTAACAAGAATACTCAATGGGTCGGGGAGACAGTTATGAACTTATGCCGATAGGAACTGTAATATGGAAAATGCATGACCCGATGGGTTTTATGGGGCCATATAGGCAAAATGTGGGTAAAAATATCATGAAGAGAGGAAAATGTGCTCAATGTAGAACTCATTTGGAAAATGCATGGGTATGGAAAACATGAAAAATCATTAGAATTTTATAGTTCCAACACCAGGATTGTTGCTCTATGAATACCCTCATTCCTCTGCCTTGACTCCATCTATACTCCTTTCCCTTATGTCGTTGCTTCCTCGTATGGTGCAGACTATGGAGGATGTGGTCACGAGCATGGAGCATGGATTCCTAGCTTCCAATTGTATTTGTGTAGATTGTCCAAGACCTTTTCCAATGAGCTCATTTTGTGCATAAATTTGGACACAAGCAAGAAGGATACAAAGAACAAGCGTGGAGTTTGGATTTTCTGCACTCACATCACCCTCTCCTCATGCCATCTTTTTCCTTCATACATGACTACCCCCTTCTTTGTTTTTTTCTCTATGTGCCAACCCATGAGCTCTCTCTCCCTTTCCTATTCACAGTATCCCCTTTACTTAGCTATCTTCCCAGGGATCTCACCTCTCTCTACTCCTATCTTTACCCAAAAGATCTCATGAATTGAATGGGAAACTGAGGTCGTGATAATTTAAATTCTGCCTTTTTCCTCTGTTTCTTTTCTCGCATGACCTTCCAGAATGAATGGCCAAGGGAAGGGAATCCATTCCTCAATAAATTCATGACCATACCTTCACCCATTCCCTATGCCATGCCTCATTAATTTTTGACAATCTTTTTTTTTCCTTCACGTGATGCCCTCACCTATTTATTATGATTATCTCCACATGATCTTTCTTTCTCTGTGGAGGTAGCTGATGGGGATGTGACATTCTTCCCCCCTTGGAATAAGCCCTCCCGGCTTATTAAATCCTCACATTTGATAATTTCTTCAAAATTTTAGGTTATTAGCTAGGTTAATTACCTTGGAACCCCCTTATCCTTACCTCTTAGGTGGTCCCCTTTTCCCTAATTTGATCAAATTCAAAATATTTTTTATAAAATTTTAGAGGGTGCATATTAAAATATAGCCTCAATTGAGTATTTTTTCTCATTCTTATCCTCCATTTTGGATTTAGAGGTTGGTTTTTCTTAGGAGAGGTCAATATTATAATATTTGGTAGACACATTTACCAGTTAACCCTTACAAAGTGGAAAAATACCATGAATCAAATTTTACCATTCTTGGTAGTCAAATACACCACCTATTTGAAATTTCCTTCAAATATGCCATGACAATTACCACATGACAAGGTGTGAAATCCCATCTAGAAATTGGTTTATGGGGATTAGTAAAAATCAAATGCCACAACCTTCAGTTGCGCACTCTGATTTTCATTTCTAATTTATATATCAAAATTCCCTTTGTGACTTGTCATCTAGGTTTCATTTTTGGTTAGGTCCAGCCATCCATTCTTAGAAGCTTAAAAGTCTATTTAAGATAGTAAAAACAATTATGTACATATCAAGTGATAAACTTGGTTATGGTTGGTTGGTAGTGTAAGAAAACATACTTAACCTAGAATCAAGTGAGGTTCATAGGTCCAATGTTCGAACCTGGTTGCTCTCATACCAATGTAAAAACCCCATCTCAGACACTACAATTCTTTTTTTTCACATCTACCAACTTAGACAAGTAAGCGCCTTCCATGAAACTTAATAGTGTTAACTTCAATACTTCTCCATTCCCATGGTGGCATCAACTCATTCTTGCCAAATATATGATTGCACAAACAATGATACAATCCCAAGGTTAATTTCTTTCCTAAACCTATGACCTAAGCCTCGAGGGATCATGATGAACCTACCTACGTATCCCCTCATGCGAATAAGAGGCATGCCATATTTCGCCCACAATGATAGAGGGAGTTCAATCTCACCCTTAACCTATAACTATTAATTCAGAATAGGTAAGCTATCAACATAGTCAATTATAATATAATGATAATAATCTTTCCATTAAGTGTTTAGTCCATACCAAACATTACCAAGCATTAGTGTACAAAAATTCACAATAATCACAAGAGGCATATCATGGCATAATCCCAAAGATCATACACAATGCTGTCATGGGCATATTCCCCATATACACAGGCTAATTAGCTTATACACGGTAAAAGTAAAACAATGATTGGATCATACATAGATCACAAATCTAACAGTAATTGGATCATACACCAATCACAAGTGAAATAGTGACCGGATCATACATAGATCACAAATATAATAGTGACTGGATCATTCACTGATCACAAGTATAACAGTGACTGGATCATACATAGATCATAGGTATAATGATGATTAGCTCATGCATGCATCACAAATACAAAAATGATTTTCTCTTACACATATCACATTTATATTAGTGATTGGCTCCAACATATATCTCAAATACACAGTGACAAGCTCCATCATACATCACATAAACATAGTGATGAGCTCCACCATACATCACATACATAGTGACACATCACAATGGATGGCTAACACATGTTTGTAATGCATCCCAAATAGAAAGAATATCGGTACATTGTGCACTGCACCATGGGTCCTATCCTTTCCTCCAATCTTCTACACCATTGGACAAATGGGAAGAGGATTCGGTGCATTCCATACTACATCGCGGGTCCATCCTCAACCCCACAAGGCTAGGTATATAGTCTGACAATTGGGAAGAGGATTCAGTGCATCCCATACTACATCGCGGGTCCGTCCGCCATCCCAAGGGTTTCCCCAAGTAGTGAACCTACCCAACCCAGTGGATTTCGACTTCAATTGCCTATAGGCCACCAACGATGAGTCTATCCACCTAGGAAGAAGTAGCTCTCAACATATACCACCTTGTGACCTTAGTGGTAATGTCAACTATCTTCTTCACAATCCCAAGTAACACTGGCCTTGGTCACTTCCCCGCCCTCAGTGATAGCTAGGGAACCCCCTCAATACAATGGTTAGCCTCATATTACCATTACCCGCATGAATGGGTCCCTACCCATGTAAAATTTACCGTATCTTAATCATAACTAGGGTAGCCTGCTACTGTCACCTATGTGAACCAGGTGAATGCTGACTAATCCCTCATAGTAGCCCAAATACCGATCATTGGCACAATCCAAAGATTGCCTATCACTGCTCAAATATCCTAGACGTTCACTCTTGGACAGGTCATACATAACATGAATCAAAATCATAGTCAACTGATACACGACCTATACATGAAGACCTCTAGATATGGAGTTAAATTACACAGACACATAAGTGATACATGGAACCAACACAAGATGGACTTTACCCATCATATACATATAATCAAATACCCATTCGGTACCCATTTTGCCTCAACCCAAGGCCTGCTAAAGAGAGAAGGTCAAACCAATTAGGAAAAATCCCAACTCTTGGAGTGACCCCCCCATAAACCATCCCCCTACGCACTTGAGGTCGCATAGGCATCCTTCGCCCAGGGACCACCTACGTTCCCGCTTCCAAATGGGTCAAAGTCACACGTAGTTCTCCTTACAAGATCTCTCAAGGATACCTACGCACTGGTCACGACACTTCCATTCACACATACAAAATCTCAATTTAAACCTTATCATAGTTATCATTCCTCATTCAAAGCGAGCATCCCTAAATCCCTTACACTTTCCTATCAAGGATATTGTGCCACATTTGGTATTCTACTGATAATAACATATAGTTTTCACATAGGGTTTTATACATATTAATGTTCTCTTACATAGGAGAATAAGGATTCATTACGTTTTGATAAGAATATTGTCATCCATGATATATATCTCTCCAAGCATGGAGATTCAAGCATACCTGAGTATAGGTTGCCATACAATCTAGACTTAATCTAAGGATTGGTTGATAGTAAAGAGTGTTCATCCTTTAATAATAATAGTCAAAATATCATTGAATATGCATCAGTTATGTTGTAAGCCTAAACATGGGTCTAGGTGCCCGATTTCCCACCCACAATATGGTTCTGTAAAATAAAATAACATAATCATATAAAACATCCTTCTAAACTTCAAAATACATACAACCATAATTATTTACTAGATCTACCTATGATCAATTCCTGAGTCATACTAGAGGCAAATGAGCCATACTATACCATTTATATAATTGTATGAAGATGGTATGAGACATGATCATATATGAGTTTACTCAAATAGTTTAATTCAACATGTTAAGATGGTGCATTACTAAGAACAAGGTTCTACAATATCCTTTACATGTAATGGTCCCTATTATCATACATCTACATATTTAGCTAGACATTAAAATACCACTCATCATAAACAACATATCTTGGACCATAGTGTCTTATACTTGAGCAAATCCTCCAAATCGATTCTATACAGAATAATTATGTAATGCATTATAGTCATTATAAAATAAGTTCAATATTGACTTTCTTATACCCCAAGGGTCAATAAATATTTTCTAATCATATTAAACCTTTACCCTAACGCCCAAGTACCATTCTAGACTTTTATAGCATGTCTTAGTTTTGCATTAAGTAGGGGGAATAAAATCACATTAAAGGAATCATATTACTTATGTTGTCACTACAATAGGATTTCTTAAATGGTCCATAATTACATGCATCTTTATATCTTCTCAATATGACTGACACTTTTAAATAGACTTATATAAAAGTGACAACCATCATTGCACCCTTTTCAACTTTGTAATCATTACATGTTCTTTAGGTTATTCCCTTAACACCAAACATCCCTTAAATATGAGTTTAAGGATAGATTAAATATACAGACCAGCAAGGAACAAACACAATATATTGGTATTCAATACATTTCTATAGCATCCAAATAGGTGTCAAGTAGACATACCTATATTAGTTGTTTATTTGGCACATTATGAATTAACACCATTTGGGATTTTCATGGTATTTCTTAATAAAACCAAAATATCACTATTCACCCATTCCTCAGATAGGGTTTTTATTTGAATTTAAAACAAGATATCCTTTATTTTCCACTCCAAATAATATTACAACCAAATATATCTTATACATTTAAGACCCAAGGTGAAACATAATTACACAATATTCCTGCCCTTTCTTTCTCTATATGCACTAAAACATATAGATATGCGTCAACTAATAGTATGATGAAACATCAATAATCCTATGATCTCCTAATCAAATGCATTAAGACATGTCCCCGACAAATTTTATCTATAGCAATTTTTAGCCATTAACTTTCTGAAGTTCAACGAAATGAAAAGATAATATCACAGAGTCAACACTATTTCAAGAGAATAATTATGAAGGGGTATACTTAGCTCGTGAAACGATGGGGAAGATATTTCTCTTGAAATCATGGAAATATATCTACCTCCTTCCCCTTCATCCTCATCTTTGACTAGATTTTTACCACAAATTTCTTTGGAATCATTTCAAGGTAGTTTGAAGTAGAGTATAAGCTTACTTCCTTCCCTTAACGAAATCTCTCTTGGTAGAATGAGAAGCATTTCCAAGTTTAAGGTGGTAGAAGAAATGCTTTCACATTTTTGTGCCCTTGGATCAGATCTCTGCACTCGCACCAGGATTGTTGCTCTACAAATACCCTCATTCCTTTGCCTTGACTCCATCTATACTCCTTTCCCTTATGTTGTTGCTTCCTCATATGGTGCAGATCATGGAGGATGTGATCACGGGCAAGGAGCATGGATTCTCAGCTGCCAATTGTATATGTGTAGAATGTCCAAGACCTTTTTCAATGAGCTCATTTCATGCATAAAATTTGACACAAGTAGGAAGGATACAAAGAATAGGCTTGGATTGTGGATTTTCTGTACTCACATCACCCTCTCCTCACACCATTCTCTTCCTTCATACATGACTACCCCCTTCTTTATTTTTTTCTCTGTGTGCCAACCCATGATCTCTCTCCCCCTTTACTATTTGTAGTCTCCCCTTTGCTTAGCTATCTTCCTAGGGCTCTCACCTCTCTCTGCTCCTATCTTTACCCAAAAGATCTCACGAATTGAATGGGAAACTGAGGTTGTGATAATTTAAATTCTACCTTTTTCCTCTGTTTCTTTTCTCGCATGACCTACCAGAATGAATGGCCAAGGGAAGGGAATCCATTCCTCAATAAATGCATGACCATACCTTCACCCATTCCCTACGCCATTCCTCATTAATTTTTGACAATCTCTTTTTTTTCCTTCATGTGATGCACTCACCTATTTATTAGAATTATCTCCACATGATCTTTCTTCCACCATGGAGGTAGTTGATGGGGATGTGACAACATCATCAATAAAAGTGACATAATACTGAGAGCCACCACAAGAAGATACCTGAGCTGGTCCCCATACATCCGTATGCACAAGCTCCAATTTCTCATCTTTCTTTTGCTTCCCATCTTTGAGAAAACTAATTCTCTTTTGTTTTTCATACAAAAAAATTAATAGAAATCCATATTAACACATTTTAGACCTAGTAAAACATTCTTTGAATGAAGTACTTTCATACCTTTTGCACTCATATGCCCAAGTCTATTATGCCATAGTGTTGATTCATAACCCATAGCAACTGTTCGATTTTCTGCTTGTTGAACTGTAGCAACCGTTCCTGAACACTGACTTTTCTCTGCAACAACTAAAGTAGAAGGAACAATATGACTTGTAAAAAGATATAAGGTGCCTACTTTCACACGTTTTGCTACCACTAAGGCACCTTTTGTAACCTTCCAATTTTTATCACTAAATGTAACAACACAAACTTCATCATCTAGTTGCCCTACTGAAATTAAATTTTTGCTTAACTTTAGAACGTGCCTTACCTCATGTAGTAGCCAATGATTCCCATTCTACAACTTAATCTTGTTTCTTCCCTTTCCAAAAATCTAACAAGGTTCGTTATCTCCCAAATAAACCAGCCCAAAATCCCCTTGGACATAATCAAGAAAATAACTTCTATGGGGCATAGCATGAAATGAAGCCCCTGAATCTAACACCCAAGAATCATCAGCATTATCAAGCTAAAGAATCAAAGTATCCTCATCAGATTTATTACTTACCACATTTGCCTCTTTATTTCCTTCATTTTTGTCTCCTTTATTTTTTTGAGACCAACAATATTTCTTTAAATGATTCGGCTTAACACAATACCAACAATATTTCTTTTCTATGGATTGGGACCTCTTGTCCTTTGATTTTCCTCATGGCTTCCCATGACCTCCATAATTCTTTCCTCTCTCCTTTTTTCTTCCCCTACTTTCTGCATTCAAAACACTACCTGATGTGGATATACCACCTGAGCTTTTTCTACAAATTCCCTCTCTCAAAATAACACCAACAACATCATCAAATTTCAATGTATTCGAACTAGAAATAGAATTAATAACTTCCATTACCAAGATATTCCAACTTTCAGGAAAAGAACAAAAAATCAAAAGAGCCCTAACTTCTTCATCAAAGTTTACATTAACAGAAGTCAATTGACTGGTAATTGTGTTAAACTCATTTAGATGATCAACAATTGACCCACCTTCTACCATTTTCATATTAAATAAATGCTTCATAAGAAATACCTTATTCAAAGTGGAAGGCTTTTCATATAGTTTTTCAAGCCTCTTCATCAAATCTTTCATTGTCTTTGTTGTTGAAATATTAAACGCAATCAATTGTGTCATGCATAAATGAATATTGCCAAGTGCCTTTCTATCTAGAATATCCCAATCCTCATCAAACATAGCCGGGGGTTTCTTGGCTTTCCCTTCCAATGACCGCCATAAATCCTTCTGATAAATATAGTATTCCATCTGCATCTTCCATAATTGATAGTTATGCCCATTAAATTTTTCTACCTTCATCTTGCCCTCTTCTACCATAACTCCCACTCAATCGTGAGACCTTCCAACAAAGGATAACTGAACGCAACCCACTCTGATACCACTTTTTAGGGATTGGATGCAATATCTTATCAATTAAATGCATAAAAAATATGAAAACACAACAGATTTATAAAACCCAGAAAAATGAACAACAAGAAGACAACATAAAGATTTAACGTGGTTCACCCAAATCTGGGCTACATCCACCAATAGAGGGTCCAATATATATTAAAATACTCGTAAAAAACTTTACAAAGACATGCAACAACATCTGCAAGCTGCAACAACATTTTTCATCATGTTTTTCAACAGTTGTTTTTACACAGCCATTGCTATGGGTACACACGACGATTCCTACATTTTTCCAGCCATTGCTCTGTAATTTTATACTAACATTTTGCACAACCTACTGCCCTCCAAACTCTAATCCAAGTATTGGAATATGTTCCCATGCATGTCCCATTAATTACAAATGAAGCGTGGCCATTGGTTTTGACTCGTGCACACAATAATTTTTTTTTCTATGGGCGGTTACCAATAACTATTTGCAGTTGTCTTTTAAATAAATATTGTAACTTATCATTTCCAACATTTAATAAATGTGTGTAACTATTATTTTAAATACAAGTGCATTAAAATATTTATTATGTGCAACAAATTAGTTAATAAGATAATGATGAAGATTTTATTCGAGTTTGATTGGTCTTCATAACATAACAGTCCTAAGTAAGGAGGACCCATTCACCCAAAGTGGTGAATGTGTCTCAACACAGTTTTCTAGGACCAAGCTTCGGGGAGGTGAAATATTACTAAAATCCCATCACAAATATGTTAAAAAAAGGGGGTCCTAGGTAAGGAGGACCCATTTGCGCCCAAAGTTGTGAATGGGTCCTAGCACAGTTTTCTAGGACTCAAACCTTGCCAAGTTAAATGTTATGCAATATTATTAATGAGTTTCAGGATAAATCCTTCAAAAAATGCAATAAATAAGGCTTGGATTTGAATTAAAGGGGCCAATTAAGCTCTAATTAACCTCAATTAATTAATGAAGCCATATATTAGTGTGAAAGTGTAAGAAAACACTTTACAACTCCCTTAATAAGGCACAATTAAGTACATTTTATCATTGATTGTTAATTCCCAAACTAAGCGTGAAAAAGGTTACTTTTTTCAATGCTACAAATTCATTGACTCAAGTATTCTATTATGAAAACGCAACATTCCATCCATGCACTAACATAATCCTTTCATGCATATAATGATGCACCAATAGGAATACAAATGTACAATACACTTCAGGCAACAACAATTTAGGCATATGATATACACCACATTGACTTTCAATATATTAGTTACATAATTTGGTTCATGATGCTTAATCATTTTCCAAGAAATTAGCAACCAATTCCAAATAAAATGCACCCATATTCACACATTCAAAGAGACCACACAAGCATAAACAAGACTAGTCAAAGGTCACTACACATTCACACAAAGAAAGAATAGAGACATCAAGATGGAAATCACACATAAAATTACTTCTTAGAAGCTCAAGGATCTAACCAACCCTCACAACCAAGCATTTCTAAAATATATCACATAAGGGAAAAATTGGAAACAACACCTGCTATCAATATGCACACATACGCAAAGACCCAACCAAAGCTCACACAACGAGTAACGTATCAAAGAGTGATCATTCCCCACCTCAATGGACTCTTAATTAGGGGTATCTTTTGATCCCTGCCAAATGTATTATGGCCTAGGAGGCACTCTTCATCCTCTACACATTGCACAAGTTGGTTCACATTGAAAACTCAAAAGAATGCCACCCAAGGTACCCATGTAAGAAGCCCAATTAATTCATCAAAACAAGCACTTGAATGATCACACATAAAGAACCAACAACCACATGGACAAGAACATGAACCAAAGATCCTAGTGCTACAACATGGGATTTGATACTAGATGTAATGCCCCAAGTCAACAAACTCAGAATAAAACCTAGTGGAACATTTTTTTTTGAAACAACCACAACAATATCGTTAATGCAACAACATGTCACACCTGCACAACAATGTGCACACAAGTGTCATGTGAAACACAGTGACACAATGACAATAACAACAAGATGACCTTTCCATTGCATAAGAGATAAGGCAACATCAAAATACTAGCACTCGTGGGATAAATCCACCACAACAAACCTATGAGAGAGAGGATGACACTTACAAGATGATTGGTTACAAACCACGATCATGTTCTATCACAACACCACACCAAGGTAGGATAAGGGAATCAACAAGATCCAATCCACATCTAGACACACTTAATAACTCTAAACACCAAGTCCAACCTTTACAATAGGTTGCCTAATTAGGAGGCACAAAATTTCCCCTAATTGGAATGATAACAGGTCACTTCTAGATAATCACATGTTTCCCAAGGTAAGGATATATTGTAACTTCTCAATGGAAACACATAGTTGCATTCTCTAAACATCTCTAGACTCCTGAGATCATGGGGAAAAAAATTCATTCACAATTTCCCCCCATACGAGGCCCTGAAGCACCTGCTACCGATGAAAGGGACAAAAAACACATCCTAGGACACTAGCAACCAACATTGGTGTTCTTCAAGGGCTCGTATGTCCATTTAGGGTGCTTATGTTCCTAACAAACATTCCAGGTGCTGGTTTTGGTGTCCCTGTAGGGGTGCTAGTGTCTTTGGCGGCAAACTTCCCATGACTAGGGAAGGACCTCCAAGACCCCCCAAGCACTAAGTAACCACCCAAGAGTGTCTACTACACCCCATGAACATAAAAACACCAAAAGATGACTCAAGTTCAAATAAAGAGTTTGATTTCTCTGATCACTAGACATCATCAACAAGTAAAGGAAAAGGTAGGGAGGAGTGTAATCACCTCCTTGACACCCTTAACTCATACCCTAGGCAAGAAAACACCTAAATTAAAAGATACAACACATTTGGGATTTTATAAGACCTCATAAGAGGCTACAACAAAGCCCTAAATGACACAACTCTTTAGGAACAATCTCTTAGGAGTAGGAAAAATATTTTTAAACCCAATTGAAACATTCCTACATTTATTTTAAACCTAAATGAAATATTCCTAAGTTCATTTTTCTATTACATTGCATAAGCATAAATATCCATAATGCAATCATGCTCAACTCCAACATCTTGTCACATAACTAAGATTACTTTTACTATCCATTAACCATGGATTACAATCTATCTTAGGAAGAGAGGCCCAATAAACCAAATTATTACAATTATATCAAATAGGACTCATATGTCCTTTACATATACAATTTGCATCAAATGAACCAAATGAAAGAAAACATGAAATGCTTTCTATCACATGAAGTCATTTTCAACTCCACCATGATCCTCCAATCTCCAATAGTGGTTTCCACACCACCCAACCTCATGGAATCAAAATAATTCACTCCCACCATGCTAGGAGATAGTCACATGGGCCACAAGCACATCATTAACACCAAACACATGGGGATATGGATTATACACATGCCATACACATAGTATATACTCAACATACACATCATATAGAACACTCATCCAACATCACAATATGGATCAATCACAAGTAGTATCAAATACAATTCTACACTAGACACAAACACAAATGAAATATCACAAATCCATCATTGGGAAAACTCACCAATGTGACATCACAATTCCACATTGGATAAACTCACCAATGTCGCATCACAAAGCCACATTGGGAAAACTCGCCAATTTCACATCATTAATCCACATTAGGAAAAATCACCAATTTCACATCACAAATCCACATTGGGAAAACTCCCCAATATCCCATCACATAATCATCTTTGGGTAACTCACAATTGGGAAATCACAAGGATCATCATTGGTCCAACTCTCCAATGGTGGAACACAAACACATAAGACACTAGTAGGGAGTGTCATCATGGTGCTCACCGGTATGGCATGCATGGAATCTAGTACTCGTCCCATACATATAAGAATACTTGATCTTACAAAACCCAATCTCCTTGAGTTAGCATGTCTTCCAAATCATCCTTAGCCTTTACAAGCATTCAAGGAATCCATTATCTTTGTTAATTAATCACCAATGTCACATCACAAATCCACATTGGGAAAACTCACCAATGTCACATCATTAATCCACGTTGGGAAAAATCACCAATGTCACATCAAAAATCCACATTGGGAAAACTCGCCAATGTCCCATCATATAATCATCTTTGGGTAACTCACCATTGGGAAAGCACAAGGATCATCATTGGGCCAACTCACCAATGGTGGAACACAAATACATAAGACACTAGTAGGGAGTTTCATCATGGTTCCAACCGGTGTGGCACACATGAAATATAGTACTTGTCTGATACATATAAGGATGCTTGATCTTACAAGACCTAATCTCCTTGAGCTAACATGTATTTCGAAACATCCTTAGCCTTTACAAGCATTCAAGGAATCCATTATCTTTATTAATTAATTACCAATGTCATATAACAAATCCACATTGGGAAAACTAACCAATGTCACATCATTAATCCACATTGGGAAAAATCACCAAAGTCACATACAAATCCACATTGGGAAACTCGCAAATGTCTAATCAGATAATCATCTTTGGTTAACTCACCATTGGGAAAGCATAAGGATCATCAATGGGCCAACTCACCAATGGTGGAACACAAACACATAAGACACTAGTAGGGAGTGTCGTCATGGTGCTCATCGGTATGGCATGCATGTAATCTAGTACTCATTGCATACATATAAGGATGATTGATCTTAAAAGACCCAATCTTCTTGAGCTAGCATGTCTTCTGAAACATCCTTAGCCTTTACAAGCATTCAAGGCATCCATTATCTTTGTTAATTAATTACTCGTGTTTCATTAATTTCCACTTTATTAAATGACTCCCCACCTTTAATCACCCTACAAGCTACTTTGAGCCAAGTAAACATTGGGATCCACTCCCATTCCCTCTCTAGTACCTTATTCTTAGGCTCTTCACACTCACCAACAATGTGACTCAAAAAAGAATGCACAATTCCAATTTTCAATCAAATTTCACAACATGTTTCCACAAGATATATTTTAATATTTCATGAAGTACACTTTCGTTCAAACATTCAAAAACATCACATGTCACATAAAACTTCCAAATTTTTTCATTTTTTCAATAAACCAAAAACCAAGAAATTTTCTTCAAACTCCATTAAAATTTCTTCAAAAATAAAATTTTGAAAATGAAAATTTCAAGAATAACCTTTAGTGCCAAAAGTTCCCAACACCCATTCTAAGCTATACAATTCATATTTTTATCATTTCCTGAAAAAATGGGCATTATAACCCCATTTCAATTCAAATTCTCTAAAAAATCTACAACTAACAATTTAACATGGAATTGAATCAAACAAAATGCATTGGGAGGTTTTTACACTCCCCTAATCCTAATACAACCCTTCAAATTGAAAAAAAATGAGCAAAGGAGAAGGATTTAGCAAATTACTTCAAATTATGATAAAATTTAAAATGGAGAATACCTCAAGCATGCCAAATGAATGCACAAGATCACTTAAAATCACATTCCCATTCCTATCCCATATCATCCAATCTCATCCAAATCCCTTCACAATTTCTCCCACGATCCACAAAACAAATTTTCCAAGGAAGACGGTTTTCTCCTCTCCCAATTTCCTCACAAAAATGAATAATGAAAAGGAAAATCCCTTTTTTCCTATTTACCCTTTTCAATTTTCAAACTGAAAACAATAAAATTTTATTTTTCTATTCCTTTAAATCCCATTTCCCCCAAAATTCATATAATCATTTAAATCCATTCCTAATTAATAGTCAACATTTAAATTCATGATTTTAATCCATATAAGCCTATATTCAATTAAATCATGAAAATAAGAATTTAAATAGGATAATTAAATCAAGCATAACTTTCATTTCCCAACCCAAGGAATTTTTGAAAATTAATTGAATAATAACTTAACTTCATTTTTAATACTTTAATTCTATTTTTTCCCTTTCCCAAAAGACAAATTTTTTTTTCATAACCAATATAATAAATCATTTAAATTCCTAATATTTTATTTATGAAAACACAAAATTAAAACCATTATTTAAATCATACATTTACTTGTCATTCACAACATATAAGGATTCTAGAATAACTTCTAACTCAGATCCGGGTCAATACTGGTCAACTATGACACATACCACATTCAATTCAAGTACGATCGGGGAATAGATAGGGAGGCCCATTGTGACATCTTTGAAATAAGCAACATTGGGGAATAACTCAAACTTGTGTAGCCAGATGGGGAAATAATCATGCACAGGTATAACCACTTAACGCATGTAAAGGGTACCTACTCAATATATATATAGTTGAAGCACGACTTAATCACCCAATGGGGTACAATATCATAAAACATAAAAGAAACATCCATTATATAAATCATTCATTTTGAACATTCATAATTAGGTTCACATTTATTAATTGCATACATAATGCACATGATTGAACTGAAAAAAACCAATAAGTTAGCCATAAACATACAAAATTCCAACAACCAACATGTTGCAGAACCTACTCTCGAATAGGTGGTGGTTCGTATACACCATTTAGAGCAAGAATACAACCACAACAAAAATCACAAGGAAAATGGTGAAGTTGAAGCATCAATCCCACATCTACAAGCTACAAATGGGAGGGGCACTACAAGTCCTTATCGCCCTAAAATTAATAGTGCAAGTAAGGTATTGACTAAAATCATAGGCATTGCACTCACCAAGATTAACCGTATTAGACTATAGACTAGGACCTCAAAATGCTAGCTATCATATGGGCTTAAATAATAACCTACAAAAGATTAACCATATTTTTTGCATTTGAATTGGAGTATAGAATTGATGTCACATCACATGTATATTATACCAAATTTAAGGTTGGACACTACTTTATGGTTGAATGAGAGGGAATCTAAGTTACATGAAAGGCTAAAAGACCCAAAGAAATTAAATGAAAAAATACTTGAAGAAGTAGAAAATCTAGAATGACATAAATTTGTGTCAAAAATATTTCAAATTGATAACATGGTATTATTATATGAAAATTTAATGTAAAAAAATTGTCTTGACAAAGGAAAGACTATTTTCCCTTATCAAACAATCTTGCAAGTGTTACACTCAAATTAACTAGCCCTTTTTGATAAAGGAACCTAATCTACTACAAATAAAAGAAGATTATGCTAATTAATATAATATGTTTTAATTGCGAAAGATTATAATTATCTAAAAAATATATATTATAAATAAAACTTGAAATTGTTAAATTGTTTAACATAAATGAAATTACAATATTGACAAGATGAAAGTAGAAACATAAATTACTAATAGAATAGAACCTAGTGATGAAATTTAGAGCTCTCTAGACTAGATTCTAATTCTAAGCACCAACATCCATATGATATATTATGGTCTGTATGGAGAACACATCCAAAATTTAAATCTTTCTTAAAATGTGTGGCCTATTTACACCAAGATAAAACTAGAAAGTGTTGAGAATATTATTGATAATAATAAGAGAGAAAATAATAGATATTTAACCTATTAATCAAATAAAAATAATGAAAAAACAAGAGAAGGGAAGATATCAACAACCTTCCATGTGGATGGATATCTTCACCCAAAGGAAAACTTGTGGTTAGAAAACAATGCTTTTGGGGTTGTTTGGGAGCTTGCCTTAAGTCCAAGCCCCTATGTTGGTCTTAAAATCTTCATAGATAGTCAATGTGTATAAAATGATAAAATATAATATGTGTGCTCTTATCCTATGTGAATATAGGAATTAAGAGCTATAACAATATTAAATTGAAAGAGATTACAATATGTGAATATCCCAAGGTGCTTAAGGGAACTACAAAAGAAATTCAATTATAAAAATAAGAAGATAGAGAAGAAAAAAGAAAATAAATGAGAGTAATATTACCTTTTGAATCTTGAGGAAGAAAAAGAGACAAGAATGTTATAGAAGTTCTAGTGTGCTCACAAGTAGGAACAATTTATAAAGAAGAGTTATAAGGTGTAGATAGCTTGAGAGTACAAGAGAGAGAGTGAAAATTTAAAAAGAAATTCAAAACGAGAGGAAGGATGGAAGGAGAAGGAGTTGGAAATTCATTTAGATTCATCTCAAGTGGTTACCACCAACTTGGGTAGGTAAAAAGTGGTAAAACGTGTAAAAATAGCTATTGAATGAAAACTATCACATGATGCTAGCACATCACATAGAAATATACATGTCACATTATTGTCTAAATAGTTTCAACTCTATAAATGATGAAATACTAGAAAGACTCATGGTTAAGACAATTGTAAAATTAAATCAACAAAAATAGACCTCATGAGACAAGGCCTTTACACCATGGGAGGGAAAAAGGCTAATGCAAGGGTTGAACTGACCCTAGAAATACGCTAAGGGAATGGACACCAAAGTGATAACAAAACATAGCATAAAATTGCAAGGGTATACATTTTTTAACATCATAAAAAGTAAATCTAAAAATTTAGAAAGATTAAAAAAGTGATGGTTAGGCCCATATAGAATTACAAAAATATTTCCCTCAAGAGGCATTAGATAAAATAACTATAAGAAAAACAATTGTCTAGATATGTAAATGGTATGAGACTAGAGTATTATCATGAAGGATCTTGAGAAGTATATTTTAGATAATTTGTATATTATATATTGTTGTAACATAACCATAAAGAACAAAAACACCAAAATAGAAAATACAATATTCTAATGGGAAGAATTGGTGGAAATAAAAGGGTAGGTAAGAATAATAAATACAAAACTTACCTTTATAATCCTATAAAATTATCTCATAAGGAAGAAGAAACCACTCTTAAGCAATTCACCAAGTATCAAAAGTTTACAAAACCTAAGACCAAAACAAGCCACCTAAGCGAATTCAAATAGTTAAGAATAGATAAGGAGAATAAAACTAGAATTAAAAGAACATATAAGATGAAAATATGGAAGACCCTACTCTAGTAGATGCACAAAACAATCCTTGACCAAAGTATAATAAATACTTATTCAAGATGATGAAGGTAGATCTAGATGATGCATTTTATAATGTGCAAGTGGATATTTATATGCAAAAGATGTGTGAAAGTATATCTACACTAAAATTATAGAGATCAACCATAAATCCTTCATGCCACTCTAGAAAAAATTATTACAACCAAGACAAAAATTAATAGTATTTGTAGTACCAACAAATTCTAAACATAAGACTAGATATATGGAAAGGCTTCCCTATTTTTTTCATAGAGGGTTGGGTCAAGATCATGTTCAACAAGATTCATGATAACTTCATCTATCTCAACCAATCCTACTAAATCACCAAGGAAGAAACACATGTAATGATAGGACTATGGAACAAAGGTGGTCTCCCTTATAAGAAAATTATTAACAATAAAAAAGTGACTAAGATAATAGGGGCCACATGACATGGGATAAATCTATCAATAGATAAAATTATAAACCTCAAAATTAAATGTCAATCTAAGAATTTCACATAAGATTTACACACAAGCAAAGCAGGGTTTACTACTAGTACGACAATATTAACGACATACCAAATGGTTGTGCAAGGAAAGAAATTAAATTTATGTGAGGCCCTCTAGGAGCAACTAATTAATAACATCAAAAGAACAACATGGAGTGATAGCTACCAATATAGTAATGGTTCACTTATCATTTACTTGGCACTTAAATTTAATAATATATTTCTTATTTTTTCCAAAAAGATATAATATTTGGATGCCCCAATAGCTAGCTAAATAAATAATCATGTGAAACACTTTAAATATGATACATCCTATAGGGGTATACTCAGATTCTTCAAAAAATTCAAAGAACAGATGAAATCAAGGGACTAAGTATCCTCTAATATTGTGCAGTAATATGTGAATAACATTACATTTGTGGAAGATAAAGAGCACACTTTCATGGAGGTAGTGGAACCACTCACATCCTAGATATTTTAATTACCATATGAAATAAATGATAAGCTAGTCTATGCAAATTTTCCAAGGCCCTATTGGCTCTTCACAAATATCCTAATGTAGAAAGATTTGATACGTACTATGAACTCATCAACAAAAAACATAAAAAAGGCTATAGAGCATGTAGAGAAGAATAAGGAGAAGCTACATAGAAAATAGGGAATCCCAAAATACCCCATACCTCCAACAATCATAGAAATTTTGGATTTACCACTCTCAATAAAGGTAGGATCATATCAAGTGTGGCATTAAAAAATAACTAAGTTAGAATCCCTAGGATTTAAAATAAGGAATTTAAGAATACATATGTCATTTGGCACAAAATAACTAGAAAAGAGGTTGCTATATGTCACCACAAGAAGAAGATAGGGTACCGCCCCTCCACAAAAATTAATTACACAATCATCAATTAGGGAAGCTACAAAGAAACTAATTCAAATGAAAATAAAGAAAAATAAAGGTGAATCTTCACAACTTTAGATAAAATGAAAGAAAAAATTAAATACACTTGCATTGATGCAAAGGATACACATATAAGAAAAGAGACACAAAGAGGGGAAAATATGCACAAGAGGATAGCCCATAGAAAAAAAAAATTCAAAATAAAATAACCACAAATTGAAGGGATAGATTTGAAGATAAAATAGAGGAGATCATGGATGCTAGTAAACTCTGGAAGTCACTATTCGAACTAGGAATGCTCGTAGAAATTATAAAAATATGCTCCTTCTTAAGAGAAGAAAATAAGAAAATAATTGAATAGGTTATGATTGATTACATCTCATTCACACCTCATATTTAGTAGAGATAATTGAAGGATGTGTTGAAACATTAACCATAATTTTGAAGCAAAGAAGAGAAGAAACAATAAAAAATAGAGGAAAATTAAGGAAAGAAGCACTAGATGAAATTGTGGTGAACTTATCACCTAAAAATAGAGAGAAAAACTAATACATTTACAAAACTCTTAGCTTAGATCCAAGAAAAAGGTGGAAACACTCATTTCACAAATGGCAATAGTAAAGGGAAACCTCAAATAGGAAACCATTGAGTCTATAATTTTTTTTGTAAAAATCCCCTTGAAATAGAACAAGAAACATAAAAAGATGGTTTAACAAAAAATAAAGAATAATTTATTATTATTTTATATTAATTAAATTATAAATAGAAGGTGTTGAAGATGACGAAGATGAGCAACAGATGTGGCGTGGGCTTTGCAGTCTGTGGCATGTGAGCTTGTGGCTGCATGTTCTCGTCTCCTGGTGCATGCATCTTCCTTGAGCAGATCGGTGGTGGGTTTTGGCGTTGGGTGTAGGGGTGTTTTGCTGCGTACGAGGGTGGTCTTCTATTTCCTAGTTCTCTTTTTCTCATTGTTTGTTTGTGGTTTTCTTTGGCTGGTGTGTGGGTTGGTGGGATTATGGCAGAGCAATAGATTTCTACCAGTTTGGTGGTGGATGGAGGTGGTGTGACTCTCAATGGATCAACAGTTGGAGTCAGAGGGCCCTAAATTGAAGAAAGTGAATGGTTATTTGCCCAGAAGCCAGGATCGTCCGGTTTTGGTCATTTCTCCTAAATCAGTTGTTGATGATGTTTCTTATTGGAGCAGACATGCTCTAATATGCAAATTTATTGGGATATGTATACCTCTATCGGCTTTGGAAGCCTGGATCAAGCATTTGTGGCAGGTTGAGGGAGATATGGAGCTTATGGTGGCTGCAAACAGTTATTTTTTGGTTGTTTTTTCCAATATGGCTAATAAGAATTGGGTTTTTGAGGGAGGACTCTACTTTTATAATCATGTTGGATTGTTTATCAAACCCTAGCATATGGGTTTTAATTCAACGAAAGAATTGTCGTCGAGGGTTCCTGTTTGGGTCTGACTACTGCGGCTTCCGTTGGAGTTTTGGAGAGAAGATATTTTACAACAGGTTGTTGCTCTTCTTGGTAAGCCTGTTGCAGTTGCTCAACAAACCCTTGAAAAAAAGGTTATTTCTTTTTCTCGTATTTGTGTGGAGATAGATTTGAATAATCCCTTGCTGAATTCTCTAGAAATTTGTCTTGGTTCTTTGTCTTGCGTTCAGCTACTCGATTATGAATCCCTTCCTTTTCGTTGTTGGATTTATCATGAGTATGGACATCTTTAGAGGCAATGTCCTAGAGTTAATAAAACTCCTCATTCTAATAATTCCCCTTCGTCTTTAGCACCCAAAGTGGTTAAGGAGGACAAAGGGAAGTCTTCCATGATGGAGGGTGTTTCGGATAATGACGGATTTGTCCTAGTTAAGCCTTGAGCTAAGGGTCATGGTCAAAAGAGATCTTTAAGGGACAGACAAACTGAAGAGGGCTTTAATCAGTTTGAGGTGTTGGACACTCTAACCTTCGAGGAAGGAATCCTGGCGAATGTGCCTTTTGGGGCTATTGGGATAGATTGTGATGTGATGCAAGGACAGGGGTCCGGTCATGATCTTCATTCCTCACAGGGTGTGCAAGACCATCTAGTGTCTCCCAATGGAAAAATTTAGGATTATGGTTTTCCGGATGCTTTAGGAAGAGCTAAATCCCAAGCTATGAGAGTAGTGGAGTGGGAGCTCCTAAAGGAGATTTTTTGGAAACAAAAGGCTTAGATTGATTGGATTCAGGAAGGAGATAGGAATATTGCTTTCTTCCATCATTCTGATTGGCCGCTAGGAGGGTCGAAGGAGGATAGGCAAGAGTTGGCTTAGATTCTTGCCTCGCGTGAATGCAACACCTTGGTGGGGCATGATGTCTTGGCTTGGAGTAATAGTGATTTTTCTAGTAAGTATTTTGTTTTAGTGGGTTATGGTGACTTGGTCAGGCAGATGTTCAGGGACACTGAGGTTTCTTGGTGAAAACATGTGTGGAACAAATTTTCTTGGCCCAAGTGCAATTTTTTTATGTGGTTGGTGGTCTAGAATTGGTGTCTTACTTGGGATAACTTGTGCAAGCGTGGGTTCCAGGGTCCCCCGATGTGTGTTTTGTGTTGTAATAGTGAGGAGAGTGTCGCTCATTTCTTATTCCAATGTTCCTTCTCTAGGGAGTTATGGCACTTATGGTGGGGTGTGTGGAACTAGGTGTGTTGGCATGTTTCCTCTTTGGCTGAGTTCTTTGCTAGGGAAAGGCTCTTGGTCTGACCTTTATTATCTAGCATATTTGGTTGGAGAGGAATCGTAGGATTTTTCAAGATGTGAAGTTGGTTGTCCAACATTTGTGGTGGAAAATTCTTCATTCTTTGGGAGAAACTGTTTCGGCTAAGTGTGACTTGGCTAAGGGTGTGGATCCGAGAGATGTTTCCTATTGCAATCGTCGCAATCTTCCTCTTCAGAGTGGTGTTGCGAAGGGTGCTAGAAAGATCATGAGAAATAGATGTAGATATCCTCTTTGGAAGATAAATAGGGAGCCCGACGTTCGTGTCCTCTTCCACAGGGTGTGTTGAAAATCAACATGGATGGCTCTTCTTCGGGAAATCCTAGTCATGTTGGTATTGGGGGTGTTGGGAAGAATAGTTCTGGGACTGTTTAGTTTATCTTTTCTGTTTATAAGGGTCTGCATACTAACAATGTGATGGAGGCTCTTGCCATTTTATATGTTGTGGAGCACAATTACGCTCTTGGGTGGAGAAGGATCATTTGTGAATCTTATTCTCAGGTGGCGGTGACTTTGTTGAAGAGGCAACAATTAGAAGATGTTAGTTGGCATTTAGCTTTGATTATAAAAAAAATTCTTGATCTGTGTGCTTCCTTGGAATCTGTTACTTTCTATCAAATTCCTAGAGAATGGAACGAAGCTGCAGATTGTTTTGCTAAATGGGCCTCCGATCATCTACAAAATTGGAACATTGTGGATATGGGTCAATTACCCTCGGATTTGTCACAAAATGTGGACCACTTAGTGGATATTGATAGGGATGTGTAATTCCCTTGCTTTGTACTTCTTTGTTTTGGTTTGAATAAATTTTTACCCCTCTTTTAGTCAAAAAAAAAAGAGGGAGAGAAGGAAAAATAGTAGGGTGAATAGTCCCCATACCTTCAAATAAATCTATCATTTTAAGTCCACATCTTGACCACCTAACCTAATGTAAGAAAATAAAAATTTCTTCACCGTAAAATTAAGAAACTCATTCACACTCCATCATTGTACCTACCAGTCACTAACTCACATCTAGACTTCTCCCAAATATCCATTTTTCAAAAATTCTAGCTAGGTACACACTACAAACTAACGAAGAAAATATCTTATACAATCATGTAGAATCTATAAAAACTATACAAAAACCCATTACCACCATCCATAATCAAGTGTCACATCTTCATAAAGATAGTTCATCTCCAACTTGCTAGAAGATATATAAAAACTAACAAATGGGCTACTCAAAGGAATACAAAGCCAAGGGGGCATTATTAAAAAGAAAGTATTGATAGAAGTAGAGAATATGCAATTTGAAGAAATTAGGGAAAAAATGTGTTGCTTCCCACACCAACCTAGACACAAAAAATAGAAAAATGCAAGTTACCATGAAAAGAATTAATACATTATATCACTTCTATCTAGGTTGACAAGCTTCTATAAAATTCCTAAGATCACAAATGGATAATATTGAGGAAAAAATAATCCAAGTATGATGGCATGAATGATCTAGATGGAAAACTAAGGGTATATTTGGAGACACTTCATAGTTAGTACCAATAGATATAGGATCAAAGATAAGGGCTAAGGGTATAGATCAAAAATTTGCAAGAAGTGGCGAGTCTTAGATTGACACATGAGACAAGATTACCAGCTGAAGTATTATAATTCACCAACTTTATTCACATCCTAGCCACCACCACCAAAGTAGAAAACAATTTGATGGAGATTTTTGGACAAATATAGCTATTATAACAAGCTACTTAGCAATGGGACAAGATCTTCACCCAACTCAAAGGAATATATAAACAAAATTTTCATTTAACCAAACTTATATAGAAAAAATTAGGCACAAGTACTAAAATTATTAGAAAATTTTGAGTGTCTCAAATAGGATAGAGCCAAGATTTCTTGAGGATAAGACATCATTTCAAAGGGGGATAACGTTGGTAGGAAAAAATTGACTTTATAGCAAGCTACATTCACTACAAAGGAGATGGGGTATGGTTATCCAACCACCAACACATCCAAAGGTCATAACATGTATAAGAGACACACTCCTTGATAATAATTACAACTAGGTACAAGTGGGGATCTATGATGAAATATATATAGAAGTATAATAAAGAAGAAAGTATGTAATATATTATAGATGGATAATATATAAAAGGGAAATATAAGGAAGAATATTGATGTATAAATGAACTATGTAATAGAGTTATATATGATGAACATAATATACTGCATAATGATCTAATGAATATTATGATGTGCTATTATGTGTATGTGAATATATGTGTATTGTCAATTTTAATTGCTCTTTCCTACCACATCCTTTTGTAACTCACCACATAAGTTCTTGTCTTCCTCTTATTGCTTATATGAGGGTATAAGAACTACACCAAAGTAACTTAGGATAAAATCCTTTATCTATGCTCATTTTTTTTCTAACAAGGTATGTCATGCTTGAGGGGCACTTCCAAGCCAATTACACCATTTTACATCATTTATCTACTTTCATGACAATTACTTAGTGATTTTTCCTTTCTTTATGTAACATTTCTTGAATAATCTATTCTTGAATTTAATAGAAGAATTAAGGTTTCCCCCTACACAAATCTTTCATCCTACTTAGTAAACATGAATTATCCTTGAAACCCCCACTTGTCATTGCTACTTGTAGAAACCACCTTGCTTCTTTTGCATTGGACTTACATTACTATAAGGAAATGACCTTATCCCATTATGAATTACACTCCTAAAATGGTTTATTCTTCTTACCTTGAGTCTTGAATCTAAGTCCTCTTCCCAAGAAAGTCTTGTATTTCTCCCTAATGGTCTTGAGAATCATGGAAGAATGAAATTTGTTGGTGGTGAAGATATTAGAAGCACTTAAGTCACATTCAAGAAGAAGGGGAAAACTATGATGAGAAATGACCCTATTGGATGGTAAACTAAAGGGAGTAGAGGGTAGAAAAAATAATCCTAAGGTGAAGAGTAAACTGAAAATGGAGGATGACATTGATTTGGATGATGAGGTTCCCAAGGTGAAATATTTATGCTTGCCCCTTCTATTTCACTAGTTGATCTTCCATGCCCTTCTTCCTCTTTAGAGGTTGTTGCTTCAATTGTGAACTTGATTGCAAATCAAATATTGATAAAAACAAAGAGGTTATCATCCATCATAAAATCCTTAAGTGGTTCTTCATTGTGACCATCAAAATGAAACTAAAAACTATTTAAATGACTAAGAAACTTCCAAGGAAAAGGTGCTTGTCCCTACGAAAGAAAAACAAGTTTTCTTCAAACATTGGGAAGTCATGGAAGAAATTAGTGTATTGAAAATGGAAAACATCAAGTGTGATGGATGAATTAAATTTTTAGAGAAAGATTTGATGGATCAAAGCTAATCTAAGGAGGGTAATTAAAGTTAGTAGAGTCCCCATAAAGAACAATGCCAACAACATTAAAATGTTACAAGAGACATTGAAATCTTACTCCATTCTTGATTAGATCAGTCATAGCTTGAGAACTAGAGGACACAAAGTAAAGGTGATGAAGGGATGGAGAATAAGGACACTACCTTCAAGGAAAAGCACCTTAACTTTTTGTAGGATTGGAAAGTTGTTGTTGCTCTCTATCAACTCTAAAATTCCTTGGAGTTTGTCATGCCCGTGATCTTCTTTTAGCTTGGTTTTGTTCCATATGGGTTTCATAGTAAGACATAAGCCTTGCTTCTACTAATTTTGTGTTGTTTCATTGTTGTAATCTAGTTGTAGTCATAGTCTGATCATCATTAGACTATAATATTATTGTCTTTCTAATTTTCTTATAAAAGAATTGAAGCCCTTTCAAAAACCTCTATTTTACATTTTATTACAATTGATTAAAAAACTTTTAAAATATTTTTATTTTAACAAAGGCACATAAAAATGTTCCCCAAAAAAATTGCATCTACAATATTATATTAAAAAAAACACATTTAATTCTAATATTGAAAAACAAAAACAAAAACAGCTCACAGTGAAGCAACATTATCTACAATGTTGAATTAACTGCATTTCAACTTTAAAAATACTTTTAATTGAATCCCATTCTCTTATAAACATCCTTATTCTATAATTTTCTGATTTGAGATACATGATGATAAACATCCTTAGTCTTGTTATGTCATAGGTGCTAGAATGGTTCTGCATGAGGAGAACTACAACCTTGCATGATGATAAAAATAAGATTTCTAAATATAGAATTTACATGCTATTTTTAGAAATCTTATGTTTATCATCATGCAAACTGGTAGAAATTACTAAATATTTTAATCAAATTGAGAAACTAAAAAATGAGATGACACTATGTGTGTCCCCATTTGCACTCATTCCTTGGACCTCATTTTGATCCTCATTTTAATCTATTTTCTATCTAGGATCATATCTGAAACTTGTGCAAGTGTAATAGGTCACATGTACAAATTGTAGAAATGACCCCAATATTTTTAAATTTCAAATTCAAATATTAGACCTATTTATTTCTCTTTTAATTGTACAATAACAACATGATCATTTGAAAATAATTGTATTTTATGTTATTCTTATATAAATTTTAAAAATTAAAATATAAATAGATTTTGTTTTTACAAATAGAATAATTACAATTTTGGATCAACAAGTGAGCAGCTCACCAACGGTCGACTAGTCAATTTAAACAGCCAAGTCTTCTTCAATCACAGCATTGCAGATCGATATTGACCAATTGATATTGGTAGTAGAACTATGGTAATGACACGTCAACTCAACAACCAAGCTATGGTGGAAGATAAAGCTTTTCACTGTTTTTTTTTTCTTATTTGTCCTAAATCTACCCATGGACAATTAAGGCAAACCTGAAGAACACCCATGTAACAATTAAGGTTTATCCAAAGATTGCACAAAAAGAAAGAACTGAAAACATTGATTTAAAATATGGAGCAACTGGGATATTAGCCTCATGGATGCTCGGGTATCAATCAAAATATAAAAACTGGGATATTGACCACAGAGGTTCTTATGAATAACTGGTATCCTACATAAATTTATTCCATTCCATCATAGCAAAACTTTTTCGATACAAAGTAGTGAAAATAACAGTTGAATACAATATCAAATTATTATTGGCAAACATTGTTTTCTTACAAGAGCTGATTCATATGTCTTTCGTAAAGAAAGCATAATGGAAAAGTGATCAAAGCTCACATTCCCACGAAGAAGCCAAATTCTCATTGTATTCTTCAATAAGATTGGTAATGAAATTAGAGATCCCTTCGTCTGCTTCTTTCTTGGTAGAACTTTCTAGAGCTAATTCTATACCTGGACCATCAAAATAATCCTTCATATCACTGAAAATCTCCACAGCAGGTTGGTATTGTTGCATGCAACTGAATTTATTGATTGGTTCTTCTTCTTCTATCTCTACTCTGTTTGTTTGATATTGTACTGCATGATCTCCTTGTCCATAAGAAGCCAAAGCTGATTGCTCTTGCATGCTGTTGCACGATCCAAACTTCTGTGCTTAATGCGAGTAATGGTTAAAGTCGTGTGCACTAATCAAGCCAGGGAAATTAGAACTTGCAAACTGGCTTCCTCTTATACAACATCCAAGTTTGCATACCTCTCCATGATTTGGCTGATGACCAAAACTATATTCTCTAATATCGATCATCTCTTCTTGACTTGGAATAGCTGAACCTTCATAAAAAGACTTCTCCATCTGATTGTAATTGTTCATAGACAAACATTCATAAAAAGATTTCTCCATCTGATTGTAACTGTTCAAGACAAGCCTGTCGTTACCGAAGCTTCCATTATCTGCTTTCCAAATTCGGTAATGGATTTCTTGGCTCGGGGGTGAATTTGGTTTGAAAACATATAATTCCTCTTGGTGGCTGCTGAAGTAGAGAGCTGTCCTGCAAACTGACTAGTTGTCATCTGCTTTTGGTGGCTGCTGAAGTAGAGAGCTGTCCTGCAAACTGACTAGTTGTCATATGACTTGAATGGTATTGTCTTCCACTGAGTGTAAAGCACATGTTACAGCTGGACATTGAAATCTTGGCTGAATGAATTTGCACCTCTTCTTGTTGTTGAGGTAACGATATTTGGTATTGAAGAATTGCAATGGGGACAGACTGTTTTAGAGGATTTGAAGATAGAATTTATGAAGTCCCTGGCCTCTTCTGATAGCTCAAAAAAGCTGACTAGTTGTCATATGACTTGAATGGTATTGTCTTCCACTGAGTGTAAAGCACATGTTACAGCTGGGACATTGAAATCTTGGCTGAATGAATTTGCATCTCTTCTTGTTGTTGAGGTAACAATATCTGGTATCTGAAGAATTGCAATGGGGACAGACTGTTTTAGAGGATTTGAAGAGAGAATTTATAAAGTCCCTGGGCTCTTCTGATAGCTCAAAAAAGCTGACTAGTTGTCATATGACTTGAATGGTATTTGAGTGTAAAGCACATGTTACAGCTGGGACATTGAAATCTTGGCTGAATGAATTTGCATCTCTTCTTGTTGTTGAGGTAACAATATCATCTGAAGAATTGCAATGGGGACAGACTGTTTTAGAGGATTTGAAGTTTATAAAGATAGCTCAAAAAAGCTTTAAATTTGGTTTGAGGAAATCTAGTATAAACCAAGCATCCATAAGTGATTCTTTATCTTTCAAATTCATTGGGGTTTCCATGGAAATGATGGCAGCAATTGAACATGACTTTGTGCTACTTACAATATATAGAGGGAGGTAAAGAAAAAAGTCATATTAAATTAGAAGAAAGAAAAAAGCAAAAAAAAACAAAAAATAAAATTGAAGAAAATCAATCATGTGAAGAAAAAACCATAAAATCGCTTTTTCTAAATAAAGATTGGGGAGAAAGAGTTTCTTGGTAGAGATAAATTTGGCAATTGCTGATTATCTATCAAATGTAGTTTTCATCTTATTTATTAATTAATTAAAATTTAGAATATTATATGATTTTAAATTTTCATAGTAGAAGTGGTTTTCAAGTTGTCAGTACTACAATTTATATAAATATGAGTCTCATCATGTACCCATCTTTTAGAGTAGGGAAAAATGAAACCATGTTAACAACAGATCCATCATCAATCATGGCTCTCTTGACATAGTTATTATACATTCATATCATCTTTCTCATGTGTCCTTTACTAATTCATAAGGTCTAATGGGATGAAGTTTAATGTCAATAAAATAAATAAATAAATTTAATGTCAATATAGTTAGGTTCATAGGTGGTGTAGATCTCTTTTTCAATTTTTATTTCAACGAGTTTTGACATGTTTGATAAAAAAAAGGTCATGATGGGTTCCAAGGTTTGGTTTATCATCTATGGGTACAAGAAATGTCAACAAACATTTGGTGTTGGTTTTCATGTAAAACTAGAAAAATATTTTATAGTCTCTTAAATTTATTGTCATGTCTTCTATTTTTTTGAAATATATAATATTTCTCATAGATGTAATCATGTGATGGCTTATGGTTAGATTTATTATTCTAGTATAACCTATTATTTTTCTTATATTTCCTACACTGAGAATGTCTACAAATGTGCTTATATTTATAAATAGGGAATAAGTATCATAAGCCTCTTTGAGACAACAATCTCTTTAAGATCAAAGCTCTATAAGAAAATATTATCTCAAATGCTCTTCTCTTTCTAATAGCATCAATAGAAAGGCCTCACGGGGAGTTACTTGTGAGTTACAACCAATGTGGATGAATCTAACCACTTAATATGAACTCATTATTTATTGTACAACTTCATGTGATGTATATGGAATAAATCCACACTATGTAATATTAACTAAATAGATAAACTATTATTATTATAAGGGTCCTAAAATGGTCTCAACCTTTAAAATCCTTGTCTTCAAGGCTTGAACTATGGAAACTATTGCTGAATTTGGTAGAGAGATTCATAAATGATATTTTTAGCTACAATCCTTGCCACGAGATCAAAACCCTTATGATGGTGTGGTAATAAATTTAGTGTTATTATTGGTCCAAAATAGCTTCTAGGTTAAGGACAATAGATCCTTTATCATATAATTCATGGAAGTGAAATCAAATGTGAACATGTTAGGTTGTAGTATCCAAAAGAGCCCATAGATTTTTGGTGTTAACTTTTATTGACCTATGAGCTTGAGGTAAATTTACTTATATGCATCAAGAAAACATTACAAAGTCCCCTAAATAGTGATTATATGCTAAAAATAGTATTTTAATCTACCTATTATTTTCATATAGTTTTGATTCAAGGCCAAGTTTTCCTTAAGAGTTTAGAGGAGATACTCTTAGTTGCTAAGAATTGAATCTATAGTATACCTTTGAACTACCTAGTAAGTAGGAAGCGAGGGATGGAAAAGGTTGGCCACACATAGCTCCATGTATGGCATCATCTTAGTGGGAGAATGAAAGGATTTTCGTTATAATTCCATAAGGGGTGGTCATTCTTCCCACTGAGTCTATTGTTTTGAACTAAAGCAACGTAAATAAGCCTTCAAGAATTTATTGACTATTTTTTATCATCAATTTACAAGTGATATGTTAAGCTTATTTGTGTTTTTCTTCCCTATAACGAATAATTCCTGGTAAAAGTTACCTATGAAGGTGGGGTCATAATTAAAGACAATGGAATTAGACATACCATGGAGGCAAAATATTTGGTCAAGGAAGATTTAGGCAACAGTATATGCTTTATGTGAATTGACCAATAAAAAAAGTAAGTATACTTAGAGAGAACCACCACAATGATTGGTTTGGTTGTTACTTTGTTATCATGTCATCAAAACTCAAGAATAACATAAGGCTTACTGAAGTAGAATCTCTAATTTATCTAAGAATTTTATAAATTTGGACTTGATTTTAAGTTAAATTATATTTATAAGCTATCAAATCCAAGGTGACACCAAAGATTAAATACCATATCAACCATCATTTCTCCTTCAATAAAGAACCATATGTTATCCTCTAATTAAACCATGGTGTACATTTAAATATTATGTCTAGATAATACATTGGATTTAAAAATATTTACTCAAAGTCTTAACCTATGGATTTTCTCCCTTCTCTTGGCATATATAATATTTTATAAATAGGATATTATTTTAATATTGTGTTCAGTTTTGAATGTGGACCTTAGATTATAAATTAAGAAACCTTATTCTTTGATATTATTGTTTCCTCTAATTTATCAATTGTTCTTTATAACTTTTTTAAGTCCAAGCTTTTACTTTAAGCTTTGATTACCTTGATGTCAAAAATTCTTGAACCCATGTGTCATCATCTTGTAATGTACCTAGGTAAAAGTAAGATAATGAGTCCACTTTTAGTGGAAGCGTCGCCAGAAGAAAAAAATCCCAATAGGAATGACTAACCATTTCGTAAAAAATGGGTACTTGTTTAGGAATGGAATCCCAAAAATAAATTGTACCTATATGGATTGGGTGTCCATTATGGTTTGGGATCTCATTATTAAATGGGTACCTATTATAAATATGTACCCCATTACAAATAGTTATGTGTTTCATAGAGCTATTAATTTTTTATTCCCCAAAAGTTTATTTTCTTCCCTATTCGCATAATGAGGATGACTAGGAAAAGGAACTCAAATGGGTACTCACATTAGGAAACCTCAAAAAAGTATTTTTTTTACTTGCTCCCTCCACAAGAATTGATTTTTGCACTCCCAGGTAGGTAACTTTCTCATTTACATATATTTATGCCTTTTTTTTAATTTTTCATTTTTTTGAAATTAAATTTAGGTTTAAAAACCCTAAACCAAACAATATTAACTAAAAATTAAACCCTAAGACTTATGTTAAACCTGTTGAAAAATGAGGTGTTTTCTTAGCTTAATACTATGTAAAACTTTAATATTGCTGATCTAAATAAGCTTTTCCTTTTGTTACTTTTTCTTTGTGGGTGATTATCTTGATTAATCCATTTTACTATTGTAGAATGTAGACAAAAGTTGATAGAAGAACTAGACAGGATATTAGAAAGATTACACAAGATGTACCGTGGAGGAACCCTTTTAGGAAAAAACTCCACCAAGAATTATTCTGTTATTCAATCTCTGAATTACAATAGCATCAATTGTTACTTGAGAATGTTTCCTTTTCCTTAGCCAATCTTCTTCACAACCTGCAATAACAATTATGAAAACTCTCTTCAACTTGAATGAGATATAGAGGCAATAAGCAACCTTGTAATCTCCAAAAGGTGACAATTACAATGCTCAAGCCCAAGCCCTAGAAAAGGTACACCATATTGCTTCAATTTGAGTTCTACCATGAAAACCAAAGCTTATAACATGTGCTTCATCCATTTGGGCGTCCCAAACTAAAGCTACAACTCATCCTTCACTTCGGTGATAATTCCAAAGCTCCTCCTCAAAGATGGCGCCCAAGAGAGGGTCCCACTTAACTGATCCTTCAAAAATATCTTATCATGCAAGGGAGTTAATTACAAGAAGCCAAATTGGGCACCCAAGTTGGGTCCAAGTCATTTCTTGTTAACTGAAACATTACTCAACACCATTCATGCAAGAATGGTCATCTCTTGTTAACTGGAGGTAGTCCATGTTATCTGTCATACAACTCAAGTTATTAGCCATGTATTCCAAGTTAACTGAAGTCAACTAGCATACAACTAAAACTAACTAAAGACAACTGAACCATAACTAAACTGAACTAAATTGAACTAAACTGATTCTGAACTAAACTGAATTGAACTGAACTTCATGCATGCAAACATAAAACCCTAACTCCTAGGATCTTTACATGCATTCAGAAGTGTTATCTGTTACTCCAAATAGTTAACTGAACTCAAGGTGAGTGTCACCTTACCATGTGGGCGCCCCATGTGCCCCTATTATTTAGGAACTCACAATGGATGCCCTCACATGCTCCTAACATTTAGAATTAATTACAAATGTCAATAATCATGATTATTTCATCAAATATTTATCTCATCCTAATCTTAGTGTTGTTGAACACATTCCAAGAACTCAGGAGATACATGAAATAATTAATGTTTAGGATTTGCAATTAAATTGCATCCTATTTCCAACAAAACCCTAAGACCTTTAAACCACAATCTAAAAACCATAAATTTAAATTTTACGGTTTGTAACTTAGATTTGATTTAATTTAATTAATGATATAATCAAAACCCTAGAAATATCTATTGTTCTCTATTGATTGACATATCAATTAATATATTTATCAATAAGTATATTGATATTTTTAGGGTTTAAGGTTAGTTTACACCACTAACCATATTTAGGGTTTAGGATTAGTTTACACCACTAGCCATGTTTAGGGTTTAGGGTTAGTTTACACCACTAAAAATGTTCAATGTTTAGGACCTTTAGGTATAGTTATCAACATTAGAATTCAACATAGATATTCATATTAGAGGCTATAGATAACAATGTTGATTGAACATGAATCTCTATCGTGACAAGGTAACTCATCCCTAGTAACCAACATAGAATTGAGATTATTGTTTATTTTGAATGGTACTATAACCCATCCTCCTAGATCATTAAAGTAAAGGATAAGAGAAACCCATTTAGATGCCAAATCAATGCTGAGATTATAAGAAAAATTGGGTATTCCTTATTGTTATATGAAAATTTCTTAAGAGACCCTTCAAAACTCTTGGAATTATGATATCATAAATTAGATCACTTTCTTAAGTGAATTAAGACCCAAAGAACTCATTAAGCATCCACTCAAATTCCCTAAGTATTTGAACTAGTTCATAGCTAATACCATTGATACTTGCAATTTTTTTGTTTACATATTTAAAGTTAATTATGCTTAGAGCATGTTCCAAAAGTTTCTAGCCGTTTCATATAGTTCATTCAAGAATCTAAAGAGATATTTTATAGATAGAATTCTCAATCTATATAGAAAATTAATGTATTTATATTTTTCAAACATTAATTATACCAAGTCCAATCTAAGTACCCTTCCCTTTTGTTTCACATTATTTTACACTAGTAGTATCTTTTATATCATAATATCAAAACTAGTATTAAATGTGTAGACCCTCAATGTAAGAGTTCAATATAACAAAATTCCACCATTTAGGATATATACCATATTGAAATTCCCAAATATATCAAATATAATAGTAGAACAATATCTCATTGAGGTAGAAAGAGTGACACATGAATCATAACTAAGGGTCCATCCCACAAATGCTACTACTAGCATGCTTGATGTGGGTAAACAAGGGTATTAGGGTCTATCCTCAATAGATCAACACCTCATTTTTCTCCATCACACCCAAAATATGTCATTGAAGCCTAATTTACCAAGAACTTGACTATTATGTGCCAAAATAAAAGTATTGATAGTAGTATGTGATATTAGTATAAGTTTAAAATAGGTTGCCACATTTGGATACACCACTAGTGCTTTCTCACATATCAAACAAAAGATAACCTACTAAGTAATATGTGATACTCTAATGATAAATAAACATGTATTCTAAAATATGGCTTGTTTACCCCTAGTCTAATACATTACTTCTTTGGCGATACCATCAAGGATAATGGTAAGACATTAGATAAATCATGACCATTTCCCCTTATGCATCCTATAAATAAATTTTACATCATTATTTTGGACATGATCTAAATAGGGAATATACAACTTCTGATAATTATAAGTAGGAAGAGGAGACATTTGAGACATCTCTATTGATAGTTTTTAGAACATGTTCGCATCAAATTAGGTCACAATTAGTTATTTATTACCAATAATATGTTGTCATCTATTATTAATTCAATATTTATATGTTTGACTAAAATAAGGGGTTCCAAAGTGATGTGTACATCATCGAGAAACTATATATGAGAGGCCACCACCAATAATAATTAACTCAAAAACAACATCAATTTGGTGATACATAGCTATATTTATTATAGTACTAAATGACAACACCTTGTTTTCTTGAAATAGAAATACATCATGTTTCAACTTGAACTATGTTATAACATAAAACTTAGGTGTTCATTTATTAAACTCTACATCCACACCACATACTCTCATAACCATGACATCATTTTAACCATACATGTAAGAGTATGCAACCTATTCAATACTTAGAATTTGCATTTCTAAATTTTTAAATCAACCACATTATGTTAAGTACTTGATGTAAAAGCATAGTGATATTATTTTAAAACCAATAATTTCCTATTTAATAACTTCATAGTTAAAGGGTAAAATCACAAATTTGTGTCAAACTTTCAACCAACTAAATGGTTTTGAGAGAAACAATTTATCTCTAAATAGTTAAGAGTGAAATGATTTAACCCTAAACCATGTGGCTATACATGGCACATATAGTTTCAAGTGAAAACCTTTCGCTTGAAACTATAAAATAAAAAAAAATCCTTTGAAATTTTGAAATATAAATAAATTTAAGTGTAGGTTTTTAGACGAAAGGGTTAAGGTCAAAAGTGTTTCGAGCAAAAGCATTTCAAGTGAAATTTTCTATGTGGCTGCCTATGTGGCAACTTAACAGGCCTCTTTTTCAGGTGAATTTAGAAAAACTTCAACTTCAACTCTGAATTTCTCCAACTAGGGACAATTTCATGAAAATCTAAAAATATCCTTTTGTAGAGCTCAAATTTTAGAATCCCTTTTTTTTAATATTTTTATTTATTTTATTATGATTTTTTTAATTTACTATAAGTAGTTTTTTATAATCAAACAGGAGGTTGATTAGAAATTTTAAAAAATATATAAAAACATATTAAAAAAATTGAAAAATATATGGTACACTAGAGGAAAGAATCCTCTTCAAAAGGGTATAATTTATTTTAATGATAAAAAAATTAAACAAAAGTTGATGTCCCATGACAACTATGACGTATTGGTGAAGTTTCACTTTAAAACATGATTACCAAAAAATAATTCATCAAAACAAATTTCATGCTCTAGATATTGAAGTTACCTATTTGGGAAAAAAAGGAAAAAAAAATGTTTTCTCTTTTTTTTGACATCCCATCCACCTCACTTTTTTTTTTAAATATTTAGCAATTCAAAATTTTCTCTTAAACTTATAAAAAATATATCAAACCAATTTCGTTAATGATTTATAAAATTACAAGTATAAACTTCAACAAGAGTTCTACATTTGATTAGTTTACGTCATTTTGAAACTCAAAAACATAAAGGCCACTTTTATGTTGTTGAAGTTGAAATTTTTTATTCGCATTGGTTATTTCCTTTTAAAAGTGTGATACATGTTTTTTTTATTTTACCCTAAATTCTTCCATATATGTTTGATTTCCTGCTAATTTATCTACAAGAGTGTTCATAATGATATTTATTTAAAAATTAACATCAATTAACAATTTAAGTTTACTTATGAGCTATCTAGACATTAAAAGAATATTTCTAACAACATCAATCTCATTACAACACTTATATGATTGATTGGATAATAAAATAATAAAGACCAATAATTTGAAGGTGAGAACCAATCCATGATAACATTCAATAGGAAAATAGAATATAATTGACACATTCTTATCAATTTTATTACATCTAACCTAATAAAAGTCAATGTTATAAAATTATCTAAGTTTTGTTGACACTAATTTAAAATAAACTTTCTAACACACATAGAGTTCAAATTTATGTATCATAATATATAAAATTAAATCACCATATAACTTTTAAATACAAGATAGAACATGCTACAATAGAATTATCCCAATGTGACTCTAACCTAATAGGTGTTAACATTACAACACAAGGAATGTATGTCTATATATTCATGTCCAAGAACCTCAATCACATGTATCTTATATGATTTGGCTATAATCATACTATGGATTTCATCTAGTAGTGTTGAGGGAATGAGTACATCCATTATCAACCTTATTGGTACCTTCTTTAAGGAGATTTAACTTCCTAGCTTTATCATTACTAATTCAATCTTCATGTCTAAGTTGTGAATATATATAAGGAAGAGGGATTTGATAATTTCTATTTTTCATAAGAGTAGCCTCAAAGCGATCCATAGAAACATAGGGTTTGATCCTAAGACTATGCCTAATAGAAAGATGAGATCATGTATTATGACTTGACATACATCCCCAATATATGATTAATCAAAGATAAGAAAATTAAAGAACATAAATTTTAAATATAAGAGAATAATGGGTAAAAACATATTAGAAAAATAAAGGATAACTCAAGGGAAAACTGGCAAATGAGATAATAAGTTAGGGCTCATTAAAGTGTAGGGAAATAAATTGTACATTATATAATTATTTAGGTCTAATAAATTGATATAAAATAGTAAATATAATGGGGGTAAATAGTAAGATTTGCGATTATAATGTAAATGCTATTGAGAGGGTTATGATGGTTTAGCTTCATTTTATCAATTTTAGGTAGTTAATGAAGGATGATCAAGTGTAGAATGCAGTTGATGAATAAAATATGAGATCATTGGTTGAATTAATAGTGTCTTGACTACCATAGACCTTACTAAAAAAATTAGTTATGCTGATAGATGTGGTTGTACACACAAACTAGTCTACGTGGAATAATTGAGTCCTAATACTATATAAATTCTCAATCCACAAAACCTATTTTCTATGTAAATTTTGTTATGTCTAATATTGGATGGTGCTAAGAGAATTTGGTGAAGAATCCTGGTGTGTAGAGGGTGATCATGATTGCTTCATTGATAGATAGTCAATCACATTTTCTAATGAACAAGGTTGTAAGATGTGTTCAATAAAGATGCAAAGTTCCCAAGTGATAAATCATGAATTGGACATCATAAATAAGAAATGCATACCAATAGTAGGTAGAAACTTACTCATGTGTTACTTATATTGACTTAGTCCATAACATACTTAGGGAAAATATTGTCAAGAAACTTAAGTCATCACGTGATAATGGCCTACACCTCCAATTTCTATAGCAGAATAAGGACTATAGATTAACTAACCAATAGAACACTTCAAGAAGAATTTAAGATGTTGGGTCTAAGTCATTGCTCAATATCAATATCTATTATTTTAGTTGAATAATTTATCTTTCACAAGACATGTTCAATTATGCAATGCAATTAACACTCTCTTAATATAAATAAATACCAAATTCACTCCTTGCAAGCATTCTTAATATATGCTATTTTCATTAATATCATACATATGATCACAAAACACTTTCTCAATTTTAAAATACATCATGTGCTAAAAATTATACAATGATTCACTAAAATTCATAAATTAAATTATAAAATAATTTATTGTTTAGTTATTTACATATTTGAAAGTTTTAAATTGATAAATATTGTGAATTTTTACATTTTAAAATATACAAATAATGATTTATTACGTTGAGAGATGTTCTGTAATTGTATATGAGTTGAAGAACCCATGTATATAAATCCCCCATTATATTTTAAATTGACGCTCATTTAACCATTTTAGTAAATACAAAATAGTTGCCATATGTAACCGTTGGAATTTAAATGGCTAAAGAAATAACTCCCGCCTCATATGGCCTTTTGTTATCAATATTTTTGGCCACTTAATACGTTGCAAATGCGTTATAAATATTTTTCATCTGAAAGAATTCTGTTAATGGATGTGTACTGTGAATTATCATGTGTTGAAATCACAGTTAATTTTTGGTTTTTTTTTTTTTGGGGCTATGGTTGAGAAATCGTCGAGAAGAGCAAAGATTTTTTAAAAGTACATATGCATTCTATAGAATTTTTTATGTTTCACCAATTTAATTAGGTTATAGATTTTTTATTTTTCACCAATTTAATTAGGTTATGGTAGTTTTTAAGTAAAGTTTCGGTTGCAGATGAAGAATCGTGTGATTTTGAAGGAGGAAGTAGAGCTAAGTCGAGCAAGAGTTTCCATATGAATGTTGGCCACTTCCATAATAGAGATGCCAAGAACTAGACATCAGGGTACGTTCCCCATGGTGGATTTTATAGAAACACCATTATATTCCAGTGGTATGAGTTCAAATCCCCTACCCTACTCGTATTTTAGAAGAGTATTCAAAGACATCTATGACAAATCCATATCTATACAAAAACTCAATTTATGTTCTTTACAATGCAAACACATCACAAGGATTTAGTCCATGAAAAGGTGCAACACTTCCAAAGGTGATGTTGAAAGGATCAAAGAAAATTATGATGGGTAATTAATCTGTTGAGGAAAGGTTTGTTCTTGCCTTCTCTGAAGGGGGAATTATGGATGGTTGATATCTTTACTGATTCAACACTAGAAAGGCAGAGACAAAGATATACAAGTGCACAAATATCTTTCAAAGGGATTATCATATTATCATACAATGAATTTTGTTAAGTATTGCTTGTATTCCAAAAGATTTATTAAAATACAAAGATATAAAAATACAAAAATTGTAGCTTGTTGGCATATTGATGCATATCACAATAGGATTTTAGATAGATAAATAGATATATACATCAAGCGAATTCTTTGAAAAGGAAATGTTTGTGCTTCAACGATATAACATCTTGCTTAAATTTTTAAGATACTACTTAGATACAATGAATGCTAAAAGGACACTTTAAATATTGCAGAATGTAAATATATTCATTGAATAATGAGGAAACTTCATTGTATACATTCTCTTCACAATTTCTAAAATATAATTATCTCTTAGTTTGTAGACATGACAATATTTTTATATAATTTTAAATGCTCAGACAAATATTTTATTTGATGTATCCTATGATCATGGAGTTGAAAGATGGGTGTCCATACTCTTAATTCTTGTCCTTCAAAAATGCAATTTTTAATAAAAAGACTAAATTCAAATGGATACAAAGTTTTTGTTGCGATTGATATCATAAACTTCTATATATTTTCATGCAAATGAAAGTTTTATTCATTTATAATTTAAATCAAAAGAAAAAAAATTCTATTTAACAATTTGAAGAAGTAATAAGATAAAATAGTTTGTTCAAAAGCAACCATACATCTCAATTCTCAATTAAAAATCTAACCGTAAATTAATAAAAATGACTCCTTAAATCATGTTTATGCTTAATAAATCGTGCTCAATAACCTTGATCCTAATGTTAACCCTAACCCTAATCTATTTCTATATATAACCCTAACCTTAACCATAATTCTATCTCTAACCCTTTACTCTATCCTTAATCTTAACCCTAACCCTAATCTTGACCCTAACCCTACCCTTGACCCTAATACTAACCCTGCCCCTAATGCTTACCCTAACCCTAACACTAACCCCAACCCTAATCCTAATTCTATATCTAACCCTAATCCTAATTTTGTATCTAACCCTAACCCTGGCCCTAATCCTAATCCTAACCCTATCTCTAACCCTAACCCTAATCCTAACACAAACCCAAACCCTAATCCTAATTCTTTCTCTAACCCTAAACCAAACCCTAATCTTGACCCAATTTTTAACCCTAACCATAACCCTAATTCTAATCCCTTGTCCCTAATCCTAATTTTATCTCTAACCCTAACCTTAACCTTAATCTTGACCCTATCTCTAACCCTAACACTAATCCTAACATAAACCCCATTTTAGGATAAACATTAGGGTTAGGTTAGGGCTAAGGTTAGGTTAGGCTAGGGTTTAACTAGGGTTAATTTTAGTCTAGGGTTAGGTTTCAATTACGATTAGGGTTAGGGTTAGGAAAAGAGTTCACATTAGGGTTAGGGTAAGGGATAGGAAAATGGTTCACATAGGGTTAGGGTTAGAGTTCACATAGGAATAGGGTAATGATTCATTTACTCTTCAATTTGGATTAAGGTTAGGGTTAGAATTTCAATTCAATAAGGATTCAATTAAGGTTAGGGTTAGGGTTCAATTAGGGTTAGGATTACAATTTAATTAGGGTTAAGATTCAATTAGGTTTTATATAGGGTTAGGTTTAGGGTTAAGATTCAATTAGGGTTCCATTAGGGTTAGTATTTAATTAGAATTCAAAGTTAGGGCCAGATTTCAATTAAAGTTGGAGTTCAATTAAGATTCAATTAGGGTTCAATTAGGGTTAAGGTTAGATTTCAATTAAGGTTAGTGTTTAATTAGGGTTGGGGTTAGGGTTCAAGTCCAACTATTATTAAGGCTACAATTTAATAGGGTAGTGTTTACTTAGGGTTAGGGTTCAAGTAGAGTTCAATATGGGTTAGGGTTAGGGTTAGTGTTAGGATTCAATTAGTGTTATAATTTAATAAAGGTTCAATTAGGGTTAGGGTTAAGGCTAAGGTTAAATTAGTGTTAGGGTTGGGTTTAGGTTTCAATTAGGGTAAGACAATTTTTAGTGTTAGGGTTCAATTAGAGTTACAATTCAATAAGGGTTCAATTAGGGATTAAGGTTAAGGTCATGGTACAATTAGGGTTAGGATTTAATCAAAGTTTAATTAAGGTTAAGGTTAAATTAACATTCAATTAACATTAAGGTCAATTAGAGTTAGGGTTATGATTAAAGTTTAATTAGCATTGGGGTTAGGGTTCAATTAGGGTTAGGGTTAGGCTTTAATTAGAGAGGATTATGGATAAGGTTCATTTAAGGTTTTATTGAACTTTTCCCTTAACTTTGAACCTTAATTAAATCATAACTCTAATTGAATCCTAACCCTAACACTAATTGACCTGATGATGAATGGGGAGTTTCGAGAGCCCCCATGAGAGACATGATTCTTCTCTTATCTTTCCACCATTCTCCATCAAGGGATTCACCTTTTTTATCATATACTACCACAATTGAAAGTGGAGGAAAATAACAATACATTTCTACTAGGTTTCCTCTAAAGCTGAAGACAATAAGGGCTAAGATTACCTGATTTGGTGTGTAATCTATGAAGCCTAAGTATCAATGGTGGCGTAGCAAGCTGAACGAAAGGGTTCTAGGCTAAACACTATCCTTTTCCCCACATGTATGCCAAAACTATTTCCTTCTCTCTTCTCCTCACAGATAAACCGATCCTTAAAGATTTAATAGATACTCAAGCCACTGGTTATGAAGTTTTCATTATGCCTCAAGTCTTTGTGTTTCGTCAAGTTAGAAATGCTCAAACCAAAGAGAAGACTGGTTTCAACATTATCCACTAAGAAACTTGGTAGTGAAATAATGTCAATAATTGTAGAACAAATTGTATAAAAATATAAGAACCCTTATCTACTATACTAGTAAATTGATTAGATCTCAGTGGGTAGGAGCTTCAATCATTCATTTTCATTTAACTAGCCTACGTTTCTTAATAGCTCTGCAATTATTTTTATAAAATATCCTTAAAAAAAATATATTGTCGAGTATTATATCGTACATTTGAATACCTTGCTTATTTATTTGAATTTCCTACTAAGTTCCTTGATCTTTTATTTATTTCAATCTGACTCTTGATGGGCACTCTTCCCCTATACAGATATATGTATCTATACATGTCCAATCTCTGAGGGCTTGAACCCCCCCCCCCTCTTCGAGGATTTATTCCTCCATGCATAACATGTTCCCTGTAAAGGGTGTCTATTATGAATTTCAGCTATCTTTATTTAAAAATATTTGAAGTTTGTCCACCGAACTCATTCTTTCTTAATGTGGAATCACAAAATTTTATGATGTCACATTTCCTTGAGGTAGTTTGGAAAACTATTGCTTTCCTTTTCTATGCTTCCTGTAGTGTTGAAAAATGTTGTATGTTACATTTTCACACTTTTTTGGGCCCTTGTGAACTAAATGAACCTAATTATTCCTTATTTAGGGTGTTGTAAAGTGTACCTTTACAATTTCACACCAATCTAGGGTTTCATTAATAAATTGGGCTTATTTATGCCTTATTTAGCCTTATTTTGCATCCACAAGCCTTAATTAATGCATCTTTCTGAGCATAATCCTGACATATATCAAATGACCAATTATAAATTAATTCTTTTGGATTGTGTGTCCTAGATTTAGTGATCTAGGACTCATATGCCACCTTGGGTGTATGAGTCCCACCTAAGTTTTGGGGCCCTCATCTAGATTTCACATTAATCTAAGCATTTCTTAAAAAATGTGTCCCAAAGCTTAGCCTAATGGGACTCATATGCCACTTTTGGCGTATGAGTCTTGTGTGGATTAAACCTAAATTAAATTTAAATTCTTGGTGGAGTTTTATTCTCCTAGATCTTATGTCAGCTTGTAGTGTTGTAATTTCAAGAAATTTGGCATAAACAAGTATAAATACAAGGTTATTTCACTTATTTTCACCTAAGACTTTCATGAGAGCATTCCTAATAGAAAATTGAGTTCACAAGAGTTTACAAGAGCATTCAAGAGTTGATTATCAAGCATTTTGGAACATTATTCAAGTATCAAGCATCATGCCAAAGTTATCATGCATCATGTTTGTGTTTGAGCTAACATTTGTGATGCAGGGTTTCATGATTCAAGCAAGCATTCAAGTCAGGATCTACAACATTCAAGTAAGAGTCAAGACCCACATCCATTAGATTCATATCATACATTTTTGCAGCATTTTATTCCTAGGGTTTGGTGAGTTGCAACATATCATTTTGTTCATTCATCATTCCTCCTTTCCATTTGATTTCATTACAAGGTTTGATTACTAAAATAGGATTTGACCAAGGAAAACCCCTTTCCACTAACAAAACAACACGTGTTTCCCTCTCTTTAGTGTGTGATTTGCAGATCTAGGTGGAAGATGCATTGAAGAGAAAGATTGGAGAATGGTTGTCAAAGTTGCAAAATTATCCAAGCTGTCACCTTGTTTAGAAGATCATTAAAAAGGCATCCACAAAGCAGAATTCAACAATTCAGATCCAGAAATCAAGTTGAGAAGATAAAGCAGAGGTTGAAGAGAAGATTCAAACTTTGAATTTCCAAAAATTCCAAGTAGGATTGATATGCCACTTCTGGCATATGAGTCCTAGTATAGTGGAGTTCCCAGTTTTTATGTGTTCCAGACTTGTCTTTGCCAGATTTATGTTCCTATCCAAAAATCCTAATCTGGGACTAAATCGCCCAGCCTGGCGTATGAGTCCCAATGTGCATTAAATTCAATGTTTTCAATATTTCAGGCCTCCATTCAAGTTGCTATAGGTTTCTAGGTACCCCTCTATACTTCTCCAGTTTTCTATTATGTTTTGCATTCATTTTTAGGTCATTTAGTGAAGCTTTGCATATCATTAGGTTAAACTGATATTAGGTCTTTCATGTTACTTGTCTTTCCAAGCCCTATATTTGTGGTGAACCCCCTTTTAGTCTCTAATCAAACCCTAGGAAATCCCTATTTTAGATCTCTTTCCCTCATTCCATCCTTGGATTGAGATCTGTAGGGTTTCCTTGAATGAGAATTGTAGAAAAATTGGTGTTCTATGTCTTAAACCATAGAGCTACAATTTTCTATCTTTTATTTTGGTGAACCTACATTTAGAACACCTTATTTCTGATTTGGATTGCATCATAGTCCTAGATTTATCTTATATTAACTTTGTATTAGGGTTTGCATTAGTTAATTGGCATTCTAGGGTTTCTAAATCTTGCATTAGTGAAAGTGCATATAGGTTGCATTTTTGCATCTTGCATCATTGAATTTCATCTGAAAAATTAAATTGCACTTAGCTTAGACATCATTCAAAGTAGAAAACATAACATTCACACATAATTTGTTGAAAACAGTGCAAAAACCCTAATCTAGGACTCATACGCCCCTCTAGGCAATTTATTCCTAGTATAGGTGATTTTTCCAGATTTTTGGGTATTTTGTGGTGACTGTTATTCACTATTCAAACCCTTGAAAAACCCTAATTGGGACTCATACACCCCTCTAGGCGATTTAGTCTCGTTTCAAATTTTAAACTACATTTTCCAACATTTAAAACTATATTTCTATACTTTTGTTGTTATTACATTTTTGTTTTAGTTTGCAGATTTTATGTTACTTTCGTTTCATTGCATATAGCTTAATTCCATTTGAAAAAAAAATAGAGCATAGCATTTATTTTTTGTTCATTGCATCTTGCATTTCATTTATTGTCCCTTGCATGAGCTTTTCAACTTGGTGTCCAATTTCTAATACTATATTGAGATGAAGTTTGAGACTCATGTCATCCCACGATAGCACAATCATCATGGATCTTGGATTATCTAGCTCTTTCACTACTAGTGTTGAAACTAGTTCATTAGGTATGGACCATACCTTTGACAACTCTTTACCTTCAAGTAGTGTGATAAATATTGAAACAATGGTTGCTAGTATTTCACAAGAAAATATAATACAAATTCATGAAGACTTAGCAAACCTACAAAATCAAATAAGTATTGAAAACATTTCAACCACCACTATCCCTGTTATAGATAACATACATCATATGATTGAAAGTGAAGATGAAATTGATCTAGTGTGTAACATAGTTCAGATTTTTGGGAAACATCTTACCTCAACCACTAGTTGTCCTTTACCTTAGAACAATATCCAAAGTCAAGGAGGAACTCAAAGTCCTCCTCCCACAACCATTGCATATATTCCTACCTACACTAACCCTCAGGGTACATCAACAATGCAACCTACTACTAATTGTTAAAAAGGCACAGGGCAACTAAGAGGGGGGGTGAATCAGCTGTCACACAATCAAATTCAAAACTTCAACACTTATCAATCCCACAACCACACTATTCTATTACTAAGTATGAACATGAAATGAAGATAACATAAAGTAAAATCAACACAATGAACAATAGATTTTTACATGGAAAACCCAATGAGGGAAAAACCACGGTGAGGATTAACTCGCAATATAAAGAGATTATAAAACCGAATACAAAGGCTTACTGCCAAGGGCTCACTGTCCAAATACAAAGGCTCATTGCCTACAAAAAGGACTCACTATCCAATAGGGAGGCTCACTGCCTACAGATACAAAAAGAGAACAAAAGATCCATCACAACAATAAACACACATCCATAGCCTTGATCAGAAGATTGCAGAACCCTTTAGCTCACTGGCTTCAGGAATCTAACACAATGAAGTATTGTTTCCTAAACTCACTTTCACACACTTCTACTTTTGATTTGTGGCTTACTTCGTCACTTTTCATCTACTTACAAATATTCGCAATTTGACTTGCATTTATACCATCTTCAACCTTAAAAAATTTCTCCAAGGTTGGCCACATAACCTTCATTTCATAAATTCAAATTAGGTCGGCAACTCAACATTCCCGCAGTGGAAAAGAATGAGAGTGGACCAATAAAAAAATTTAACCAAGACCAAAAATAATGTCTCGGATCAACCACACGCTTCCTTAATTAAAATTCAATTCTTCAAATGAAGTGTAAACACCAGATCGGCCAAACCTAATGAAAAAACAAATGATCATTGATGTACACGATTCCCAACAAAAAGATGACATGCAAATGATGCAACACACTTCATGATACATGAGAACACATCTTAGATTCCTTTAGATACATCTGCAGCAAGTGAAACAATCTTTAAGCACCAAACTCCTTACAACAGTCTATCTGGACTGTGCAGACACATACAACAACTTAGAAACATGAATTTTTGATCACCAAACCACACGTATCTTTTCCCGAACCAAGAGAACACCAATATAAGACATATTCTAGATCCGCAAGATCTGAAATAGAACAACGGAGGACTGCGGAGCAGAAATATTTCTCCCAATCCACAGAAGACCAACTCTGCCAAAACAGTTCACACACCGGTGAACGTAACTTTCACATCCCATCAAACCAAAAACTATGACTCGGGAGATATCACCACTAGATCACCATTAGAAAACCTTTAGATCCGTGCAAGCATAGGATCAACACAGGAGAAACGTGGAGCACATTATGAACACATTCATAACTCTAACTTCTCTTCTTTATTAATTTCTCAAAAGCACTTGGAAACTCATCATTTCAGCACATTTGCAACATCATGAAGATAGCTCCATGTACTCACAACATCTCAAAAGCATCTCAACTATACATGTATAATCTGCAACATACTAAATTTTGTTGACATCAATGACAACATTAATGACAACACCACCAAACTTGCTCATACTTGCAACAATCTCCCCCTTTGTCATTGATGGCAACACATGATGTGAAAAACCATCAAAGACAACATTTTGTACAATATTATGGGAGAACACCTTCTCTTCCTATGCAACTATTTTTCACATGACTTTCTCTCCCCCTTTGACATCAATGGTAAAGATAAAAAAATATGATCACTCCCCCTTAGGAGTGCACCCATTCAACTCATACTGCAACAATGAAAACCTTTTCTAATCCCCCTATGGAGTAGACCCATTCATTAGGCAAGATAAATGAAGAATCTGTAAATTCACTGGATTGATGCACCTTCATGTGCACCTAGTTCAAAGGGCCAATGACCCCCAACCTCTCCCTAAGATACTCAAAAGCATCCTTCGGAAGAGCCTTAGTAAATATATCTACAATTTTTTCCTTCGTTGTCACATACTCCAGTCTGACTTCATTCTCCAACACCTTTTCTCTCAAGAAATGATATTTGATAGATATATGTTTTGTTCTTGAATGCATAACCGGATTCTTTGAAATGGTTATAGCACTTTTTTTGTCACAGAAAATAGGAATAGGCTCATCACATATCAATCCAATGTATTTCAGAGTTTGCTTCATCCACAAAACTTGTGTGCAACAGGATGTTGCAACAATATATTCTACCTCTACAGTGGATAAAGAAACTGAGTCTTGTGTCTTACTCAACCAAGAAACTAATCTTCTGCCAAGAAAGAAAGCACCACCACTAGTACTCTTCTGATCATCCACACAACCAACCCAATCTGCATCAGTATAGGCACTCAAGGTGAAATCAGCACCCTTAGGATACCATAAGCCATAATTCGGTGTACCTTTAAGATATCTAAACATCCTCTTTATAGCTGTAACATGTGCCTCTTTAGGATCTGCTTGAAATATGGAAACTAAACATACTGCATGCATAATATCTGGTCTGGTAGTACTGAGATACAACAATCCACCAATCATAGATCTTTATTTGCTCTGATCGGTTTTAGCATATTCATCATCTTTATTCAGCTTACATCTGGTTATCATGGGAGTACTAACCGGCTTGGAATCATCCATTCCAAACTTCTTCAACAACTCTTTCACATACTTAGATTGTGAAATGAATATCCCTTTATCAGTTTGATTTACTTGAAGACAAAGAAAGAAAGAAATTCACTAATCATGGACATTTCAAATTCTTTTTGCATTTCTTCTGCAAATCTCTTACACATGCCTTCATTTCCACCAAAGATGATGTCATCAACATATACAACTACTATCAACATTTTTTTACCTTGCACTTTGAAGTAAAGATTGTTGTTAACAGAGCCTTTGTTGAATCCTTGTTTTGTTAGGTATCTATCCAATCTTGCATACCAAGCTCGGGAGCTTTCTTCAGTCCATGCAATGCCTTCTTCAACTTACACACCATGTCTGGTTTGTCAGATAATTGAAATCCTTTAGGTTGTTCCATGTATACTTCTTCCTCCAATTTGCCATTCAGAAATGTTGACTTGACATCCATCTAATACACTTTGAAATCCTTGTAGGAAGAAAATGCCAAAAAAATTCTAATAGCTTCCATTCTAGCCACAGGTTCAAATGCATCTTCAAAGTCTATTCCTTCAACTTGTGAATATCCTTTGCATACTAGTCTTTCCTTATTCCTTACGACTTCACCATTTTCATTCAGCTTATTCCGAAACACCCATTTTGAACCAATCACATTCTTCTTCACAGGTCTAGGAACTAATTCCCATGTTTGGTTCTTTTTAATTTGCTGCAACTCTTCTTTCATAGCTTTCATCCAACTCTCATCTTCACATGCTTCACTCACAGACTTAGGTTCAATTTTAGAAAGTAAACACATATTTACCTCAGCTACTACTTTACTTCTTGTCTTCACACCTTCACTCTTATCTCCAATTATCTATTCCTCTGGATGATTCTTCTGCACATACTTAGGAGTCTTAATAGCAGATTTTGGTTCATTTTCTTCTTCTTCTTTAGCCCGTTCTTCTTCTTCTTCTTCTTCTTCTTCTTCTTCTTCCTTCTCCTTATTCTCTTCAAGTACTTGTACACAGACATGATCATTAGGTTCAACTTCACTTATCTCAATAGGTTTGTGCATGTCTTCATCAACTTTCACATTAGCACTTTCAACAATCTTCCTCAATCTTTTATTGAAGCATCTATATGCTTTGCTAGTAGTAGAGTACCCAAGAAAAATTCCTTCATCACATCTAGCATCAAACTTTCCAAGATTTTTGTCATCTCTTTTAATGTAACATCTGCTTCTAAATACCTTAAAGTATTTCACAATAGGAGTCTTACCAGTCCATAACTCAAAAGGAGTCTTTGTGATGTTGCCTCTAATCTAAACTCTATTAAGAACATAAAAAATAATGTGTATTGCCTCTCTCCAGTACACAAATGGTACATTTGATTCTTTCATCATGGCCTTGCAACTTCCTGTACTGTCTGGTTTTTCCTCTCAACCACCCCATTTTGCTAAGCGGTTCTCAGAGCAAAAAATTGTCTCTTTATGCCATGTTGTTCACAAAATGTATTAAACTCAACTTAGAAGTGAATTATCCACCTCTATCAGATCTCAAACATTTAATTTTCAAATTTACTTCATTTTCCACTCTTGCTTTGAACACTTTAAACCTATCCAGAGCCAGAGTCTTCTCTCTAAGAAAATAAACCCATGTCATTCGAGAATAATCATCAATAAGGAGCATAAAATACTTATCGCCATCCAGGCTTCCTGTTTTAGTTGGACCACAAAGGTCAGTATGAATTACTTCCAGCATTTTGGTAGTAGATTTCTCTTTTCCCTTAAAGTTGCATCTTGTCTATTTCCCCAACTGAAATTTTTTGCACATAGTATTACCAGGCTTTGTGATTCTAGGCAGACCTCAGACAACATCTCTTGAATTTATTTTGACCAGATTATCAAAGTTTACACGTCCCATTCTTTGGTGCCATTACCAACTTTCACTAACTTGAGATACAAGGCATTGACCATCAACTCCCTTAAGCTGGTAGATGTTTCCATGAGTTCTCCTTCCAACAACAACCATATCTCCATTTTTGGATCCTTTTCTAATTTCATAGGTATTATTCTGAAACACAAGTTTAAAACCATTGCTACACATCTATACAACACTCAAAATGTTATGTCTCAAACCCTTTACATAATATACATCATCAGTGTTGTGTACCCCATCAAAACTAAAAGTACCTTTCCCACAAATCTTAGCTCTTGAATCATCACCAAACATGACCAAACCACCATCATACTTTTCAAGTTTACTGAACTTACTTTTATTTTTGGTCATGTGATTAGAACATCCACTGTCAATCACCCAGTAATCTTCATCCTATCTTGCATGAAAGGAGGTGACCAAAGTACCTTTCATCTTATTCTTTTTGTTCTACGGAGCATTCTTCCTTGCACATTTTCCAGGATTAGCAGACACATATTTATTCTCCAAAGCTAAAAATAAGCATTCACTATCATCACCCTCATAATCAGATTCATCATTAGATATTTTGGCTTCTTCTTTAACATAATATAGGTTCTTGTATTTCTTATCCTTTCTATCCTTATCTCTATAATCCTTGTTTTTCTTGTGTACATCTCTATTCAGACATCTTGAAGCATAATGACCAATATTACCACAAGCTGAAACATTTAAAGGGCAACATACCTTTATACTTTTCGATACTTTTCTTCAATTTCCTGGTGAAATTCGCTTCCAACTCATCAAAACCATCACTCTCTAGATCATCTTCAATCTTCATTTCCTTAAATGTTGTTTTTTTTTTCTTTTCTTCTTTCATGTCTTCTTTCCTGAACTTTCCCATCTCAAATTCTTGCAAGGTGTCGAATAATTGTTCTTTAGTATACTTCTTAGGATCATACATCTCTTCAATAACTGAGAGCTTATCACTATAACAATCTGGTAGGGTGATCAGGATCTTCTCGATAATATCTTCATCGGTCAACTTTCCCCCTTGATTATTAACTTCATTTGATGTCATCTCAACCCTCTGGAAATAGCTTGTAAACTCTTCACCTTCTTCCATTTTCAAATTCTCATATCTGCGCTTTGTCGCCAACTTCTTTGTCAACTTTACTCTTTCATTTCCTTCATACAGTTCTTCCAACTTCTTCCAGACTTCATGAGCAGTGTCTAAAGAAAGAACCTTAGTTCACTCAGTTTTAGATAAAGCACTATAAATAGCATACCTCGCTTTCTCATTCTCCTCATAAGCAGAAACCTCATCTATAGTAGTAGGACCAATCATAGGAGCAACATACTTCATCTCAATAGCCTTCCAGGTCTTGTAACCAAGAGAAACAATATATCCTCTCATATGCACTTTCCAATCACTGTAATCAGATCCATCAAACATAGGGATCACCAACTTATGTGCCATCGGATCTTCCTTAAGCGGTTAAGCTCTACACCAAGGAACCAAAGCTCTAATACCAATTTTTAAAAAGGTGCAAGACAACTGAGAGGGCGGTGAATTAGTTGTCACACAAATTCAAATTCAAAACTTCAACACTTATCAATCCCACAACCACACTATTATGTTATTAAGTATGAACATGAAATGCAGATAACAAAAAGTAAAATCAACACAATGAACCCCATATTTTTACATGGAAAACCCAATGAGGGAAAAACCATAGTGAGGATTAACTTGCAATATAAAGAGATTATAAAACCAAATACAGAGGCTCACTGCCAAGGGTTCACTATCCAAATAAAAAGGCTCACAGTCCAACAGGGAGGCTCACTGCCTACAGATACAAAAAGAGAACAAAAGATCCACCACAACAATAAACACACATCCACAACCTTGATCAGAAGATTGTAGAACCCTTCAGCTCACTGCCTTCAAGAATCTAATACAATGAAGTATTGTTTCCTCAACTCACTTTCACACACTTTTGCTTTTTATTTGTGGCTTACTTCGTCACTTTGCATGTACTTACAAATCTTCGCAATTCAACTTGCATTTATACCATCTTCAACCTTAGAAAATTTCTCCAAGGTTGGCCACATAACCTTCATTTCATAAATTAAAATTAGGTCGGAAACTCAACATTCCCGCAATGGAAAAGAATGAGAGTGGACCAATAAAAATATTTAACCAAGACCAAAAATAATGTCTTGGATCAACTACACACTTCCTTAATTAAAATCTAATTCTTCAAATGAAGTGTAAACACCAGGTCGGCCAAACCTAATGAAAACACAAATGATCATTGATGTACATGCTTCCCAACAAGAAGATGACACATGAATGACGCAACACGCTTCATTATGCATGAGAACACATCTCAAATTACTTCAGATACATCCGCATCAAGTGAAACAATCTTCGAACACCGAACTCCTTCCAATAGTCCATCCGAACTGTGCAGACACATACAATAACCCAATTACTTGACTTCCGGATCACCAAACCACATGTATCTTTTCCAGAACCAAGAGAACACCAATATAATACATATTACAGATCTGAAATAGAACAATAGAGGACTATGGAGCAGAAATATTTCTCCCAGTCCACAGAAGACCAACTCTGCCAGAACAGTTCACACATCGGTGAACGTAACTTTCACATCCCATCAAACCAGAAACTACAACTTAGTAGATATCACCACTAGATCACCATTAGCAAACCTTCAGATCCGCACAAGCATAGGATCAACACAAGAGAAACGCAAAGCACATTCAAAACACATTCATAACTCTGACTTCTCTTCTTTATTAATTTTCTCAAAAGCATTTGGAAACTCATCATTTTAGCACATCTGCAACATCATGAATATAGCTCCATGTACTCACAACATTTCAAAAGCATCTCAACTATACATGTACAATATACAACATACTAAACTGTGTTGACATCAATGACAACATTAATGAAAACACCACCAAACTTGCTCATTCTTGCAACACTAATGTCATTCCTACCTTGGGTATTTTCGCTAGTATTCCTAGTGCCTTTGTGGCATCGCACGTCATATCTCCTACCACTTTACCTCCCATAAGAATTCCATTCACTTTTCCCTTGAACACATATACGCCTCCACCTTATTCACCTCCATCTCAAAATGCAAACAATGACACCATCATAAATCAACTTTTGCAATCCGTTTCATCCCTTCAAAAGCAAGTTTCCACCATAAACCTAAATCAACATGGCCAACCTACATATTATGTCAAAAGCAATCCCTTATCCTTGGATATATTGAGAACACTGGGTCAATGCCACAAGGTATAGAGGTGCCTAGATTTGAGAAATATGGGGGGAAAGGAGATCCTTCTAACCATGTTTTCGCTTATACTACCTTATGTAGTGACTTTAGTCTTGAGGATAAGCTCTTGGCTAAGATTTTCCCTAGATCCTTGAAGGATATTGCCTTAGAATGGTTTTCCTCATTACCGAACAACTCAATTCATTCATTTAATGAACTTGTTGAGGCATTTATAAACCATTTCCAAGTGCATATGATTCCTAAGATGACCTTAGCCGATTTGATGAGATGTAAGCAAAAAGATGATGAAAAGATTACTGACTTTATTTCACACTACCAATCACTTTATTCCCAAATCTATGTAAAGATTCTTGACCCCCACCTTAAAAGGATGCTCATTGAGAATTTTAAAACTAAGATACAAGATAAGCTTGCCATGATGAAGTTTGCCTCCTTCGTACACTTGTGTATTTCCCTTTGTGATTATCAAAACTCGGTTAGTAGTTGTGAAACAAAATCCACCTCTAGCCATCCTGAGAAGTCTGAATCCACAAACCAAAATAATTATCAACCTTTTAGAAAACAAAATAAAGGCTTCCTTCAATTTAACCCCCCTCAATCAACTCAACATGTTGATACCCAAGTAGCTGCTATAAGGAAGACAACTCCTTTCACATTTGGGGATCCGGCTAGGACATTCACTCCCTTACCCGATACCCTCCATAACATAATGTCACAACTTTTAGAACAAAAAATTATCACCTTGCCTCCCATTAAAACTCTCGATCCTAATAAACCTTTACCTTTGAACTTTCAATCCAATTCCTATTTCCATTATCATCGACAAAATGGACATGACATGGAACATTATAAGTGTCTTAAACATCTTGTGCAAGACCTCATTGATTCCAATCAACTTTCAATTGGAGGTGTTATGAAATTATTTTTTTTGTTAACCCTTGTCTCAAAGATATGTGGGTCTGGGTTAAAAGTAAAATAGATAGAAAACTTTGCTAGTGGAACAAGCAATATCTATCCCTGGCTAGTAGATTTCAGGTGTGAATTTTTTTATCTTATAGCTTGTATTACTCCTTTTTTCTAGCTATTTAGTAGCTACCATATAAATGAAATTAAAAAAATATTAGGCAATGCCTTTGGTTAGATGGGAATGGAAATAAGAAAAATCAATTCATTAAATGGGAATGGTGTTTCTTAAGAAAATTGGAAGGAGGGTTAGGATTGAAAGACCTAAAAAATCATGGCCTCTCCCTGGCTAGAAAGTGGATCCTCAAAGCCTTAAATGGTAAGGAACCTTGGAAGACTTTAGTATTGATAATATCATTTTAGTTGTTCCAAAACAAGCAAATTTTTTGAAACAAATCCCCATAAATGGCATACTATTTGGAAACTTTCTAGTAGTGCATGTTGGATCAAATGTGTTCAAAATTTTATGGAAAGCTTGGGAGATTATTAGAAGTAAATTCAAGAACTAGGAGTTCTTAGATTAGAATAAGGGTACGATGTACCATGATAGGTCAATATGGTGAAACCTCTCAACAAAATATAAACCCCTTGATTTATTGCAAGGTTACTTAGCTAAATCTTGGCATTTAAAAGGCATCAAATGCTTTAAGGATATAATGAGAAATAACTAGCTAAAGTCATGGATAGATCTGAGTATGGAATACAAGCTTCCTGTAACGATCAACCCAAAAGCTCAAAAGTATGACACCAATTATTTTTTTGAAATGGTTATAAAATAAGATCCATCACTTCTAATATATATAATTATCATACTTCTTTTGTTAATCAATAAAACATCAATAAGGATTACATGGAGGGATCCTCCACATCTTTGCTCCAAAATTTTAACATGGATACATACCATTGAATAAGGGCTTGCTCTCCACACAACCGTATTAGCATCGTGAATTCTCTTGGGCTCTAGCTAAACTCCCGAGCAAGAAAAAGACTACCAATAATCATGGTTTAAAAATAAAATTATATTGTTATTTCATTGTCATATTATCTAATCCTTGTATTAGTGGGTATCCAACCCTTTCTAGGGTCCAATTTCCCTAGACAGTTCTTCATAGGCTACCACCCACTTAGGTACAAAATCATTCACAAATTTTAGACCATAATCTTAATATTAGGCAAAAAGTGTAGAAACAAAGTATCTAACATCTAATAATATTGGATCGACTCTATTTTTTTATCACCAAGATCTATAATGGCGAGCTAAGAGCATACAATGAAAGTATAATTCCAATGATAAGATTATAAGAATACAATAACATAATTCACAACTTTTCCATAATCAAATATTAGATGAAATACCTAGATTAACATCAAACAAGGAAATAATCTAATAATCATTCGATTGACTATGTTTTATGATCACCAAGATCCATAACGGTGAGGTGATAACACACGATGAAAGTATTATTCCAATGATAAGATTTAAGAATGCACTAACATAATTCACAACTTTTCCATAATTAAATATTAGGTGAAATAACTAGATTAACATAAAACAAGGAAAACATATAATAATCATTGCATTGACTCCATTTTCTAATCACCAAGATCCATAACGACGAGGTGAGAGCATACAACGAAAGTATTATTCCAATGATAAGATTTAAGAATACAATAACATAATTCACAACTTTTCCATAATCAAATATTAGATGAAATATCTAGATTAACATCAAACAAGGAAATCATCTAATAATCATTGGATCGACTTCGTTTTCTGATCTCCAAGATCTATAACAACAAGGTGAGAGCATATGACGAAAGTATAACTCAAATGATAATATTTAAGAATACAATAACATAATTCACAACTTTTCCATAATCAAATATTAGGTGAAATATTTATATCAACATCAAACAAGGAAAACATCTAATAATCATTAGATTGCCTCCATTTTTTATCACCAAGATCTATAATGACGAGGTAAGAGCATACGACGAAAATCTAATTCCAATTTGATAAGATTTAAGAATGCAATAACATAATTCACAACTTTTCCATAATAAAATATTAGATGAAATATCTAGATTAACATCAAACAAGTTAGAATAACATGCTATCAAATTTGTGTGACGATGGATGTTGGGGAAAAGAACATTAGTGAGACGGGATTGAGCGATTTGAATTTGAATTTGCTCCCTAGCGATCATGGCAGATTCCAGTTTGGCCATCCTTTGGAATTTGTGTTTTGTGATGTTGTTGTTGGGGAGGACGGTGTGTGGGGCATGGGGGGTGGTCAAAGGTGCAGACTCTATGGGTCAGTGTGTGGTTGATACTTTCAAGGATGCGTGCAAAGGATTCTTGTCGGTGGAGGCGTCGATTCAAGTTCTAAAGGTCCCTGCAGGTCAAGTGGTGTTAGTTGTTGCTGTCGTGTAGGCCCCTTCTGGTGAATCTTCTAAGGCTCCCCCAAAATCGAATTCTTGGGTGGAGCATGTTCCAATTGAAAATTCTCGATCGGCGGGGTTCTTCTTTGTTCGAGCTAAGATGGGATGACCTTTTTTCTTCCAAACTTAAAGGTAAGAGTGTTGCTTTTGAATATGTTTCTTCTTCAAATGTGGAGGGTGGGTTTGTTCTTTCCATTCCGGACTTTATTTTGAATAAAAACATTGCAAGAATGGATTTTTCACTGGTGGGAAAGTTCTTGGGTCCCAAACCCAATATTGAGGAAGTTTGTTCTTGGGTTCGCAAGAAATGGGCTTTGAAGGGTCAGGTGGAGGTTGCAGCTATGGATAAAGGATTTTTTTCATTTTACTTTTCTTGTGATGAGGATTTAAGGATGGTCTTCTCGAAGGGGTCATGGGTCTTTGGTTGTCTGACTTTGGTTTTGCGTCCGTGGAAGCCTGGTATGGATCTTTCGAAGTGCCTCTTTCACTCTACTCCTGTTTGGGTTAAGTTGCCTAACCTGCTGCTGGAATATTGGGATGAAGAGGTGTTTAAAGTTGTTTCTAACTCTTTCAGGAAGTTAGTGTCCATTGATGAGACAACTCTTTCTAGAAGGTGCTTGGTTGCAGCCAGGCTCTATGTTATGATTGATCAAGATGCTATGCTACCTAACTTCTTTCATTTAAATTCAAAGGTGGATAGTTGGAAACAATAAATTATATTTGAATCCTTCTTGTTTGCGTGCTTCAAGTGCAAAAAATTGGGACATTGGGCTAAGTATTTTCCCGCCAAGGCGATTCCTCCTAAGGTTGCTACCCAAACTAAGGTCTAGAAGGTCAAGGAGGCAAAGGGGTCCTTTGATCCTTAGAAGCTAGGTGCTTCTGGTGTTGGTAATTCTCCAGTGGTTGAAGAAAATGTTGGGGCTCTGGTTATTCCTCAATCCCCTGTGGGTGAGGAGGCCAAGGGGCTTGATGAGGTGGCTCTACATTATGAGGATATTGATGTGGATCATGTTTCAAATACTTTGTGCTTCCCTAAACCTGTTATTCTGGAGTTGAATGTTTCTTCTTCATCTCCCCTGATCATGCTTCTAGTCTTGTGGGTGGGGAGGGAGCTTTGGTGGTAGCGGATACCATGAATAAGGATGATGAGGGTTATATCCCGATGAGGGGTAGAAAAAAGAAGAACTCCTCCCCCCTGCTCGGACTCACAAAGGGGTTACCATGAGAAGGAAAAAAGTTGATTGTGACTCTGAGCATCAAGGTCAGGGGAGACCCTCTTTACAAAAAATCAAGGAGAGGGATTACAAGAGAGATATTGTGGAGGGTGTTCAGAAGACCCTTTTTTATTTGTTCTCAAAGAGCACTCCCTCTTCGTGCAAATGAAGCTCATTTCTTGGAATATCAGGGGGTTAAATAATGTGCATAAGCATGACCTCCTGAAGAACCTTATCCGGGATCATAAACTGGATATTTTGTTGATTCAGGAATCTAAAATGCAAGTTGATAAATTGGATGCTTTAAAGAACTTATTTTTCAAGGATTGTGGCTTTCATGGGGTTAGCTCAAAAGGTTCCTTGAGTGGATTAGCTACGTTTGGAATTCTATATTGGTTAAAGGTATTTCGATTGTGGAAGGTTTGAAACATGTGGACACTAGATTTTTTCATCTTCGGGATAATTCCTCTTGGGTTATTTCTAATATTTATGCTCCTAACCTGAAAAGGGCTAGGAAGAGGCTTCAGGATGAGCCTGGTTCTTTACGCTCTGCATTTTTGAATTTCCCTTGGCTAGTCATGGGAGATTTCAATACTCCCCTATTTGATAATGAGAAGTTTGGTGGCTCACAGGTCCACCCTAATAGCTGCCTGGAGTTGAGAATGTTTATTGATGATAATGCTCTCATCGATGTGGATATGATGGGATCTAGGTTCACTTGGTCTAATAGGAGAGTCATTTCTGATAATATCCAAGTCAGATTGGATAGAGCTCTTGTTTCGGCTTTGTGGTTTGTGGAATTTAATGCATGTTCTCTTTCTTCGATCACGAGGTGTGGTTCGAACCACTTCCCCATCTCTTTTGTGGCTAACAAGATGGGTGGAAGAAAATGATTTCCTTTTCGGTTTGAAGTTATGTGGTTGAGGGACTCCAGGTTCATGGATTGTATTAGAAGCTGGTGGAAAGTTTACATTGATGGTAGTGCAATGTTCAAAGTTGCTAAGAAACTGGCTATTGTGAAAATAAATCTTAAAAAGTGGAACAAGGATTCTTTTGGTCACATCTTTGATATTAAGAAGTCTCTTATCCAACGTCTGGATCTTGTTCAGGAGGAAATCCAATTTGACGGCATGTCAAAGGAGCTTTAGTTGTGTGAAGGCTCTCTCTTGGCGCATCTTCATGACATTGTTGCAAAGGAGGAGGATTTCTGGAGGCAGATATCTCGAGCTATTTGGCTCAAGTCTAGGGATCAAAATTCTAAGTTTTTCATCTTACTGCCCTCAAGCATAACTCATCTAGTAGGATCTCCTCCATCATGGCTGATGGGTTGTTGTTGACTAATGACGAAGCTATTAGGAGTGTTGTTGCTGGTTTTTTTGAGCATCTTCTCAAGGATGATTTAGTGTGGGACCAACATCATGTGGAGGCTTCACTGGAAGTCATCCCTCAGCTTGTTCAAGAACATCTAACTAGGAATCTAGTTGTTATTCCTTCCTTGAATGAGATCAAGGAAGCGGTGTTTTCCTTTGAAGGTAACAAGGCCCCCAGGCTTGATGGATTCCCTTTTCTATTCTTTCAATCTTGTTGGGACATTGTGGCAGAGGATGTTATTAACACTACCAAGGAATTATTTGGGTCTAGAAGATTACTTAAAGAATTGAATGCGACTTTCATTGTTTTGATTCCCAAGACTGTTGATGCTAATGGGTTTGGGGACTTTAGACCAATCAGTCTCTGTAATTCTATTTATGAGATCTTCTCTAAAGTGTTGGCTTCTCGACTCTAGAGGATTCTCCCTAATCTTATCTCCAAACATCAGAGTGGTTTTGTTAGAGGTCGACAAATCCTGGATTTTATCATTATGATTCATGAGGTGGCCCACTCTCTTAATGCTAATAAGAAGTTAGGTTTTTTTCTTAAGATGGATCTTCTCAAGGTTTATGATAGGGTTAGTTGGAAGTTCTTGTTGGTAGTTTTGGATCGCTTTGGTTTTTGCCAGAAGTTCTTGCAACTTGTGGAATAGCTTATCTCGACTCCCTCTTTTGTTGTTATCGTGAATGGCTCTCCCTCTCCATTTTTCCAGAGATCTCATGGTTTAAGGCAGGGGGACCCTATCTCTCCACTGCTTTTCATTTTGATGGTGAAGGTTCTAGGCCAGAATATTTAGAAGGCATTGATATTTGGCTCCTTGAGGGGTCTTATCCCTTCTTCTAGATGTGAGTCTGTTACTCATCAACAATTTTTTTATGATACAATCTTGATGGGTGACTCTTTTGTCTGTGAAGTCGGGACTGTCAAGGTGTTGATTGAGGGATATGAGAAGGCTTCTGGGCAACGTGTTAATTTCCCCAAGAGTCAAATTTTTTTTCTCAATACCCCAGAGTTCCTTCAATTAAAGTTAGCCAGGATTTTATCATGCAATTAGGGTGATTGGTCGTCGACTTACTTGGGACTTCCCTTGTGTGTTTCTAAGATCTCAAATTCTTTTTGGCTTTCCAGATTGGACAAGTTTAATAGGAAACTAGCTAGATGGAAGGGAGCACTTCTCAGTCAGGTGGGGAAAGTGCAACTTATCTCGCCTACTCTTCATAATGTCCCCCTGTATGTCATGAGCTTATTTAGGATTCCTATGAAATTTGAAGAGAAAATGGAGCAGATAACGAGAGATTTTTGTGGTCGGGGGTTGAAGCTAAAGCTAAAATTCCCCTTGTTGTGTGGGACCTTGTGTGAAGGTGTAAGAATTAGGGTGGTTTGGGCATTAGAAACATAATATATTTCAATAAGGCCTTACTTTCAAAGAAAATTTGGAGACTCCTCAGTGGGGAGGTGGGTTGATCCTCTCTAGTCAAGAATAAATACTTGTCTGGAGTGGGGAGACCTTGGGACATGCTACTTTTTTATGCTATTCCCTTAGGTTCTTACTTTTGGAAAAATATCGTCAACTGCAGGGACCTTATTGCTAAAGGTGTTAAGTGGTTGTTGGGTGATGGCTGCAGGATTCTATTTTGGGAAGATGTTTGGTGTGATAATGAGCCTCTGATTAACCGCCCGTGGGCCCCTCCTATTGTTGTTATTTGTAAATGCCTTTTTGGTAGTATGGTGGCTAGCTATATCCAGAATGGTGCATGGAAGGAGTTTTAGTTATGGGATCCTTCATTGTATATTCTTCGGGAGTTCCTTGCTGACACCAGGGTTCCTCAATTTTTTAGATCTAATCATGTGATTTGGACCCCTTGTGCTAATGGTAATTTTTTAGTGGCCTCAGTCTTTGTCAACTCCTTGGAGTAACCAGACCCCTATCCCTTTTGGGGGAAATTTTGGAATAAGTTGTTGATCCCTAAGGTGAATGTCTTCTTCTGGATTCTAATGCAAAGCAAAGTGTTGACTTAGGATAATATTTGTAGAAGGGGATTTTTTATTCCTAATAGATGTGCACTTTTTGAATCTGATGCAAAGAGTGCCTTTCATCTCTTCCTTGGTTGTAATTTTTCTTCTCTCATCTAGAGTAAGTTTCTTGCTCTTTGGAATTTGGATTGGTTTTTTTTGGGCTCTCTTAGTAGATTTGCTAATCAGTGGAAATTCCCTTCTTCTTCCCCCATTCTTCATAGGCTTTGGGATCTCATGGCCCCACATATTGATTGGGGAATTTGGAAAAAAATGAAATGATAGAATTTTTTAGGATTCTAAACTCAAGGTGGAAAGTGTTTTTATCAAAATTTGTCGAGCTATTTTGGATAAATTTTCTCTTCATGTCCCTAAATCTCCATGGTGTCCTACATCCTCTTCCCTAGCTGGTTATGATTTAATGGTAACCGCTAATTGGAAGATTTTTTTTTTGTCGTCTAAGGTTGTTCAGTCTAGCATCAATGCCAGACTGAGCACTAAGTGGAAGCCCCCACCTCTAGGGTGGGTTAAGATTAATTTTTATGGGGCAGCCAAGGGTAATCCCGGGCCTACAGGTTGTGGGGTGGTGTTGAGGAATTATATTGGCAAGTTCTTAGGCGCAGTGGCACTCTCATTGGGAAATCAGACCAGTCACCGTGCAGAAGTTGAGGCTGCATTCATCAGCATTAAGTTTGCTTTGGACAAGGGCTATTCCAAGATTTTGGTGGAGGGAGATTCACTTAACATCATTAACTGCCTATGTTGAATTCAAAAACCTAGCTGGAAAATTGATCAGTTGATCGAGGATGCTATAATGATGCTTAGATCTTGTGAGGAAACTCGTGTCACTCATATCTATAGAGAGGGAAACTCATTGGTGGATTTATTTGCTAATGAGGCTGTCAAAATTAATGATTTCAAGGAATGGGAGGAGTAATCCCTCCTTCTCGAGGATGCTAAGGTTTTATTATGAAAAGATGGATACAAGTGAGCTCAATTTTTGGATTGTTAATTTCATTATTGGTTGCATTGTTGTCACACGTTTTGTGGGTATTGCTTTGCTTGTTGGCTCTCAAATTACCATCTCTTTCTGAGGGTTTCTATTTATGGTGAATGTGATCATGGGGGTGACCACAATAGGATTGAACCACATTCCTGTGCAAGGTGGAGGAACGATTGTAAAATTTGGATAATTTTAGAGCAAGGAAATTTCACGCCTTTCTTGGAAAGGCTTCACGTCCATGATCCTGGCTTCGATGGACTTTGTCAGCTATTGGAACAATCACAAGTTACATGTAAGGGGAATGGAGTTTGTGATTAATGAGAATTTTATAGCTTCCAATATTGGTTTGTGTTGGTGGGTCACAAATTCTTCAAGAAAAGGAAGAGTAATGAGGATGCAGAAGAGTAACGAGAATGCCTTGGACCAGTTCTTTAAAGATGATAAACGGAAGAATCTAATTAAGTTTCCTTCTTGGGGCTACGAACGGAAGTCTCTGAAGAAAATTTGGGTTGAGGTTGTAGAGGTCATTATGCAGTATGTTACCTTAGATGATCAGTTTACTACAATTTTAGGTCACCATTTCACTTTGTTGAATCATTTCATGCATGGGCTATATATCTCATTCCCTTTCTTTAGTTTTTCTTCATTAGAGGTGTCAGTGGATGCTCATCTGAAAAATAGGAAGGCACTTGTTCTACATGAGGGCCTCATACTGCTCATAATGGAGCATGTGAGAGCCCTTATCCCTGCTAAGTCACTCAAAGGCAAGGAGAAGGCTATCAGTGTTGAATCCCTCTCGACTAGTTCGGATACCGGCGTAGTTGGTGAGGAGGAATGAAATGAAGAGGATGAGGGTGGGTCTTCTTCCCCTGCGATGACCCCTTCTAAGAAGGGAAAGAAGGGGAACCTCAAGGGAAAACATGTTGCTAAAAGATTGTTTTGCAAGAGTCGAAATCCCATTTTGTTGGCAATGACACGAATGTAGTTTCTAGGAGTTCCTGATCTAAGGGAATACTATGTTTAATGGGCAGGATTTTGTTGCGGATGGCTATAAGGAGGGCTTGCATGATAATGTTGGGGATAAGGATGGCAAGGAAATGCCATGAAGGTCTTCCAAGCATATTGCTAAGATAAAAAAATAGGTGGCAAATGATGTTTTGAAGGGTTCCATGGACCAGAATAAGGAGAAGGGTCCTGAGGATACTGCTATTGAAATTGATGACTCCCCTATTCGGCAGATGCCCAATGTGGAGCTTTCTGGTGAGAAGACTTTGCATGAAGAGGACAGGGTTAATCTGAGTTCTGGTAAGCTAGAGCCACTAAAGTTAAATCCTCTCTCTAAGGATTTCTCATACCTAAATGATGACAACACTTCTATTTTTGAGATTATGGACATGGCTCATGCGGGGGATACTAGCACATTCAAGCTAGCTAAATGGACATTACAGAAATTTAATAGGGTGAATATCAAGATTAGGGGTTCGAAAGAGAATATGCAAAATATGCCAAAGGGTTCTTCCTCAGATATTTTGATTGAAAGACTTGTGGACTTAGAGTGTTCCTTTATAGATTTCAAGTCCCTGTGTGAGCAACGCCTCTCTAAAATGGAGGCTAAGATTAATGATACCAACATGGACATCAAGAAGCTTTTGCAAGTTAGCCATAGTTCGGTCAAGAATAGTGTCAAATCACTGGAGGTCCTTTTTTGCAAGATAAGTGAATTAAGGGAAGATCAACTTTACTTTGTTGAGCTGATGGAGAAGGACCAAGTTTCAAAAGGAAATGGGAAGAAAGTTGGAAAGGATGAAGCTAAAGGCCCTTGTACAAGAGGTAAGGGTAACCTGAGGAAAACCTTTGAAGAGGAGAAGAAAGAACTGATGGACATGGTTGAACTACATCGTAACCAGGAACTTGAGGTGGCTAACACCTTAAAGAACATGAAATAGTGTCTCTTTCTGTGTTTTGTTCTGTTTCTGTCTTTTGTTGTTGGATCTTTGATTATTTGTTGGTGTTTTGTTGTTGTTGTTGTTGTTGGTTCATTGTCTTTATATATGAGCATCTTTCATCTTTTTAGTTGTAAAGGGTTTTGGGTCCCTTCAAAACCTTATTTTCCCTTATAATCAAAACATCAAACAAATAAATCATCTAAAAATCATTAGATTGACTTTGAATTTGATCACCAAGATCCATAATGATGAGGTGATAGAATAAGATGAAATTCTAGTTCCAATGATAAGATTTAAGAATACAATAACATAATTCATAACTTTTCCATAACAAAATATTAGGTGAAATATCTAGATTAACACAAACAAGGAAAACATATAATAATCATTGGATCGACTCCATTTTTTAGATCACCAAGATCCATCACAATGAGGTAAGAGCATACAACAAAAGTCTAATTTAAATGATAAGATTTAAGAATACAATAAAATAACTCACAACTTTTCCATAATCAAATATTAGGTGAAATATCAAGATTAACATCAAATAAGGAAAAAATCTAATAATCATTGGATTGACTCAGTTTTTTATCACCAAGATTCATAACGGCGAGGTGAGAGCATACGAAAAAATTCTAATTCTAATGATAAAAATTAAGAATACAATTAACCTATAAGAAAAATCAATGTATTATAAAGTAATAATAAAGACATTTTTCCAATTAGACATAAATCATATTTTAAAAATTAGATCTTAAAAGTTCATTTATCCATCATGGCAATCAATGTAGTACCAAATAAAAGCATTAGTTAAATTCTTTACTCGGTCATTACTACTAATTCTACTATTGACATTTAATTTATTGCTCTTGAAAATCTTAAGAATGGCATTTTGATAACAATCCAAGTAGATGTGGAGTGCCTATAAGACCTCCAAATTGATGGGTCTCAAGCTATAAAATGAAAGGTATATAATAGAAAAAACAATACTTGTCCTACAATCACAAAGTGTACTCCTACCCAACAGCAAAAGAAATCATAAGGAAGTTAATACCCTTTCCCATAACATTCCAAGTAGATCTCAAGTGCATACCATACATACAAATTGATGAGGTCTCTTGCTAAAGTTCAAGCTATAAGACAAAAAGTATTTAATAGAAAAAAAAAACCTTGTTCTACAATCACCAAAGTGTACTCACCAACCCAAGAGAACTATCTTGACAACTAAAATTTAATTGGGAAATACAAATCAAAAGACAAGTGAATATACATAATATTTACTATATATCAGCACTACTTGAGATTTGAGACTTAATGATAGGAAAATATGGATTACGAAATATCGGTCTAACACATTATGTTCACGATATTTTTATCTCGGTAATGAATAATTTCAATTCTTACATGTGTCGAGGAGTGATAATGCCACCTAAAATATAAATCATAATTAAAGATTAAAGAGGGGCATTTTTGTGTAGTGCAATAAGTGGTGGAAGAATCTTCTCATCTGTTGATCTGTGAGATACATTTTCTTCTCTCCCCCCATGTATGAAGAAAATCGTACTAAACTGATATATAATAAATAAAGAATTAAGTTCTTGTAATCGCCATCCAAATTAAATTATTATATCAATTTAAATAAAAGAGGTAAACATAGATGGGAAGAGACCCAATTTTGTTTATTTATATCATTTGCATTTACATCACTCTTTTGATGAATATTAATTAATCTGAATTAATTCAAAAAGAGGGTTATAATAATGAAGTTTATGAAGCATAACCTTGAGAGAGATATGTAAGAGTAGATGATCATTAGTAATCCACATCAATTCTAATCAAATCAAGGAATATGTAACCTATTGATACTTTCTTCAATAATAATGAATGTTGCCTTCAAAATGTTAACTACATCAATGTAATTGAATTACCCAATTGTTACTAATTTTGATGTAGATGATTATCAAAATATCACTATATTGATGTAAATGCATATCATGACAAGTTAAAATGATAATAATTCATGTTAACAATTTAATCGAAAGATAACCAAGATTGAACAGGAATGTTACAACAATAATAAATTATCATTGTAATACTAAGGTATTCGAATAATTACTATATAAATGCATAATAAGGATTACATAATTTAATCCACAAGTTCATCAACTAAATCTACATAAATAATAGCCTAATATATAATTGATTATATAGTTGACTGATTCATAATAGTAGAGTAAAATCATTGTTATTTTTAACTCTCAATTATTGCCAATATATCATTAATGACTTTTCTAATGATAGAGCTAAATAATACTTCGAACCATAATAATGCCAAGTCATTCTTCTGACAATTTTTTAACCATGTTTAAAATTAGTCAACTATATTTTACTAAAACAATGCATTTATTCATAATCTATAAATCTCAACTGTTATTACTGAATGAGGGTCATTACATACTTCCCCCCTTAAAATTTGCATCATCTCGATGTAATGTATCAATATGATCTATATAATGAAAATTAGAATATATGTGTTAGAACTTATCATTTTATACTATTATATCTAAAATTACATCATTATGAAATATAAAAAATTGCATTTGTTTGTACAGGACAAGAAATCATCTATCCCTCTAGAATAGGCACCTAACCATATGTGTTATGCATCTATCCACATGGGATGGGTATTCATATATCCATCAGGGATAAGCATCTAACCATATGGGTTAGGCGTCTATCCATATGGGACATGAATTCATCTATCCATCTAGGATAGGCATCTAACCATACAGGTTAGGAATTTGTCCCTATGAGACAGGAATTTATCCACCCATTTGGGATATAGGCATCTAACAATATGAGTTTGAAATTTTTCCTTATGAGACAAGAATTCATCTATCCATCTGGGATAGGAATATAACTATACAGATTATGCATTTGACCTTACGGGACATGAATTCATCTATCCATCTAGGATAGGTAACTAACCATACAAGCTAGACATCTTTCCTTATGGGATAGGCATCTATCCTTATAGGACAATAATTCATTACCTCTTTATCCTTTTTCTTTCCCTTTCTTGCATGTTTGGATTTTTCCTTTCTGAAACATAACATTCAATATTATAAGATTACAATATTATAATAAATTTAAATTGCAACATGGACATTGGTAGTAGACCCTTAGGCCTAGTGTGTGAACCAAATGCTCTGATACCATATGTAATGATCAATGCAAAAGAAGTTCAAAAGTATGACACCAATTTTTTTTGAAAAGGTTATAATACAAGAGTCATCATTTCTAATATAGATATTTATCATACTTCTTTTATTAATCAACAAAACATCAAGAAGGATTACAAAGAGGGATTCTCCACATCTTTGATCCAAAATTTCAACATGGATGCATACCATTGAATAAGGGCTTGTTCTCCACCCAACCGTATTGGCATCATGAAGCCTCTTGGGGTCTAGCCAAACCCCCAAGCAAGAAAAAGACTACCAATAATCATGGTTTAAAAATAAAACTAGATTGTTATTTGATAGTCATATTATCTAATCCTTGTATTAGTAGGTATGCAACCCTTTCTAGGGTCCAATTTCCCCATACAGTTCTTCCTCGGTTACCACCCACTTAGGTGCAACATCATTAATAAATTTTCCCATAATCTTAATATTATGTGAAAAGTCTAGAATCAAAGTATCTAACATCTAATAATCATTGGATCGACTTCACTTTTTGATCACCCATAATAGTGAGGTGAGAGCATATGACGAAATTCTAATTTCAATGATAAGATTTAAGAATACAAAAACATAATTCACAACTTTTTCATAATCAAATATTAGATGAAATATCTAGATTAACATCAAACAAGGAAATCATCTAAGAATCATTGGATCAACTCTATTTTCTTATCCCCAAGATCCATAATGGTGAGGTGAGATCATAAAACAAAAGTCTAATTCCAATGATAAGATTTAATAATACAATAACATAATTCACAACTTTTCCATAATCAAATATTAGGTGAAATTTCTAGATTAACATCAAACAAGGAAAACATCTAATAATCATTGGATTGACTCTATTTTCTGATCACCACTTGAGATGTATAATGACAAGGTGAGAGCACAAGACAAAAGTCTAATTCTAATAATAAGATTTAAGAATACACTAAAATAATTCACAAATTTTCCAAAACCAAATATTAGATGAAATATCTAGATTAACATCAAACAAAGAAATCATCTAATAATCATTGGATCAACTCTTTTCTGATCACCAAGATCCATAACAGCGAGGTGAGAACATATGAAAAAGGTTTAATTACAATGATAATATTTAAGAATACAATAATATAATTCACAACTTTTCCACAATCAAATATTAGGTGAAATATCTAGATTAACATCAAACAAGGAAATCATCTAATAATCGTTGGATCGACTCCATTTTCTAATCACCAAGATCTATAACAATGAGGTGAGAGCATACAATAAAAGTCTAATTCCAATTATAAGATTTAAGAATACAATAAAATAATTCACAGCTTTTCCATAATTAAATATTAGATGAAATATCTAGATTAACATCAAACAAGGAAAACTTCTAATAATCATTGGATCAACTCCATTTTTTTATCACCAAGATCAATAATGACAAGGTGAGAACATACGATGAAAGTCTAATTCCAAAGATAAGATTTAAGAATACAATAACATAATTCACAACTTTTCCATAATCAATATTAGGTGAAATATCTAGATTAACATCAAACAAGGAAAACATCTAATAATCATTGGATCGACTCTATTTTTTGATCAACAAGATCTATAACGACAATGTGAGAGCATACATTGAAAGTCTAATTCCAATGATAAGATTCAAGAATATAATTAACCTATATGAAAATAAATGTATTATAAAGTAATAATGAAGAAGTTGTTCTAGTCGCAAATAAATCATATTTTAAAAATTAGATATTAAAAGTTCATTTATCCATGATGGAAATCAATGCACTATGAAATAAAAGAATTATTTTTCTTTACTCAACCATTACTACTGATTCTACTATTGCATTTAATTTATTTCTCTTGAAATCTTAAGAATGAATGCTCATTTCGATAACAATCCAAGTAGATGTGAAGTTCATATAAGACCTCCAAATTGATGGGTCTCAAGCTATAAGATGAAAGGTATCTAATAGATAAAACAATCCTTGTCCTACAATCACCAAGTGTACTCCTACCCAATAGCAAAGGAAACACTAAGGAATTTAATACCCTTTCCCATAACAATTCATAGATATGAAGTGCATACCAGACATGCAAATTAATGCGGTCTCTTTCCAAAGTTAAAGCTATAAGATGAAAAGTATTTAATAGACAAAAACCTTCTTCTAGAATCACCAAAGTGTACTCACCAACCTAAGAGAACTATCTTGACAACTAAGATTTAATTGGGAAATAGGAATCAAAAGACAAGTGAAATATACATAATGTTTACTATATATATCAGCACTGCCCGGGATTTGAGACTTAATGATAGGAAAAGATGGATTACTAAATATGAGTCTAATAAGTTATGTTCACGATATTGGCTCCCCAATACACTTGGTACTTGGAATCTAGAATTCTATCACTGATCCCAACAATAAAAAAAATCATATACTTGTATAAAATAGAATAAATCCTTTAAACTTAGTCTAGAGACCCAAATAATGAACCAAATCTTATGTTCAAATTAAATGATAGACATTAATAACTGGAAAAGATTAGAACCAACCACATGCCGATCCATCAACTTCAAACAAAAACATTGCTACATGCTAGCCATGGATAAGTTACTGCCTCCAAAGCCTAAAATCTAGGAATACAAAAACTTGAACCAAAATATCTCAACAATATAGATTCATACTAAACACAAAAAAATCACATCAGCATGACATCCGCTCGTATACGATTCATTCCCATATATTTAATACCACAAAAAGTATAGATTCGTCCTAGTAGATCATATATGACTACAAATAAAATATCCAGATATTTCAACCTCCTACAACAACTTTACCAGTGCTTGCAAAAACTCAACTCGCAAGAAATGTAATATAAAACACCAGTTTGATTCGTTTAAGCGATTCATCACTAGAAAAAATGTAAAAACCCTTTTACACATCAAGGCAAAAAAAACTAATCTAGATATTTTGTTCAGAAGAACATACCAAAAAAAGTGTTGGTGGGATTCACCGCAACTTGATTCTTGGTAGCATCATCGATGAGGCACTCAGAATCGATAAACACAACATAGGAGGGTGTGGTTTGATTCCCTTGATCATTAACAATGATCTCCACTTTTTCATCCTACCACACCCCCACACACAAGTATGTGGTTCTGAGATTGATTCTAATAGTAGGACTCGCTCCCTTGTTTTTCCTCACACTAAAATGCCTTCTCCTTCCCAGAATTTGGGTGTTTCCTTCTTTGATTTCTCCACCCTTCCTTTCTTCTTTTTTTCCCTTTCTAATTGATTATCTTATAGCCAATCCCCCTTATGCAATATAGAAGTATGCTTTTTATCTTGGTAATGAATAGTTCCAATTCTTGCATGCATTGATGAGTCACAATGCCACCTAAAATAAAAATCATGATTAAAGATTAAAGAGAGGTGTTTTTGTGCAGTGCAGTAAGTGGTGGAAGAATATTCTCATTCATTGATCTGTGAGATACAATTTCTTCTCTCCCCCATATTTTCTTCTCTCCCCCATATATGAACAAAATAGTACTAAACTGACATATGATGAATAAAGAATTAAGTTCTTGTAACTGCCATCCAAATTAAATTATTATATCAATTTAAATAAAAGAGGTAAACATAGATGGGAAGAGAACCAATAATGTTTATTTGTATTATTTGCATTTACATCACTCTCTTGATGAATATTAATTCATTAGAATTAATTCAAAAAGAGGGTTATAATAATGAAATTTATGAATCCTAACCTTGAGAGAGATATGTAAGAGTTAATGCTCATTAGTAATCCACATCAATTCTAATCAAATCAAGGAATATGCAACCTATTCATACTTTGTTCAATAAAAAATGAATGTCACCTTCAAAATGTTTTGATTATAAGGGAAAAACGGGTTTTGAAGGGACCCAAAACCCTTTACAACAAAATAGAGGAAAAGATGCTTAAAGATAAAAACATTGAACCATCAGTAGCAGCCAACAGCAAAACAACAGCCAAAAAATAGACCCAGTAGCAAAGAAACTGAAACAAAAAACAACACAAAAAGAGACACTATTTCATGTTCTTTAAGGTGTTAGCCACCTCAATCTCCTAGTTACAATGCAGCTCAACCATGTCCATCAGTCCTTTCTTCTCCTCCTCAAAGGTCTTCCTCAAGTTACCCCTTCCTCTTGTACATGGGCCTGTAGCCTCATCTTTTCCAAAATTCTTCCCCTTCCCCTTTGAAGAATGGTCCTTCTCCATCAACTCTGCAAAGTAAAGATGATCTTCCCTAAGCTGACTTATTTTACGAAAAAGGACCTCCAGAGACTCCACACTGTTCTTGATCGAACTGTGGCTAACATGCAGTAGATTCTTGATGTCTGTGTTAGTTTCAATAATCTTAGCCTCCACATCAGAGAGGTGTTGGTCACACAGGGATTTAAAATCCGTAAAGGAGTACTCTAAGTCCACAATTCTTTCAATAAAAATATCTGAGGAAGAGCCCTTCGGCCTATTTTGCATATTCTCTTTTAGGCACCTGATCTTGATATTCACCCTATCAAACTCCTGCAATACCCACTTGGCTAGCTTAAACGTTCTTGTAGCCCCCGAACGAGCCATATCCAGAAGCTCAAACATTGAAGTATTGTTGTCATTAAGGTAAGAGAAGTCCTTAGAGATAGGATTCACCTTAAGTGGCTCTAACTTTCCAGAACTCGGATTAACCCAAAATGTTAACTACATCAATGTAAATGAATTACCCAATCATTACTAATTTTGATGTAGATGAATATCAAAATATCACTAGATTGATGTAAATGCATATCATGACAAGCTAAAATAATAATAATTCATGTTAACAATTTAGTTGAAAGATAACCAATATTTAACACAAATGTTACAACGATAATAACTTATCATTATAATACTAAGGTACTCAAATAATTACTTTATAAATAGAAAATAAAGATTAAATAATTTAATCCACAAGTTCATCTACTAAATCTACATAAATAATATCCTAATATATAATTGATTATATAGTTATCCAATTCATAACAATAGAGTAAAATCATTATTATTTTTAACTCTCAAGTATTGCTAATATACCATTAACGAATTTTCTAATGATAGAGCTAAATAATACTTCCATCCATAATAATGCCAACTCATTCTTCTGACAAATTTCTAACCACATTTAAAGTCATTCAACTAAATTTTACTAAAACGGTGCATTTATCCATATTCTATAAATCTCAAATGTTATTACTGAATGAGGTTCGTTGCATACTTCCCCCCTTAGAATTTGCATCATCATGATGCAAGGTATCTATATGATCTATAAATTTGTATAAGAAAAATAAGAATATATGTGTTAGACCTTATCATTTTGTACTATTATATCCAAAATTGCATCATTATGAAATATAAAAAAAATTGCATTTGTCTGTATGGGACAGGAATTCATCTATCACTCCAGAATAGGAATCTAACAATACGAGTTAGGCATATGTCCATATGGGACAAGGATTCATATATCCATCTAGGGTAGGAATCTAACCATACAAGTTAGGAATTTGTCCTTACGGAACATGAATTCATCTATCCTAGGTATCTAACCATACATGTTAGGCATTTGTCCTCACGAGATAGGAATTCATCTACCCATTCGGGATATAAGCATCTAACCATACGGGTTAGGCATCTGTCCCTCTGAGATAGGAATTCATTTATCCATTTGGGATAGGAATCTAACCATACGGGTTAGCTATTTCTCCTTATAGGACAAGAGTTCATCTACCCATCCGGGATAGGCATTTAGTCATACGGGTTAGGCATCTGTCCTTACAGGACAGGAATTCATCAACTCCTTATCATTTTTTTCCCTTTGTTGTATGTTCAGATTTTTCCTTTCTAAAACCTAATTGCTACCTATTTTTAGCTACAACTCAAAACAGGTGGAGTTGAATTGCATTCATCATTGGTAGGTACATAGAGTTTCAAATTTTGCTGCTAAGTATGTGTCATCATGTAAAAAATTAGATTACATTTTATTTTCAGTTTTATTATGCAAGTATTTGTAATAGAAAATTAGACATTTTCATAACAAATGTTTTTTTATTCATATTGTAAAAATTAAGGTCCCACACAAGCCGTGGGAGTAGCTTAATTTGATTTACATAATCAAATGATAGGTGCAAGAACACATTGTAAACTATATAATTGTAGACAATATAAACACAGAAAGGAGGGTGGTTCATCATTGCCTGTAATAATGAAGCCATTGATATTTGATATCTTTGATTGGTGTTGTTGAAGATTTCTAGGTTCCCCGACTCCAGTCTCCTTAGGTTGTCCTACAGGATGAATGGAAATGATGTTAGAGATTGACTCTAAGCAATGATGAATCAAGATCAATCCTATGCCTACATTGCCAATAGGAATATAATCTACATCTATCCAAGCATATATCAAATTATTAGGTTATCAAAGAGAAAGGATCATTGGAAGCTTTAAGCTTCGTTATGTTTTGCTAATTCATTTGCTTCATGTGCAGGAACTCATGATCATTTTCATCAGATATGTGGAGAAAAACGGGATCCCACAAGGGTTGAGCCCGACATATCAGGAAAACATCCTCTCATTCAACATTCATACATGAGAGTCATCAAATATTTATAACAGTCATCAGGTAGGACTGTTGTAATAGAGAAATTCACAAAGCAGTCTTTAATTCATTATGATGGAAACAAAATTAAGCAAATCATCCTTTTTCTCATCATTCAAAAGGAAAAATCAAAAGACATGTTTGAAGGAGCATAATCAATTGCACACAATGGCTCAGTTTCAGCTCCATTTTATCAAACAATTGCATTTACTTGAGAAAATGGAGCACCCTTTACATTAAAGGGAAAACAGAGCATTCAATTTTAAAATTGTTTTTAGAACTTCAAAGCATATACATATTCTACAAGAGACTTAGGAAGAACAATGACATCAAGAAGGACAACCTACTTGACTGTAATAAGAACATTGTTACATAAAAAACACAGAGAGCCAAAGAGAAGATAAATCAAGGAGCAACAATCAAGTTACCAGCATAATGCAGGATCATGAGCAGTGGTTCAAATAAAATAGTGGTGAACCTCAAAACAGAGAAAACAATGATAATGTGAAGAATAGCAAAGACAACCATATGCAATGACAGTAGTTTCAAAATTTCAGGTTGCATTAATTTCATTAAAGCTACAAGAACAGATTATCAAAACAATGCTAGATCTATGAGAGATACAAAGTCATGGAAATGCATATATAAGCCAGTGGCTTGATTCATCATTATAAAAACTCAGGAAAAGATTAAGTTTAGAGCATGAATCTTTACGAAGGTCGACCCAGGGTTTTAATTTTCTTCATTTTCAAAAGATACAAAATAGTCACTTGCAAATTATAAGTCTTACACAAAGATCCAGGACAACAGAGTTTAGAGTATGCTATTGAATTAGCAAGGAAAATAAATCATATCACCGAGTACCTTATGCTTCGAGGGTTTTGAATTCATATCCATCTAAAAAATAAAATAGAGTCATATTCACAATAGAGCAGATATTTGGTGTTTTCATTTATACCCATACTGTGCAACGAGATTATGATACTGCAAATAATCATAATTCCCAGATGGAGGAATACCATGGCCTAGGTCGCACTTTTTAGATTCAACAAGCTAAATATCATTTGCAACACATTGGTAAAAATACAGTCGTAGCCATGAAGTCTAGTAATTTTGTTCTAGAATCTAAATATTTTCATTTTTGGAGAAAATGGGTGTTATTTGACTCGAGCCCAGAAGTTTCAGGGGGATTTTCTTCCATTTCTACAAATACAAATCAAAACACAGAAGTGCAAGATGAACAAATTTTTCTCAAAGATACAATTACCCACATGGGGATTTTTATTTTTAGACATGGGAGCATTGAAATATACAGTGGCGAGCTATGGAGCTCAACAAAAGAATGTAAAGTAGAATAAGGAGTACATTTTTTAGCTCGTGCCATGAGTTACAGCTCTAAGAAAATGCAAATAAGAGATACACATGACGTGGCCTGTACAGAGGGCTTGTATTTTTAAAGATTAATAATCATTCTTTTACCAAGAAAGAAGTACTTGTAAGCTTTTGTTTGATGAAAATATTGAGTAAGTAAAAAATTACCATCGTATGTATGTAGAGGAGAAAACATGCCTCGGCCAAGCTCTCATAGAGTTTCAAGATCAAAGCTCGAGCTCACTCCATGGCGGCCCAAATGAAGTAGTGAATCAACAGAAATTAAAAAAAAAAAAAGATGCATTAGAAAAACTACAATGGTCGCGGCCTGGAGGCTAAGAAAGTGCTTCAAAATTGGAGAAATGCCCAGTTTTGTGGTGAAATAACACTTACCATGGTTTTTTCTGCAGAATATCTCAAGAAATCAACATGAATCATGCTGAAAATGCAATGTTTCAGATCCCAAACCCCTAGCCTGTGGAGTTTCTCATCATGGTGGCGATGAACCACTAGTTTCTTCAAAGCAAGTGTAGAATGTGAAGAATGGACAATATGATTAGGGTTCGAGAAAAATCATTCCATGCCCTAATTCAACTTGATAGTCATTTTTTACTATGTTTTACCAAAAAACAAAATCATTTCATGCCCTTGGTTTTGACTTGCTAAGTCATAGACCTAATAATCATTGAGGGCCCGTGTATTATGAGATGGACTTGAAAATCAATTTTCAAGTTTATTCCTTTTGATTTCGAAATGATTATAAGCCCTTTACATTATTTGTAATGTTTATTCGACACTATTAAAGCAATTTCATTAATTGTTTTTAATAGTTATTGAATTAAACTATTTTGAAGGGCAAGTGAACTAAAGATGAAGGTTATATATTATGCATGCCATAAGGAGTGAGAATTGAGTCTCTTTTGAGATTATTAATCATGCAAACTATGGAGATTCTTGAGTTGTAGGTTTAGTTCCAACACCAGTTTTGATGCCTTATCATCATGCACAATACAAAGATGGAGTTCTAGTCATCATGGGCGAGTTGATAAAAATGAGGCAATTTTTGCATGTTTTGGCCCACTTTTTCAGGGATTTCTAGTTCAGTTTGAGTGCTCTATGGATCAGTTACGAGTTGACAGCTAGTTTGAACCTAAGTGAACTCATTTTTGCATGAGTTTGGGCCTTCTTTTTGGAGATTTTTATTTCTGCTCATGGATTGCTTTGGAGTTATCATTTTTCACACTGAAATTGACTTTCAGTTTCACCTTCATGCCTTGAGGAGGATTTTTGTATAAAGTGAAATGACTTAGTCATTTTTCACTAGTTCTTGTTTTCTGCCTTTTCCTTCAGCAAAGAGACTTCATGTAACTCAACTTTCAGAATTTAATAGATTATGCAACAGTTTTTACAGGTTATGTTAGAGTATCATTTGCAGAGTTTTCCTTCTGTTGTCATTGCAAGTTAGATATTAGCTTTCTTAGATTCAAGTGTTTTGTTTTATGAATGTTTTGGATGCAAATTTAATGCGTTTTACATCAAAAACCTTTAAATTTTTGTCACATTCATGAATGCATGTACACAGGAAAAACGATCTTAGTTGCAGGTCATAAATTGTGCTTATAATATATTCATATCTTTAAGTTGTGAAAGAAAATTTTTCCTTCATAAATAATGAATTATCAAGCCTTTTTGTGAATCATTGATGTAGTTAAATTGTTCAATCTGAGTTGTGAAAATAGGTTCCTAAGGAATTAGTTGTGAATTAATCTGTTTTCCTTTAAATCAAATAGGTGTATCACCGTAGTTCAATTTTTTCCAGTTTTGCGTCAGTTTTAGTCTTTTCCCTTTTCCAAGAAAATTTTTAAGTCCATAATCAGATAATCATATAGGAACCAGCCTAGAATCTGGAGGTCTATCTTCACCCATAGGAATACCCATAGCCTGAAGATAGTTCCCATGTTTCAACAGATTGCTGAATTTAGTCATTCAAGCATTCGGGTGCAATCTGTTTGACAACAGTTTTTGGCACGCCCGGTGGGACTCTGAATCACTTTTCAGAGTAAGAATTCAATAGTTTCAAGTTGTTGTTCTGGTATATATAGCAGTTCTTCAACTTTTCAGAGGTTAAATTTTCATATACCTGGAGAATCCGTTCTCAATTTCCAGTAGATCAAGTGCAAGTAGCCTGTGAGAAAAGTTCAGACAAGAAGAATTTCTTCTCCGTTTGAATACTTACAGCTGTCTTCACCAAAAAGAAGAGGAAGGATAGCCAAGAGAACAACTGGTAGGTCTTCAAGAAATAAATCAGTTTCTCTAGTTTTTAGAACATAATTATTAGTATATTCAACAAGAAGGAGAGGCAGACCATCAACAAGGTAGCTAGGTTCGTATTTAGCTTCGCCAAGTTACAGGATATCGGTTACGCCTTCAAGAGGTTCACCAAGTTTAATTACAAGATCGGTTCTTGTTTTTTCCAATAGTACATCATGTACCACAAGCAACTTCGATGGCCAAAGCACATGCTTTTGTTCCATTTAATGGGGGCACCCCATTGAATTTGGCTCAACACAATGACATACCGATAGCTACACTTAAAATTCTGCCTAGTTTTACAAACGAAGATCAAACTACGCCAATTGAACACATAAGAGATGTAGCTTCACTTTGTGTATTTCATCATGTTACAGAAGAGAATGTGGCGTTGAGGCTTTTAGCAGCCTCGTTTAAAGGAAAGGCACTCCAATGGTTCAAGGGCTTAACAGTGAATTCTATTGCATCATGGGATGACTTGGGAGACAAGTTAAGCAAGCAATTTTTTGACAAATCTGATCATCTATCTCTAGTTGAGCAAATGACGACTATCAAGAGAGCCCCATAAGAACATATGACAGATTTCAACTTTCGATTCCAAAGAACTTGGAACAGAATCCTAGCCACAGTAAGGCCTACACCAGATCATGCTTTTATGTATTATCTTAGAGCTGTTAACAGTGATATTGCACTTGCGATTCAGTCTATGGGAGGAGTAACTCTGCCAGCAACCTATGAGATAGCTATTAGAGCCGAAAATCATTTAATATAGGCTGGTAAGATTGCACTCAGGCCTCCTATGCCCTTCTTCCCATATATTTAGCCATTAATACCCATTCAAGCACCTCCTATAGCTCCATTACCTATTGTTCTAGCCTTAAGCTTTCAAACTACTGCTCAAAATAGTGTTGTTCCAGCAAATTCAGACTTGGAAGAGCTTAGAGGTACCCAACAACAGATGACCAAATTGCTGCAAATAGTAAGCAATGACTCAGTGAGCCTAAAGAATCAGTAAAACCAAAATTATAGCCCTTATCAAGCACCCTTTCATCCAAATAGACTGCCTTATCAGGCTGACTACCAAGGGCAGAAACAAAATTTCAATCCTAGGCCTAATCAGCCTTTCAATCAAAATGTTGCCAGCTCTTCCAAAGAGCTTGTACCTGTCCATAACAACTTGGCACAGGATTATATGTGGTGCTATCCCTGTAATCAGCCTCATAACCAGGCTACTTGTATGAATGGGGTGATTAATAAGGCCCTCATGGTACAAAATAGTTTTGTTGCTTCTGAGAAAACATAAAAGGAGGCTGGTGATCAGCCAAATGATCAAACGCAGTAGAACGAGTTTGATGTTACCATGATGAACTGGCAAGGTAACGAATTTTGTGGCGTTAATCATGCACAAGGGCAGGACTAGTCTGCTACATCTATTGCAATCGTCACAAGGTTGAAAAAGAGGGTTGTTGACTTGAGACAACAAGCTACTCCTAATGTACAACAGCCAAAAAAAGACAAACAACAAGTTGTTCCATAGAAAAATCAGACTTTTACAACTCAAAAAGAGCAGTCATAGCCCTCTTCTTCTCATGATGTTCACATTCTACCAAGAGGACAACCTGAACATGCTAAAGAGCAGTAGAAACAGGTTGAACTTTCCAAGGAACAAAATATGGACTAGCCAATTCAAGTGCAGAAGGAGGCTGCTTTTACAAAAGCACAACACAAGGTTAGTTCTTCGACTTTTAATATTGTTGATAATATGAAGAAGGATGTTGTCACCATGACCATGTTAGATGCTTTGCATCTTCCTAGGCAGAAAGAAAGCCTGCAAGAGGCTTTAGCTAAGATATCCATTTCTGATGGGTCTCTTCATAGCTAGCCAAGTGTTCTTGCAAAGAGTTCAAACCAAAAGAAGGATTAGCCAACTCAAGAGGTAAAACCACCACCCTTTTATGTCAGTATGATAATTGGTGATAGGATAGTGCATAATTGCATGATAGATTTAGGATCAAGTAGCTCAATTATGCCTAAACAAATGGCAGACAAGTTAGGACTCGAGTATGAACTATTGTCAAAAGGGATAGTTCAATTGGATGGCACAACAATTAAGTCTGTAGCAGTTATTAAAAGTCTGCCCCTTACATTGCATGCTTGTCCCAACTTTCAAATTCCACATGACATAAACATTATTGATCTCCCACCTTATTTTTCCATTTGCCTGTCTAGAGATTTCACTGCAAAATTAGGTGGTTATCTATCATCAAACTGGTCACACATGTTTTTCAGAACCGGATATGGTACTAGAGTCACTATTAAGTTAGAATCGTAGGCTAAAGACCATATTGAGCCCTATGTTCCAAATCCCATAAATGCAAACCTAGCTTTCCATTATCAGGAGGATCAATCCATGACCCCCCACCCCACTGTACCTATTGAAGGCATACTTGACATAAATTTAGATGAGTGGTCAGCCAAGAATCATGAGGTTGATCCGTTCAATCTCATGGATGAAGTAGGTTTGGGCATTTATATGATTCAGGAGCCCGATGTAACTATTTCAAATCTGGTCAAAGAGGAAAAACAACCAGAACAACAGATTGATCAGCTTTGGAAGTTGTACTTTGATGGATCCAGGAGTAAAGTAGGTACTGGTGGAGGAGCAATGCTCATATCACCTGAAGGAGACATGTATTATTCAACTTTTATATTTTCTTTCAGTTGTTCTAATAATGTTGTTGAGTACGAAGCATTGATACATGGTAAATAGAATGGGCCAGAAAAAGGAAAATTAGGTGCTTACAGGTGTTTGGTGATTCTCAATTAATAGCAAATCAGGTTAGAAATCTGAATTTAATGAAAAATGATTTGTTGAAATTGTATAAACACTAGGTTTGGGACTTAATTGAAGAATTTGATGCATTTAATCTACAATCAGTACCAAGAAATCAAAATAATCAAGCTAATAAACTTGTTGCCATAGGATCACAGTTTGACATTCCAACTGAAATCCACAATGTGGAAATACAACAATATGTGAAAGTGGTTGTCAGACCATCAGTGCTTGATACTAATGTGAGTTGGCAGATTTTTGACAGTGATGAATAGATAATTCACTTTCTGATGGAAGAAGCAGAGTTTTATGCTGGAAATCAGTGAAAGTTTGATCAACAATATGGTGATCAAATCATGCAACTAAAGTCTAACAAGTTGCCAAAGGGTTTGGTGACCCTTGAATCCATCTTCAACACTAATGATCAGGTCAGAAGAGATAAATACAACATCATATTGAAGCAGGAGCATTACAAACCAATAGAGATATTCAAAGACAAGCTCCTTAAGCTTGGAAAAATCTATACCAAGGAAGAACAACAAGCGTTTGTCTTGCTTTGCCAAGAATTTAGTGACATATTCGCCTGGAAGTATGGTGATTTGAAGGGTTTCAACCCTGAGTTGGTTCAACATACAATTGAGTTAGAGCCCAACGCAAAACCATTGCGACAGAAACAAAGGCCACTGAATCCTAAGCTGGAACACTTGATGAAGACAGAGTTGAACAAGCTAATTGAAGGTAGTATCATCTTTCCAATCAAGCACACTTCTTGGGTTTCAAACCTGGTGCCCGTCAGGAAGAAGAGCGGAGAGATAAGGTTGTGTGTGGATTTTTGTGATCTAAACAGAGCTTCACTCAAAGATCACTATCTGATGCCTTCAATGGAGCAAATACTGCAGGTTGTTTCAGGATCAGAGAGGTTCTCATTGTTGGATGGATATTCAAGTTATAACCAAATTCTGGTTAAGGAGGAAGATCAGTACAAAACTACATTTACCACCAAGTGGGGTACAATGGCTTACAAAAAGATGCCATTTGGATTATCAAATGCGGGAGCAACCTTTCAGAGAGCAATGGATATGGCTCTCCAAGGTTTGATAAACAATATTTTTCTTGTTTATTTAGATGATATCACTATTTTCTCAGGAAATGCTAATGAACACTTTGATCATCTTAGACAGATTTTTGAAAGATGCAGAGAGTATGGAATTTCCTTGAATCCAAAAAAGAGCATCTTTATTGTTCACGAAGGTAAACTTTTGGGTTATATTGTTTCTAAAGATGGCATTTCTATTGATCCAAAACATATTGTAGCCATTTTGGCATTACCGCTTCCTACTCACAAAAAAGGTTTAAAGATTTTTCTGGGCAGAATAAAATTCGTTAGGAGATTTATTCCCAATGTTGTAGCTTTATTGCAGCCGCTGATAGCCATGTTGAACAAAAGCATTCAATTCAGCTAGACGAGAGAAGGAAATAACAGTTTTGAGCAAATTAAATAAGCACTTGCAGCAGTCCCTACTCTTATCAACCCAAATTTTGATAAGGATTTCATACTGTACGCATTTGGGGGAGCGGATACCATCTCCAAAATGCTCTGCCAGCAAAATAATGAAGGTATGGAGCAGCCTATAGCTTTCTTTAGTCAGGTTTTACATGATTATGAAACCAAGTATTCATTTGTTGAGAAGCATGTGCTTGTTGTAGTGAGAAGTCTCAAGAAGTTTAGACATATGTTGTCTAATAATAAGACACATTTGCTGGTAGCTCACCCAACAGTGAAAGAGTTTCTGCTAAATAAGGACATTAACAATAGAAGAGCAGGCTAGATAACCAAATTCATGGAGTATGACATCAACATAAATTTTACCAAGCTTGTTAGAGGTAAGGGTTTGTGCGAGAAGCTTGCAGAAAATGAGGAAAACAACAGTAAAGAAGTTCTTACAGTTCTGAATTTTGAAGAAGAACCTGTTTTTACAACTACTTCAGCTGATTGGATCCATCAAATGATTCATTACTTGCATACTAGAGATTGTCCACAAGGTTTAGACAGATCAAAATGAAGATATTACAGATTACAAGCAATTCCCTATGCATAAATTGATGGTGTTCTTTATAAGAAAGATTTCAATGATGTATTCCTCAAATATGTTTACCCAAATCAGACTGAAAGAATTCTCAAGGAATTCCATGATGGACCTGCTGGAGGTCACTTTTCACCACGTACTACAACTCTGAAAATAATGAGAGTCAGATATTATTGGCCAGACCTGTTCAATGCTTATGTGAGAAAGTGCAGTAAATGTGCAATGTGCGCCTGAAAGTAGAAGCTTGCAGCCTTGCCACTTCATCTGATTCAAGTGGAGCAGCCTTTCAGAAAATGGGGATTGGATTTCATAGGTCCAATCAATCCACCCTCGAGTGTTGGGCACAAATGGATTTTGACTGCCACAGACTACTTTATGAAGTGGACTGAAGCAATTGCTTTGAAAGATCTAAATGAAACATCAGTTTTGAACTTCTATTAGGACTTAGTTTCCAGGTTTGGTACACCTGATTCAATTATTTCTAATAATTCTTTAGCCTTTGTTGGTTTGAGAGTTTCAAATTGGTCAGTAAAGCATAATATTTATCTGAATACTTCATCAAATTATTACCCCCAGGGTAATGGACAGGCTGAATCAATGAATAAGAATCTGATTAAGATCATAAAGAAGACTATTGAAGATAATCTAAGGTCATGGCATGACAAACTCAAGTTAGCTGATAGGGAGGTTGGAGGAATCAATCACTGATTCCTACTCTAGGTCTTGCTTGCAAGACCTCCTTGGTGTCTTGCTTCACCACCTTAACCTATAGGATCTTCTTCTTGGTTAGATTCCCCTGGTTTTCTTTGCCAACCCCACTACCATCACAAATCAACCTACCGAGTCAATCTTGGTGCAATGTCTCCAACTCTTCCTTAGCCCTTAATCCACCCTAAAGGCTATTCTACTCCAAACCTTGAACTTAGCTTTGCAGGGGTGTGGAGAGGTTTCTAATAGGTTCTTTCCATCCCATCATGGCTCTGAAGGATCCTTCTAACTCCATCTTGTCATCGCTTCCACCAAACCCTCATTTAGGGTTAAAAAGACTACTAGCCTAGGAGCCCCCAATTAGGTCTTCTTCTCCGAGAAAATAGGGTTGTTCTCCTAAGTTTCCCAAAGAAAATAGAATCTTCCCTTAGGGTTCCTGATCCTTATGCCCATCCCTCAAATATTTTATAGATCTTAACCCTCAACTGTCTGTACACAGCCATAACCCTCAATTAGCAAATTGGGCCTTTTTAAAGCCATTTCCTAACCACACAGCAGACTGTCAGGAGTTTCTCTCACCAAATGGATTGGTGGAGCTTCCTCCTCCATGCTAAGCCTTTGCAAGGCATCTGGTTACCCTCTCCACACTGTGAGTTGATAGGAAATGATCACCCCTGCAAATCAAAGTTCTTTGCACTCCTTGTCTTCCCTAGCCAGACACTTCCTGGCTCGCCTAGAAGAAGACTTCCACAGTGATACCCTAACTTCTATTGACTCCTAACCCTACCATATTTACAATCATGGAGTCTAGTCACAATTCCCAAGAGGCCGTACGTTGTGTATAGTGGGAATGTGACCTAAACCTCCATTTTCTACCAACAAACTGTCAGATCAGCAAATGCAAAGAAACAACTACCTACTATAATGCCTGAAACTGAACTAGAAATCTAAATTGCTACCACACAGGGCTTAACCTATCAGTACACTACATCCTACATACAGTACAGTAACAATTTCAATCCATTAAAGCTCTACTTTGAGACAAAACCATAAATTGACACTAAAACACCACTGTCTTTTTCTTGAATTCAAAAACTCCAATCAAAGTAAAATGCTTCCAACCCTGCTCTCAGGTCGAGGCACACCCTACATAGGTCAACAAAAGTAGTTATGCCTCCCCTTGGTCGAACATGTCAGTTACATTGTGGCAAAGTTGCAAAATGCACCATTTTGCAACTTTTGCCAATTTCTAGTAAACTAAGTAAAATGAGTTTCTAAACTCATCCACCCTTCCTCAATTTCTATCCTAGAGATCAAACATATCCCTAAGCTATCTCCTCTACTCAATGGTCAACATGACCTTCATGGTAACACATCAAAAACAAAAATTCATCCTAGATTTCCTAATTGCCTAGTGTAATTGCCTAGTGTTTCCTAGGTACTCCTACACAATTAGCCCTGTGGGCTGATAGAGTTACACCAAAACGATCAATAGGATTTTCACCGTATGTTTTGGTTTATGGAAAAGAAGCCAAATTACCTATTTCAATTGAATTTCCAACTCTGAGCTACATAAAAGAACTTGAATTACTTGAGGAGCAGCCAATGCAAGTCAGGCTCGCTCAATTGACAGAGTTGGAGGAAACCAGAAAAGAGGCTTACATGAAGCTCCAAATTCATCATTCATAGATGAAGAAAACATTTGACAAGAAAGCAACAACAAGGATCTTCAATGAAGGTGATTTAGTGTTCAAGTGGGATGAGCTCAAAAGAAGGCCTGGTAAACATACAAAATTTGATGCCATGTAGGATGGCCCATATATCATAATAGAATGCAAATAGAATAACACATTTCAGCTTTCAAGGTTGGATGGTGAGGTGTTGCCAATCCCCATCAATGGGATTCACCTCAAGCAGTGCTACTAAAAAGCAACATTTCAAGATGTACATAGTAGTGTAGTTTCAGCTTCAGCTTTGCTTCCAATAAGTGCCCCATGGCACATTTCATTTCAGTATTTTTTTTCTTTCAATAAAGTGCAGTTGTTGCACATGGTTTTCAAACTCTTTCTTAAATAGAGTTTCAATAGTTTCTTTAAGTTTGGATTGGTTTGCAGTTGAGTTATAGTTTTTTTGAGTCAAAGCAGAGCAAGAATGGACTCCATGCCCAATGGATAAGCTACATAACTAGTCTATGGTGTTTAGCAGGCAAACACTCCGAAGAGGTCACCAAATTGTTACCTATTTTTAGCTACAACTCAAAAAAGGTAGAGATGAATTGCATTCATCATTAGGAGGTACATAAAGTCTCAAATTTTGATACTAAGTATGTGTCATTATGTAAAAAATCAGATTACATTTGATTTTCAGTCTTATTATGCAAGTATTTGTAACAGAAAATTAGAAATTTGCATAACAAATGTTGTTTTATTCATATTGTAAAAATCAAGGTCCCACACAAGCCGTGGGAGTAGCTTAATTTGATTTGCGTAATCAAATGATAGGTGCAAGAACACATTGTAAACTATACAACTGTAGACAATATAAACATAGAAAGGAAGGTGGTTCATCATTGCCTGTAATAATGAAGCCATTGATATTTGATATCTTTGACTGGTGTTGTTGAAGCTTTCCAGGTTCCCCGATTCCAGTCTGCTTAGGTTGTCCTACAGGCTGAATGGAAATGATGTTAGAGATTGACTCTAAGCAACGATGAATCAAGATCAATCCTATGCCTACATTGCCAACAGGAATATAATCTACATCTATCCAAGCATTTATCAAATGATTAGGTTATCAAAGAGCAAGGATCATTGGAAGCTTTCAGCTTCGTTATGTTTTGCTAATTTTTTTGCTTCATGTGTAGGAACAGGTTCATTATGTTCATGATCATTTTCATCATATATGTGGAGCAAAACGGGCTCCCACAAGGGTTGAGCCTGACATATCAGGAAAACATCCTCTTATTCAACATTCATACATGAGAGTCATCAAATATTTATAACAGTCATCAGGTAGGACTATTGTAATAGAGAAATTCACAAAGCAATCTTTAATTCATTATGATGGAAAAAATCATCCTTTTTCTCGTCATTCAAAAGGAAAAATCAAAAGACATGTTTGAAGGAGCATAATCAATTGCACACAATGGCTCAGTTTCAGCTCCATTTTATCAAACATTTGCATTTACATGAGAAAATGGAGCACCCTTTACATTAAAGGGAAAACAGAGCATTCAATTTTAAAACTGCTTTTAGAACTTTGAAGCATATACATAGTCTACAAGAGACTCAGGAAGAATAGTGACATCAAGAAGGACAGTCTACATGACTATAATAAGAACATTGTTACATAAAAAACACAGAGAGCCAAAGAGAAGATAAATCAAGGAGCAACAATCAAGTTACCAGCATAATGCACGATCATGAGCAGTGGTTCAAATAAAATAGTGGTGAACCTTAAAACAAAGAAAACAATGATAATGTGAAGAATAGCAAAGACAGCCATATGCAATGACAGTAGTGTCAAAATTTCAGGCTGCATTAATTTCATTAAAGCTACAAGAATAGATTATCAAAACAATGCCAGGTCTGTGAGAGATACAAAGTCACGGAAATGCAGATATAAGCCAATGGCCTAATTCATCATTATTAAAACTCAAGAAAAGATTAATTTCAGAGCATGAATCTTTACGAAGGTTGAGCCAAGGTTTTAATTTTCTTCATTTTCAGAAGTTACAAAACAATCACTTGCTGATTATAAGTCTTACACAGAGATCCAGGACAATAGAGTTTAGAGTATGCTAATGAAGTAGCAAGGAAAATACATCATATCACTGAGTACCTTATGCTTCGAGGGTTTTGAATTCATATCCTTCTAAAAAATAAAATAGAGCCATATTCAAAATAGAGCAGATGTTTGGCGTTTTCATTTATACCCATACTGTGCAAGGAGATTATGATACTGCAAATAAATAGAATACCTAGATGGAGAAATACCATGGCCTGGGTCGCACTTTTCATATTCAACAAGCTAAATATCATTTGCAACACAATGGTAAAAATACAACCACAGCCATGAAGTCTAGTAATTTTGTTCCAAAATCTAAATATTTTCATTTTTGGAAAAAATGGGTGTTATTTGGCTCGAGCCCAAAAGTTTCAGGGGGATTTTCTTCCATTTCTACAAATACCCATATGATGGTTTTTAATTCAAAACATAGAAGTGCAAGATGAACAAATTTTTCTCAAAGATACAATTACCCACATTGGGATTTTTATTTTCAGACATGGGAGCATCGAAATATACAGTGGCGAGTTGTGGAGCTCAACAAAAGAATGTAAAGCAGAATAAGGAGGCCATTTTTGAGCTCGTGCCATGAGTTGTAGCTCTAAGAAAATGCAAATAAGAGATACATGGCATGGCCTGTACAGAGGGCCTATATTTTTAAAGATTAATAATCATTCTTTTACCAAGAAAGAAGTTCTTGTAAGCTTTTGTTTGATGAAAATATTAAGAAGTAAAAAATTACCATCGTATGTCTGTAGAGGAGCAAACATGCCTTGGCCAAGCTCTCATAGAGTTTCAAGATCAGAGCTCGAGCTCACTCCATGGCGGCCCAAATGAAGCAGTGAATCAACAGAAAAAAAAAGAAAGAAAAAAAGATGCATTAGAAAAACTACAATGGTCACGGCCTGGAGGCTAAGAAAGTGCTTCAAAAGTGGAGAAATGCCCAGTTTTGTGATGAAAAAACACTTACCATGGTTTTTTCTGCAGAATATCTCAAGAAATCAACATGAATCATGCTGAAAATGCAATGTTTCAGATCCCAAACCCCTAGCCTGTGGAGTTTCTCATCATGGTGGCGATGAACCACTAGTTTCTTCAAAGCAAGTGTAGAATGTGAAGAATGGACAATATGATTAGGGTTCAAGAAAAATCATTCCATGCCCTAATTCAACTTGATAGTCATTTTTGACTATGTTTTACCAAAAAACAAAATCATTTCATGCCCTTGGTCTTGACTTGCTAAGTCATAGACCTAATAATCATTGAGGGCCCGTGTATTATGAGATGGACTTGAAAATCAATTTTCAAGTTTATTCCTTTTGATTTCGAAATGATTATAAGCCCTTTACATTATTTGTAATGTTTATTCGACACTATTAAAGCAATTTCATTAATTGTTTTTAATAGTTATTGAATTAAACTATTTTGAAGGGCAAGTGAACTAAAGATGAAGGTTATATATTATGCATGCCATAAGGAGTGAGACTTGAGTCTCTTTTGAGATTATTAATCATGCAAACTATGGAGATTCTTGAGTTGTAGGTTTAGTTCCAACACCAGTTTTGATGCCTTATCATCATGCACAATACAAAGATGGAGTTCTAGTCATCATGGGCTAGTTGATAAAAATGAGGCAGTTTTTGCATGTTTTGGCCCACTTTTTCAGGGATTTCCAGTTCAATTTGAGTGCTCTATGGATCAGTTACGAGTTGACAGCTAGTTTGAACCTAAGTGAACTCATTTTTGCATGAGTTTGGGCCTTCTTTTTGGAGATTTTTATTTATGCTTGTGGATTGCTTTGGAGTTATCATTTTTCACACTGAAATTGACTTTTAGTTTCACCTTCATGCCTTGAGGAGGCTTTTTGCATAAAGTGAAATGACTTAGTCATTTTTCACTAGTTCTTGTTTTCTGCCTTTTCCTTTAGCAAAGAGACTTCATGTAACTCAACTTTCAAAATTTAATAGATTATGCAGCAGTTTTTACAGGTTATGTTAGAGTATCATTTGCAGAGTTTTCCTTCTATTGTCATTGCAAGTTAGATATTAGCTTTCTTAGATTCAAGTGTTTTGTTTTATGAATGTTTTGGATGCAAATTTAATGCGTTTTACATCAAAAACATTTAAGTTTTTATCACATTCATGAATGCATGTACACAGGAAAAACGATCTTAGTTGCAGGTCCTAAATTGTGCTTATAATATATTCATATCTTTAAGTTGTGAAAGCAAATTTTTCCTTCATAAATAATGAGTTATCAAGCCTTTCTGTGAATCATTGATGCAGTTAAATTGTTCAATCTGAGTTGTGAAAATAGGCTCATAAGGAATCAGTTGTGAATTAATCTGTTTTCCTTTAAATCAAATAGGTGTATCACCGTAGTTCAATTTTTTCTAGTTTTGCGTTAGTTTTAGTCTTTTCCCTTTTCCAAGCAAATTTTTAAGTCCATAATCAGATAATCATATAGGAACCAGCCTAGAATCTAGAGGTCTATCTTCGCCATAGGAATACCCACAACCTGAAGATAGTTCCCATGTTTCAACATATTGTTGAATTTAGTCATTCAAGCATTCGGGTGCAATTTGTTTGACAACACTAATATTTAATATTTTAAGATTACAATATTTGACTAAATTTAAATTGCAACATGAACATTGGTAGTAGACCTTTTGGCCTAGTGTTTGAACCAAATGCTTTGATATCATATGTAATGATCAACCCAAAAGAAGTTCACGAGTATGACACCAATATTTTTTAGAAGGTTATAATACAAGAGCTATCGTTTCTAATATAGATAATTATCATGATACTTCTTTTAATAATTGACAAAACATCAAGAAGGATTACAAGGAGGGATCCTCTAGATCTTTGCTCCAAAATTTTAACATGGATGCATAGCATTGAATAAGGGCTTGCTCTCCACCCAACCGTATTGGCATCGTGAAGCCTCTTAGGCTCTGGCCAAACGCTCGAGCAATAAAAAGACTACCAATAATCATGATTTTAAAATAAAACTAGATTGTTATTTGATAATCTTATTATCTAATCCTTGTATTAGTGGATATGCAACCCTTTCTAGGCTACAATTTCCCTAGACAGTTCTTCATCGGTTACCACCCATTTAGGTGCAACATCATTTACAAATTTTCCCATAATCCTAATATTAGGAAAAAATTATAGAATCAAAGTATTTAACATCTAATAATCATTGGATCAACTCCATTTTCTAATCATCAAGATCCATCCTGGCGAGGGGAGAGTATACGACGCAATTCTAATTCCAATGATAAGATTTAAGAGTACAATAACATAATTCATAACTTTTCCATAATTAAATATTACATTAAATGTCTAGATTAACTTCAAACAAGGAAATCATCTAATAATCATTGGATCGGCTCCATTTTTTTATCACCAAGATCCATAAGGACAAGGTGAGAGCATACGACAAAAGTCTAATTCCAATGATAAGATTTAAGAATGCAATAACATAATTCGCAAATTTTCCATAATTAAATATTAGGTGAACTATCTATATTAACATCAAACAAGGAAAATATATAGTAATCATTTGATCAACTCTATTTTTTGATCACCAAGATCCATAACAGTGAGATAAGAGCATACGATGAAAGTCTAATTCCAATGATAAGATTTAAGAGTACAATAACATAATTCAAAACTTTTTCATAATCAAATATTAGATGAAATATCTAGATGAGCATCAAATAAGGAAATCATCAAATAATTATTAGATCGACTATTTTTTCGAATCACCAAGATCCATAACAGTGAGGTGAGAGCATACGACGAAAATCTAATTCCAATGATAAGATTTGAGAATACAATAACATAATTCACAACTTTTTCCATAATTAAATATTAGTTGAAATATCTAGATTAACATCAAACAATGAAAACATCTAATAATCACTGGATACTCTATTTTCTAATCACCAAGATCCATAACGATGAGGTGAGAGCATACAACAAATTCTAATACCAATGATAAGATTTAAGAATACAACAACATAATTCACAAATTTTCGATAATCAAATATTATATGATATATCTAGATTAACATCAAACAAGTAAATCATCTAATAATCATAGGATCAACTCTGTTTTCTGATCACCAAGATCCATAACGGCAAGGTGAAAGCATATGACAAAATTCTAATTCTAATGATAATAATTAAGAATATAATAACATAATTCATAACTTTTCCATAATCAAATATTAGGTGAAATATCTAGATCAACATCAAACAAGGAAAACATCTATTAATCATTGGATCGACTCTATTTTTTATCATTGAGATCCATAACGACGAGGTGTGATCATACGATAAAAGTCTAATTCCAATGATAAGATTTAAGAATACAATAAAATAATTCACACCTTTTTCATAATCAAATATTAGGTGAAATATCTAGATTAACATCAAACTGCTTGTGAGTGGGAGCGCTACCATTGTTGACCAACGAGCATCTGCTAACAGCTCTGTGCGTGTCGGGGATGGGACTGGGCCTGGTCCTGGGAGGTTTCCAGAGGGCACTGATGCAGGTGGTTGTGTAGACGAGGTCTTCTATGTCCTCCAATGTTCTGCTGTTGGTGTTGCTCTTGGCCTGGACGCAGATACTATTGAGACCGGTCTGGTGTTTGGTGTCGGCCCTTCTCCTCTAGTGGATGGGGCTCCTTACGGTTTTAGTCCTTTGATTGGTGACTATGCAAAGCTTAGTTTGGGTGTGGATCCCTCTCTCTTTGAGGTACCTGTTTCTCCTGCTTTTGGTGGTCATCATGCTGGCTTTAAGGCCGCTTCGGCTATCTTTGGCAAGGGTTTTGTTGCTTCGGGAGTTATTGTGGGCTCTGCTCCTGGAGATGTTGTGCAGGTGGATGTCCCTCTTGTTGGGGGTTCTCCTTATGTGGGTAGGGTGAAGTCTTTCTCTGAGGCTGCTAAAGCGGGTGCTCGGCCTCCTTTTCAGTCCCGAGTTCGGCCTCTGCCCAATGCGTGTGATTCCCCTATTGTGGTCTGTGGACTTGAGGTTACTGAGAACGAGGAATTCTACTTGAAGCAGGGAGTGTTCTGCAGGTTTAATGGCATGTGGCCCTCCCTTCCCAATCTCCATGGCTGGGTAACTACCTCCTGGAAGTCATTGGTCTCTAGTGAGATTGAGCTCTATCCTAGCGCAAGGGGTTTCCTTTTAGCAACCTTCACCTCCTCTGCAGAACGTGACTGTGTGTTGGACAGGGGGTAGATGTGGGGTATGCATTCACTGTCCATCAAGCCATGGTCTCGTTCATTCAATCCCCTTACAAAGTCGTTGAATACCAAACCAGTTTGCGTCTGACTGCCAAATCTCCCTCTTTAGTTTTGCGAGGAGTCATGTTATGAGGCTATTGGCAACACCATTGGTCACTTTCTAATGGTGGACTCTATGACTTAGGAGATGGGACATACTACGGTAGTTTGCTTATTAGTTGATTTGGACATCTCCAAACCTCTCCATGGTGATGTAGTCTTATTGGTGGAGGACAGACCTTGGAAGCAGCTCTTGGACTATGAGGGTCCCCTTTCGGTGTAGGAGATGCTTCTCGGTGGGTCATTTGACCTCTAATTGCCCACAAGCTCGCCGCAAGGGTGCTACTACTTGGTGGAAGGATGCTCTCCTGGATCACCTCATGGTGGGTTCTTCTCCTTTAGATGTTTCTTCTACGGAGGTTGACCCTATTGCTTCTTCTCAAGAACCTATGTTTGATCCTCTTCCAGCTAACCTTCCCATGGAGCCACTGTTGGCTCGATTTGCTGACGTTGTTTTGTTTGAACCTGCCTGAACTTCTTTGTTGGCTCCTAATGGTCATTCTCTCGACCCTGTTTCCTCCCATGTGTTGTTGTCGTCCCCCACTGCTATGTGGTGGCTCTTTTCCTTTGGTGGCTTTGGTTGATTTGCTTCTCTCGCCTCGCTCGATGGATTTGGATTCTAAGTCTTCCTGGTCTGTTGTGCTGAGAAAGAAGAAGGGAATCCCTCGATATGTCGCATCTTTGCGGCCTAGGGTTAAGGGAGTCAGATTAGTCCCCTCAGATTCTAGGGTTGTCTAGTCCTTGTCTCTGTTTCGACAGCTGTCTGTCAGCTGTTTCTATGTGGTTTGCCCTCTTTTCCTAGTTCATTTCTGGTTTGAACTAGCTTCTCTTTTTTTTTTGGCCCTTTGGGCTTTCTATGTAAAGGGTACAACACCTTGTAAATGTTGTTTATCTTATCAAAAACATCAAACAAGGAAAACATCTAATAATAATTGGATCAACTCTGTTTTCTTGTCACCAAGATCCATAACGACGAGGTGAGAACATACGACGAAATTCTAATTCCAATGATAAAATTTAAGAATGCAATTAACTTATATGAAAATCAATGTATTGTAAATTAATAATGAAGATGTTCCAATCGTGCATAAATCATATTTTAAAAAATAGATTTTAAAAGTTCATTTATCCATGATGGCAATCAATGCACTATAAAATAAAAGCTTTAATTTTTTTACTTTGTCATAACTATTTTTTATAAGGAAAATAAGGTTTTGAAGGGGCTCTGAAACCCTTTACTTTGTCATTACTGTTGATTCTACTATTGACATTTAATTTATTTCTCTTGAAAATATTAAGAGCGAATTCTTGTTCCGATAACAATCCAAGTAGATGTGAAGTGCATATAAGATCTCCAAATTGATGGGTTTCAAGCTATAAAATGAAAGGTAGCTAATAGACAAAACAATCCTTGTCCTACAATCACCAAGTGTACTCCTACCCAATAGCAAAGGAAATCCTAAGGAAGTTAATACCCTTTTCGATAACAATCCAAGTAGATATGAAGTGCATACTAGATATGCAAATTGATGGGGTCTCTTGCCAAAGTTCAAGCTATAAGATGAAAAGTATTTAATAGACAAAACAAACCTTGTTCTACAATCACCAAAGTGTACTCAGCAACCCAAGAGAACTATCTTGACAACTAAAATTTAACTGAGAAATAGAAATCAAAAGACAGGTGAAATATACATAATATTTACTATATATCAACACTGCCCAGGATTTGAGACTTAATTATAGGAAAAAATGGATTACTAAATATGTGTCTAATAAGTTATGTTCACACTATTGGCTCCCCAATACACTCGGTACCCGAAATCTAGACTTCTATTGTTGATCCCATAAATAAAATAAAAAATCATATACTTGTATAAAATAGAAGAAATCCTTTAAACTTAGTCTGGAAACCTAAATAATGAACCAAAGCTCATGTTCAAATGAAATGATAGACATAAATAACAGGACAAGAACAAAACCGCCACATGTCGACCCATCAACTTCAAACAAAAGCATTGCTACATGCTATCCATGGATAAGTTACTGCCTCGAAAGCCTAAAATATAGGAATACAAAAACTTGAACCAAAATATCTCAACAATATAGATTCATACTAAACACAAAAAAAATCACAACACCACGAGATCCACCTGTATACAATTCAATCCCATATATTCAATACCACAAAAGTATAGATTTTTCTTAACAGATCAAATACAACTACAAATCAAATATCTAGAGATGTTAACCTCCCACAACAACTTTACTAGTGCTTGCTAAAATTAAACTCACAAGAAAAGCAATATAATACACTTGTTTGAATTGATTAAGCGATTCAATGCCAAAGAAACATAAAAACCCTACTCACACATCAAGGCAAAATAAAATCTAATCTAGAGATTTCGTTTAGAAGAACATACCAAAAACAGTGTTGGTGGGATTCATCACAACTTGATTCTTGGAAGCATCATCGATGAGGCGTTCAAAATTTGTAAACACAACATAGGAGGGTGTGGTTTGATTCCCTTGATCGTTAGCAATGATCTCCACTTTGTCATGTTGTTCCGATATCGATTCCAATAGCAGGCCCCTCTCCCTTACTCATTTTACCTCACACTAAAATCCCTTCTCCTTCCCAAATTTTATGTTTTTCCTTCTCTGGTTTCTCCACCCTTCCTTTCTTTTTTTTGGCCCTTTCTAAATGATTATCGCATGGCTGATCCCCCTTATGCAATATAGAAGTAGGCTTTTTATCTTGGTAATGAATAGTTTCAATTCTTGCATGTGCCAAGGAGTTGCAATGCCACCTAAAATACAAAGCATGATTAGAGATTAAAGAGGGGTGTTCCTGTGTAGTGCAAATAAGTGGTGGAAGAATCTTCTCATCCATTTATTTGTGAGATGTTTTCTTCTCTCCCCCCATGTATGAAGAAAATAGTACTAAACTGACATATAATAAATAAAGAATTAAGTTCTTGTAACCACCATCCAAATTAAATTATTATATCAATTTAAAAGAGGTAGACGTAGATGGAAAGAGAACCAATAATGTATTTGTATCATTTGCATTTACTTCACTCCCTTGATGAATATTAATTAATTTGAGTTAATACAAAAAAGGATTATAATAATGAAATTTATGAAGCCTAACCTTGAGAGAGATATGTAAGATTTGGTTGTCATTAGTAATCCACATCAATTCTAATCAAATCAAGGAATATGCAACTTATTAATACTTTGTTCAATAATAATGAATGTCACCTTCAAAATGTTAACTACATCAATGTAAATGAATTACCCAATCATTACTAATTTTGATGTAGACGAATATCAAAATATCACTATATTGATGTAAATGCATGGGTGAAAGCACGAAGTTGAGTCCACTTAAGGTGGAAGTTTCAAAGTTATAAAAAAACCCAAAATCGAGAAAAATGATACGCGATCCCGTTATTTACAAATAGGATCCCATTTCATTTTGGGGCCCTGAGCCAAAAATGGGATCCCATTTCATAAAAAATAAATAAAAATTATGCTTTTATGAAACAGGATCCTGTTTCATAAAAGCATTAAAAAATTACTTTTTTATGAAACGAGATCCCGTTTTTAAAAATTTGAACTTTTGGTTAGGTTTTTGCTTTGTTTTCCAATTCGGTAAAAAGCTTGGGGACCCGAACCTAAGCTTTGGACCTGGTTAACCTGCAACTTGAAGGTTATGTCAATGTCACAAGAAAATAGTGACTTTGGACATATGTCTGAAGACCTTTTTTGTAGAATTTTTTGATGAAATTAAAACCCATTATAGATGAGACAGTGTAGATTTCAAATATGTAATTTTTTTACACTTAGATTATTTTTCTATTTTTAAATTAATTTTTGATGAAATTGGTCTATAAACTTGAAATATCAAGGTTTTTAAGTATATTAATAACTTTTTATTAAAATGATTTTTTGAAAAATGAATTATACGAAAACGTACTTAGATGATTCTTTTTAATTCGAAATTAAAAAAAATTAAAAAATGATAAGTTTAGGTCATCTTATGCATGACATACATGACGATTTTTCAAAACAAAAAATATGGCCAATAAAAAATTAACAAAAAAATAATTAAAAAAAAATTACAAAAAAAATATCCAAAATGTTCTTCAGTGAGTTACAAATATTTTCCCCAAACAATTTAGAAAAATGTGATTATTTAGGTCAAAACATGGATGATGTACACGTGCATAGTATGGTAAAAAAAGTGACTTTTATACAGTGGTTTTTAGAAACGCCTATTAAAAATCAATTTGTATCATCTGGGTATTAAAATAAATTGCATATTTGAAAACTAGACTCCGAGTACTACATTTTATGATTAGTAACTTTTTTAAGATTCCATCTCAAAGTGCTTCAAATTTTAAGGTCAAATGTGAAAAAATCTGAAAATTAGGGAAAACACTTCCACTTTTTGGCTAAAAAGTGGACTCAACTTTTTGCACACACATGCATATCATGATAAGTTAAAATGATAATAATTCATATTAACAATTTAGTCGAAATATAACCAAGATTTAACACGAATTTTACAACGATGATAACTTATCATTTTAATACTGAGGTATTTGAATAATTACTTTATAAATAGATAATAAAGATTAAATAATTTAATCCACAAGTTCATCAACTAAGTCTACATAAATAATAGCCTAATATATAATTGAGCATATAGTTGACTGATTCATTACAATACAGTAAAATCATTGTTATTTTTAACTCTCAATTATTGCCAATAAATCATTAACGAATTTTCTAATGATAGAGCTAAATAATACCTTCAACCAATAATGCCAAGTCATTCTTCTGACAAATTTTTAACCACATTTAAATCAGTCAACTAAATTTTACTAAAACAATGCATTTATCCATAGTTTATAAATCTCAAATGTTATTTTTGAATGAGGGTTTTTACACTTCCTCCATCACATTGGACGACCTACTCTATTCTTAGGGAAGCCTACAAAAACATTTAACTCCATAGTTACAATGTAAGGGAAAAGGAATTTTTTGAAAATATCACTTGGACTGATGGTACTAAGATTCTAAACCTAAAACTCAAATAATTTACAAAACCTTAAGTTACACTCAAGACCTTTCCAACTATCTAAATAAATATTGGAAATTAGATCTTTCTGGAGCACAATGGAAAAAAACTTTTAAGTTGTTGTGGTCTAATATACTTGAACCAAATATTTCTTGCTTTAAATGGTTGTTCATGTTGCAAAAACTTCCCTTTGTTCTATTTAATTTAGTGTTGAACATTTGTCCTATTTGTAAACAGCATGAGAGAATTAGAAATATATTTTTTGAATGTTTGTTTGCAAAAGAGATTTGGAACATGTTTTTAGCTAATCTTGTGGGATGGGGGGACAATGATAAGATCAAATGGCAAGAAATTCTTTTTGGTTATTCATACAATTTATTTTGGCTTATTTTATCATTTAATATTTTATGGTAAATTTAGAAGGCTAGAAATGATGATATTTTTCAAGGTTCTAAGAGAGTATCTATTGAGTCTTTTAGAAGACTCATGTTTTATAGTATTGTTGTGCAGGTGACAATCACTATGGAGATTTCAAAGGATAAATTTGTGAAGTTGCTAAAGGAAGGATCTATGGAGATCAATAGGATAGAAGTGAAATATGGAAGGCATTGGCATTTCAATAATGTTGATGACATTCCCTTCTTGAAAAACTACTTGGAGCTTAAAAAGAGATACAACATGAAGTACCCAGCTAAGACCCTACAAAAAGAGTTTAACTTCCAAAAAATATGAAGGATTAATGTAGGTCAAGAGATGGTTTTAGGCAAACCCATTAATAGCAGTTCAGATATGGATTCACCAAGTGATGTGCAAGGATGTAGAGGTAATAGAAAATGTTGACTAGATGATGACAAGTTGGTAATTTATAAAAGGTTGTTTACATAGATTACTCTATCTTTTTTAGGTCTTTGTAAATGTATCTAAATATAACTTTGAGCTTGAAAGTACATAATATATTAGACAATATAAGTATTTTTTAAAAGGCATATGTAAATATTGTATATCAATGTGAGGATAAGACCTATGTGGTTTGATATCCAAAACTTAGCAATAGTTGATGATTTTGTAACTATTTTGGTATATGATATCTAATAAAAAAAAATTAGAATTGTAGCTTTCTCAAGTGTCTCAACAAAGGAATGGAAATAGATACCATGCCCATCATGTTCCAAATCCATTACAATATTGCCAATAATATCAATAGTATGAAAATTACATGAGACCTATGTTCAAAAGGCATACTCAAAGATCCCATCTTGTTAGGAAGCCCTTAGGATTTCTAGGTATAAGTAGTTGGATTTATTTAGTATCCCTTGTTGAGAACTTTTGAAGACTAAGAGGGGGGGTGAATCAATCTTATCAAAACTTGATCCCTTCTAGAACTCTTTCAGCACAAGGCAACCTTCTTTACCAAATCAAGAAACCTTTAAGTAGAATAGTAACAAAGAATGATTTAGCAATTTGAATCCTCAGCAACTTCAACACTTTTTGAACAATGAAATAGAAATTTTAATTCTAACTAGATCAACAACAATGAGAAACAGAGAACACACACATGCACAAGGAGAACACCAAATTTGTGTGGAAAACCCAAAGAGAGAAAAACCACAATGAGAGTTAACTCGCAATATAAGGCTCACTACCAAAAAGACTTGCAAGAAGGCTTGTTGCCTTAGAGAAAGATACAAAGGACTTGTTGAACTGAAGACAACATGACTTCAGGAGCAATATATAGGGACCTGATGAGATTCACTATCTCATAGAATGATACAATATGATTTAGAGAGAATTACAATGATTTCCAACACAGTTCACTCTGTTGATTGAGGCATTATAGCACAATTGATCTTTTATTTCACACACTTTAGCACTATCACTGTTGGATATTTAATACAATTCACACACACACTTCTTCACACTTGTACACTTCTCCACCATGTTGCATTTGAAATGATCTTGCATTTATATCCACTGCAACACTTCAAAACTTTAATTAGGTCGGCCAAGAAGAGGATAAAGCAATAAATTCAACTGGTTAGCCACCAAAAAATAATACGGTCCTATCCAAAAGATAGAGAGGACCAAAACAATCTTAGCACTTCTTTCAATGTAATCTAAAACCATTTACACACAAGCACACATCAACCTAAGTATCAAGGAAATGTGTGGATGAAATGTTGAAGCACATAACCAATCAGCCCATAAACATACTTATTATTGAATTAACATGATTGGTCCCATGAAAGATAGGTCAAGACCCAAATCTATCACATCATGTTCCTTTTCTTGCGTCATTTTCTTGGGGGACTGCTTCAACAATGAAAGATGTGTTGTGACATATTTGGGAGCAGCCCCCCAAGAACACAACATAACCAAAGGAATAAGCCCTATCAGCTAGATATTCATAAATATCCCAGAAATCCAACTCAAGACACAATGCAGCACCATAGTGACTAATTAGCAATGTGTGGATCATATGGGGATATTCCTTGAACATCCAACAACACTTTCATTCACTTATTCAATACTTTCATTCAATCAACAACCACTCCAAATCAAATAGGTACAAAATACTTCATTCAGGAAGCACATAATACATAGCTAGATGATACAAGCATTATTAGAACAACTTGTGGACCACTTCAACACACAATATTGGAATTGAGACACTACACAGATGTTGAGAGCACATTCACTAAGCCATAGGAGCAGAGATATCGATGCGAAGAAATGTGGAGCATTTCTCAAACTAGTCTAGACAACCAACAACACTTTCAACCTTTTGCAATTCACAAAGATCTCCTCGGAAACACAAATGACCTAAAAAGATAGGAGTGAAAAATCCACATAACACTAACATTAAATACTAAATATTTAGCAAGACCAAAGCATCAATAGCGAAGGAATTCAGAGCATTCTCCCAAACAAGCTTCAATGCAATTCTTTCTGAACCAGAAACACTTAAGCAACTTGTGGAGGCCTAAACTTCCTTTCAACAACACAAACTTCATCAAGAACATTAGGGGAGACCATAAGACATACTATAGACCTTTAGCAACATCTCTCCATAATCAGTCATGCTTTTAATCCTCATATAATATATCATTATGAAATCAACTTTGTTGATAGTAATAATGCATTATATGAACTCCAACAACTCTTCTTTGATAAGGCATGACATCCAACCATGAACTTAAAAAATTATTCTTTGATAAGGTATGGCATCCAACCCTAAAATTCATCACCAATGTTAGCCCAAACTAAGTATAACAATGACAACCTATAGCAAGGACTAATAGCATACTTCTCAAGTGTTGACATCAATGACAACCAACAATCAGCGTTGACATCAATGACAACAATTGCCAACATCCCTAGTTACCCAATTCCAATTTCAAATGAGATAAGGGGAAAGATACCAAGATTCTAAGGTAATAATATAGTTATAAGAGAGGAGCATCTTAGAAACTTCATCAATGTCATAGATGATTATGGCATTGAAGATGAGGATGTGATGATGAAATTGTTTATACAATCCTTAGAGGAAAGTACAAAATACTGGTATAGAAGCCTCTCAAACAATAGTGTTGAAAGATGAAAAGAGTTCATGAGATTTTTTAGATTATAGTATGGGGATAGCATTGATCCCAAGTTTTCCATCCATGAACTCACAATAATTAAGAAAGGAGAAAATGATATGATGGTTGATTTTAGTAGCATGTTTATTATGAAAATGAAGAAGGTGCCGCCATAATTAAGGCCTAATGACTGTGTCTTGTTAAGTACTATGGTGCATTTGATGCTAAGATTAGATATTGTCTCAAAGATAAGAATTCATAGAATCTCAAGGAAGTATATGCTATTGGTGTTGATATTAAAAGTAATATGAGGGAATCTAGAAATCATATCAAGAGGGTAGATGTCAAGATATCCCATTCTAACAAAAAATCCCAAGTAAGCCACACATTGTTGATTAAAAAAATATGGATAAACTAATGGGGGTTGTAAAGAACCTATAATATATGATAGAAAGGAATAAAAAAGGATTATCACCACCAAATAATATAATTCATTTCAATAAGGATCGATTTTTATATAATATTCCTTATAATTATGATTGGTCCAAAAGACCACAATAACATGACAAACAAAATGCTCCTATTTGGATGGATTTCATAAAATAGGGTAAGGTGACTCCAAATCCTCTTTAGAGATATGATGTGTGTTTCTAGGGTACACCCTTGTGGTGTAAAATTTGCTACCTTCCTCATGATCTAGAAAATTGTGTAGTTACCTTAGTTGATAAAAAAATAGAGGAACTTCCTTAAGAGAATGAAGATGGAAAATATTATGATTAATATATTGATCTATTAGATTCATTTTTATATGAATTCATGGATGAACAAGATGAATATTCTTATCATGAAAATGTTGATCAACTATTCCAATTTGATCAAGGTTATAATTTAGAACAATATGAATTTCCAATTTATGGTTTTGAGCATCTGAGGGAAATAATGAGGTAGACATAGAAGAGGAAACTTCATTAGATAAGGATAAAAGGGTCCTTGTGGAAGTTACAATGGTGTGTGCTACAAATGGATACCAACTGAGAAATAGGAAAGTCCCTCCAAAAGGTAAAGTCAGTGTTGAAGTTCCAAGAGGAAATGAATCAAGTGTATAAAAAGACCAACATACTATAGGGAGTGAATTAAATAATTGCAGTCATAAGGAAGGGACAATAGAAAAGAAGAAGGATTCAATATGTAACCAATAAACAAGAGGAAATATTTCACAAGAGATAGTCAAGGTGCAATATCTTCAAGTGTGAAAGATGCTTCAAAAGTAAAATATCATGTTGCTAAAGTGAAACAATCTATATCAATGATTGAGAGGTGGAGCTGAAGACAAAGGAAGGAAGGAGACAAAAAGGTAAATATCTTGTACTTTTTGGTTTTTCAATGCATTGTATCCCTGATGCTAGTGATATCACAATTTTGCATGACACACCCTTACCCATATATAACCTTTTAGGTATGACACAAATTATGAGCCACATTATAATATCAATGTAAGTAGGGGAACTTCTTAGAATCGTTGAGCATAGGGATGCAATGTTACATCTTATTTTACTAGTGTAAAAAAAATTGATCAACCTAATGTTACTCCTAATAATGTTGCTAGTCCTAAGGACAAGGAAGAAACTATTATATATATTATGAAATTCCTTATATAGTAATCAACCAAATATTGACCCCTTTTACACCACATTATTGATCAATGGATGGTTGGTTCATAATATTATGTTGGCCTTCAGTGCTTCAAGTAATATAATGCTTTGGCAAGTGCTTTGTTATGGATTCTAGAGAGGTGAATGTTTTAGATGTTATAAATAATGGGGATATTTAGTTGGTTGCATACTTGAATACATAATTCTTGATGGGTATAATCATTATTGATTATCCAACCAAGTGGGATATTGTAACAACCATAAATTTGTGTAAAAAAATGACATAGATTTATTTTATCTTATCTCACCAATCCAAATTTTATTTTTTTCCATGTGGGGAAGATGTCCATCTAAATGGGATGGCATCCATCTAAATAGGACAGGCACAAGAAACAATCCACTTAAACTAATAAATTAAATACAATTTATTTCACACAAGGAAAGTTAAAACTTGTTATATTAATTATTATTTTTTATCAACAAAAGTGGTTATAAAGGGCCACACCCTATTGTATTAAAGTATGTAAAATACTTACATATAAAGCCCAGTTGGGGCATAGTGACATACTGGCTGAAGCCCTCCAAAATGAAGCTTTCCTATATAGCTTCAGTTTATAATTAAAACTAAGCATATCCGTACAAGGCAATACAACGCAACATACCATAGCATAGAAACAAAACCTAACTTTGTGGACCATATCCCAGTCGCTTAGCATCCATCTTCATCATCTGCCTTCAACTAGGGGAGAGGACCTAGTAGTTGAGCATGTTTCAATAGTTGTGATAGTAGTTGTTTATATAATGCCCAATAGTCGTGACTTGACTACCCATAATTAAACAAAATGTATTCCTTTGATCTAAAAAGCAACCAATCATGTGATGCCACATCAACGCTCAACTACCCATGCTATGAATGCACGAGTATTGGTCTCACTTTTTTTTAGGGCCTTTTTGGACATCTTGACAAAAAGCATGTTGATGTGGCATCATATTTGATAATGTGGCCTTGAAACAAAAGTTATAAGCCAGGGGACTTTCCAAGTAAGCTACTGTAAAAAATTGGGTGTGATTTGAAATTTCACTGTAATATTTTGAGAAGTGTGAAGTTAGGGTGCACAACTAATGGGTCATCTCCCCTACTCAGAGGACTCCACCAATGCAAAGGACCAATCTATCATGCTTGTTTCATTTTCACGTACTAGGTTTTTCATAAAATTGATGCCCATCTGGGAATGATTACGGTGTTGAGTGACATTCATGCCAAGCCCTCAAATGATAAATGGAACCCATTGTGAATGACAGTGGCCCCCATATTGGGGCCAAGCACCTCCACCCAATCGATTCCAACCCCAGGTGAAGCCCGAAGGAGGATGTCCTTCAGGCCCCACCACCACTATGTCCATACTAGCTCATTCATGATCTTCTCCACCACTCATGTCTCCTCCCTTGCATCCAGAAGTATAGCTAGAAACATAGATGAAACATTAGTGTTGACATGATGTCTCAATGCCTTATTAGTGTATGTGTCGCCCAAATCAACCTAGTGTAGTTGAGCATTGATATGGCATCACATGATTGGTTGCTTTTTAGATCAAAGGAATACATTTTATTTAAGCTAGGGTATTCATGTCACAACTATTGGGCATTATATAAACAACTACGATCACAACTATCGAAACATACTCAACAACTGGGTACTCTCCTCTAGCTTTCAAACATAAATTTTTGTCCATTTTTACTTTGTGCAAGAAAAGAGTTGGATGCCCAAAAAAGGCTTGCATCCTCAATTTAATATGTGGCTGCAATAATTTCTCACTACACTCTTGTCCCTTCTCTCCATGCACTATAAATAGAAATGATTTTGTTTTGTACATAGCATTACAATCCTCTACATGGCTACACTATCCCTTGTGAATTCTCCTAGTGTAATTCATGCCAAATTAGTGAGGAGTCACCTCTACCTCATAGGCATCCATGTCTATTGCCACATTGGCGGCCCCATTCGCCAACTAATTTTCTTCCAGATACACATGGGAGAGTTTAAAGGCTTCAAATATTTTCAAGTATTATTTGATCGCCCCCAGTCATTTAAGCAGATTCTAATTTGGGGTTGACTTATATCGGATGGCACTAATAACATTTAGAGAGTCCCCTTCAAGGTGGACCTTAGGACAGTTTAATTTTTTGGCTATCTCTAAACCTAACATAGCCGCCTGAAATTCTACCTTGTTATTAGTGGTTTCTCCCAATTTTCTTACTGTCATTAATCTAATTTCCCTTATCCAATCGCGAATTACACAACCAACACCTACCAAATTGGGGTTCCCACACTAAGCCCCATCAAAATTTACCTTGACCATCCTTCTTTTGGGGTTGACCACTTGGCCTCATTTTGCCTAATCAAACATAGATGAACCTTTGGAACCCCATAAATGGGGGAAATTTTTATATTAATTATATTAAATAGTTTAATTGATATTTAAAGTTGTGTTTAAATTCTTAGGAATTGGAAATAGCCAATTTCGGCTATATTGTCTTATACAAGATAAAAAAATTAAAGCACTCAATTCAGGATCTTATATCCATTAGGCTCACGCATCCATACAAGATGATCAGTAAATCATGGTCATTTCAGACTAATCCTCTATCCAATATGATATAGGCAACAAAATCAGCCATACGAGCTTATAAGGATAAACAATAATAAATATTAAGCTTTGGCCAAATACTTTGACTCATCGAGACCAATTGGGTTCTGAGTTAAATAAAAATCATTGTATGCCCATGTTAATATACTATGTTTTTTTCTAAAAATCTAATTAAAATACCTTGTACCCTTGGGATTTTGGGCTACTAGCCAAGTACAAGGTAAATCCACCCCAAGGATCTTCTGAGTATTAGTGACTATCACATTTTATTCTTTTCTAATTAAATTCATAATTTACCTTTAAGAATAAGTCACAAAACCTTACAATGTTTTTTGTATCTTAGTACTAGAAACATCCTTCATTTCTTAAACTACCTACATACCCTATATTTACATGATCAAGATATAAGAGAATCAGGTATATGAAATATATAGTTTTATTTGAGTCTAGGTTTATGCAACTAGATATGAGTGGCTATACAACCCTTTCTATGGTCCAATTTCTCTAGACAGTTCTTCATCATCTGACATCCACTCAAGTGAAATAGGGATGGAAACCTAAATAAGATCTACATGCAAACACCTAGAAGACAATTTTGTTGCATAAACCTAGACTCAAATAAAATTTACTATTATCACATGAAATCACATCCTTTCTGGACACAGCCTAGCATTTCAATGAAATATGGGAATGATCTCAAGGTGCGGGACCTTTTAGTTAAGATCACACCTTCGGATAAGGTTGATTCCTATGCAAGGTGTTGATCCAACTCAACACTAAATAAAACTAAAATATAATCCTATTCTAATGGTTTTCCAAGGAAAAGGAGAAGAAGGAATGCATGAAAAAGAAAGAGTAGTGATGCACCTAGATTTATTGGGTTTCATCCCCACTGACTATAGCACAAGGAATCAATAAAATTCCCAAAACTCACATAGGTTTCAATGTTGCAACACTTTAAAATGTGCATGAAGGTAAGAAATATTTACACAGTATATAGCTCTTTAAAGTAGCAAACACTCATGCATGGAGGTAAGAAATACTTACACAACATAGAAGGATTGAAAAGAGGTGAAAATAATATTTTTAATTAATCTAGAGGCATCGATCCTATTTATAATAGTATAAATATTCAAAACAACAAGCTTTCTAGTAGAGAAACAAAGAAAATAACTCCTTACAAATGAGCACATTGTGATTTTTATTCTTTTGAAGAGATGTTGAAACTGTCAAAACATGTGGTAGGGTAATAAACCTATATATGTGTATACCATGTGATTTGATTTGTTGTGGAAAGAATATTCTTCATTTATGACTTGTTAGTTGATAAAATCCACCTAGGAATTTATTGAAAATAGTGGCATAGGGAAATGGTGTCGACAAGAGGGGATGTCTACAGTGTCAATGCAACATGCCTTGATCATAAAATAATGGATTTTAGGCCTATGACATATATGGTGGTTGGTGAATACAATTTGTAGGTGTTAATGGTGTTGCAAATTGACATGTGGAAGAAAGAAACCTTGTGTCATCCTTTTCCACTTGCTAGAAATAGACGATGGTGGAAGGGAAGGTCTAAGAACCTTGTTGGGCTCTAATGGGGTTTGGGGAACCTTATCAACAACTGATAGAAGTTCTAGAACCTATAACAAAACTTATCTTTTTTTCTTCTTCATTTGATTTATCTATGCTTTAGCTTTTCTCTTTGTCCATCTTTATCTTTTGTGGCTCTCTTATGTGCATTGACGCTCTATTTCAGAAAAAGAATAAGTTCTAAGAACCTTGTTAGGGATCGACAAAGGTTTTAGAACTTATAATTACTAAAACTTATCTTTTCCACTTGGTTTCTTTTCTTGTTCCTTTTCTTCAATCTTTTGACCTTTTGGATGGTTTTAGGAACCTTGTTGGAGGTTGAAAAAGGCTCTAAAACTTGTGAAAGGCTCTGAAATTACTTGAAGCTTAGCTTATTCTTCATCTTCTTCATCTTCAATATATCAACCTTTTGGATGGTTTCAAGAACCTTTTAGGTGGCTAACAAAAGGTTTTAAAACTTTTGAAAGGCTCTAAAACTACTTGAAGCTTCTAGTGTACCTTGATTTTCTCTTATATTGTTAGTGGAATCAATCAACAATTGAACCAATTTGGGAACCTTTGGAGGTTCTTGAACCTTATTGAATTTTCCAAGAAACACTTAACAAAAATTTCACTAAGGCACAGAGGTTCATGGGTCAAGGAGGAGAATCGGTCACAAGCTTGGAATCAGAACCATTTGTTCTAGGTTCTTATCAGGGCTCAAGGTTCAATAGGAACCTAAGGAAGACCACCCCTATACTTGGAAAGTTTGAGATTTTGATTTTGGGAAATTTATTGAAAAAAGGAAAGGGGAAAACACAACCACTAGAGGCATGTTTTAGCAATACTATCATGACGAGGTAAAAATAACCTCATCATAATAACATAATAAAAGCCTATTCCATATATGCAAAGTTCCTATCCTCTGCCAATTAATTAAACTTTAGGAGAAATAATTGCTTAATTTTTCAAGAGAAATTGTACAAACTTTATTTCTTTTGATTTATTGAAGTATTATGTCAATACAAATTTAATGGGTTATTTTGAGTGTTTTGTAGGATAATAATCGATCATCAAGTTGCAGATTAGAAGCATTTAGCCAGCACGTGCTCCATAATAGGTTGAAGATGTAAACTGGGAACATGCTCCAGAACTTTAGGATGATGGACTGAAGATATAGTTACTTTTAAAGTCTTAATTTCTGTTATTTTTTCAAAGTCAAAAACTTCATGGCTCGATTTGAGCCTCTTTAATGTTGTTGTAATGGGTTTTAAAGACATACAAGTTATTCGTAAATCTATTGTAGACTTTTTCAATGGTTATCTATACCATCTGAAATATAGGAATTAGTTAGAGTTTTTCTATAAAAGATGTAATCTCCAGAAGAAAAATACAAAGTGGCAATAGTAATGTTATGCTATCAATATATTTTTTGAGCTTATGAATAAAACAGTTGTTATATAAAAAATTTTGAGTTGTGAGTTATGGATGACAATTATGTTTAATGGAAGCATTTTTGAGTTAGTTGTGTATGTGAGCTAAGAATAAACGTAATAACCCACGAGCTAGCCACTCGAGGGAATATAACTTAAGTAGATAAGTATTTTCTTTTCTGTAACTTTTATTGCATAAATAGTTGTTCAGTAGGGAATTATTGAGTTTATTATTGTGGTGTCTAAGTTCCAAAGTACTTGTTGTTTTACACTTCCGTAGTTTCTTATTGTTAATTGTTAGAATCTTTACTACTAGAAAAGATGTTTCATGAATTGTTTATAAGCTTTTTTGCTTCTGTAGTTTACCAATTCTTTAGTTTAATTTCTTTTGTATTTTTCAATTTACTTATTATGCTTTCTAAGTTAGTTTTCCTATGCTTTCTAGTTTAAGTAATTTTAGTTTTCGTAGGATAAACTGCTTTACAACTTAACAGATAGACGGCCTTAAGTTAGAATTTACATTAACTGTTCTAAGAAGCTAGAAAATCTAAGGGAGATAGTAAAAATCTTCTTCTATTGCAAATTGCCTTGAACACTACCCAGTCGACATATTGAATTTTATCTTCTAAAGTAATGGGACCTAACGACAACCTATCACTTTTTGGCGTCGTTGTCAGGGAGCTTAGCTTTCTTTCTTGAGTGTTAATAGAAGATGCCTCAAATACCTCTCTTAGGCCAAAAGAAAATACCATCTTTGGCTTCCTTTTCTACATGGTCAAGAAAAGAGGCCCACATGGATGATTTATACCAAATACCCCCCCAAAATACGTTCCAAACATACATAGGGAGGCCCAAGGCTCAGAAGACCACTCTGTTGACAATCTACTTGAGCCTAATCCACCAGAGGCTTTCCACTATTTTCCCAAAGATCATCCAGGGGAACAACCTACCGTCAAAGAAGTTATTTGTGAGGAACGTATTCCTCTGAACATCATGGGAGATCGTAGGGCTGAAGCTAACCAGAATGATGCCAACCGTAATAATGATCTTCCACCACCTCGAATGTTCACGTATCCTATTACTCTGGATGCAGATGATGATACCATGATGAAAAATATTTCCCCAACTTTCCTTCCAACCTTTCGTGGCTTGTCCTCGGAAGACTCAGACCAATTTCTTTTTGAATTCAAGGTCCTTTGTCAAACTTACGACTATAAAAATGATAACCACAAACTGAAGGATTTAGCTATGCATTGGTTTATGGGACTACCAGCCAGAAGTATAACATCTTGGGAGGAAATGGAGACAGTTTTCTTGCATAAATATCAGAGTTACTGTAGGGTGAGTGATCGTAAGGAAGAGCTATTTAAACTTAGGCAGAATGAGGATGAGAGCCTAGAGGACTATCTTGATAGGTTTATTTTCTTGTCTAAACATTGTGGAGAAATGGCTATTAGTGTTGAGATTCTCAAGACTATATTTATTAAGGGACTCGATGATGATGCAAGAAGAAGTATTGATCTGATGGGAAAAGGTGATGTCTCTCAGTTAGCCCTTGAATACATATGTGATTTATGTCAGAATTTCTCATGTACTTGTGGAGGGATTTGTAAAACTAATCTCTTTAGAGGGACTAACAAAATAGGAAAACTCTGAGAAGAAATAGCAAATCTCAAAACAGACATACTTGTTCAATTGAATACTACGTTGGATGGTATACAAGCAAAGATACGTAACTCTGAGACTTTGTCAATCTATTGTCCTAGGTGTCGAAATAAACTCCTTTTATGTGAGTGTCCTTTAGACAAGTTCAATGTTTGTCAACTTTGTGAGAAAAACCCTCCTACCAATCAATGTGAGCTTCTTACTGATCTTAAGAACACTAAGAAAAAAACTGCTCAGGTTGAAGAAGAAATAAATGTGTTAAACCAATGCCAAGGAGCTAATTCCTCTTATGGGCAGAATTCCAATCCTTCATGGAGACCACAAAATAATTGGGCTGTAAATCAATGGACTTCATCTTGGAATTAGCCCTTACCTCCACAACCTAATTGAGGGACTCCTTATTGGGGACCTCCTGAATGGGAAAATCAACCTTGGGGAACTCAGCAATGGCCAAACCAATCACAACAACAATGGTATCCACAACATATTGCTCCCCAATGGAATCAAGGACATAATCAATTCTATACTGGTCCTAGGAGGAATCAACAGCAGAATCTGTTACCGCCACCTCAAAATCCTCCTCAAAATGAGCAGATAAATCAACCTCAACTTCTAGCACAACCACTTTCCAATCCTAAGAACAAACATCAGAATACTCTAGTATATGCTACTGAACAAGATAATGTCATAGGACTTAATGCAATTCATTGTGAAAATGTTCAGTTACGTTTTGGTCGAACACTTCAATCGCCCACAATTGAAGAAGTAGTGGATGAACCTATTTCTCAAAATATTGAGAATGATATTCCATCCAACCATACTATGCCTACCAATAATAATGGGCCTCCTTCAGTAACAGGAGCAGTTGACTTACCTCGGGAAGAGGAAGGTTAGTCTCCGACTGAATTTAGTAAGGATACCCTTCCAAAAGAGAAAACTCAAGTACCATTTCCAAAGCATCTAAGATCGGTAATTCAAAAGGATACTATGGAAATGTCGTTTACCTCTAAGACTGCATTAATTCAAGAAATCAAACAACTGCAAATAGAGGTTCCTTTGTTGTAGGCAATAAAGGAAATTCGTGAATTGAATCAGTTGATCAAACAACTGTGTATTAAAACCCCGGGAAGGAAACTAAAGAAAATAAATATTGTGCACATCGATGGCTATTTAGCTGACTTTTTGTCTGGGAAGACTGTTGTTCCAAAATATGATGATCATGGGAGTCCACTGATAACTGTGACAATTAATGAGGTAGCAATACCTAATGCATTAGTGGATTTAGGAGAAGCTATTAACGTAATGACTGTGGATGTGATGGAAAAATTAAGTCTTAATGATTTATGTCCCACAACTACAGTCTTACAAATGGAAAATCAATCTATAGCCATTCCAAAGGGCGTTATCAAAAATGTTCTTGTTAAAGTTGATGGATGGGAATATCTAGTTGACTTCCAGATAATCCAATCACTTACGCCCAAAGATAGTTATCCAATAATTCTCGGAAGACCATGGTTGGCTACTGTTGTGGCTAAAATTGATTGTAGAGAAAGAAGAATGACCATTTCACATGGTCTAGATAGTAAATGTTTATTTTTATATCCTCCTGCTAAACCCACTGAACATAATAAAGTTTGGGTTGATGAACCAGAAGAATCTAATGGTCAAGACAGTTTGGCCTCTTTGGCCATGGTTGTGATTAAACAACATGGAGAGGAATTAGAGGATGAGCTAGTAAATGATGTAGCACACCTTGCTATAGGGTCGAGTGAAGAGGAAATGGTGGATGTACCAAAAATTTTTGGACAATCGATTGATATAAGTGGGATGGAATAGAATTATGTTACCATGGGAATGCCTTGTCCTTTGGCCAATATGATTCCCAGAATGAGCCATTTCTTTGAGGATATTACAAGATTGCACTAACTTATACCTCATAGTTTTCCTCTCAACACCTTGTTATGATCGATACTGTCACCTCGGTCTATCCAGGAACAAAAACAATTATGCTTCTACCCGGAAAAACCTTGAATGTTAATAGTTTGCTGATAGAGATACAAGAGGATAAGTTATTTAATGTGTTGGTAAAAAGGTCTAAATAATTTGCTTGGGACTATACAGACATGAGGGGAATCCACTCGAGTTTTTGTACACATCATATTTATACTTATCATAATATAAGACCTGTACGTCAGCCACAGAGGAGACTCAATCCTGCGTTAAAGGATCTTGTTAAAGTTGAGATTGAGAAACTCCTCCATGTAGGATTTATTTATCCCATCTCCAATAGTAAGTGGGTTTCACCTATGGTGGTTGTACCAAAGAAAAATGGGAAATGGAGAATTTGTGTGGATTATAGAGAACTCAATAAAGCCACTTTTCGAGATTATTTTCCCTTACCATTTGTTGACCAGGTTTTGGACAACTTGGCTGGGAGGAAATATTTCTCCTTTTTAGATGGATTTAGTGGTTACAATCAAATTCAGGTGGCTCCTAAAGACCAAGATAAGAAAATGTTTACTTGTCCATGGGGCACATTTTCATACCAAGTTCTTCCTTTTGGGCTTTGTAATGCTCCGACAACTTTTTAGAGGGCCATTTTGGCTATATTTGCAGTACTTGTCAATGATTGTGTAGAGGTCTATATGGATGATTTCAAAGTCTATGGGTCAACTTATGATGAAGCCCTTCAAAACCTGGATAGGGTTTTACAAGTTTGTGAGGATAACCGACTATCCCTTAGCCACGAAAAGTGTTTAATAATGGTGGAACAAGGAATAGTCTTAGGTCATCATATCTCCCCTGAAGGAATAAAGGTTCATCCCAAGAAAATTGAAGTAATTCAACAATTGATTGTTCCTCAAACGCAAACAAATGCTTGAAGTTTTTTGGGGCATGCTAGATACTATAGAAGGTTTATAGAGAGCTTTAGTAAGATAGCAGCTCCTATGTTTTCTCTTCTCCAAAAATATGTGGAGTTTAATTGGACATCTGAGTGTCAACAATCATTTGAAACAATAAAGGAGAAGCTTGTCTCTGCTCCCGTATTTTGTGGGCCAAATTGGAGTCTTCCCTTCCACATTTATGTCAATGCTTTAGATGATGCAATTGGTGCAGTATTGGGGCAAGAAGATGAGGATGGGGGTAAATATGCCATATATTTCATTAGTAAAAACCTGACATCTGCTGAAAGGAACTATACGACAATAGAAAAAGAATTCTTGGTTGTGGTTCGTGCCATCAAAAAGTTATGCCATTATATTACAGGCTATAAAGTTACAGTTTATACAAATCACTCAGCTGTAAAATATTTAATGAATAAACCTATAGTTAATGGTCGAATAATGAGATGGTTACTACTTCTTCAAGAATTCAATGTGACAATACTTGACAAGCTAGGGAGATTTAACGAGGTAGCAAACTTTTTGTGTCGAATCAAACAAGAAGAGGGTGATAGAGCACCTATACAAGATGAGTTTTCAGATGAAAATCTATTTTCCATCTCCATAAAGACCCCTTGGTTTGCCGATATTGCAAATTATTTAGCTGCCTCTGAAATACCCCTAGGGTTTACATTTAAACAAAAGAAGAGACTTATTCGAGAAAGTGTTCCATTTAAATGGATTAATGGGATTTTATTCTATTGTGGACTGGATATGGTTTTGAGAAGATGTGTCAGGGCTGATGAAACTTATAGTATCCTGAGGGCTTGTCATGATGAGCCTTCTGGGGGTCATTATTCTGCAAAAAGAACTTCTCATAAAATTTTAGGTGTTGGATATTATTGGCCTTCAATGTATAAGGAAGTTAAAAACTATGTTCGTCATTATGATGAATTTCAAAGGGTAGGAAGACTGACTGCTTCTACAGAAATGCCTTTGCAGCCTCAGGTAGCCTTAGAACCATTTGAAAAATGGGGGTTAGATTTTATCGTGTCCATAGATCCTTCCTCTCAAGGGAAAGAATACATATTAGTTTGCACTGATTATCTGACGAAATGGGCAGAAGTTCAAGCTTTATAAGTTGCCAGAGAAGAGCAGGTCGCTAACTTTCTCTATAATAAAAATTTTCTTATATTTGGAGCCCCTCGAACCATTGTTACAGATCAGGGACCCCAATTCATATCCAAAGTTCTCCTGGCATTTACAAACCATTTTCAAGTAAGTCATAAGAAGTCATCCCCATATCACCTTGAAGAAAATGGTCAAGTAGAAGTGACTAATAGGGAGTTAGAAAACATATTGACCAAAACGGTTTCTTTAGGAAGAAGAGATTTAGCTAGGAAACTACCTGAAGCCATTTGGGCGTACAATACAACCTAGAAATCCACAACTGGATTCAGCCCCTATGAGCTTGTTTTTGGGAAGAAACCTCTTCGCCCCATTGAGTTTGAACTTCAAACTCTATGAACAACTATGGAACTGGGTCTAAATCTGAAACGAGCTCAAATAGAACGAGTTTTACAGTTAAGTGAGTTGGATGAGCTTCATCTAGATGTTGTCCATCAAACTGAACTAGTTCAACAACAGAGGAAATTTTGGCATGAAAAACACATTAAGGAGAGAGAGTTCCATAGTGGTGACTAGGCTATTCTATTCGATTCAAGATATAAAAATCATAAAGGGAAACTCAGGACTCATTGGTTGGGGCCATATGAAATTTCTAAAGTCTTCTCGAATGGCACAGTTCAGCTGAAACCCATTGATGGTGATTTACGAACCCTCCTAGTTAATGGTCATCGCCTGCGTATCTACCATAAGCCTCTTAACAAAGAAGAATTTACAAAATTGGTAGAAATACAGGGTGAGATCCAATGTATTGACTATGCCGAGGTAGAGTCCTTTTGATCTAAAAAATATGTTCAAAAAAAAAAAATCAAATGAAAATTATAATAAAAAGACGTGTATCAATTCATTTTCAAAGTATTTTTCATTAATTTTACTTTCGGACTTAAATACATGTGCTTTTATTTTGCAGGACTTCTTATGAAAGAATACAACTTCTGGAGCATCTTCCTATAATGCTCTGAAACTTGACAGACTAAACGCCTGATGCTCCAGAACTTGCTGCTCCAAACGCCCGATGCTCTGAAACTTGCACCTTAGCTCACTATGTTAGAAGATTGTTCTTGCAGAATAATAGAAGCTCCTGAAGTTCGAGTTCATTTTTTTTCACCATTTTTCTTCTTTTTGGCTATGTCTTTTGACGATGCTCTGGAATCTTCATTCGGTTGTTGCTCCAGTTGCGTCTTTCGACAATGCTCTAGAATCTTCATTTGGTTGTTGCTCCGGCTGCATCTTTTGATGATGCTCCATAATCTTCATTCAGTCGCTGCCCTGGCTGCATCTATCGACGATGCTCCAGAACTTTTATTTAGTCATCATTCTAGTTGCATCTCTCGGCGGTGCTTTGGAACTTATCCACCTTCTTTGTTTCGAATGCATTCCTTTTTCTTGCTCTGGAACTTACTTGCTAGTTTTGAGTGCGTGCTTTCCTACATGCTTCATAACTTATCCATTTTTTTTTAATTTCGCCGCTTCTTTCCTTATCATTTCAATTTTCTTCGATGTTTATGCATCGATACACATGCCTACTATCTCTTTAAAAAAAAAATCGCCATAATAAATAAAATCCGCCATGACAGTCTGTTTGCATTAATGACTTCATCATTTGTAAGCTTTCTCACTCGTCATACTAACTAAGCCTTCATCTCAGCCAATACCATGTGTCATCCTATCAAATTGGTAAAAGTATGAGATCTTCAAGCGATCATAGAATGTAAGTAAGTACAAACTCTTGCTTTAAATAAGTAGTTATTTTTTAATAAGGAATGATTAATTGGCATGAGTATCCCTCCTTAATTTAGTAACTTGAGTCACTTGGCGATTAATTGCTAAGTATGACACCCTTTTTGCGGCCCTCCATGCAAATTGGTATTATTACACAGTAAGCTCTAGATAAAGAAAAATAAACAATCAGGTTGATCATATTTTCAAAAATAATTGTGCACAAATTCCTTGCACTATTGAAATTTTCAGCAGGGTGGTAGAGAAAAGAAAGAGATGGGAGGTACAAAGAAGAAATCTGAGCCAGCTTCTGCAGAAAAATTGTTGGGGTTAAGCAACATTTTTGGATTGTTTGAGGAAGTGGGTTGGTTGGATTTCATCAGAAAATTTGAGGGGTGCAATGAAAAGCTGGTGAATGCATTTGCAGGAAATTATTCTAATGGTCAGGTGACACTTCATGGAAAGCGCTTTAAGGTGAGTCCGAAAATTATCTCTTCTCTTTCAGGGTTGGAAAATTATGGTATTAGAATATCTGAGACAACACAAATAACATGTCAAAAATTATCAAAATTATTTCTTAGACAAGGGGACCCTCAGCCCATGATAGTTATCAATACTAGGGGACAAAATAAGGGGCTTCAACGAACTTCGATATTAGAACCTTGAGGCACCACAGTTGCATGGATTATTAAATATTTTACTTGTGAAGGCCAACTTACTACTGTTGTAGGACCTGCATTCTGCATGTTAATACATTTGCAGCATGGGAAAGAAAACCCTGCTCTAAGGGTTAATTTTCCTCACTTTTTGAATGATTTTGTTAATTCTTCGATAGAAAGATATAAAACTGGTTCAGGGCCATTAAAACATCATGGGTTAATTCAATTAATTTGTAAATATTATTTTCGTAACAAACCTGGAAGCAAATGGGAAAAAAAATTGGGGAAGTTTGACAAGTCTATCCTGTTGGAAGTGGATTCACTCTGAGAGGGGGGGGTGAATCAGAGTGATACAAATTTTAACTTCTTAAAGAAAAAATTAAACTTGTTAACCTTTAACCCAATATGACAGATTCTGTTTGAATCTTAATACAATTCAACTTGGCCTGCACAAGTGAAACTTGATTGATTTCACATGTAACACTTATTAAAAGCACTATATGATATGTTCAATTGAACTTTATGAACAATCTTGTTGTGATTTTCAAAACAGAACTTGAAGACTTCACAAAATATAACTTTGAAAAACGTTCACATATGGAGTACAAAATTTTGATTTCAATTTGCTCTATGAAATACTTTTTGCATCAGATTTACACATATCAATTTTGCATGACCAACTTGAACATTTTAGAGTATCAGAGCATTGAATAACATCAATATTAAATAGAATGAGAGAGACAAATGATAACACATAACACAAAGGTTTCTTGAGTGGAAAAACCCTCATGGGGTATAAAAAACCACCCGCTAAATATTCCTTTTCATTAATCAAAGAGCACCAACTCTGTAACAAGTTTTCGAAGCACCAACTTCATAAGAGCACCAACTCTACCTAAATTCTGAAGCACCAACTTCAGTAGGCGCACCAACTCCTTTACAAAGTCACTGTCTAAATTGTGTATATAGAAATGACCTTACAACTGCATTTACATTTGCAGTCCTAAAATCACAACTGAATACAAAAACATAAAATATTTTCAAAGATTCCATCTACAATATGTACTGTTCATAACAGTACCACAATAATTTCTCATAATTCTGAATGATATCTTTGTTATAAGAACCAGAGATTTCACAAAATAAAAACCATCTTTCCTCTTCTCACATATTGCAGATATAACAATGATATGATCAACAAATGCTCTGTATTTTCCTCATACATCTCCAAATTCAGAAATGGCTTAAAGCCATGTTTATATATAGAGCACAAAATAAAATGAAACCCTTGTAGCTGAAATGTAAAATCCTCGCTCGGCCAAGTGACAACCCTCGAGATAGGGTTTTGAAACTAAAAAATCAGTTGCCAACTACCTTTTTCAATTTCTTTGAAACAAAAAAAATAACTGCCTTTTCTCGTTTAATATCTTTACAATTTTCTGATTAAGAAACAACAACTTTCCATTTCGAAAAATGAGTTGAAGGAAAAAAAATTCACCCTTTTCCTTAACTGATTCGAAGCCTCTTGATTTTACCAATGAGATTACTTTTGAAAAAGATAAAAAACAATGTGTAAAATTTGCCTTTTACGGTGGCTTAACCTGCAGACAAAATCCCTGAAGATCTTCAACAAACTTACACAAATCTCCACTACCAGCTCGTGGAAAATCCACCATAGAAACTGCCAACCTCCATACTCTAACATACTAAAACACCAGCTCGAAATGCCTCTAGTATCAAGCTTGGACTGTAACTGAAAGTGCATCATGGCGGCGCTAGGGTTTGTGTCTTCAGAGAAAACTAAAACAACATAATGAATACCCTATCAAACTTTCAAACCAATGACTTTAGAATGTCTTTTTTACATTTGATAACATTTGAAATCTGCAAACTAAAACATAATCATTTTTTTTTCCATCAAATACCAACACAATAATGCATTAAATGAGTGCCAAATTATAAGCCACACGTGTTGTCCAAGACATCATGATTCTAACATTCGACTGTCCAAGTCACTCTTTGACTATGTCGCTGCCAAAGCCAAGTGGAACCCAATTTCATTCAGATATATATCAATGTTGATGCCAAATCTTAAGTGGAGCCCGATACCATGCAAATTGGTCAGCCAAAAACATTAGATAAGATATACACTTGATGTCCATAATGCTAAATGTTAGCATTTAAAAAAAAAAAAGAGTATAAAGGCATGAAACCAATGTATGATAAGCTTGATATGAAATGAAGTAAATCCCGAAAGAGACCACCAACAACCATTTAAAATGGCTTGTATGATAACAAACCAATTTACAATTAACAATATGACTGTTATATCATGATGAGCCCTGTAATCATTATGGAGGGCATTATGCACTTTGAATCAAACTATAAGATATGCAATAGAAACCTGATATAATATTGAACCCAAGTAAAATGTGAAGTTGTATATCAATGAAGCTATATACAATAGCCAACTTAAAAATACAAATCTGACTATGTATCAACTCTGTGAGCAAGCAATATTCCTCATGTGAATTGAATCCAAATACCATAGTGAATGCCATATGTCTGCACATGGAGCATATAACATTAGTACCATAAAAAACTGAACATAATCATAATGCTACAACTTTGAATGTGATACTGAATGCCAAAACCAAGTACATATGCCAAAACTGAATATGAACAAGAGTGCCAATATCATGATCAAGAATGCCAAGCATTAGTCAATCTGAATTGTATGTCATCCCTTTTGTACATGTATGTGGCCAAAAAAATCAATAGTGTAAAGCATCATATGAAGATCAAACCACCAAACTGATATGAGCCATCGGCATGTAAAAAAAATAACACTACACTATAAATCAACTGTATCCAACATATGACTGCATGAATGGGAATCGCTCAAGATTTATACCGGTAGATGCTTGTAACTCAAATACAGGAGTTCACATCACATTTGCATCTTCAGCCAGATAGAAAGTGTGCACAAGCACAAAAATATATATGCAGATGTATACCTCATCAAAAATTTGCCAAGATGAAGTTTCCAAGTCATATGCCAACCACATTGAAACATGATGTGTGAACTTGTTAGCTTGCCTTAACAATATTGCCACATCAAGGCATATAGCATCAACTTTTGACATCAAGGACAAACTAAAACAACTGAAAGCCAACATATCCCAGGAAGGAAATTAGAACCGGGAGAATCTTCTAAACAAGTTGCTTCACCTTCTGAAGCAACTTTCCCTGAGGACCCTAAGGCTCCTGAAACCCAAATTCCCACCATTCTTGGTGAGGAAGTGCCAGAATTTAAAAATGAGGGATTTGAAACCCCAAGTCAATCAGAAGATGTTGAGATAATAAATCCAAATGTAGACAGTAATCCTTTCAATAAAAGGAAAAGGATTGTTCTTACTTCTAAGAATGCTCCAACAATTTTAACTTATCAGGATACTCCTCCTTTAAGGAGAAGCAAAAGATTATCCTCTGAGTCTACGAAAACCTCAATACAGAGTACAGGAAGTGGGTCAAAATCCAAAAAGTAGAAGAAACCTTTGGAAATAGATGAACAAATTCATCAGGCCTCAGAACACGAAACCTCTGTTGAAGAAATACATACCCATTTAGTGTTTGAAGAAGAAGCCCTTGTCCAAGAAAAATAGAAAACAGAAAAGGTACAACCTCCACTTGCTACGGAGACTGAGGATAGTGTTTTAGGAAATTTGTCTCCTGTTGTAGATAGAGTTGTTGAAATGATTGAAAATGAGAATGTTAATGTAGAACTAGAAAAATTAAAATTGGAAATTGAAGAGTTAAGAAGTCAATTGCATAAAAATAAGGAACATTTGGAACTGCAACAAGAAGAGATAATGGTACACACTGTTGTATTAAGAAAAAGAGATCAGGAAATACAAAATTTGAAACTACAGATACAAGGAAAAGATACATTCATTAGTGAATTGCAAAAACAAATTTAGAATTGTAATCAGGAAAACAGGGTACACAGTGATGGTCTAAACAAAGAAATTCAAAGTTTAAAAGAGAATTTTATGCTTATGTTTTCATCTTTTGAAGAAGAAAAGAAAAGACAAAAAGAAGAATTGAATGCTTCTCTTAGTAGAATTGTGGAATTAGAGCAGGATTTAGGGGAAAGCACAAGTAAGCCAAAGATGGAAACAAAAAAAGTTCAAACCGAACCAACGGTAACTAAATGGTTCCAAATTCATATTCCTCCATTATTAATGGAATGGATAGAACGGTGTTATTTCCTAAGGAATGCATAGATTGAAAATAATAGATTAAAAATGGAAATGGTGTTGTTAAAAGAAGCATTCCATAAATCCTATAGGGGGAAACAAGATGCATGTCAAATAGTAGAATTTCTTTTGTCTTGTAGAAGACCATCAAGATTATATTCAATGTTTCTAAATGAACAATGCTTTAGATGGAAATTGTTAAGAATTTATAATGATCAGCCTTATGAACCTGATGACAAGGAATTTGCTAAAATATTTGCAGAATCAAATCCTAAAGATCAAGATATGCTCTGTGAATTCTTTACTCATGATCTTTTATTGGAAAAACATACTAATTTCTTTATTAATCTTTTTGTTGGAGAAGTGCAATTGAGATCTTTATTGTCCACCATGCGGAATCAAATGCATTGGCAAGAACGCAACAGGGAATATGCCTAGGCAAAGAAAAATGTGGGTCTTCAAATGAGATCCCCCAATAGTAGACCTGCAGCTTTTAAGAAAACCTTTTTAGCTCTCCTGTTGGATGAGAAAATGAAAGGGAGGTATGATGAAAGCCTTCGAATTTGTTATAATCATTTCATGGACCAAGGGTAGAAATTAATTGGTAAAGCTTGGCATGCTTGTGAAGAAAGATATACTCCATTACCGGTATATCTAAAGAAAAGAGAGGTGATCTCCCCTCTTAGCATCAGATGGTCCTTTAGAAGAGCAGATGCCTTAGCCAAAATCTTGGAAGACCTCAGAACAAAGTGGATAGGGATGAGGTATAGACCTTCCTTATTACTATATCCAACCCGTGCTTTTCATGTTAATACAGATCAAAATGATAGAATTTTCAATGAATGGAAAGGGAGAGTTGCTTTCCATAAAGGCTTCCACCATGCACCTATAAACTTTGATGTAACAGCAAGGGATCTGTATGATGTTAGTGCTAAATATGATGAATGGAACAAAGGACAGGGTTATAATCAAGGGGTAGGAGGACCTGCTAGGAATTAGGAAGGGGAGGAAATGATGAGGTAAAAATAACTCATCATAATAACATAATAAAAGCCTATTCCATATATGCAAAGTTCCTATCCTCTGCCAATTAATTAAACTTTAGGAGAAATAATTGCTTAATTTTTCAAGAGAAATTGTACAAACTTTATTTCTTTTGATTTATTGAAGTATTGTGCCAATACAGATTTAATGGATTATTTTGAGTGTTTTGTAGGATAATAATTGGTCATCAAGTTGTAGATTAGAAGCATTTAACCAGCATGTACTCCAGAACAGGTTGAAGATGTATGCTGGGAACATGCTCCAAAACTTTAGGATGATGGACCGAATATATAGTTACTTTTAAAGTCTTAATTTTTGTTATGTTTTCAAAGTCAAAAACTTCATGGCTCAATTTGAGCCTCTTTAATGTTGTTGTAATGGGTTTTAAAGACATACAAGTTATTTGTAAATTTGTTGTAAACTTTTTCAATGGTTATCTATACCATCTGAAATATAGGATTTAGTTAGAGTTTTTCTATAAAAAGACGTAATCTCTAGAAGCAAAATACATAGTGGCAATAGTAATGTTATGTTGTCAATATATTTTCTGAGCTTATGAATAAAACAGTTGTTATATAAAAATTTCTAAGTTGTGAGTTATAATTATGTTTAATGGAAGCATTTTTGAGTTAGTTGTGTATGTGAGCTAAGAATAAACGTAATAACCCGCGAGTTGGCCACTCGAGGGAAGATAACTTAAGTAGATAAGTATTTTATTTTTTGTTACTTTTATTGCATAAATAGTTGTTCAGTAGGGAATTATTGAGTTTATTATTGTGGTGTCTAAGTTCCAAAGTACTTGTTTTTTTACACTTTTGTAGTTTCTTATTGTTAATTGTTAGAATCTTTACTGCTACAAAAGATGTTTCATGAATTTTTTATAAGCTTTTTTGCTTCTGTAGTTTACCAGTTCTTTAGTTTAATTGCTTTTGTATTTTTCAATTTAGTTATTATGCTTTCTAAGTTAGTTTTCCTATGCTTTCTAGTTTAAGTACTTTCAGTTTTCTTAGGATAAATTGTTTTACAACTTAACAGATAGATGGCCTTAAGTTGGAATTTACATTAACTGTTCTAAGAAGCTAGAAAATCTAAGGGAGATAGTCAAAAAAATTTCTATTGCAAATTGCCTTGAACACTACCTGGTCGACATATTGAATTTTATCTTCTAAAGTAATGGGACCTAACGACAGCCTATCATATCCCATTAAGATATCTCATATTTTTTATAATCTATGGGAAATGCAAGGGGACACAAAGTAACAAAATTTTGGTGACTTCTATGGTATTTTTTCTTGCTAAACATGGATACAAAATTCTTACTATTTCATTGGGCATAGATTCATGGTGGCTTTACAACAACAAAAAAATGCCTCAAAAATCAACAAATAGAAAATATGTGTGGACTGCACTTGGAAGAAATAGACAACTAGATCATACATTCTCCTAATGTGAATGCATAGTTTGCAACAACACTTCTTGAAAATAAAATAAAATAAAACTAACTTGACCTAAACTAACCAATAGGAGAAACGCTAAAAAAAACCATTGACTATTTTGTCAAAATAGTTGCCTTTTCTAATTAGCTTAGGATTCTTTTCACTCTTGTGGATAGCCAACCAAATATGGAGAAAGGTGCTTAAGAAGTTGTTAAAATGTTTCTCCAAGGAAGAAAAAAAAATCACTTTCCCACTTGATTTGATTGTAAATGTAGTTTTCCTATAATGGATGGGTAAGCCAATTCTACTCCTCTTGATGCTCAACTTCATGTTTAGGAGGAAGCACAATGTGTAGTTTCTTTTGGTCTTCATTGGGCTATATTCCTAATATGGAATCCTTATAAAAATGAAATATTCAAATAACCAATATCGATCTCATTCTTATGCTCTAATTTTCTACCATCCTAGTGATGAAAATGATATTTTTGTGACTTATCTAAAACCATGGACACATTCTCCTCCAAATCATGTTGCTCATAATTTTTTGGATTGGGAGATGATGGCTTGATATGAAGATTTCAGAAAAAATCTCCTAGATCATCCCAAAAAGGTCTTCATCAATCCCCTCCTTAATTTCTTGCATGACATGATTCATTCTAAAATCACTATAAATTTCTTGATGGTCTAAAGAAACATCAAGATCCTTCCCCTAGGGTACAGTTTCTTGTTTGGCCTCTTGTTTAACTTGATGAGCAACCTCATTTCTATAAATATTTATATTCTTGAAATCAAGGTTTTCCAAGTGTGTTCTTCATTCTCAATCTTGTTTTCATGGGCCAACAACTTATCAGGGTTATTAACATCCTCCTACTCCTTCAAATCCTTTTTTGATGTGGTAATTGATATGCTCTCTTCATCTTTGTCAACTAAGCAAGGAAGTTGATCAAACCAAAGCACCAACTCCTCTTTACTATCATCAAGACCTATTAGATCAATGTATTTCTACTCTACCTAAACAAGCTCACCTTCTTCTTGTAGAAATTCTAATTTCTTAGTCTCCATGACATGCAAGGACTCACAAACAACATGTTGCTCCTTTTTTCTTTTGAAAACCTTTGCCTTCATCTCATAAAATAAGTCAATTTTCCAAAAACCAATCCACCTTTGATAAGTGAGATGATGGTAGGAAAATAAAATTAATTTGGCAAGGGATCCTAAGGGGTTTGAGGAGTTTCTTTAAGTAGAACAGTCATTTGAGAGGGCTATCTAGCCCAACTCTTCAACCTTTTTTAATATCCTCGCCTATACCAAGAAGGGAGTTTTTGAAAAAGGTATGAACAATCATCAAAAGTATAAGAATACAAATGACCCAGTAGAAATGCATACAAAATATGTACACATAGACAAGACATGCAATTTTTTTGATAGGATGCCTTAAAGAGGTGGAATATAATGAAAAACAAGGAAACTTAGATTAGGCATATGATCTATTGATATGTTGCATAAAATAAATATGGTCTTGCATACTACAATGGTTGTAGGATATGCACAAAATGGATTTTTGAAAAGGATTTGGAAACTCACACAAGTACAATTGGCAAGCGTAAATCCAAATTTCATAATCATCCCAACATCATTTCCTTGGGAAGAATGGGATTTGAAACAGGGTATGGGCATTCATTCAAAGTGTAAAGAATAATAAGTGCCTAGTTGACATGCATGCAACATGCAAAAGCATAAACAAGGTGCATATAATGTATAAAAATTTACCTCAAAGAAATGTAAATCTCATTAAATACAATAATTGCAAGATAATCACAAACTGGTTTTATTGCATGATCTTTAGAAACTTTCAAGCAAATGCAAATTGGAAAATTTTCCTTTCTACACCAAAATGTAGGGTTGAAAGAAAAAACAAAATTCATGAAAAAGGGTAAATCATCTTTATTAATATGAAAATATTTACCTAAACCTACTTGGTAATTATTCTTGCTCGTGCAATGACACCAAACCTACACCTCTCTTTCCTCCTTTCATAGGTATTATCATATCTCCCTTCCACAATGGTGTTTTTAATCCTTGATCTCTCTCTTCCTTTTGGTGCCTAGTCTATGGTGTTTATTTTCAATTCCAACACATTTTCACTTACCCCACTAAATTCCTCTTCACCTTCCTTCAATTATTTGGTTATTTTTATCCTTTCCAAAATATACTTGTCAAAATGGCTTCATGACTCCCATCCATAAAATATAAATAGGCGCAATTATAGTCAATAGATTGAGATTCTAATTTAAATAATGCATAAGTAGTTATTAAAGAAGGAAAATCCAAGGGCTATGACCGATATTTTTCTATTTATAAATTGGGTTGCATCCATGGGTGGTAATGTAAAAATAGATTTACCATAAAATACTATTCCTATGTAGGATGAATTTGTTAAGTTGCACAAAGAAAAAATACAAAAAAAATGTTGAGAATAGATATAAAACAACTTATGACCATTATATCAATGTTGAACATGATCACTTCATTTGGTTTCTTGAAAAATAAAGTCATGATACTAGTTAGTCTCCTTTTCCTTCCCCTCCTACTAAAAATGCAAATGAATTGTGGACTATGTTCTTTGATGGTGCATGTTCTAGAGATAATTTAGGAGTTGGAGTTATTCTTGTATCACCTAATGGTGAATCTTTAAGTATGCATTTAAGTTAACATTCAAATGTACTAATAGCATTGCATATTATGAATCCCTAATGCTAGGCTTGATTGTTTCTCTCAAACATGGAATTAAATGCATAAGGATTCTTGGAGTATCAAAACTAATTTCTCAACAAGTAAATAATGTCTAAGCAAAAAAATATGAGAAATTGAAAATGTATAGAAATGTAGATTGGGATGCCATTGAGATATTTGATATAGTTGATTTGGAATGGATTGATTGATTCGAAAAAATGTATATTGATACTTTGGTCATTGAGGCATTCAATTTTGATTTGAACTTGATTCCTTCCTGATATCAGTCTAGCATGGAGGTTCTCACCAAACCTAGCATACTTGATAACATATACAATTGGAAAATATTTAATGATAGATAATAGATTTATATGTTTCTAAATTGCATGGATGATTCTGATAATTATTCGATTGAAATGGAACCCATCATTGAGTTGGAAGAGGTAAATAAATGTTGGGAAATGAAGTAGTGCAGTTGAAAATCAACAAAGTTCCCAAAGGGATAGTGGAATTAGAAAGGATGTTTATAGTGTTGATATCTATAATATCAAAACTTGACCAATAAATTAAAGCAACATAGAAGGTGTAAATCTAGGTATTGAAGCTAAACCTAAAATGGTTTGCATTGAAAAGAATTGAAGCCAACTAAAAAATAAATGTTGATGGGATTACTAAAAGCATTCAAAAGTTTTTTGTATGGAGATAATCTTTATTCTAGCATACGATCCCTCTTCAAGCAGATGGAAAACCTTTCTGCCAAAAGAAAAGGACAATCAATCCCACTCTTTCCCTCAAGATGCAAAAAAAATTAATGAATATAAATGAAGGGGGTATTATCAAACCAATTTGGCATTCAAAATGGATATCCAATCTACTTTTTATCAAGAATAAGAATGGAGAGATAATGCTATGCATATATTTCCATAATTTGAATGCCAAATCTCTCAAAGATAATTATCCTCTTCTTAGTATGGATCACGTACTGTAGAAAATTATTGGCTCAAAATTGATGTGCATGATGGATAGATTGTTAGGGTATAACCAAGTGATGGGTAAGGATTCAAAACAACACAAGAAAACATTCATGACTCCTTGGGGCAATTATGTATATGTGAAATTTTTTTTGGCTCAATAATGTAGGATCAACCTTCCAAAGAGTCATGGACATTACAATTGTAAGACTCATATATGAAATCATGGTAGTATACAACTAGGGCCTAATGACCTACTCCAGAGGAAAAAAATATCATTGTAAACACTTGGAGAAAATATTCAAAAGGTTCCTTGAATGAGATTCATTTCAATCCCAAAAAAGTATATTTAGTGTAGATGAAGGTAAACTATTGTGACACATTATGTCCAAAGATAGAATAAGGGTAGATCTAGAAACACTAAAATAAATTGACCTTATTCCCAAGCCCAAGGAAATCAAAGGAGTGCATTCCTTTTTTGGAACAATTAACTTCTTAATATAGTTTGTACTTAACTCTTCTAAGAAGAAGAAAGAAATATCCAAAATGATGAAGGAGCAATCAATCACTTGAAGTGATGAACCAGTTGAGGCATTCATGAAGATCAAATAAGATTTCAAAGAAGCATTAATCTTATAAATTTTGGGTTACTCCAAACCCTTCTATTTTTTCTCATTGCTTTATTCTATATTATTGTTGTATTGCTCCAAAAGAATAATGATGGATATGAGCAACCTATTACATTTTTTAGTGTCTCTGCAAGGAGTAGAATTGAAGTACTCAGTAATGGAAAAGTGTGCTTATGTCTTATTCAAATATATTAAAAATTATAGGCCATACTTGATAGGAGAAAATATCTTTTACATGTGTCACATACAATAGTAAAAGACATTCACTTAGCAAGAAGCCTCAAGTAAAAGATATAAATAGATCAATAAGATCCAAGAATATGAAATTGAGGAATAGACAACTAAGTTGGTCATAGACTATGGCTTGGTCATACTTATGGAAAGTGAAAACTTAGAAGCAGTCGAGGTCAATGAAAATAATGTTGGTTGTGCATATACGTGATGCAAATTAGAGGATGATCCTTGGTATATAAGAATATTATATTTTACTTATAGAACATGATATTTCTTTCTAGGATGAACATGAGCCAACAAAGAACTCTCAAGTTTTAGTCCCATAAATTTGTGTTAGTCTACAATAACCTAATTTGGAGATATCCAAATGGGTTGTCACTTAAGTTCCTTAACTAAGAACATCTAGCAAGGTGATGGATGAATGTCATCAAGGAATTTGTGGAGAGAATTTCAAGGTTGATATTATAGCATACAAGATCCTTAGAGTAGGATTTTAGTGGCCTACTTGGATCAAGGATGTATCTAGAAGAGTGAGGAAATGTGATGCTTTCCAAACGTTTTTGGGAAAATTAAAAAATTTAGGTGCTCTTCCTCTTATGTCTATTATTGTAGAGGCTTCTTTCCACCATTAGGGAATTGCTTTGATAGGATAAATACAAGAAAAATTTAGCAATGGGTATAGGTGGATTCTTGTAGCCACTAATTACTTCACCAAATTCTAAACTATAATTATACATCAAAGGTGGTGGTTAATTTCATACTAAACAATATTATAACCATATTAGGTGTGCCTACATTAATTATTACAAATAATGTCATGTGTTTCAAATCACATGATATTTCAAATATGTGCACTGAATATGAAATTGATATGATTTATTCATCTCCCTATCATCTCCAAAAAAATGTAAATAAGTTGAGTTCAACAACAAAATCCTCATGAATATAATCAAGAGAACATTGCTCGTGAATAATAAAATATGGGATGACAATTTAAAGTATGCATTGTGGGTTGGTAGAGTGATGTATAAGGTTGATATTGGTAAGATTCCATTTGAATTTTTCTATGGAATTTATATGTCAAAATTCCAATCAATTCGGGACTACCTATGTATCTACTACTACAAGATGTTGATGGAACTAATTCAGATGAGAATATGAAGTTGAACATGAAAATATCTTGTCAAATAATCAAGCAATAAATATTTTTTTAACAAGAATAAATTACAAATAAACTTCCAAGTTGTAGATTTAGTCCTCACATGGAATGCTAGATCTAAGGATGGTGTAAGAGCACCTACACCCTTAAATGCAAAATTTGATTTGGTGCATCAAGGTGGTTATAGAGTGAGTCTAGGTGAGTTTGTGGGTGTTTGAGTTTTGTTTATAATAAATAAGGTCTCAAAGACCATATGCAATGCAGTTAGGAGTTTAGGAATTCTTGGAGTTCATATGTCAAAAGTTGCTCAAGAAAATGTAAAGTTGTCAATGCATAAAAGTTGTTATTTTGAAAATTTAGGAAAATATGAAGGGTCAAGAAGAACAAAGTTGGTTTTGGACGTTTCAAAGGTAGTTTTGGAGTTGGAAATGTATAAAAGGAATTTTGAAGGCTCGAATGTTGTTGTTGAAGCAATATAGAAGTGAATTCCAATAGGCATTCAAACAATTTTATCAGATTCTCTGTGTTTTTTTGTTCTTTTTTTGTAGTGTACGGATCCATATAGGGTCCCATTGATCTGAATCTTGTGGTATAATGTGTTGATACGTATTAATCTTTAAATTCAATCATTTTGAGGGTCCTTAATTAGTTTAGTGAAAGAAATCTTTACTGTTCTTGACACTACCTGTGTAAACCAGCAAGGGATTGATTTGAGGTTTCATATGAAGAATTAGCCATTCCTCCTACTATGAAATTTGTTACTTAGATGAATGGCTTGTAACATGTTAGGTTAGGTGTTTACAGGTTTTTGGGGTCACAATAAAGTGGTTTGGTGCTTGGGAAGTGATACTTATGGCAGGGTAGAGCCATCTTTACGAGAAAATTGGGTAACTAAAACAGAGTTTTGAATGAAAGTTGATTGTATGGTCTTTGTGAGGGACTGGGGAGTTTTTTCAGATTATTTGTAACTAGTTTGAAGCTTTGGCAGAGTTTGGAAAGCCATGGAGATGAGTCTTTTACCAAAACCCTAGGTATTTGCTTGTAAATGGAGGGTTTGTTGGGACAGCATTAAAAAATCCTTAAATCTAGAAAAAAATCATTAATTTTGGTGTTTTTCCACATGTATTATGACTGATTGATGTTTTTTTGTGAAAGAAAGTTGAAAAAGAGGGACTTCCTTTGTAAAACAGGGCTAAAAGAGAAGCCTAGAGTAGGGTAAGGGTATTGGTTCTCCTACTTGGTCCAAAAGAGTCTTTGTTGATGTTGAGATATGTTGTGGAGGCCCTAAAAGGATATCTTATTTCATCTTTTATCTGGCAAGTGTTCTAGGAAGTTTGACTGAAAACTGGCCAAAACCGGGTTCCCATTGCTACAAGGAAAACATAGGTCAAATGGTGATTTTTGTGGAATTCAATGAATCTGTTTTAAGTGGTTGCTTGAAGCCATTTCATTTTCCATTGCTTGGATGTTGACAACCTTTGTGGGGGTCCTTGTTGAGTTTTGATGCTATTTTACAAGTTTGAAGTAATTGGAGAACTTGAGGGTGAGTTGATGTCTACCAAGTTGAGTTCATTGTGAAGAAGAGTTCTTTGTTTAAGTTTGGTTTCTTCCTTTATTGAATTTGGTCCTCACCTTAGCTCTGCATCAAAGGAAAAATATAAGCATGGTAAGTTTTATCCTTTATGGCTTGGTATGTATGAAGTTGTAGAGAAGTATAGTAACAATGTATATCATCTCATAAATTTTACAAGATATTTGATGGAGCTATCCATTCATGTCCAACATTTAAAACATTACTTCATATGAGTAATGTTAGTCATACCTTATATATAATGTGTTTTGTTTCTTGTTTATGTCTTGTTTGGTAAATATAAGTTTGTGTGTGTGTGTGTTCAATTGTAGTGTCCCTCCATTTCGGCCATCTTTGAATTTTGAGTAAGTTTGTTTATTGGTGTACTTAATAGTTTTGTTTAAAACAGTTAATTAAATTGAGAATTGTTTTGCTATGGTATTTTGAATGAATTTGGAATTTGGATAAGACTATTAATGTTCAATATAAGTCCACTCATCATCAATGCAAGGATCAAAAGGTATAATGATAGTAGTAGTGATATCATCGTTTTGAATTATAAAAAGATTAGCAATAAGGGTCATTGTATGATAGAATAAATGAATATCTACCAACCGAGGTACATTCAAACCATATTAATAATAGAAGAACGTTCATATTCATAAGTTTCCCTTTTGTATATGTCTACAGATATAATTGGGGATGGGTATTCGATTTCATAAAGTTCGATATTTAAATGACCCTTTGCCTGTTATAGCCGATTCTGAAGATTTCGATTTTATTTTGAAGATTTCGCTTTCTTTGGAATTCGATATGGTTATTGTTGTTGATATTCAATGTAAGTTTCGTTAAATGGCATCTGATTTTCAATTACTGATGTATTTGACTTTTGTACATTTAACGTTCATGTTATTATATATATATATATATATGTATTTGAGTGTTGGTTAATATTTTATATGTTGAAATATATATATAATTTGCCTTTGATAATGGATCCCATCTAACATATATTATATATATATTTATATATGTTGACTTATGAGGCGTATTTAAATGTGTATTTTTATTGGTAGTATGCAGTAAGTGGTGTCTCCACCATAATGTATGTTTTGTGACACTGTAGACAGTAGGTTGTAATAGTGTATTTACTGAAAATACAGATTTGTGAACAAATACATATATATTGTCATTTTATAATCTGTCATTTGTATAATATATTATTAGGTTGATTATAAAACATATGATTATATAGTTAAGGTGATACCATAGATATTCATAAACTTGTCTATAAGTACCTCATTAGTAAGATTTAGATGGCTAGGTTATACACGAATGGTTTATCTAGCTCTTTGTTTATTAAATGGTGAGACGCATGTTTTGATTTTGAAGGTCTTTTTCAATGGTGTCTTCTATTCACTTTTAATATATTTTGAGATTGTTAGATGTATGTTGGTATAGGTTTCTAAATGGTGTTGGTAATAAGATATGTTCATATAAATGTATACGTGTGTGTATTATAGTCATACAGGTAGAATTATATAAGCCTTATGATTATGATTATGTAGATAAACATAGTGGATATTAATTTAGAAAAGCAATAAATTGAGTTAGTAGTATTTTGTAATTGAAAGGATTTAGTTAAATGATTGCGTTGGATGATCTTTTAAATGTTCTAAGGTAAATATTTTATATGGGAAACATGCAAGAAAAGGGAGGCATGCAGGATGCGTGGAGAAGTGGGGAAAGGACGTCGGGAGGTAGTGGAGCCTGGCGTTACACCTGCCAACTGCATTTGCTGGAAAGTTTCTAAAGCCTTTTTAATAAATCAATTTTGGGGCAATTTTTGGGGGTATCGCATTTTCTATGAGACTACATTTCTCTGAGGCACTCTGTCAAACAGTTCTCGCACCTTGTCTGTGCGTCTACATTTCTTAGAGACATATTGTTAAACAGTTCATATGACTTGTCTATGTTGCTGCATTTCGCATTCAAGCCTTCACAGAAGCATTGTGAGTATTGATCAGTGTCTTCGGCTTCACAATGACGACCCCAACTCAGGCGAAACTCTTAGCTGCTCATCTTGAACAACACAAGATCGAAGAGGTAACAAATGATGGTATTCTGTTTTAACTATTTCTCCTTCTTAGTTAATCTCGTCCTTGAGATTCCACCTATTAAACTGTAGTAGATTGAGATCGATGGTCACTGGCTACCTTGGCAAATGAGTATTACCAAATGGGTATTTTCTTATATAACTATTTCTTTTGAGGACTCATCTTTTAGAATGAACCGCGTTTGGGAATAATTTATTCCTTTTGGATATTGTTCATTTATGGCCTTTAATCAGTTTTTTTCTCCATCAACTGAATTGAGTTCTTAAGCTGCTGCATAAATCCATTTTGTATATATCTCGCAATTGCTTCAGTCCTTGAGACGCATCTCCTTGCGGAATTCTGTCAAACAATACAAGAGCCTTGTATAAGCTTCTGCACTTTGTGTGCATGTCTCTGATGGCAGTAGCAACTGTAACATCTAATAAAAAGAGAATTTTCCCTTCATGCTCGATGGAAGTCCATACCCTGTTTTGGGAAAAAGCTCCCATTTTCGCGTGGGGAGAATGCTGGCAAAGGTTGTGGAGCATGGAGATACACCCGCCAGCGGCATTTGCTTAAAAGTTACTAAGCCTTTTCAACTAACCCATTTTGTGCATATCCTATAATCACTTCAGGCCCATGCGACCTCATTCTTTGAGGCATTCTGTCAACCAATTCACGTGCCTATGTTGTTGTGTCGTGCATGCATATACACCAGGGAAATTGCAATTGCATCATCTGACAGAAAATTTCCTTTTTGTTATGCTTTGTTGGATGTCCCTTCATTACTACTAGATTTCTGGTATGGTGCAAATTATTAGAGTGCAAGCCTATTTTTCAGATTGTTTCATTTATCACCACCAATAATCTCCACTAGAATGTTGTACCTGTTTAAATGATGGTAATGGTTCGCATCTTTCAGAACAATTTTTCTGGCAACAATCCTTACATTCCTTTCATGCACTTACACTCTTCACATGACTATCTTGAAATCCTCTTGGCGTAAGCCTGCCCCCTTTGGAATGTACAATGGGCGAAAGCTTCCTGTAATGCTATTTTGGCCTTTGACGAGAATGTAATTGCAGATTGCTAGACTTAGTATTTGTGTAATCAGACAAATACCTAAAACTTTAGAAACGTTTTTGTTTTACTGTTGATATACATTGTGTATTGTTCTAGTTTCCTTTAATTCCTTCGCCCTTACCTGCATCCCTTATGCTTAAATGGAAGGAGGGGAATCGGCTTCATGCCATACTTTTTAGAGTGATTTCTGTTATCTAATATGAAGTATTGATATGTAGGAAAAACCTTAATCCTTGACTGTGGCATGAGAAACTATGGTAAAACTGAATATATATATATATTGTGTTGTATTTTAATCTTCCATTTTGGCAATAGCATTTTGTTTAGTAATATATATATATATATATATATGAAAGAGTTCAACTGGAATTGCTACTGTATGGTAACTCGTAGATGAAACCAGTAGTTAGATAGAATATATATACATATATATGTATATAGTTATATATATGTATGGATATGTTTGTAAATGTAGTAATCGGTTCAAGAAATCACTTTTTTTTTACTTTTTTATGGTTTTGTGAGAGGGAAATCCTTTATATGTAATTTGAAGATTAAGAGTATGAACGTATTGAAAAAAAAACTATATAAGAAAGGGGATAAATGATGTCTTGATAAGTGAAGGAATTATTAAATTTAATATTATATGGTATTTCATATAGGATTAAACCTAAAAACATTTTGATTAAAGTATTAAACACCTTGATATAATTAAGAAAGTTGTTTATTTTAGAAGCCTTACCTTGGGTATGAAAATCAATAAGTATTTTGTCGACATTTAGAGGATTTGAATTCACCTTCTATTTGACTTTAATAATCCTCTTCAAGAGAATATCTAATGGAATGTTATTTTGAATTGAGAATAACTAGAAGGATATCTAGGCTTGATATTCATACATGGTCTTGTTTAGGTTTTGGAATGGGTCTTGACATTAGTAGAAGCATAGGTAAGGAAAAGCCCTTAATTCATGTGTTTATCATAAAAGAAATTAGTATTATAATATAAGATACTTTTAAAGTAATCAGGTTGTATGTTCTCCCATGTTAAATGAGATGGTAAATGATTTAGATTGCTCTCTATTAGTTAATTAGTAAGTGAACGTTAGTTATTTTTATAATGATCTAATAGTTGATTAATAGTTTGTCATGGGAATTTGGATATTATAGTAGTATATTAAAGTTACAAGTTTTATTTAATTAATTGACTCATGAATATTTTGAAAAAAGTAATTTAATAATATTAGAAGGATTACATCACGAAATTATGATTAATAACAATCTGTTTTTAGACATACTTAGATACGTACAAGAGTTGTATAAACCCTTTAGTGGTTTTAATAATGTTAGTGGTTATGTTAGTTTTATTTTGGTATTTGGAAAGATTAAAGTTTATTTAATTAAATAGAACCAAATGATAGCTTAAGGTATACGGTATTATAAGGGAGTTAGTAGCATAAACGGAGTTTGAAATTGTATAAATTAAATATTTTATTTCTCTAAAATTGTGTTTATTTCATAAAGGAAATCAGCATTTAAGATAGAGTTGTGATAGTAATATCGATGTCTTTAATAGTTGGATATTTATCTATTGGTTTGTATAACTTTCAAGGATTAGTTGAATTAGCGATCATCACAAGTAATTAGAGTTTCGCCAAATGTAGTGGTAGGGTACACCATAAACTATCCTTGTGAACTTTACTTTCGCATAACCATTAAAGCATCATTGTAAAGTGAAACTTCAATACTAGGGTTTTGGAATGATTGCTTCATGGATGATAGAGTTATCTTGAAATATCAGTGTAAAACTTTTAATTTGATTGAGTAAATAATTTATTTTAACGTCAAACTCATTTGCAATCTTTAGTTTGAGATCATGGATGAAATGTTAATGCTTGTTTGATTTCACATCATGTCTCTCTTGGATGTACTGTGAATTGACTTTGCTATTGGTTATTGTGTTCGATCTTGTATGAAGATGATAATCTTTTAAAAGTGTTGGCTTCTATTTTCGTTGTGTTTGTTGAATTGGTTAAAGTTGGTTTGAGCCAAATTGTTAGTTGTTAGGGTATCATGTGTGGAGAAAATTGAGGTCTCCCTTGGATGCCCTATTGGCTAAGTTTACTGTTGGTAATTGTAGTTGATTATGTTAGCCTTGAGTGAGTTTGAGGATCTCATTATGATAATGCCTCATTTACACTTGTCGTTTTGTGACTATGGATGTTATATAGTCATTTTGTGGTTCCATGATGTGAGTCTTTCTTTGGTGTTGATTCTGATTGAGGATACTTTATGTAATGACTTTCTTGTAGTGGTTGGGAACCCAAAGTGTCAAGTTACCTTCAGTAGGATTTTGTGGATATTCGATGTTTTTAGGCTTCCAGAGGCAATATAGAAACTCGATTTATATTAATTTTGCATGGTTGGACCTCTGTGTTTCATTAATCTTATTTCGAATTTTGAGCTTGTGCTCGTGTTACCTTGTACCATGGTGTTGACTTTTGATATGGATTTTGGGCGAGAAGGTTCATGCCTCGCATACGTACTTGGTTCTCGTGATTTTAGTGCTTCGTTGTTTTGGTACACCCCTTGATGTCATGAGGGTTTTATTTTGATGCTACTAGGGAGAGTGGCTCTTCATGGGGGCTAGCGCACAAAGGGGAAGCCTGGATAACCCATGGAAGATTTTGTGTAATAAGTGATAACCTAATATAATTAAAAAATGGGTATGGGTAAGTTCACACTAAATAAGATAATTAAGATGCCTCACCCATGTCGTTAGTGCTTTCGCAGACTAAGGATGGGCTGAGAAGGCCATGGTCAGCAAGATCATAGTTACCTTGTCCTCATGAAAGGTTAGTGGTCCCGCATGTGTCACCCTATGGGGTTGGCGCCTAGTGAGAGACAACCAAGATAACCATAGATGGGGGTCGACGCCTAGTGAGAGGCAGCCAGGATAACCCACGTTAAGGCCATGTGATGAAACTCTTCCTATAGTATCCCTTGTTACTCTTTTGCCTTGCAAGCCTCTATAAGTAGCCTTTTGATATTCTTGTTAATCATGTTTCTTGTTACTTTTGTGTTGTTGAGTTTTGTTGCCTTTTGTTTGACTGTCCTTGGTTGTGGGTCTTTCTTGTCATCTCCTAGCATGGGGAGTGGGCCTTTGGGTCTACGTGGTTGGGTGGAACATGCTTTGCACCCCATTGGGTTCCCAGTCAGAGTTCGCGATGTGCAGAGTTCGTGTCATTACAGAGGATCCAAAGCTTCACCATAGCTTAGTTGTACCATGATCATTTATGTATCATTCTTGTATTTGGTGTATCATTTCCACTTTGTGTCAGGATGCACCAATGTGCATATGTACTCCTGAAACGATGTAATGTACTCTTGAAATGGATGTAATGTATTATTTTACCTTTGTAGCCCTTATGTGATTAATGTTTCGAGGTAGCCGTTATTTGATATGTTCTATCTGTGGAAATATGCTCCATTGATTTCACATGATGATTGTATGATTATGGTTATTATGAATAAGTTAATCTTGCTTATGTTGAGTTATCATCTGTGGATGTTTCTTAATTGATGGATTATTATGGATGTATGATTATTGTAAGCATATACTATATCATGTTTTATAATGTAATCTTGGAATTTTTTCATTATCGTTATGGTATGAGTTTAGGTTTCATAATGTTGTCCCGTGTAGCCCAGAGGACGTAGTTGATATTGTAAAATTTGTATGATTGTCTTATATGTAATGTAAGTTCATGTTCATCTGATGTAATATTCTTCTTTCAAAAAAAAAATTGTGAGGTAATTTGTTAGTTTTTGTTGTCCTTTGGGGTTCGCACGGCGAGGCGTTACATCAATCATGACCCTTGTTTGTTATGTTGAAGTGTGTTTATCCCATTTGATTTTGATCCATCTTCTAGTTTTCTCCTGATGATAGTTTAATTTTCATTGTGTCTACAAGAGACACACTTCCCCAACCAGAGCCTATTAGGTCTCAATCCTATAGGGCCAAACTTACTTGAGTCCTAGTTTCTTTTTACACTTATACCTTATTTTTCCCATAACATTAATTGATTTGAGAAATATTTTTATGGGTCTTCAATTATCAATTTTTCCTTAGTGTTTCCATTTTCATCCCCTATATATGCCCCTCATGTGTTAGAATTTGTGAAAAGCCAAGAAAATTCTAAATGGGGGTGTTTTGGATCATTTTTCTAAATCTCGAGACAATTTGTCAAACTTTTGGACTTCCCCTTATTAGAGTACCTTTTTCATTGAACCTCCAAAACCTTGGTCATTTACATTAAATCATTTTTACATCAAATTTCAGACCTTCTCTTACCTAAGTATTTGGTATTCCTTACTCCCAATCCCTGAACCTCAACCATTTTCCTTAAAGTCCCTTTTGAAATCAAAATTTTTAGCCTTCCCTTCTCTTGAGTACCCATTCTTCAGTCTATTTGATTCCCAATCCTTGAACTTCAAAACTGTCACCCTTGATGTCTAGGTTTGACACTAAAAAATCCTTTTGAGTCCTTTCTATGCCCCCCTCATTTTCTTCACAAGTAAAAATGGCTAGGAAAGAGAATTTTTAAAGTTTAATTTTTTAGTTTCAAAGTTCTCCATCTCAACATACCTTTCACCTATTCCCCACTCTTTCTCTTATCCTTTTTGGAGTTTCAACATTCCCCTTAATCGGGTACCTCATAATGATTATCCTTGACTCTCGACTCCTAAGTCAATATTTTCACTAAATAACTTCATCAAAGTTGGAGTTGTGACCTTTCTTCTACTTATGGGTATATTATTGGTCATTCTTGGAATTCAAACTCCATCATTTCCTTATACATTGTTTTACAACCAAATTTTCACTCATCTCCTTACCTACGTACTTCTTCCTAAACATATCTACATCTTGACACCCAATAAATTCCCTTCATACATCCCATCATAGTTGAATTAGTGAGCATACCTTTAATCTATTACAAGGAATGAATCATCCTCAAACCTTGATCCCTAACACTTTCCACTATCTTGTCTCATTGGAATTACAAGTTCATTAAACTTTCCTCAATTTCCTTAGTTCTCAACCCTTGATCCTTGATAGTGGCATGAGTCATGAAGTATCTCTAACCCCTGATGTCCAAAACTCTCATGCTTTTCATTATTTCCTCCCACCTACCTCACTGTATGTCCCAAAATAGGATTGATGACCAAATTTGATGTTACATCTTATAGAAATAGCTATCCATCATAATGGCACACATTCACATGTAGTTTCAACAGTGAAAAGAGGAAAATGACCCAAAGCACCATAAATGAACTAATGAAGATCTACAACTATTGGATCATATTTGTTCATACCCATAAATAAATATTTATTCTAAAGGTGTGGATTCAAAGGGAATAACGAATAAAGGTGGTATCTCCAAGCCATTACTTTGGCATATTTTGTACACTTTTTTTTCCTTGTTCACTTGGATCAATAGATGTTATTAATACTTAAAATGATCACGATCATGAAAGTATGCATTTCCTCATTTTCAAGTGTCTCTAGATATCTTGAAGAGGTTATTTTTATATGTGGGTATTAATGTAATGATTCCATAGGAGTGGGTGATCTTTCTAAAGAAAAAAAAATTATGTTTCTTTTCCAAGGATCACATAGCCAAGTTGAAAATCTATAAATATAAGTTTTCTCTTCATTCTAAGGGTTGTTTGTTTCTTGTTTTCACATAATAGAAGTGCAAAGAGTGTTCTAGGGTTTCAAATCTGTTAGTTAAATTTTCATTAGGGTAGTGTATTATAGAAGTTTCAAAAAGGTAGTTTTTGAAATAAATATTTGTAATCGTGTCTCATTGGCTAGTTGAAATTTTGGAATATTTCTCGATAAAAAGGTGTGACAAACCTTAATTTTTGTGAAGTTTTCTCTCATCACATTTGTTAGTGCAATTTTAAAACAAATTTTATAAGTGATAATGCATTGCAACTTACTCTTTGTAATGGTATTTTTCTTGTTATAGATGAATATTTATGAGTTTGATGAAGAATTATTAAGTGGATGTGGTTGTTAAATATCATATCTTTGTTATTATTCTTTTTTTTTAATTTCTTATGGTTGAATGTGACTTTATAACCCAAATAAGGTATTGGTCTTGAAAACATTGACCCTCCATATACATTGAAATTGAAAAAATCATTTACCAATAGTTGAAGGAGTAGAGTAAGATTTACACATGGTGTTCATGGTTTAGTAATACAAACTAGAGACAAATCTCAAGCAAACCAAAGCTAATAAATCATCAAAGAATCATGTCATGTAAGTTTGTACATTGTTAGTGGGTAGAAAATGTTAAATTAAATCATCTTAATCGATATAGTACTGATATTATTTATAGGTGTGATGTCACTTTTCCCCTTATAGTTATCAAGTATTAGCAGTGGATTTAATATAATAAATATTAAAGTTAATATAATAAATATTAAAGTTAATATAATAAATATTAAAGTTAATATAATTTATAATATGTAATATTATCAAAATAAATATAAATAATTAATGTAAGCTACAAACATGTGACAATTAAATAATCAACATAGTAAATGGAATAACAACTCCACATAGATTAATCATATTAACATCAAATCATATAGATAATATTCCTAATATTATTAAATCAATGGTTCTCAATACTTATCTTAAATTCATGGAAAGGTTTCTATCCAGCACTTAGAGGAAATTTGGCAATCAGAGGAATGGTTATGGACCTACGTTGTTTCCCAACACAAACACCCCTAGAGGAACCGATTCTTGCACAGAAACAACCTGTCTTTACGAAATAAACACAGCCCTAGCCAGGACACTCTTAGGTGTATGTTGTACCCCAATTTGGACACACCCATGTGTGCCCCTTCTCCAAATGTTTAAATTCCCACCTATACCCTAACCTTCACTCCTTTGTGCCCTTTTTGTTCCTCTTTCCTTTTTCTCTTCTTTCCTTGAATGTTCTCCATCCTTAAATGTTTATCACAAGCCTCACATGAATTATTTATATATCCTTTTAAGGGGTGGTTTCCAAACCATCACACCCTTTCACAAAAGGTTTCCTTTTAATAATTATTTAAATAAATAATTATTCTCTTTTTTTATACATATTCTTTATTAATCTCTCTTTTAACCAAAGGATCAGAATATCCCTTATTTTTCATCTCCCTTTTAAATTTAAAGGGTTATTTCATAGATTTCTCTTCTTTTGGGGAAAAAGTCACATAACAATAGGCGTATTTGCAAGCTAATTATTAGCTATATAATAGGCATAATGCAACTAGTTGATCTTGACCTAGTGACAAATATAGAGTTCAATTGTACATCTAAGTATAACTATTGATTATTTCAATCTTGCTATATTTTAACTAATTTAAAAACCTATTAAGAATACTTCTAGGAATATCCTCTTCAGATTATCTATGTCCAAAGTTTTAGAGAGTCTACCCACTCTAGTTTTTTGGCCTTAAACCTTCCTCAATATTTTGATGAACCCTTGTTTTTCCTTCTTTACTACAGATCCCTAGCCATGAAGGTAAGAAACATTCTAAGATTATGGACCTTCAATTTTGGGACCTAACACCAACTTAGTTCACTAATTCCAAAAACATGTTAAAACCTCTTATAGTTGAATGTGCACCCTGTACAACATTCAACCATCATGTTGTGTAACATTGCTAACTTTGTAGCTTGTGTAACATTATGAAACATCATGTGATAGAAATCATTGGGTCAAGATTCATGTTCACTACAAGTCACGCCCTTGGAAACACTAGTCCATGTAGGCATTAGTGATTTTTAAGTGGTGAATTGTTGAAATTATGGCTTCCATTGTTGGAAAATAGGACGAACTCTAAAGGGGACTGAACTGCCACATTTTTTTGAAAAATTTAGTTTGGTGCTAATCAAATTGCCCAAGCATTTCTTATTAAACCCTTAAATTAAGTTTTCACCAAAATAAACAATTTATTCTTGGAGCCTAATCACCAATAGTTTACATTATTATTACAAATCATAATCATATTTACCATTAATATTAAACATTCCCACTTATTTTGGGGGCTATATTACAATTATTATTAAATATCATCTTGCTTTTGGGTCCATATTTTCTTTTAAATTGTATAAATCAAATTTTAAAGTGTTATCCCTTTCTCTCCTTTATTATTATGGCCTCTTAAACCTAGGGCATATAGGGCATAAAATTTGATGATTACAAAGGATCCAAGGATCACAGAGTTCATGTATTGATATTATTTTTCAAAGTTTTATTTTATTTATTATATGTGATTAGGTATTCACTTTATATAATGCTTGCAATGATTTTTTTTATTAAATTCAACCCAAGAGATTCTATGTATATAATCATATGCTTTACTCTCCTATTCTATCCAAATAATAAGTAGGACCATCTATAGCTCTTATAACAAATGCAACTTAGACTTTCTATTGACCCATGTGGGACTATGGGTGTCAAGAATTGGTGAGGGCTAAGACCCCTATATAGTACATATTTTATATAATTTAAATGTGTGAAGTAATAGGCCATCCATTTCCCACTCTTGATGTTAACTATAATTTAACAATGATGATTTGATTATGTGAGTTTATAAGCACATGTTGAGAAAAAAAAATTAGCCAAAAAATTATTTTGGGTTGTGTGATTAATGGCCCAAAATAAATTTTGAGTTGAGTACACCATTTTCTTGACTTGTGCTTATAGACTCACAATATCAAATAAAAATTGTCAAATTATAGTGAAAATAAATGGTAGGAATCATATTTTAGTGCCTTTTTTAAATGGTGTTGTGTTTTTAAAATGCTTATTTTGTGTGTGGTCCAATGCCTTCTCGATAAGCCAATAATAGCATGGTGTGATGGTTAAGTTGTTGTGTTGTTATTCTTTCCATCAAAGTTCAAACCCCATTGGGGTGTAATTGTTGATAATTTATAGTGGGGATGAGGTCCCCCGTTTGTGACCTCACTGGTTCATAGCTCCGAGTCAAAAACGTTTATTCCTTAATACAAAAATGCCTTCTCGATAAAGGATTTATGCTTGAAATTGAGGGTATCTACCCCTTGACCTTGCCTATATCTCAATGGGAGTCTGTCAAGGCCATTGTCCCCAAAATCCACAAGGGGAACTTCCCCTTGACCTATTGGTGATTATCTCCCTCAAGCCCCTACTTTGATATTACAAACAGAATTGGGGGAACAACACTGACAAAAACATTTGTTTAAAGGAAGGATTCCCCATAGTAGTTAATTCCCTTAGCTAGTATAAAGACAATTAAATATCATAATCTTTTCTTTTAATTGTAGAAACATTACCACCAAGTAATAAATAATAGAAGTTACATAAAACAACCATGCTAATAATCAATTTTCATTTAATTCACAATCACAACATATATACCTATATATATTTAATTAAAGTCCACTGTTGTCATACTGAATTGATATATTCAAATACATCAACATAAACAAAATACTATATATACATACATATATATAATCCCCAAATAATCATTCAATAAAGGATACGGCCAGCAAATCTGTTAAACATAGATTTAAAAAAAGTTAGCAAAAAATCTGACATACCTCATCGACATACACATACGCCAAATGAGAAGTCAGGAAAACTAAAGCGAAAGGAGAGAGTAAGAGGGTGCGCAACTCACCCCACAAGAGCTCAAAAGCTAATACCAAAAAGGGAGGACAAGCTTCCATAACCACAATGCAACCAAATTCATCTCCAAGTTCGTTGCAAGAGAGATTATTCAGAGAGATTTGAACCATTACCATCATTTACAAAATAACGACATAACAAAACAGCAGGTATAAGCCAAGCAACAAAAATCATAGGCATTGAATGATCAAACTCCTACACTGCACGCCATGAAAAAGACTGACTACGCCTAAGATCAGCCTTCTAAACTCTATAGTTCCTAAAAAAAACACTTTTATGTTTTAAGGTTGCATTCTATTGGCAGCGATATCCACATTTGCAGTTGAATCATCGATTACTAATATAAGATGTTTCCACTAAATGAAACGCAGCCTTCACTAATATCTTATGCCAGCTTATTCCTATCGTTTTCCCAAATGCAAGCGAACAAAATGAATGCAAATAAATTGATTTCAATTACAGCCTATTGATCATTATACTAAACTTATATCATGCTCCACTGAATAACAAAACTAGCAATATCGAGGAGATGCGAATTCCTAACCAGCAGAATATAGTAGTCAGGAACAACTTGTAGCCACTAACATTACAATGCCAACTCAGGTGAAAATAAGTCAAACCAAGGGAGATACATCTTTGAATGCAAAGTAAAAGGACTAAGGAGTTTGCGGACTAAGAGAGAATCGAATGCAATCAAGAAATAGTGATATACAATTCAGTGCATTGCGTTTTCCCAACAAGGATGGAATTTACCACACAAATCAAGTAACCTATGTAGGGCGTCAGACTCCATGTATAGAGGAGTTGTTTCCTAAGTACCACGCGGAATAGTGCAAGGAGAAGCGACGCCCATAGCAAAGAATGTGCATATCAAATACCACCCAAAGACATATCTACAGAATACTAGAGATAGGCCGACTTAAATAATCCAACATCAAAAGGAAGACAATAGAAATATCTGCCACTACTCAGAAGTATATGCAACTTAATGAAGGACCCAAAAAAAAAGTAATACCAAGGAGTTCTATGCTCATCTAAGGAAAGAAATGACCTATTCCTTCATTGCGGGAAAATTTTAGCATACATTTTAAGTTACCACTTCCTTTGGATGCAAACAGGAATACGAGAACATGAAGGAGTGCCACTCAACAAAACCAGCAAATACACTACTTTCTAAAGCTTGCATGGTAATCAACGAAACAACTTAGATTAAGACCCTAACCTGGTAAGGATTGCAAGGAAACTCTCAGAATCTTTAAATTAATGAAACACTTTGCAACACATCCTACGCTGTAAGCTTTGCTTGCGTTCTAGGTGCGCACAGCCACGCAAGTTTGGCGGATTAGGGTTGCACCTACTTCACACCTTCGCAACCCTTATTGCATTACATATAAAGTTGTTCATCAGGAGTGCATGTTTGACCTTCATGCTCGTAATCGCTATCCTGGGGACCACACAAACCTTATTACTAGGATGCCAGTTAAACCTCTGGTGCCTCCTCCTCAGCTGCACAGCCAGAATCCTCGCTTAAACCTCTCTTTTTTCCCCCAAAAAACCATAATGTGAACCCCCCAAGAATCAGATGTACTAGGAAGATATGCATGCAGAATGAGGACGCAAAGAGAGACACGCGAACTGTTTGAAAGAATGTGGTTGCTTATGCAAGACACATGAACTGTTTGACAGAATGTGGTTGCTTATACAAGATACCTGAACTTGGAAGGAATGTCTTGAAGGAAGGTGGAGGGTACATGTATAAATATTTTAGAAGCTTTATAGGTTTCATTTATTAATTATACTAACATTAATCTCATCATTAAAGTTAGCTTATTTTTCCATGCATCATTTTAATAATGGAAAGTTCTATATTTATTTTTACTCAAAAATAAATAAATAAATAAAATATAACATTCTCATAATAATTTAATTATTTATTAATAGCCATATAATTTATATTATATTAATTTCCAAATTTATTTTAATTATTAATTCATTTGAATTACCATGGCAAAACAATTCTCAATTTAAATAATTGTTTTAAGCAAAGCTATTAAGTACACCATTAAACAAACTTACTCGGAATCCAAAGACGGTCAAAACGGAGGGACACTACACAATGCATAAACTCAAACTAAACCTACGCTAACAACAAAGAACAATGGAATATAAAGCATAACTACAAGAACAATCTCACCAAACATCTATGTAATTCCATGAATAACCTCGATTGCACTTCTCCATTTCGTCGTTGTATGATTCTTTCCCTCAGATTTCTCTTGAGTGTGCAATTATAGCCTCATGATAGTGTTAATAGCAAAACATCGAAGATTAAGAAAGTTGCTTCCAAAACTCATAAGATTTCGGGAGGAGTAATAATGATGAAGGTAAAGTCAATTTATAGAAAATTAATTTTTGAATGACAGGCTCAGATTAAAAGATAAATCGACGATTAAGATTGAAAGATGTGATATGCATTCAAAGTAGGGTTGAATTAGTGCGAGTTAAAAAGCATAAATGGTGGAGATTAAATTAAATAATAATTTAATCTTTAGTTAAGACTGTTTGAAACTCAAAAGAATAAAGTTTGCATGTAAAGATAAAGATTGTCGAAGACAGATGATGAGAATAAATTAATTAAACAATTAAATTTATTTAATTAGTAAATGTTTGCACGTAGAAGATATGAATAAATCTAGATAACTAAATGATTAAACCAGAAAGTTTGTTCGTCAAAATAATCAGATATTAAATCGGCAGATAACTGACTGATCTAATTAAATCTAGACTTAAGTGGTAAATGACTAATTAGATAACAAAGATATTATCTAATTATAGAGGAATATGCCAAGAATAAACCTTTTATGAATTAAATAATAATTTAATTCAACATTGAAGATTTTAGGATTAAAATAAATAAAGATTTATTTAATTAAAGATAGAAAAGGCTAAAGAATAATTAAATAATTAAAGTGATTATTTAATTATAGTCAAAAGTGTGGTTTGAATTAATTAAATAATTCAAAAATGGTTATTTAATAGAGGATAGATTTAATTAGCGACATAAATAAATAAATAATATTTGTTTAATTAATTAAGAAAGAATAAAGGTAAGAATGAATTAATTAAATAATTAAATTTATTTGATTAATAGAGGACAAATTAGTTTAGAAAATAATTAAACAATTAACATTATTTAATTATGAAAATGAAGATTAGAATTATGATGAAAATTAGAGTCACAAGCTTAAGACATTTTTTAGTGTCTACAGTTTTCCCCTCTTTGACATAATGTCATTTCGGTGTTTGTGTCGAAGAATAAAAAAATAACATTCCACAGTCATGCCCCAATGTAAGGGTATGCCCCCTCGAGAAAAGTGACAAAGTTTTGAAAAATTCAAAAAAAAAATGGAAATTATCCCGATTAGGTAATTTGATAGCTAGAAGTTCGATGGTGGCGACAGAAATTAGTTTTGGCGAGGTTTGGTATGTGAAATGATCATTGGAAGTGTGAAAATAGTGCGGCCAGTACAAAGGTGTAAGAGAAAACCCTCCAAAACCCTAGGTATAAATAGGAAATGGGTGAAAAATGAGTTCATTTGCACCCTTCAAGTTTGAAAAAACATTATTTTTGCTCTAGAGCTATTCAGCAGAATGTCACCTATTCCATACACAAAGCATCGTGGATATCGCATAAGGACTTTCTAATGGCCATCCAACATAGGACCCCTGATACGTACCCCAAAACTGACCTTTGACTTGTCAATTTTCACGCATTTCTAGGTCATTAAACTTTATTTTTCAAATGCATCATTTCGAGTTCAACTCATATGGGTTCATATGCAATGCATATGCTCGTGATACAATGCATATGTAAAAACACGTCTAGGCTCATTTTTTGTTTTAATTTAGTTCAACGCATTTGTTTTATTGTGCAACACATGTGATATAGCGAATCACATTTGCATGGTACAGTGTCGTGTTTGTTTTACTGCATCGCATTTGATATTCTTCTCACGCATATGTCTGATTAGTTGCATTTTAACAATGGTATGATGCATATGTAGTGTTGTGACACATTTTCCAGATGGAATGACGCATTTGAATTTATGAAACTTATTTGCAATAATGAATGACGCATTTGCTTTGTGCAACACATTTGATAATGAAACGACGCATTTTCCAAGAATTTTTTTTTGAAATTTTATGGTGTAAAAGTTGGCTTTGTATGTCTGACATAAGGTTTATGAATTTGTAGGTTGTTTTGGATCCTATATATACCTGAGAGTCAAGGCCGATGACATACAATTTGTGGGACCAACTATGCAATGCAGAGAGACAGGCGATTTGGCATCTTGGACTAAATCATGTGACATTTATGCCCACTATTTAGGCAAACCGAGGCATGCTCATCATACTGTGTGAGCAATGGCACTTAGAGACTTTCGCTTTTCATTTACCTATAGGAGAGGTGACCGTTACAATAGAGGATGTCTATAGGATACTTTGGTTACCGATCAAGGGTGAGAGGGTTTGTTATGATACCCAAAGGTGTTACAGCGAGATCACTCGTTATTATGAGCATGAGGACGTCAAACAACTCAGTATCGAGCATTATGAGATCAGATGGCACGTACTAGTATATAGATATGAGTGGATAGATTATCTATTGTGTATGTCGATTGGTGGGGTCATGCTACCAGACTATCGAGGGCATGGGTTTCCTATGGGTTGGGGGGAGATGTTGGTAGGGATGTTGGAAAGGCAGGTTGTATATGCATGGGGCCCTTGTCTTCTAGTGATGTTATACTTTCATTTGCACAACATAGCTTACAGGGAGGCATAGTCTATGAGCTGTGGGACCACATTATTGATGATATGGGCATGGGAGCACATTGTTATTTTTCAGCCACCTGTTGTATATGAGTTAGATGATAGATCTCTGTATGTGTTTCGATATGCTAGCACCATCACTTAGACTCATGTTGGGGACACTGGATACTGGAGGCATGCTATTAACACCCTTGTTCAGTTTATATAGAGGTCGTACATGGACTGTGCATAGTGGTAGGACGAGCATTGGCACCTGCCTTTCTTCCTACAGACATGATTTTTTATTGGGAGGATTGTTTCAAGAGTTCATATCATTAAGAGACACCTACCAGACAGAGTGTTGTGGCAGTTTGGTGAGGTTCAGGATGTGTCGTAGGGTCGAGCTGAGTTTGCGAGACCTTCGATGGAGGTTCCTCTTTGGGGGGCATAGATTCTTGTAGCAATAGTGGAGGCAAGCATAGATGCACTACAGCCTGTTCAGTGGGGATGGAGGAGTGGAGTTGCGGATCTAGGGACAACAGTGGCATACGACACCTGGTGGGCACAACATAGGCCTGTGTCATATATAGATCCTAATCAGCCAATGCTCGTAGAGCATCGAGAGACAGGCCCATGAGGTCGGCGTGGTGGCAAGGGAGGTGGTAGAGGTGGTAGAGGTGATGGAGGTGATGGGAGAGGAGGAGGTGGGAGGGGTGGTTGACGGGATCAACAAGGTGGTGGAGGTTGAGGTAGAGATCTATCACCCATCCGTGAGGATGAGGGAGAGGGAGAGGATGTACCTATGTTGGAGGTTGGTGGAGGAGAGGAGGTCATCGCAAAGGAGTCCATTGGGGAGGAACATGTTGTAGACGAGGCAGTTGGGGAGGAGGTCGTCAGGGAGTAGGTCATTGGGGAGGAGGCCGAGATGGATGTCCTTAGTCTACTATGGGTAGGATACAAGGACATAGATGATGATTTTCTAGAGGAGGAGATGGGGGATCACGAGAGGGAGCTTCGAGATAGGATTGTTGAGGAGTGGGATGTTGAGGAGTGGGATGTTGATGAGGGAGAGAGGCCACGGTGGGAGGAGGAGGGTCCCATTGATCAATGTATGGCCAATTTAAAGGCTAGGGTTGAGGCCTTGGAGGAGCAGATTAGAGTGGTGGTTGCTAAGAGATATGAGATACAAATGGAGAGAGATAGCACCTATTTAGAGAAATATCAGGTGGTGGCGCAGAGGCAGGAGACCAAGCAACGATTTCAGGAGTTTACCACTCATTGCACTAGACCGGCTGCAACTTTCGCTCGTGAGTTGGTTAGGGTTGGTGATAGAGAGAGATATTACAGAGATTTGTATGAGCAGGAGGTGTCTCCTAAGAGAAGAGCTCCCACTTATTCGTAGGCCCATAGCAGTAGTTCACATAGCAGGCCTTCCCATAGCAGATCTGAGAGCATTGGTGGTGTCATAGGACCTTACAGGATAGGACCATATGATAGGCCTCCTTCTTCACAGCGATCATTGGTGGCAATTTATATGATATGCATTCTTTATATGATTATGTAGTTTTTAATTTGACATGCAGTCTTCTATTTATGCATGTGTTATGGATGCTAATGTTTACTTTATGATGTTGATGCAGCCTATGATGTTATGTTGATTCTATATGATGATGAATGTATTTACTTTTTGGTATTATGGATATCATGTATGCATTTATGATTATGAGATGCAATGTGATTTATGTATTTATAGTGCCATGTGAATGTTTTTATTGTGATAATATGCTATACAGTTTATGATGGTGAATACATGTTATGTCATGGATTCCTAGATGCAATGGATGTCTATATTTTTTTGTTTTCAAATGTTGCATATATGTATGATTTAATATGTATATATGTATATATGTATGGCAATGTCCAAATGATGTTTTTAACATGAATGCATATGTAGGATGCTTTATTTTTATTTTTTTTGTATGTCACAGGACTCTGTCATAATGCAAGAAAGAAGAAATGTTAGTGCGAAAAAGATGAATAGTAACATAAAAGACATGGATGTTAGTACTAGAAATCTTCAATGTTTTGTTGAAACATAATAGGCCTTGCATTAAATCATAATTGGACGCTAAATGATACAAATGGACAACAAACACCATGATATGAGATAGACCAAGGTGTGCAAGGTCATCCACCTACTAAAATAGACAGTCACAAACAAGGAATTTCCTAACTCATACTATGGGAAAAGTTGCCCCAGTCTTTTTGTCAAGACAAACCACAAACAACAATCAAATAAAAGACGAGTCATGAGACATCATTGCTCCTCTAAGTCCTTCATGGGACATCCTCGAGGAAGCTAGTAACCTGACTCAAAGACAAAGCCAAAAGACAGTCAACAAATAGCGATCAAAGAAAAAAGAGTCCAAAGACATCCTTACTTCTCTAAATCCTTCATGGGACATCCTCAAGAAAGCTAGTAACCGGACTCGAAGTCAAATCTAAATGAAAAGATAAGACAAAACAAGCCATAATGTCAACAGCCAAAAAATATTTGCCAAAATTTGATCTATTTGTTGTTTAATTATCTAGAGGATTGATAAGATGAATGTTTGATAAAGCCTGGTTTCAGGAATGACACATACCGTATAAGACGTTGAGTCTAGTTTCGATCATCTGACTATCTGTATAAGGCAATGACTAAGCCTAGTTTCAGAAAGACACGTACTGTATAAGACGTTGAGTCTGATTTCGATCATGTGACCACCTGTATAAGAAAATGATGATTGTTTGACTAAATGATCATGTCTGTTTTCAAGGACATATCCTGTATAAGACATAGGTTGATTGTTTTGGTTATTGCTTTGGAAATTTGTTTGATTTGACTTGATGACCTTGTTGACTTGTTTGTCTTATTGATGCATGACTTGTCTTGATGTTTTAACAATTGTTTGTGTTTGATGACAATGTTTGACTTATTTTGACTGACACAACGAACCCTAAAGGACTAGCCTAGTGCAGCCTCGGGGGATCATCGATTGATGGCCTTGCCTACATTATACATGTAGAGACCTCGTAGTTCAACCTAGACTTTGACTGACAAGACTGACTAAAAAAATATTTGACTTATCTAAAGATATTCGATGTGTGTGATAGTGAATGTGATGAACCCTAATTGACTGACCTAGTGCGCCCTTAGGGACTAATCAATTGATGGCCTTGCCTACATTATACATGCAGAGACCTCATAGTTCGGCACGACCATTGAATTTGTCTTATAGACAAAGGACTGAGTCATGATTTTATACAGGTTAACCACATCAGCAGATGGCCTTTCCTATGTCTAGTTGCAGAGGCAACGTATTCAACAATGACAAAGAATGACTGATGCAACTAACTCTAACTCTATTTTTGGATTTTTGAAAGTTTTGATTTTTTTGTCTTTTTGAAGTTTTTATGATGTTTTTGGATTTTTTCAGGACATTTTGTGTTGTTTTTGGATTTTTTTAGGACATTTTTTGTTGTTTTTGGATTTTTCGATGGTTTTACGCCGTCATAATAGCCATTGTAAGAGCCAAATGCCATAAGTCAAGTGCCTGCCCCCAATTAGGTATAAGACCAATTTATTATGAATAGGATGGAATGGGGATGCAAAGTGTGCTCGATGTCAATTGTTCCAAGTTATGGAAAGGACAACCATTTATTATGAGTGGTATGTATAGGTGGTGAATAGGAAAGATAGGTGATATGACCGAAATGTCAGGTTGGAATGATGGTAGACAAAGAAGCAGTGTCAACTACACATGGTGCCTGTTTGCCAGGTTTTCACCATGGTAATTATCCAAAGCGCCACCAAAGTGGTTTTCACTATTGGATGACTTATTTCTCTTTACTATTTTTTTTTGTGATTTTTCAAAAAAAATTATGTTACCAAGCCGCCTGTTTGCCAAGTTTTCACCTAGGTAACGATTTTTTTGATTTTTTATTTTTTTTTGTATTTTGGATTATTAAGACAAGCTGACTCTCAGAAGCTATGTGTAGAACCTCCTCAAATGAAGGTTGTTGATTGGCGCTGATAGTGGTTCTCCTTCAAGAGTAGAGAGTTGGTATGCTCCTGATCCAAAGGTTTTTGTGACAATATAAGGCCCTAGCCAGTTTGGCTCAAACTTTCCTAGTTTTTCTCTTTCTGCTTGATTCTTGGGATTTTCCATTAAAACCAAGTCGCCAATGTCAAAATTTCGATTCAAGACGTTCCTATTATAGTTGCGACAAAGATGATTTTTATATGCTTGAAGGTGATCTAGTGCCTTTTTTCTTCATTCGTCCAAGAACTCTAGCTCATGTAGTCTTGACACATGGTACTCTTCATCGTCAATATGCCCTTTCACAGATACTCTTCGAGAAGGAATCTCGACCTCAATAGGAAAGATGGCCTCAGAATTGAATACCAAGGAATATGGAGTGGCACCAGTGGGAGTATGAATACTTGTGTAGTAATCCCATAGGGCAGGGTTAAGTTGTAAATGCCAATCACAACCAGCATCATTGACAGTCTTTTTAAGGATTCTGAGGATTGTTTTGGTAGACGCCTCAACTTGGCCATTTCCCTATGGGTAGTATGGAGTGGAAAAGTGGTGTTGGATATGGAATTCTTCATAGAGGTGATGGAATTCTTGGTTTTTAAATGGACGGCCATTATTCGTGATTATGGATTGAGGAATGCCATACCGACAAATGATACAGTTAAGGATAAACTTAGAAATTTGTGTGTCGATAATGTAGGCCATAGGAATGGCTTCAATCCACTTGGTAAAGTATTCAATCACAGTAATGATGAATTTATGGTTGTTGTATGATGTAGGATGTATCTTACCTATGAGATCGAGACCCCATTGGGAAAAGGGCCATGGTGACGTTATTGGACGAAGCTCTTGTGCTAGTGTGTGTATCATGTCTTTGTGTATCTGGCACTCTCAATATTTCTTGACAAAGACATATGAGTCATTTTCCATTGTAGGCCAATAATAGCCTAGTCTCATAATCTTCTTGGCTAAGGTAGAACCACTAGAATGGGATCCAAATATACCCTCATGTACCCCACGCAAGGTCACTTGTGCTTCTTCAGTATCGAGATGTCTCAATAGGGTATTGTCTAGGGCACGCCTATAAAGGGTATCTCTGATGATGGTATACTTAGCTGACTTACAGATAAATGTCCTACGTTGGTTGTTCAAGAGGTCAGGGGGTAGGATTTGGGCATGGAGGTAGTCATATATGTCTTTGTACCACGAGGAATCGAGACCAACAAGTTTACACACCATCTCTGAATCTGGGACGTCAAAGGCTGATACAAAAAGTTGTTCTACCAAAAACTCAAATTTAGGCATGTTGCTAGGTATTTCCAAGAGTGAACCAATGGTTGCGATGGCATCTGCTACCCTAAACTAAATGCGGGGTATTTGATGAAATACGATCTTGTCAAAATATTATTTGAAACTATCTACCATCTGCTTATATGGGGCGAGCTTTTCATCTTTGGTTTCATAGTCATCATTAACCTGTCGAACTACCAGCTGAGAATTGCCATAAACTTGTAGGTGCTTAATCTTCCATTTGATTTCCATGCGTAATAATATTACAAGAGCCTCATATTTTGCTATATTATCGGTACATGGAAAACCAATAAAGTATAAACAATATGCTAGCCCCTGATCTGTGATTTGTGTGGGACCCATCAAAGTATAACTTCCATGTTGTTCCTGTGTCAAGAGTGAAGATGAACTCATCAGGAAAATCCGAAACTAGAGGATGATCTGCCTTAATGGATGTGTCTTCCAGCTCGTCAGCAATATCTTGTCCTTTTATAGCTTTTCTTTCTACATACTAGATATCATATTCATTGAGTACCATTACCCATTTAGCCAGTCATCCTATTAATGTTTCCTTACTAAGGAGATACTTCAAAGGATCTATCTTTGCGACAAAAATTCTTTGGTGGTTCAACATATAGTGCCTAAGCTTTTGAGTAGCGAATACTACTACAAGACAAGCACGTTCAATGGTATTGTAGTTTAGCTCATAACCTACCAAAGTGCAACTGATATAATACATTGCCCTTTCATGGCCCTCATTATCATTTTGTGCAAGTAAGGCTCCTAGTGTTGATGTGGTTGCTGAAATGTAAAGTATCAAAGGTCTTCCCTCAGTAGGTGGCATTAATACTGGTGGTGTAAGTAGGTAATCCTTGATTTGTTGAAAAGCTTCTTGGAATTTACCTATCCATACAAATGGTACCCCTTTTCTGAGTAGATGCTGGAAGGGATGTGTTTTATCTACTAACTGCACTATGAATCGTCTAATAGACTGCAGTCTCCCTTGTAGTGTCCATAGTTTACTTATATTGGCTGGAGGAGGCATATCCATTATAGCTTTTACTTTTGTTGGGTCCACTTAAATGCCTCGTCTAGAAAAGATGTATCCTAGAAGTTTTCTTGATTGCACTCCAAATACAAATTTCTTTGGATTTAACCTCACTTTGTATTCTTCTAGTCTTTGAAAAATCTTATCTAGGACCTGTAAATGATCAGCCCTTGTCAATGATTTAGCTATCAGATCATCCACATAGTCTTCCATAAGAGTGTGTATGAGATCATGGAAAATAGTTGTCATGGTGCGTTGATATGTTGCTCTGGCATTTTTAAGTCCAAAGGGCATGACGTTCCAACAATAAGTTCCCCATGGACAAGTGAAAGTTGTCTTATGTTGGTCTTCGGGTGCGACTCTAATTTGATTATATCTTGAGAAACCATCCATAAGGGATAACATTTCATATCTTGTTGTTAGGTCCACAATCGTGTCAATATTTGGCAGAGGAAAGTCATCTTTAGGACATGCTTTGTTTATATCTCAAAAGTTTGTACATATGCGGATGCCCCCTATTGGTTTTTTCACTGGTACGAGATTGGAAATCCAGTTTGCATAGTCAATTGATCTGATAAAGCTGACATCCAACAATTTCTTTAATTCAACTTTGACTAATAAAGCAATTTGTGGGTGCATTTTTCTTAATTTCTGCTTCACGGGCTTAGCACCTAATTTTAATGGAAAATGATGCAATACCAAGTCAGGATCCAGTCTAGGCATGTTGGCATATGACCATGCAAAGTTGATCTATCTTTGTGTGAAGAAGTTACGAAATTCAAGTTGCTATGTGTCTGTCAAAGATGCTACAAAATAGATTAGCCGAGGATTATCTTCAATGCCTATGTTGATCTCCACAGATTCTTCAACTAACATTGGTGACTTTTCCTAAGAAACGAGGAGAATGTTCAACCCTCCATCCTTGGGTGCCTCTAAGAGTTTTTTTTCCCTTGGATGCATCCTTATTTTTGAATTTTTCATCGTCCAAAGGCCCTTTTGGTTTTCACCTAAGGACTCGTCCTTTTTATTTTTGTCATTGTTTTTCTTATTTTTACGACTGGAGGGGTGAACAAACTACCCAAAATAAGCCATGTTATCCAAGTCTATGGTAAATCCAGCCTTATGGTCATGACTAGGTATGCCTTCTCATAGTCCCATGAACTCATCTATCGCTTCGTCGTTCTTAAGGATATCTAAGGCAGGGGTGTCTTGTTGATCCCAATCGATAAGTTGGGGGGTATACTAAGGGCATGTCATCATCAGAAGTATCAAAGTTCAAAGGATTCAAGGTAAAGGCTGAGTTGTTGACATAGTCACAAAAGTTTCTTACCAAATCCTCCTTACTCTTTTTCTTGGGAATAGGGTTATGAGATGGGTCGATTGTCAAGGTTTGGTTATCATAAGTGGATTTTTCAGGTTCCCAAGAGGTAGGATCAAGGGATTCCCAAAAGTAATGTTTGAGCCATTCTTCTTTTGTCAAAGACATTTGTGGATGGGAATTTGATAGAATTTGTGAGGATTTAAGCATTTGGTCAGTTCCCCAAGAGGTCCATGACAAAGGTGGAGGAGAGGGAATCCCACTCATATTCGTTAGAGTCAGGGGAATCATAGTAGCGTTGGTCAGATGACTCATTATATGTCTCAATAACTTTGGAAGCACTTACTTCCTCTAGTAAAGGCGATGCAGTACTAGAAATGCCAATCTGGAGCAGTTGAAACCCAAGGCCTAGGCCTTTTGGCCATTTAGAGACAATGATAGGTTCAATCCTCCCATTCTGATGTAATCCTAACCTGCTATGTCAATTATATCCTTTCTCTTTCATTATCTTGAAACCTTTTCCATATTGATTTGTGGGTATTTGAGCAGGTGGAGGAGGTTCTTCATTGTCTTCCTTGTATAACCAAGAGGTCACATCTTCTTCGTTTGTAGATTCTTTACTTAGTTCCCCCCATTTTATAAAAGTTGTTGTGGGAGGGAGGTGTATGGTGGTTGTTGATTGTCTCTTATCTGTTGTTGGTAAACCATATGATTTGGGAGGAACCAAATGGCTAACACAATAAGATGCTTTCATATGATACTCTCCACAACCCTTATCTTGGATCTCGACCTTAGGAGTGGAATGTAATATTGGGAAGTAGATGTTTTGGAAAGAGTGGATGGATCGACATACTGGGATGAGTTGGATGATGAAGCCTCCTAGTTTATAGGCACTTGTCGTTGGGGTATCCCTCGTAGGTTAGTGCAATACTGGAAAGGATTGGGATCATCATCTATCATGATCTCAGTGCCATTGTATGGGATTTAAGACATTGATGGTAAGTAGAAGGGACAACCTTCATAGCATGTATCTATGGTCTGTTGAGTAAAAGGTTATATGGGAGGACAAGATCTAAGACTTGGAAATTGGTATCCATAACCACAAGACCAATTCTAATGGGGAGTGTCACAACTCCTTTAGATGACCACTCTTTGTCACCATATGCCTTAATGACAATGCTCTTATTGGTGTCCACACACGCCTCTAAAAGGCCTAATTCCTTAACCAGTTTCAAGGTGCAAAGATTCAACCCTGCTCCTGCGTCTACCAAGACTCGTCTACCTTTAATTTTATGAACAAGAACTTCAAGGTGCAAATGGTCGTTGTGGTGTGTCTTCTCAGTTGTGTAATCTTGTTCAAAGAAGGTAGCATGATGAGAGTTGGTTAGGTAGCCTACCATCTCTTGGAAACGATTGACATCAAGGTTGTTGGGGACGTTCATGCTTTGCAAAGCTTTGTCTAGAATAGATCAGTGATCGGGTGATATACGCAACAGTTCCAAGATAGAAATTTGTGTTGGGGTCTTCCCTAACTAGTCAAGTAAATTATACTAAGGCTTGGAAGACTATGGTTGTTGTTGTGATGGAGGGCCTTGGATGGTTATCTTGGTTTGTTGAGTGTTGACAGCACATTTGGGAGTTTTCTTTATGGTAATAGTGTTGACGTGCTCATCGGTGACTCGAATTTGATTTATGATTGGGCCATGGTTATAATCATACTTGACATTAGCATAGTTGGCCAAAGTATTGGTCTTATTTCCTGAACTGGAGGCTTTTCCTTTTCCATAGTCATGTAATGGATCAATAAAGACCTTGTGATCATTGTTTGAGGATGTTTGTTTATGTCCATTAACTTCAATAGTTTTTTTTTCGATAAGATCCTATATAATGTTCTTCAATAGTCAGTAATTTTGTAGACTATGTCCCTTAGTTCAGTGGAAATCACAAAAAGCGTTGTCATCCTACCAAAAAGGGTTTAAATTACCCTAGATCATATTATCTTGGCTCCTGAAGTTGTATGAGGTTTTGTTGTAACAGTTGTTTGAAGACTGATTCAATTGGTTCCCCTAAGGGAGTGAATTCGCATTTCGGAAACCTCCTTTGTGGTCGTGGTTGTTGGGTGTTTTGGACAACATTGGCAGTTTGATCAACGTTGTTGAGTTTTTTGTTAGAGGGGTTGTGTCCTCTAAGTGTAATGACTAGTCCTACTTCTAGGGTTTTAGCATCAACAATCCCATCATTGGTTACGTTCTTGTTTTGAGACCAAAATTTGTTCTTGTCATTGGGGATGTTTTGAACATTTGGGTTTCTATTTGACATCTTGATTTCACCTTTGTCAATGAGAGATTTTTCAAGTATGATACCCTTTTCCACTACTTCCACAAAAGAAGTGCAACAATGTACTCTTAAGTCACTTCTCAATTTTGAATTGAGGTTTTCTAGGAATATGGTGACCTTTTGTTTTTCAGGTATTTCAACGAGGCATTGACTAACTAGACTCCTCCATCTTTGGAAAAAGGTGATAAAGTTTTCTCCTTCATCTTGTGTAGTGTGACATAAGGATGATATCGTGATTTCATTGTCAATGTTAAAGGAGAAATGTTTGATAAATTTTTCAGCAAGTTCACCCCATGATCTTATGCCATATGGAAGTTGAGAAAACCATTCAAGTGTTATTCCAATAAGGCTTCGCGAAAACAATCTCATGAGATATATGGGGTCATATGCAACGTCTATGTACATTGTGGAAAATTCCCTTATGTGTTCAATAGGATTATGTTTCCCATTATACTTAGGCAAGTTTAGTATAACATATCCATGTGGGAAAGGCGTCATGTATAAAGCTTTGTCAAAGGGAAATGGACATAAGTCTTTTGCTGAAAAAGTCTTCTTGCTAGACATCACCATATTATCCATCTGTTGTTGAAGGGCTTGCATTTGTGTTTGTAGAATATCCACTTGTGTCAATGATGTATTGGTTCACTGTAAATTTGCAGGTTTGACTTAGTGTGATTTTGATCAAATTTTGGCAAATAGAAGACAATCAGAAAACACTTTGTTTCGGTTTGACTTTGACGTGAAAATTTTTAAATCCAAATAGACAAGTACAATTCCTATGGATGGAAAGGACAATATTTGTTGAATTCCCACTTGGATTTCTCTAGCTACGCTTATTTAGAGTGGATGATTAGAAGCTTGACCACACTGGCTCCCCTCTACAGCACTCACTTCTATGGGTCATCCAAGCTTCAGTTCTCATGAATCTCCCATGATGAACTTTTCATCTCTACTAAGAAACACATGTATGTGGGACGGCTTCAGAGGTCCAACCTCTTGCACTAGCAAATAGAAGGATTTTGGTAAATCTAAAAACAATTGGCTTTTTAGTAAGGGCACCCATTCAGGTGGCTATGCGTGAGGAAAGATTAACTTGTCTGCATAACAAATATGCCCATGTAATGCTAAGTTTTCCATTAGCATCCATATTTGTATACCAATCAGGAGTAGCTTGGCTAAAAATCTTCGTTGCCAGTTTGAGTCGCCTTGGGGTGAGTACTTTTTCCCACTAAGGAAGGCCCAATTTCTAGAGTCAATAACAATTTCTCTTACACCCAAGATCACACAAGTGCGCAAGGGGAGAGGATACTTCTATTATTAAATCGGGTTTTAATCTAACAGATTGTGTGAACGCACCAAACACAAAGAATAGTGATTTATTTTAAAGCCCAAATGAAATATGATCTAATGTAATCAGACAATCTGTTTTGAAATCAGTCTTCAACAAGCGTCCTGCAGGAGATTTCATTAGTAGTTTGAATCTTTGTCTTCGTCAATTGTCCTACAAAAATAGCTTGTATATTTGTCTTCTACAAACACTATATTAGCTCCACAAGATCACATGCTGCCAATTCTGAATTAGTCATAACGAAAAACTACAATGATTAAAATGAAAATTTAGAATCTCGGATATCAGAAAATTATATTTTTTTTACCTGTGAAATGTGTCACTCAAAGCCACAAATGTATTGCGAGTAGTCAAATGTGTCGTTTGATTCATCATATGCGGCTTACGAGATCAATTGCGTCGTCTTGTGCCTCAGATGTGTTGAACCGTATTGTACCTGCAAAAAAAAAATCTACAGATTTTTTCGAAGACGATGTATTCAAGTCGGGTTCACCAAATGTAACACAGGGAAATTCATGGGTTAAGCAATACAATACATAAACTATAACTAAACCTACGCTAACAACAAAGAACAATGGAATATAAAGCATAAATACAAGAACAATCTCACCAAACATCTATGTAATTCCATGAATAACCTCGATTGCACTTCTCCATTTCGTTGTTGTATGATTCTTGCCCTCAGATTTCTCTTAAGTGTGCAAGTATAGCCTCATGATAGTTGTTAGAGTAATAAGTTATTCCACTTAATTAATTACATCATATTGGTTAATTAATTAAGTCACTTATCACTTTAGTTACTTAATCTAAACTTAGGCACATTAATAATTAATTATATTAATTATTAAGTGTGTACACTAGGGTTTCCTTTTAGGGTTTCCTTTAGGGTTATGCATACATTGCTTTTATAAAACAAATCATCTCATGTAATTTATTGAATTCCTGAATAATATTATTTGCACATCTTCATGCAAAGCTCTTGCTTTTTTCTATTTTTCTCTTTTGTGGAAGGCCTTTTGGTTTGCATGTCTGATCTTGGTTTCTAACATGGTATCAGAGCCTTGATATGCAACCCCTTCTCAGTTTTTTGGAGAAAATCATTGCAAAGCACGTTCAAGATTCCTCGAGGGTTTCATGCCTTGAGTTCATTTATGCAGCGTTTTGGATCAGATCGGGCCTCTCCATTGGATTCTGAGTGCTGGAAAAATTTAGGATTGGCTTTTTTTTTTTGGTCATCGTTGAAGAGATTTGTAAGGGTTTCAAGCTCGGTGATTTCTTGCAAGCTCTGGGGGTAGCCAATTTTTTGGAGCATTTTGGGCACAAATGGAGGTCACCATCGCATTCACAGCAGCCTAAAACCCTAAGAACGCCTATTGATTTTGGTGCAATTGATCTGGGAGGCAAAAAAAAATTCCAGGGAGGTCGTACGGCCTCCCCAGCACAAGTTTCAAGGCACATTTTTTTTTAAATCAAAAAGATATTAAAAATGCCTTTTTTTGTGCCTCCCGCGTAAATCCGCTCCACCACCCCTGCTCCGCCCGACAGCCACCAAGTGGCCACCCATCGGCCACTCAGGCCAGCGGTGCCACCCAAAGGTTGTTGGGCGCGCCAGCCCTTGAGGGCTTCTACACCTGCGGCCTCGGTCACATGGGGGACCGCGCGCTATGCGCCTAGCCCCCGACCGAACTCCTAGCACCCACCCTAGTCATATGGAGCACCAAGGGCTCCGTCATAGCCCCCAGCCCGCCAACCCCTGGTTGCGCACAGGACTAGGGGCTTTTTTTTAGCCCCCAGGGCAATCTGTAGGTCAGATTGGCCTTTCTGGAGCACTTTTACAAAATTGGGTTTAACTTTTGCATACGGTGTCCTTTTTGCACAAACAAGATACCGTTGGAAAGATGATTCCAACGTCTATCCAGTGGTGAAGTTATATTTTTCTGATTTTTCTCCATATTTATTTTGCAGTTCCTTGAACTCAAATGTTGTTGTTTCACTCCGAAGGGCATATCCTTTGACTCGCTTATCCTTTTTTCGTCATTCTCATGGCGTTGGAAAGCTGGTTCAGTCCTCTACACAGATCTAAGGTCCATTTTTATTAGGGAGGAATTTTTGAACTTTGTTTTGTGCATGCACTCATTCTTATTTTCTTGCACTAGGTTTACTTTTTCTCTCTAGTTTATGCATGTTTTGCATTCTCTCCTTTTACAATCATGGGTTATTGTAATAAATGAACTGATATAAAGTTTCATCAGGGGGGTTTATTGCATAATAATCTGATTAGAGTGTCATTTCACTTTGATCTCCATCTTGATTTTGATGACAATTCGCATGGGTTGTATCTGGTTTCTGTAGTTTCTTTTGGCCACATCTTGCTTATAGCTTGACACATATCAGATTCACATTGGTTCACACTTTAGATTGAGAGATTATGGTTATTGATCCACCTTTGGTCACATCTCAGTTTAAGGGCCATTAAATTTATGGTTAATGTTCTAGAGTCTTCATGGTACTTGCTCCTATGGTCAGTTTTAGTCACAGTTTGGCATCGGCATCGAGATACACGGCTTCCAGATTCTTTCATCATATCATTCCCTCTTATGGGGGGCATCATTTTATCTACTGTTGCTTCACAGATTCTAGGGTTGTTCCAGTTTGTGAGTTTTCCAATGTTCTGTGGCATCAGATCTACTGTTGCATTATTATGATTCCGCTTGCGTCCTTCAGTGACTCTCATTTGGTTTCTTGTAAGCAGAAGTATCTTTCCTTGCTTGTCATATTCAGATTCCAGTGTTACTCCACAGTGTTCTTCCAGTGCTTCTTTGCAGCAGGTCATCTCATTGTAGGGGGGTTTTGTCCCACTGGGTTTTCCTTCTCTAGCTCATTCATTGTATTTGTACATGGGTACCTAATCAGGCCTTGTTGTCAGGACCCATTCATGCTTTCATGCATCTTTTACTTAGTATTTTAGCTACTTCCTAAGTTCATCTTAAGGGGGGTGTTAGAGTAATAAGTTATTCCACTTAATTAATTTCATCATATTGGTTAATTAATTAAGTCACTTATCACTTTAGTTACTTAAGCTAAACTTAGGCACATTAATAAATAATTATATTAATTATTAAGTGTGCACACTAGGGTTTCCTTTTAGGGTTTCCCTTAGGGTTATGCATACATTGCTTTTATAAACCAAATCATCTCATGTAATTTATTGAATTCCTAAATAATATTATTTGCACATCTTCATGCAAAGCTCTTGCTTTTTTATGTTTTTCTCTTATGTGGAAGGCCTTTTGGTTTACATGTCTGATCTTGGTTTCTAACAATAGTGTTAATAGAAAAACATCGAAGATTAAGAAAGTTGCTTCCAAAACTCATAAGATTTCGGGAGTAATAATGATGAAGGTAAAGCTAATTTATAGAAAATTGATTTTCAAATGACAGGTTCAGATTAAAAGATAAATCGATCTGATTAAGATTGAAGGATACGACATGCATTTGAATTAGGGTTGAATTAGTGCGAGTTAAAAAGCATAAATGGTGGAGATTAAATTAAATAATAATTTAATCTTTAGTTAAGACTATTTGAAACTTAGAAGAATAAAGTTTGCATGTAAAGATAAAGATTGTCGAAGATAGATGATGAGAATAAATTAATTAAACAATTAAATTTATTTAATTAATAAATGTTTGCACATAGAAGATAGGAATAAATCTAGATAACTGAATGATTAAACTAGAAAGTTTGTTCATCAGAAATAATCAGATATTAAATCAGCGGATAACTGATTGGTCTAATTAAATCTAGACTTAAGTGGTAAATGACCAATTAGATAACAAAGATATTATCTAATTATAGAGGAATATGCCAAGAATAAACCTTTAATGAATTAAATAATAATTTAATTCAACATTGAAAATTTTAGGATTAAAATAAATAAAGATTTATTTAATTAAAAATAGAAAAGGTTAAAGAATAATTAAATAACTAAAGTGATTATTTAATTATAGTTGAAAGTGTGGTTTGAATTAATTAAATAATTCAAAAATGATTATTTAATAGAGGATAGATTTAATTAGCGATGTAATTAAATAAATAATATTTATTTAATTAATGAAGAAAGAATAAAGATAAGAAAGCGTGGGTGGTTGGGTGGGTGCCCCTCCACGTTGGCAGAGGGTTTTTGAAGGGGCATGACTCAGCTTTTACGTGGCTCATTTAATGGTTGGTCACCGCCGGTTTGATTGGAAGAGATGATATTGACAAGTGGTGATGGTCTCGGGGTGCGTCAATCACAGAGAGTACATGCACAGTTGTTAGCTGGCATGCGATCATCATTTCAAGGAATGCTCGATGTTTAAGGCCAAAGTCGGAGGATGAATTTTCATGCAAGGACGGATTTCCTTGCATCGCCATAATACCTCGCTCGTGTGATGTGAGCTAGGCCTAGTGGCCATGGGTATTATTAATGGAAGTTGGTGTCGACGGCTTGTTTGTGTGTGGTGTGAAGAGTTTATGTGGTGTTTTAGGTGGTAGTGTTCTAGCCGATGATGTCGGCTTCTGGTGGATTCGAAGATGGCAAAACTGAGCCACTCCAAGTTCATTATTTTTGTGTCTGTGGAGGGGTTGGATTCGTTTGGTGCGGACACACCCATTTCTTTGCTGGCGACAAAGAGACAAGCTACCTTTAGAGAAATTACCGACCAAAGGATTAAGTGTATTCTGCTTGATAGTGATCCTCTGGTCTTGGTAGTTGTAAAAATAGTGTTAGGGAAAGGCCACTTGGAGAGAAAGGAGTATGCACGGGATAATGCATACATTTCTTTGTGCTTTTTGGCCGTGTTGTTGGATGTTGAGGTGTCTAAGGTGGAGGCCAAGGAATTGCTTGTGCACCTATTCCGTGAGGATTTGTTGGGTGGTTTAGAGGAGACTCTTAAAGCGTCATTTGTTGGCAAAGGGATTCCGCGTTCATCAGATCTGGAGTTGCTCTGGAAAATGGACGAGGCGATGAAAGTCTTCCCTTTCCTCCTGGATTTGAAAGGGGCTAAGCTTATGCGTCATCGGATGGTCTCGGTTGTGGTAGTGGAATTCCTGAAAAGGAAGCTAGGGCTGGTGGTGGAGGAAGGTTTGGACTGGGTGGTTGATTTTGATACATTTGCAAAATTGAATGGGTTTCTTTGAGGTTTGACCTCTTTTTGTTTGATATTTTTGCTCGATGGATGGTAGTTTAGATTTTGGGCCCTTCAGTTCTGGCTTGGTCGAAGCCAATTTTGGTTGCTCTCTGTGTATTTCTCAAGTAGATTGGTGGTATCTTTCAAGTTTTTTGGCTTCTGGTTTGGTGATGACTCCCTGCATAGTAGACGTATTGTATGGTTGTTTTTTATTATTAATAAAATATCTAACCCTTATGTATCAAAAAAAAGAATCAAGGTAAGAATGAATTAATTAAATAATTAAAGTTATTTAATTAATAGAGGACAAATGACTTTAGAAAATAATTAAACAATTAACATTATTTAATTATGAAAATGAAGATTAGAATTATGATGAAAATTAGAGTCGCAGGCTTAGGACAATTTTTAGTGTCTACAATAACTATGTATAATGTTTCATCATCAACATTTCAGATCATACTCCATGAACTATCATTAGGATGAAATAGCTAGAGAGAAGGAATCTTGATGATGGATCATGGAGTATGATCCAAAACATTGATGATAAAAATTCAACATAGTTAAATCTAGAAATACACCAATCTAACTTATGTCCTCTCAATTTGACAAGGCAAATAGTAAGATAGTTGAGACATAGTAAACTATACACATTATTAATGTCATGCAATTCTTCCCTAGACTAAGTGCACAAGAATAACATAGTCATGAATTTCTAAGTGGTACAATATTGATTTTTTAATGAATATAAGAGCTTTATTTGTGACCTCTTCTTTGTATTGAATTTATAATGGTACATTTATGTGTATATAATTTCCCACTACACGTTTAGTGTAATTCACATATTAGTTAGGTAGATCCATCTCTAAGTTACTTTTTGGTTTGTCCTCCTTGCAATTCTTGGGCTTAACACAAATCATTAGTATTGTAACACATCTTTATGTCACCTTGTCAAGTAGTCCTCACACCAATTCACATAATTAGCATCAAATCAAATCTCCAACATCATTGTATTGTTGGTTCACACATCAATTGACACAATTAGTGTCAAATCAAGTCCTTAGTCAACCTAAAACTCATTTTGAACTATAGTGAATATATGTTCATGCCTTCTCTATTGCAATCAAGGGAAAAACAAGCAAGAAGTTGAAAAATCACCAAATAAAAGGAACACTTTCAAAATCAATAAATGAGTACTACTGCATTTGCAAGGAGATTTAACATCTTTATATCCATAACCAATAGTTAAAACATGAACTCCATGCAAAATAGGAGACCCTCAAACTTTCCATGAGGAAGTTAAGAAACCTCATGTTCTAAAGAATGCATCTTGCTAAGCTTATCATCAATGTTCCAATTCTAGTCAAGAAACAGTGTAACCAATTCATGCAAAATGTGTGACAAGAACTAACTTCCAAGAGGAATACTAGCATTATTTCATGTAGTTTATGAAAAAATGCATGCTAATGAATAAGTTTCCAGTGCCCCAAAACATACTACTACAACATGCAAGGTGTAGCCCATGATGGATGAGTAATTGGAAAGCACCTTTCAAAACCATAATTTTATTTCTCCAAGTTCATGTGGTAACTTTGAGAAAAACGTAAAATATTTTTTTCTAACCTGTTTGCAATGGTTGTAGTTTGGGTGAAGAAAATTAAGGCATCAAAAATCCTCTCCAAGCATATATCAAACAACGAAACATTGGTTTGGGATACTAACCACAATACAAGTAAATAAGATTAATTTCACAAATCTCCATAGTAGAGTGCTAAAGATGTTTCCATATCATTTTTTGCACCACACACCATCCATGCATTTCAATTTGTGCAAATGAGAACCCTAAGTTAGTGATTCTTCAACAAATTGAAAGGTGTATTAAGCATCTTAGCAACCCTTCACAATGATCAACTCAAGGAAGAGTGCAAGCCTCTAAGTGACTCCACATCACAACCACCTTAGGAAAGAATGTGCAATACTCAAACACTTTGTGCAATAACAATGCCAAGAACAACTCATAAGTCAATTCCATCCCATATTTCAACAAGTCTCAAAAAGGTGGTATTTTCATAGCCACCTATATATAACCATTGCAAGTACAAAAGTCATATAGCCAGACAATGTTGGGATATTTATCCTTGTAGGAGCAACTACTGTAGTTTGCTTATTTGTTTATAGACATTCTTGTAAAAATAACTAGATATTATGTGATACTCCAATGCAAGTGGATTGATTTTTCCAATTGGAAGAGAGTTACCTTCACACTCAAGCACTATTATAAGCACCAAACTTTCAAATTAGTAGTGTGATTGAAATAAACATATTTTCTTACACTTTTGTAGACATAGTAGCATTATCATAGCAACCTTTGTTATGCAATTCAAATACTAGAACTTTGTATGGATAATTGTAGTAACAAGTCATGCATACATATGAGAGCTTTGCAATTATATTTATGGATAGAGCACACAATATTTCACAATCTCACTTGTGCTAAACTAAGATTTCAATTCTCACTTGGTGAATGGATTTCTTGCCTTAACTGACGATGGGATTAAATGACTTGTTGCACTAGGCTGTATATCCTAAAGCATGATCTTGCATAGAGTTTTTCATCTCCCTAATCATCCAACCAAAATGGATTTTTTACACCATAATCCACTCACATATAGGGAGTTCACACACAACCCTTAAGGAGACATTATAAGTCCACAACACCCACTTCTCAACTTTAGAGTATGAAGCAACCTCATACATCCCTTGACTTTTAAAAGAATTTGTACAAGATTATGCACTAGGCCATTAGGAATGATAAAACACTTACACAATCTAGAAACTTGTATGGTATGCCCAAAACTTTGTACTGTTTATTGTTCTCCAAGATTCAATGTGAAATATGACATAAAAGCATACTCAGATTGCAACTCAATATTCTAAATTTCCATAACCCAAAACTCATAGCTTTGCAATATGTAAAGCAACATGGAGATTTCCTTACTAATCTCCAAAGGTGGTCCAACACAATGCCCCTCCTCAACATTAGAAGATAATGCTACCTCATACATCCAAACAAAATTCTACACCAAACTACAAAGAGCACTAGTACATTCTTGAGTAACTACAAACCTAACTTTCATAGCTAAAGAATGAATTATCCATTCTACCACATGACATGAATGACAATTACAATCTACTATTATAGAGCTCAAATAAGTAAGAGGTACATCTCCTCTCAAGGATGAAATACATCCTATATTCCTTATCAAATATTATCTTTGTCAACCTCAATAAATCATTGGTCTCTCTAATCCACAAATGTTCAATTTCATTCAAATGAAAACACTCACAAGTTGTTGTTACTCCCTACCTTGACGCTAAGAGATATGGATCGTCTTTTCAAGGAGTAATGAATGATTTAATTGTGAGTACTCCACGCCCTTCCATCAAGGGAAGTTTGCTCCACTCACAACACGTTTGATATTTTTCAACCAATTAACCATGCACCTAGTAGCACCATTAAAATTTTAGGGTTGTATTCATGCTTACAAGGCTTTAAATTTTCATGCCCTAGTCTAAAAACCCTTTTTCCTTTGTTGGCTCTACCACTTTTGTTATAACACGTTGACTTGTTGGACAAGTTCTTGGCCTTTTAAGTTGTTGCTCAAGCCCTTTATATTCATTAAGCTACTAGCCCTTTCTATAGCGATTGCTTATAACATTTTCACACGTGCAAAATTGAATAACAAGTTATCAATTCATATTACATTTGGTGGGCCTAGGTGCCAACAAGTGCCATGTTTCCATTGGTTTCCACACTTCCATAATTCCTTAGTCATGGAAGGAAATGGGAGTTGCGGACTTGTGGAAAGTGTCATGTGGCGTTATCTCATTTGATTTCGTTCGTCCACAGGTTCAATGAGGTGGGTCCCATCTCAAGTCACAAACTCACAAAAATGTGACATGTGGCCTTGTCAACACCACAATGGGTGACATATCTAACCTTTTCAAAACTTTTTGATTTCGCGGGCCTATGCGGATGACATGTAAAAGTAATATGACATGAAGTGTTTCTATTGGTTTAAATTTTCAAAGCACTTTAACTTCAAATCAAAAGTATTTTCAAACTTGTTCAATTCAATTGACAATCGTCAATTCTACTCTTGTTTATGAAAATCAATAGTCCATTTTCAAACATGAAGAATGGTTAGTGAAAGGCTCCTAGTTCATGCAAACGAGCAGTAATGGTAGAAGTGACTATTTATGACCCGATTTCTTAATGGATTTTCTCAATAAATATTGCCATGTGATTGTTGAGAGTAGTCATTTTACATTGCACGAAAATTGGGAGTGAGTTTTGGCTATCTTGCAACTTCAACGACAAACTAGGGCTCCCTATGCAGTAAACAAGTTCATTTCTTGAGCTCTTGTTCATAAAATTTAACTCTCTGACAGTTAGGGTTTGCATAATTATAGTTGCATGCAGGAAACTTGTTTAAGGATAAACAAATACCAAACCCTAGTTACAATTGTTAAGCCCTAGGTTCAAAATTTTAAAAATGAGTCAATCTAAGGGCCAATCCTCATCATCAAAGAGACTCTTGATGAGGATTTAATAGTTTAGCTACCAAAATCATCAAGAAAGGCAACATGTACCCAAGGGGTAGGTTTTTCATTCAATAGGTTGGTGGATAATGGTAGGGAGTGTAGAGATGTTGAAATCCTTGTCACAAGATAGAGCTTGTTTAACCTTTGGTATAACAAGAGAGTTTCTCATGTCCCTATCTCAAATGTTTGGGTATATGACTTAGGGAAATTACTAGTACCAAACATTTTTATGAATATAGAATTTATTAGGTTTGTGACCTAGAATTATGATGAACATGTTAGAGTTGTTAGGGCTGCAAATGGTGTAGTATTGGTGCAAATTAACAAGACCTCAATTTCTAAAAATTTTGATCTTAACTTAGCTGCAAACAAGACTATAGATTTTGATTTTTCAAGGAGAAGTACTGGCAAGATAAGCACAACTATAGAGTTCTATGGCTACCCAAGCACAAGTTAAACGGATTTGACAGAAAGTCGGTTAGAATCCCTTAGAATGAAGTTGATCATTTTAGTATTGATCAGTTTGAGGACTATTTCATCAATACATGTCATTCTTTTTGCCAAGTCTTGGGGGTGATGTTGGAACCAAGACTCATGTACCCTTGATGTATATGGCAGAAGATATCCAAAAATCCTTTGGTAAATAATGAGTTTGACTTCACCACATATTGCAAATGGAATCCACAAGTAGTTGATAGAAATTAAGGAAATCGATAAAATGGTGAACTTTAGATGGTATTCTTTGTTATACCACGTGTTCTTGTATGAGGGAATGACTAAATGGGATAAGACCATACAAGTCAAGATGGTTGATGATAATGGTTAGTCTCTTCCTGTCCAATGTTGGTCATATATTTGGGACATGTATTGTGACAACTCTAGCTACGTAGTTTTTGAAGAGAATTTCATCATATAGGTTCTAGGGTTCCTAGAGGGAGATGGGGAGAGATTGCACAAGGATATGTTGGATTTTTTGAGGCCAAAGGAAAGAGTACTTGAGTTGGGTGTGCAGTGCAATTGGGGAGATTGGTATCTCCATTCAAATACCACTACAATCAGGATATATGGATGCCATGTAGGCCCATGCATCCTACCAAAGTATGTCCCTAAAAGATTAGCACTTTTAGAGACTATATGGCAGCTCAATGAAGTAGATAAAGTCCATTTGAAAGGTCGAAAGCAAGGATATTTCTTTTGTTTTACTGTAAAGTTTTATGATTTTACCATCAACTGAGAGTGTTTAGAATTAATATACACTATGCTCCAATCCTATAGTATGAGCCATGAATTTGTAAGAACTTTTGATCCTAAAGGATTTATAAGTCAGATAAAATTGAGCATTAGGAGGTCTACATACATTCATCAAGTGCTTTTTGAGGAAGATGTGATAAGAAATTATTTAACAAAAAGGAGGTCAATGAAAGGAGAATAAAATGGGTCTCTATTGGAGAGGGGAAGAACAAAGAAAAAGGTATAATGCTAACTACCCTAGAGCATTCGTAGAGATAAAGGACCTCATTGCTAGAATGAGTAAAATGTTGGATAATGTTGATGCATTTGTTGGAAAGGCTCCTATATTTGAAGAAAGGCCAACATACCAACCACCAAATGATCCATCAGTCTGCGCCTATGCACTTAAAGGGAAATAGTCCATAGTGGTAGAATCTATTCATCAAGGGCATCCACATACAACTCCTACCTCCCAAGAACATCCTCAAAAGAAGAGAAAGCTTGGTCAACCATCTCTAGGTTATTATTCTCTAGGAATTGATGAAGCAAAAGAGATAAAGGTGATTGGGGAGAATGTTGTGATAGAGGAGGAAGTGAACCAAGCAATGCCTTCACCTCCAAGAGTAAATGTTGTTGGCATGCCACAAAACAGAATGGGCATAAATAAAGGAGGAGGTAGGGATGATGTTGATGATATTAGAGCCTTGGTTTGTACACAATTCATTTTTTATGATGATTTTGTCAAGACCCAAGAGTTTAAAGATTTTGTGTTAAGGATCGAGGGGGAGGAATTTCAGGAGAAACTTAATAAAGCAAAAGGAGAAGTTGATCCTTCACAATATGAGAAAATCACTCAGTGTGTGTTGAAGGAAATAGATTTTGATGTTAAGAATATCACTCTAGAGCAAGGGAAAAAATTGGTGAGAGAAAGTAGTTTATTTTTGCTCCCTAAATAGGATATTGTGTTAGCTATTGCTTTGGATACTAGAAGAAGACAAAAAAAATAAATTTTTTCTTTTAATGAGCGAGCTGAGAAGGCATATTTTGGATTTGGTTTCAATCTAAAATGGGAAACATTGGCAATTTGGGCAATGGCCTCAAACACTAACAAGCCACAAGTTGCAGAGACTGTGCAAGAATTGACAAGGAGCCTAATTGTTAAAAAATTATCATATACAACAGCTCCACAAACAGCATCCTTGGAAGTTCACACAACTTTGCTTAGTTAAGCAGCTGCAAAGAAATTGCAGGAAGATTATGACAAGCTACTAGCTGATCATGTTAGGATTACAATAGAATACAATAAGATAAAAATTTGAATGCTAGCACCAGCACCATCACCAACAAGTATTGCATTGCCAATTGCTCTACTCCAAGTTCTCTAGGAGCTTCAATGCAAGAAAAGGAAGCCATGGCTTCTAAAATAAAGGAATTGGAAGACAATTGCAAGGAGCCGAAGAGGAGAAACAGAAAAAGATGAATGATATAGTTGATGATATAATTTGTTATAGGCTATCCAAGATTGTTAGTAAGAAGAATCGTGGATGACGTATTCCACTCTAAAAGTTGCATATACCAGGTACATGAAATACGAGGAGAATCTGAAGCAATTAATAGATAAATGGGTGCCTAGGGCTGCAAGTTTGAAAATGATATATAAATGTGCAAGGTTTGGTCCCAACATCCCAAATGACCTTGTCCTAGCAAAAGAAATGGTAACATTATTAGTGGACATCAAAGCATATATGATGAAATTTGAGCAACAAGTAAAGGCCAAATTCAAAAATTTTGAATGCATTGAAATGAAGCTCACGCCTAGTATATTGGATGATAATGGGGAGTTAAAGTCATTGGACCAATGGAAAGTAGGATTCAGTACAATGGTTCCCACCCTTTCTGCATTTATTTGTGCAAATGATGAGATTGATATGGACTTGTTAACTAATACTTTAGATAAATTATTTGCTTCAGAAGTGGGTTTAGACAGATTTTGTAGGGAGGCAAGGGTAGTTTAGATGCAAAATATATTGAGCACGTTGACAAGGTTGTGAAGTTACTTTCATTCCAATGGCCATCAAATAGAACTTATGTGGAATGGGATGAGAAATATAATGCATAGTGTATATTTGCATTTCCATCCGTCATTAGGCTTCCAATGCACCATCCTACTCAATTGTTGACAGTATTTTTTTGGATTATCCAAAAATGCTTCGGGTGTTTAACAATTTTGGTCCTATTTTGGCTTTTGTGTACAGTCAACACTTTTTTCGACAGTCTCAAAACCGTTCCAAAGGGCATCTCCAAATCAGTTTCAGCTACTTTCACGGGTTATGCCATGGTGAATCATGTCTTTTAACGGGCTTCGTCCCACTTGTAACTGATTGTAAAAAATTGAAAAGTGAAATGTAATTGTAAGCTAGTCATGTGGGTCATATGACTTCATTCTGGAGCCTGTGTGCTCACTTTTCTATATAAGGGACTCTTGTTTCTTTGAAAGGGGTTTTGAATCTGAGTTTTGTAATTCTAGACAGGTAGGTTAGTCATTTGAAGTTCAAATAAAGACAATTGTAATTATTTCAATATAATAGCATGAAATTCAATATTTGACTCGAATGAAATATATGATGTATTGTTGTTATCTCCTTTGAACGTAATTCAATATTCTTTTGATCAATATAAATCAAGAATTATGGAGGTTTTTTTTGCACATTTGTTGCAACAAATGTTCAAGTGATAGCTTTTGTTTATTTAATAGAATAAATATGCTTTTAGTCAAATATTGAGAATATTGTTATGTTTTTTGTATTAGGGATAAAGCAGATTTTGAAGGGATCCGCAACCCTTTACAACCAGAAAAGCCAGACTGCAAAAAAGGACAGCTTGCAGCCACAAAAAAGCCAGCTCCCAAGCCAAGAATATCATGTTTTACATTTTGACTTACTCTTGTGAAAACGAAGCGTCATTTCAAGAGAAGACCCGGATGCTTTCGATTTTTTACTCGTGACTGTAATCCAGCCTTCTTCCACTTGTGCTGCCTTTGTCTGCCAAGCCAACACATCACTATCCTGGGTTTGTTCGTTTGTAGCCCTGGGGGAAACATCATTGTTCATATGTGCAGACAGGGTCTTATCCGAAGAGCTGCCCGAAATAGGAATCGAAGCCCCTCCACTAGAGAAGGCAGAAGGAAACCCAGACCTAACTTGAGAGGAAGAAGCGGCAGCCGCCTTTGAGAAACTCTTTTTTTTATCATAAGGCAGAAGGAGAATATTGTTATGTTAAGGATCTAAAAGTAGAACAATTGTGTGACAAATGGGTGGTTTTATCATTGTAAGGCAATAATAGTTTGATAACACCATTGAATTTGTATTTAGGCTATTATCAGTAGAAATTACTTATTTCAAGACTCTGTGAATGGATAAGGCACCTGTCTAGGTAGTTTCCTGTTCAACCTTGGAAGGAATTAATCTCAAATTGAAAGACAAATTTTACTTTCTGTCACATGTTTGTTTCTTTGTATTCACACTCGATTTAGAAAGTTTCAGAGGGTTCTAAAAAATAATAAGTTACATCTGGATAATCTTCACTTAAATGTGTTAAGTCATTATCTGTTGTTGCATCATTTGTGTCTTGTGGTATCTTAAAATGATGCTTAGAAGAGAAACCCACCTAATTTTTGCAGAGCATAAAGTGTAAGGAGAATTTGTTTCAAATTCTTTGTTAAGTTGGTCACTGACTTGAAGTTATTGAATATTAGAATTAGCTTATCTATAGAGACAATCAAATAATCAGTTAGAAATGAAAAGAACCAACAACTTTATTGAACAACACTATAAATTCAAAACTCGCAACATTGATAATTTTTTGCTAACACCACTTGCACATGCAATAAGAACACCTACTAGTCAAGTTTGCACCCTCCTAGGGTATTCAACGTAGGCAACTATCTATTGGCACCGCTTAATTGCGCATGCAATAAGAACACCTACTAGTCAAGTTCACACCCTCGCAAGGCATGCTTGCACCTCTAATATTGGAATCCATGTCCAACATTTAGCATCCACATTGGACAACACAACCAACTTCATTGACTGCATCATATTGCAAAACACTAACGCATACCATTGGATTGGGCTCCACGTGCACTTCAAGCCCTAGAGACATTGGAGCCCACATTTACACAACAAAATAACACTTCACCTTCCAAGTCAAGAGATGGTCAAAGGAAGTTAAAATGATTGGCATATGAACAGGTTCTTTAAACGCATTGTAATAAAAGCCATTTATGTTCTCTCAATTATACAAGCATGCATATAATAACAAAGTTTAGACGCATAATTCTATCATCTATAGACATTCTTAATACTGTACAATCGATCTAAAGATTCAGTCTACACAACTGTGGATTTCTAAGGCTTTCAATGCATCCTTTGCACAATAAACTCGTGAATAAGAGCTCTTTGCTCCGACATTGAATGTTTAGCGATTGATACCTTTGTAGATACCTATTCCATTCCCATTTGCATGTACAACAAAATCACATATTAGTGTGGTACATTCATTTCTTATGGATCATTTGATAATAAGTTATAGGCTCGGTATTGATCAATCTCAACATTTTCTCGTCTCAAAGCTAACAGCAACAGGGATCATAGCTTTTCAAGAAGCAACAATGATTTGTACATCCTAAACATGATGAATAGAAGATCTTTCTTTGCTACCCTTTGACCTTGGTAAATATGTAGCTGCTTTGAGTATGTCTATTCCATTCCCTGTTGACTGGCCAATTAGTTAAGCAAATTCATAGCTTAGATAGTTTGTAGATTGCCATCCATGCATTGTTTTGAGCTCGGCACCGATCAATTTCAATCATTGTGATAATGTGAATAATACCTGGTCCACAACATAATAAAGGCACCCATCAAACATTATTTACTACAAAGAAAACATGTGATATCTACATGTACCAATGATTATGTATCACCTTGCCATGAAGAACCACAAATCCTGAAATAAACCAAAAGGGCAATGTTACAGATAAAAATAGACAATCAAATAAGCATCTATATTTAGGTAAAAAGCTACTCCTCTAGTAATCATATTAACGCGATCTCCAAAAGTAAATGCATATATGACTGAGCATTATTGCATTGCATCAGCTGAATCACCAGATTTAAGTGTCTTAATTGACTCAAATACCTGGAGTATAGGACAGCGTACAATCATTCTGAACCACACCATCGTTACACGAGTTATTTGAGGCAATTTAATGAACAATCAACAAATTAGGGAATTAATGGTAGCTCTGCTTTAAAATGAAATCATTCTCAAAGTTTTGGCAAAAATATCTTTTTAATAAAGAGTTTTCATGTCATGATGGCTAGTGATAGCACTGCACCTATTTAACCTAAATGGCTCGCCATAGTTATACCTGTAAAATATTCTCATTTTTTCAAAAAAAATTATGAGGAAATGGATAAAACTATTAAAAAGGACTACCATTATCTTTATCCTAAGGCATCTAAGTATGAAATGGCAACTGTTTCTATTTACAAAGCTCCGTGTTAAAAGAAGATGAAAAAGGAAAAAAAGTGGAGATCTTAAAACATGCGGGAGTAACATGCAGCATCTCTTACAAGCTATAACTTTTGATTTTCCAATTGAGATTCATTTCATTCAGTGTGTGTTTCTATATGTTAGAAGCTTATAGCATCAGTGCAAGCCTTGTTTTAAAAACCAAGATAGAAATTCTTCAGAAGGAATGTCAAAGGAAACTTGGTCATATCAACGATGTTTTAGTGGAACTATAAAGAAAACGGTCTCATTGAAATTTTCAATAAAAAATATCTTTTGAATATCAAGCCTTCATTTACATAGTTTATCCTTTAAAAGAAGTACCAAACTCCAAACAGGAAGAAATGGGAGCTCCATTCCAGTTGCCATGTAAGCATTGGAAAGCAACCTTGACAAGAGAATATTCCCTGATTTTGGTCACAAGTCCAATACATAACATGGTTTTCTTAGGTACTAATCAAATCAGTCGAATCTTTGGCTTCCTTCCAGAGAGAATGTTTCAGGTTGCTTAAAATGAGTAACACTTCTCTGTAGGGTGTTTCTCAATCGTATAGGACACAAATGTAGCCCAATATACTCGGACCCTTTTATCATTCAACTCCTCTCATTTACCTCCGCATTCAAAATGCCTGCCAGCATTGGAATATGGCTTTTATAGAAGAGATTACCCAACCACTTCTGTCCCTTAGCATTAACTATTTACTCACCTGCAAATCTCTTGAAAATTGTACAGATATAGGCAGTGAAAACATACAATAGGACAGGACTTCCAAACCCAATTACTGAATTACGTGATTTTGAATTTTCCAGGGGTCTGGATTTTAAATATAGCCACCAGGAGGCATGTGCCGCAGGTGTTGTACCAGTGACTATGGCAACATTTTGAAATGGTGAAAAAGTGTACATGTATAGGGGTATCGCCTATACAGCCTGTTAATATAGAGACAAACAGATCAAACTGGGAGTTCTGATATGCTGAACCCAAGTTTCCTGGCCACTTATGCTTGAAACCAAACTCCAAAGAAAAGATGCAAGAACCACAGATTTGTGAATCTATCTACCCACCAAAAGACCAGCTTAAGGAATGAAAGACCGTGAACTTGGCTCCCAACAAAATTTCTGGCAAGCCTGCTGTGTTGGAAATGTTAGCTTGCTAGTTTAATTAATGCAAAGCATACCTTATTAAGGTTATAGTTAGCCTTGTCTGAAAAATATTTCAGAAAAGGGCCAAGTTAGCAAGACCAGTGCCATAAACACACATGCTTCTATCAAGACTGTGATTACCCTATCTTTCCAACTTTAATATAAACTAATCTACTAACCAATCATTAACTAATAAACTACTTCAAGAATTTCATGAAACTTAAGTCCTTAATATGAAGATAATCAAAGTACATGATCACAACACTTTACAAAAACAGCATTTGAAAAATTCAGCAAAACAGCTTCTGAAACTGAAATCAAGTAGTCGCTTACAATTTGTAAACAAGTAGCCCAATATTCATACAAATGCTGCATGCAGCATTTCCCACAACGTCACAAATAGCATCAGCATTGAATATCTAAACCTACAACCTTCTAATTGCAAGTTAAGCACAATTAATGCAGCTTATCGTTGAAGCCATCATGTTGAAATATCATCAGAGTTAAATCTGCAAACAGGACAGTATATATGCCACCATCTCAAACACGAGCCCTTTTACTGCAATTTGGACATTTATACTGTTTGATATGTTCTGCTCTTGCAGGTGTCATCCTCACACATCTTCCATGGTACCATTTCTCGCAATGGTCACAAAATATCCAAAACTCGTCAGGATCTCCAGAGGTTCCACAAGCAGCACAGGCTGCTTCACCATGTTCCTCGTCATCCTCTTCATCAGGTGTGTCATCCTCCACCTTAGGTGGCAATCTTGATGCTTTTGTGTGTGATTCAGAAACATGTTGCTGAATACCAAAAACAAATTTTATAACTGGGGCATTAGTATTTTTTAAAGCAACAACACGGTGGGCAAACAATAAACATAATTATATAAAGTTTACAAGATCATAATTTGGAAAACAAACAGACAATAACATAGCTACACTTCACATAATTTTACATGTCTGTCTGCTACAAATTGGCGCACACACTCACCATTTTTGTATTAGGCTTGCTTTTAGTGCTACTGTTATTTGTTATACTTGATTTCTCTTTTGCTTGCTTCTTTGCAGTCCCACTCACTACCTCAAATATAGTTGGAAGTTCGTTGATCAGATTGAAAAGACGCTTCCTGCCATCAGCCCAAATTTACTCTAATCAATTTTAGTTTCAAATCTTGATCAAAAGATGCAGAGATACTTTATTTCAAAGGCAACACAGATGCTGCACAAAATGTCGTAAATCCAAACTTGGGTGCAGGGAAGAGTGAAATTGGAAGGACACCCTTTCATGAGAATACAAAAACATGTTTATTGAACACAAAGTCTATTAAAATTTGTTCTGGATCTGCTGCTTCTAACATTAAAAGACCTTGTAACTAAAATGATTATAAGTGTAGGACACACAAATAATGCTTGCCAAACAAAAACTTCTATCAGCAAAGGCCAAGCCCATTTAAATTTAATAATCCATTTCTCCAAAGTGACAGACTACAGTTTAAGTCATACAGTGCCGAATGTGAACACAACTTTGGAATTGTATTTGTGTTAAAGTGATTCTGTGTATCAAGCCATACCTTCAAGTTCAGAAATCGCATACTCATTTTCAGACAAAACGTCCTATAAAATTAACTATCAACAGAAATGTTAAGCACATAGGTTGGCTCCCTGTTTTACATTGACAAGAACACCATATAATTTGAAGACGCCAGAATATTAAAAGTTATAAGTTATGCCAATACCTTAATGGGGAATTTATATTCTTAGACTTCAGTAATTCCCGACAACCATTTATCCTTGTCAAGATTCTAACTTCTTGTGCTTCCTGCATTTTTTTGATGCCTTCCAACAACCCCATAGGCCCTTCATGGATTGCTTGCAACTTTCTCAATCAATGTGTTGTTCGCCATAAAATGTCTTAAAATTACTCACTGACAGTGCTTAACAAAATATTATGTTAAACACTATGCAACTGGAAGGAAAGACTTTGTAACTATGCTAGGATCCTTTACCATTGTAAAAGCTCACACCTGCATCTTATGTCCCCATACTTATGCCCAGAGTCCAGACACAAATCTCTGTTCGGTAATGTCATATATGTAAAATGATGGAAACTCCTTGTAATCACTAAGGCACATGTAGATATTCTTTACAGTAGGATAATATAAGAGAAATTTTCTGTACAACACATTTTGTAATGCAATTATTCCAAACCTAAATTGGTAACATACATTTTTAGATTTCAATTGTTTCCAACAAGCATCTGTCCCCCTTAAACTTCTAACTTTTATGACTTCTGCATTTCTTGATGCTTTCCAATTACTCCCTAGGATCTCCATGGATTGCAAACAACTTTCTCCTAGCTATTGCTGCTCTCTCACAACTTTGACTCTCTAACAACTTCTGATCAATGCTGACTAACAAGTTCAACATGCCTTTATTTCATACTTGGACCATCCAACTCACCTGTTAGGTCTTTTCTCATATTTCCAAATTAAAAAAAAAGCCTTCTACAGACTAAGAGTTTTATATAAATATTACAATAAACACCGTTACAGCAACTAGACAACAGACTATGAGTTTTATATAAATATTACAATAAACACCATTACAGCAACTAGACAACACATAGGCTGGCTACCAAACATACCAGAAAACAACAGAAACAAGGAAATATAAGAACGTATGCCACCATCTCAAATGGTCAAACAGAATCTTGGGTCAAAATGCCTATTTGCATGAGATCTTCAACGAATTATTCACTGAAATATACCTTACGATTCTTAGAGAGGAGATATTTTACACTGGGATGGCTACAAGTAATCTGGAATCGGCAGATACTAGTGAGACCCACTAGATACATGAAAGCTAATATTTAAATATTATGCTAAGCTGTACTAAGAGATTGGGGACTTGTTCAATTGTTCTTAAGCAACTGTGACATTCACATGAATTGATCAAGTGAGCGAAACAGAAGAAAAGAAACTTCAACGCATGGGACAAAGGACACGCAAGATTAGTCATGGTGGTAAAGGATAATCAATCAAACATAGATAAGATATTCAGAAAACTACATGTATAATAAAAAAATGTAAAAGCATAAATAATATTATTACACAAAAGATTATGAGGAGAAAGACATACACAAATGGAAAACTTACTATGACACATGGACAGTTTATTAAACGAGCCCCACTTTCTTTTTTCTGTCTTTTGGACACAAAATTCCAATGCAACTCAAATTACAGTTATCAATTTTAACTTAACATATGTCCAAGAATGGGTTACAGAGAATGCTGCAAGTATGAAGTATTTGATGACATGAGTTACAAACCGCATCAAGCTGTAGCAAGTTAGACAATGAAACTTAAGCTGCAAAGAAAAAGATTGCAACAATTAAATGATAATCTGCCACACATAGATATTCAGAAAATTACATGTATAATCAAAAAAACATCCCAACAAGCATAAAAATGTTATCAGCAAAGATTATGAGGAAACAGACAAGCACAATGAGGTAACTTATTATGACACATAGAACAATTTAATAAACAGACCCAATTTTTTCCATGTCTTTTTGGACAGAAATTTCAATGCAACTCAAAGTACAGTAATCAATTTTGACTTCATAGATCTCCAAGAATGGGTTATGGAGAAGGCTGCAAGTATAAAGTATTGGATGACATGAGTCACAATCTATGGCAAACTATGTCAAGTCACGCAATGCAACATATGCTGCAACGCAAAAGATTGCAATAATTAAATGCAGGTAAAGGATGGCATGCAAAGAAACAAAGCATGTGAATAATAAGATAGGTAGCCAAAAAGGTGCAGTACATGGGATACAGATGGAGATGACTGCATATTGATTGAATACTTTAAGGCCCTACAGACTATCAGAGAGGCCATGATAAGGACTTGTCTAACCCAGGACTAGAGAGCCTGGCATATCAAAGCTTTTGCTACCCCTAATAGTACTCCATTAAAGAAAAACAAATATAATACAACAATTATAAGTTGCCCAATTGTAAAAGAGACACACCTTTCATTTTTGTCAAACCCAAACCGTGCACCAAAATAATAGGCAACTGCAAGTAACCATGAATCACTGTGTACTGCCACCAGTGCAAGCCAGTCCTTGTCCTGCATGCCATCTCTTGCAAAGTTGATACCCAGAGCAGGCTCGGGAAGTTCAGGTGGCACCTCCTCAGCAGGTAAATTTACTTCCCACTCTTCACTCGGGAGACCATATAGACACAAGTTCTCCTTTTCTGAAGATGATACCATCAGCATATTGTTAGTTATGCTCAAAAAACGAAATTAATACTACCCATGTAAAACAAAATCAAATAAACGAAATTTAATACTACCCATGTAAAACAAAATCAAATAAACAGCAGAAGTAATTTTGCAATGGTTAAATAATTTACAAATCAAATTACAGCTAAATGCATTCAGCCATTGGAAGTGATTAAAAGCCGCACATTCACAAATGTGGAAGATGTGGAAGGCCTTGAGATTGCCATTAGACAAAACAGCTAATAACAAAAGGTCATAACTTCTTTGCATCACTTCTGGAGGTGTAAAAAGATTTGATGAAACAAAGGGGACAGACAAGCATAGGAAGAAGAGAAAGATGACAAATTGACAGAAAAGGAAGATAGCTGAGGCTGTCAATTCATCAAGAGACTGATACCAAGAAATCTTGAACTTGCAGAGAATCTAATTAAACAAAAAAAAGGTGGGAAACAATATGCACAGAAAATCTCCGAAAATCCATGCAATATTGAAGATGACCCCAAACTCCATTCCTTGAAGATTGTGAGAATTCAAAAAAGGCGGAATACATAATTATAGGATAAGCTCATAGCAATCAAGATTCAAAACACTAATATACTTATAGCAATTATTGACCACGTTATTGGCTTGGCTTTCAAAGACCAACGCTATGCAGAATAGATAGTCAGACAACACGTCTATTAATCTCCAAGCATACATATGACTGCTTAAGTATACTAGGAAATACGCTCAATGAGATCTATAAAAACTAGGATACTGTTCACTGATACAAAGACAACAAACAGAGAATTACATGCGTGAGGGTATACAAAATACTAACCAAATATTTCCTATTTTTATGTTTTTTCTTAATGGCAATATTTTCAAAAACCCAACGTTGTGGACTTCAAAGTATTTAAACTTTGGGCTGCTTCTGAAAATAACCAATTTTAGTTCTTTTACAGACAAAACCTACCGAAAGCCAGACGCCACAATGATAAACTCCATAATTTTTTAAACCAATAACACATTTACGCATCCTTTTGACTGGAAGGGCGTTACGAACCCATTAAATGGTAGCAGATGGGTTAGGCATTATAGGCGCAAATTGATGATCCCTGTTTCTGTTTAACAAAATGTTTCTCTAAAAAGTATAGGGATTCAATCCGTATTTAATACAAGCATTGCTACACAATGGAGGTAGGTTAACATTACACTTCAACGTAAAAATACAAATGGAGGCCGAGATGCAAATAAATACCCATAAGATTCGGGCTACAATATAGACGTGACCCAAGAAAATTTGCATAAATCTCAGAAAACGGTAAGAGTTGAAATAGCAAACTGACCTGGATCGCATTTCTGGTAAAAATCCGAAACCTCTGCAAGGGAAAACCGAAACAGATGGTGAGCAAACCAGTAGTCAACATAAAGAAAAAGGAGGGAATTAGTGTTAATCTCAAAGTTACCAGTGGTGAGGGCCTTGATGAGTCCAGCTCGCCGGCCCTTGAAATCCTTGAACACATCGTCCACAGAGCGGGGGCTCAACCCACCCTCCATCCTTCACAAGAATTGCAACACTTTACCAAGTTGAGATAATGTCAGGAAAACAAATGGAGAAGAAAAAGCATTCCGCACACAGATATACAGAGGATGGGTAGGAACAGAAGAGAGAAGAGAGTTTATTAGCGTGGGAGGGAAACTTTAGCCTCCTTCTATGTTTCAGCCCTCAATTCATGTGACCACCGCTAACGGCTTATTATCCTTGACAACACAATTCGATTATCCAATTCCGTTTATTCGGTTTTCAGTCCCGCCATGCATATCGATTTGGCTCGGTGGCTCGCAAACATCGCCCTCTCATTCCGTTAATTAAAAAATATAAATTTAGCGATGAAAATTTGTTTATTTATTTATTTTTTTTTTATACTACAAATTAAGCCATTTTATTTTTTATTTTTTTAAATTAATGGCCATTTAGGCTTCTAAATATGGGCAAGGTTATGAATAGACTATCTTTGATCTGTGGACACCTTCAAAATCTTATTTTCTACTTGATTCTATTATATCCATATGTATAAATTATTATTATTTTTTAAATAATAGAATAATATATTTTAATAAAAAAAATATGTAGATACTTAAATTTGATTAACATATTTTTTTTCTTTTTTTTTATCATCAAGTTTCATCAAATTTTTTTCTTTCATTATTTAATTAAATTAACATTATTTTCTTAGTAATAGATAATTTTAAAATGTTAATTATTTAAATATTTAAATTCTAAATTTTCCCTCCATTGTTACTTTAGTTGAATACTTTCGAAATATTTAATTAAATTACATATTTCACCACTTTTCTTCTATTAATTAAATAATTTTAATTTTTAGTTAATTTATTCGTCTCTTGTAATAATTTGAACATTGATTTTCTCTCATGTCACATTAATTGAATAATTATTTAATTAAAAATTAAGTATTCTTCTCAACATTATCCTCTTCTAAAATGAATAAAATTATTTATTTTATTTATTCTCCCTTGACATATGAAATAAATAATTTAGTTATTTAATTATTTATTAATTACTCATGTATTTCCACCTCACCAGTCAACTCCCACTCATTTTGAGTTAACTCCTCAATCAATTTAATCTCTAATCAATCAATTTAATCCTCCAATCAATCAATTTTGTTTCACTAACATTCAATCACACGTATCCTTCAATCAAGTCTCTCAACTAACCCATACGATCAGTTAGCTCGAATTAGGAAGTTAGTTAACTCCTCATCAATTCCTCTTGAACAATCTTTTAGCCATTGATCTTTTCAGTCTTGAATTCGATCTTAATCATTGATTGATATCACCTGAAATCTAGAAATTCAGCTATCATACCATCTATTCCTCTCATTCATTGTAAGAAATCTATACGCATATTATTCCAAAGTGCTTTGTGCTAAAAATCTAATAGCAACTACCATTACACATTTCTCCAAAGTGCAAATAAGAGAGCAATGGAGTTAGTCAAGGTTGTTGTGTAAAGCATTTTTGTGTGCAAGTTTGTTGTATTACTTGTTATGCAACTTTATTATGCTCTATTGATGTGATTTATGAGTTGGATTGTGAGTCTTCTTTATTTGGTGTTATCATTCACTTTTACAGTTCAATTTTCAGGTCATACATTCTAACACTACTGATAGGACCCTCAAGTCCCTAAAATTTAATGAGTTTTTAGTGAGGTTTTTGTGTCTTGATTAGTTATAAGTTTGAACAATGCATTTGATCAGACTTTTGATGCATATGTTCAAGGATTTGGCGCATTTGTTTGACAACTCGACACACTCAATTCTATGACTACTGATCGAAATTTGTACCTTTCAATGCATTTTTTGGGGGATTTGGTGCATCCATTTGAGGATTCAACACATCTATTTTGAGAAACAACACAATTACACAACAGAGAAATCACTGTCTTGTAGAGATTACGGTTTCATTTAATCATTATTTTTTGTTGTTCTCTGTTCATTTTTTTTTTGTTAATTTTTAACTATGGTTTGTAGGTATCTAACCATAGAATGTCCAATTTATCTTTCTAATCAAGGTTTTCACATCTATATTCTACAAATTTTACTATTTTTGGCAGATCGAGGTAGTTAGAGTTTTTGGCACAATTGATCCACAAAATGGCATATCTGTTATGAGAAATTTTACAGTTGAATTAGGTTTTGGAACAATTGTCAAAGATTTAGATGTAATTGACCAACAAGATTTTTAGGTATAATTTTTTTTTTGAATGAATTTTGTTTAAGTCAGCATGTTTGGTTCTTACTTTTACACGATTGACTTGGAGTTTTATGCAATTGTTTCATTCTATTGTGTAATTATTTTGTGTATTTGGTTGTGGTTTTCTTGGTTATTGATATAATATGTACATTTGTGGCTTTCGTGGGAAGAAGACAAAACTTTTAAACTACTGACATATTTCATGCAGGGTTTTACATGATTACTTATTTAGAATAGCTCACATTTTGATTTATTAAGAAAAAAAGTATTTGTCGTGTCTAGTGGAGTCTCGAGGGTATGTATTCTCTCCCCTTGCGCCTAGTTCGAGCCTGGGGATCATAAATACCTTTGAGTCCACATATTTGTTCTTTTACCCAAGGAAGAGGTATCTGTGTATGCTCTCCCCTTGCACCTAGTGTGAGCTTAGGGATAAGAAACAACAATAATTTCCTTCTTTTTGTTTTATTAGGAGACCTTGGAGATTTCATCAACCCAACCACATTTTCAGGCAGGGTATAGAAAGGGGGGAAAACGAAAGTTGTACTCCAAGGTGTGGCCAACGTCATTTGAGCCAAGTTGCAAGACCCTTGGTCCATCAAGACTTGTTACGTGAGGAGAGTGGGGGAGACCCCCTAATCTCAAGCACTACAAATGAGCTTATTTTTCACTAATTCCACTAAAACCTTTGTATTAGAAGCCTAAGACCATTGATCATTATTGCTAGTGGGGTGCAGTGTACAAAATCACACATGAAGTTACCCAACATGTACCATCCTAAGGTGAGAGAATTATTTTGAGGTAAAAAGCCTTCAAGAGAAGGAGGAAGGTGAGACATTGTACCACTTAAGACCTAACTATCCCCTTTGAGAGTGGAGTGTGTGTATTTGTGTGCTTCTATAGTATTTTATTAATTGGACCTCTGCTAGCAAGACACACCTTGTCTAAATAGCTAGGTTGTTATAATGTTTGGCATCTTTTTCTTGTATCAGACTAGTGACACCATTCGGCCTATTATCCTTGAAATATCAACAATAATTGTGTCTTACTATGTGACTATTTTCTTGCCAAACTCTACTAAAAATAATCAAATTAGGCAAAATCCCACATAATTATGTAATTGATCTACAAAAATTTGCACTTGACTATTTTGTATTGCAAATGTATATCCTTTTATGTAACTAATTTTCACAATAAACCTTAAAAAAATAATTTTAACCTAAAACAATGGATATGATCAATCTTGTAGCACAATTGTCTTACTTTGGCACAATTGACTTAGAATGTGGCGCAATCGTCTATGTTTGTGGCATAATTTTCCCTTCATGTGGCACAATTGTCTCTACCTATGGCATAATTGTCTTTGCTTGTGGCGAAATCATTTTTGCCTGTAGCACAACTAATTATGTTTTAAAAACCAAACTATTAACAATTTTACATAGAATTCTACATTTGAATTATGCCTAGCACAATTGATGCACCTTGTGATGCAATTGATCTACCTTTTTAGCGCAATTGAACCAAATAATTTTCTAGATTTCTTATTGTCATCATATATCTTACAAACATACCTATACAAATAGACCTAACATAGACTAGCATACACAGAGACATACCTAAGATTTGACCATATACCACATTTAATTTTCACCCTTCATATCTTTCACCCACATCTAGATTTAGACTTAGGTCAAATTTATTACTCATCTTTAATCATAGATATTTTCCATCCAAATCTATTTCACTAAGTTTATCTAGATCTTACATTCACCTTATCTTTATTTTGGTATTTTTCTTGGAAGTTTACCTTCTCCAAGTATAAGATCAAATTAGCCTATCTGAGGGTAGATTAACCTAGAATCTTTGACTACTTTTAAGTTGAGTTATTACATCCCCCCTAATCTATTGGTTTTTAACTCAAAATTCTAATAAAAAATTTAACACATCCATCAAAATCCTGGTCATTAAATCCTAAGATCTAGATGCACTTTTTGGTCTTTCTCATCTCATCATTCAAAAGCACCAAAAATATCATCCACATCAAAGAGTCCTAAAATCTCTTATATTCCAATAGAAACAAGGTCCCAAACCTAGAGAAAAATGCAACACCAACAAGACCCCAACATGGTACCCACAAGCATGGACCTTTTCCAAGAAACATAAAGAGAATTTTCACACATATTTAGAGCAAGAGGTTTTGAAACACCATCCCCACTAAGTCCTAGGAATAATCCTAACATCACACCCCAATAAATTATTGTATCCCACAGTCAATCATGCCCACAAATTCAACACAGGTATCACTAACTCCCATACACACTCAAGTTCCCACATACACCTTGCAAATAAACAATCCATTATATTACACAGCATCCAATAATACTATCAACCCCCACTTCAATAATTATTTCACAAACATCATCACAACCATCTCACATCTCACAAGATCCTTCACCCAACTTGCATACAAATGCAAACACCATCCAAAATCAAAACACTATCACCAATTTATTATATCAACAAAATATTTCATTCAACAACTCTAACATCCCTACTCTAATGATAAATACACAAGCACCTCCACATGCATCTCATATCTCTCAACCATTTATATCTAATGCTCATACCTACATACCCAATAATCATAACATCAACCACCAAAACTACAACCCCATATAGTAATTTCCACATGTTATCACCTCAAATTCTAATCAAATCATAAATCCAATTAACCAAAACATATATCAACATAACCCCCCTCAAAACATCATGACCTCTCAACAACACACCATCACACTAAACTACCTTCATCAAAATCACAATGTAAACCCATCTAACCAAAACATCCATCAACATTATCCAACTCAAAACATCATAAACCCTCAACAAAAATACACCACATCAAACCTCTTTACTAACTCCAACATATCCACTCACACCTACATTCCACAAAGTTATTCACACATTCACCAAAAAACCCCACCATCAAATTTTCCCCAAGGTAAGTCATCAATATATCCCATATCTAGCTATAACATCATCAACATACCCACTTTCATACACCTGAATGATTTGGCTTTACAAATTCAAGATTTGTAGCAATAATTTTCAAACATCCAAATGGAACCAATGAAGAAGAGTTACACATTGGATTATATATGCCCTTATCCTTTTGAGAAGATAATACCCATGCCCCCATTCCCTCATAATTTTGAGATGCCTAAATTTGACAATACAAAGGAAGGGGAGATCCTCGTGAACACAGAGAATTTTATGTAGCTTGTTTAAAGGTTGTTCATAATGATACTTATCTTATACACCTCTTTCCAAGAATCTTAGGAGGACAAGCCATGAAATGGTTTTCTTGAATCCCATCTGACATTGGAATTTTCAATGAATTAACAGAAAAAATCATCACATTTCTCCTATAACATAGAACACAAAGTCTCAATGATCGATCTATGCACTACGAAACAAAATAGTGGAGAAAATTTTGCCTCCTTATAGATATGGAGAAGCTTAGCCAGTAAATGTCCATGCCATATACTCAAGAAATAATTAATCCAAATATTCATCCAAAATATGAATACGAAAATAGGATTCCACCTAAAAGTTCAATGCTTCAATACTTTCAACGAGGTTATAGAGAAAGGGATTACCATTAAGAAATACCTTTAGCCAAAGGACTTGTCAAGGTATTCAAAGGCAACAAAGAAAATGCAAGTTCTTCCAATGACAGGTCTCAATTTTGGTCAAAAAATATGAATGTGGTCAATGATGGTGTAGTGGATGCAAAGATGGCTCAAAATGTTCAACCAACATTAAGTCTCCAAGCACCACCAACAATTTAAACCTCTTCAACTATCCAAGATAATTCGCAAAGAGGTCCACCTAGACACACCAATTCCCCTTGGTGGAAATATACTCCTTTGGGAGAACCCATTGAATTGACATTCAAAAAATTGGTTCAATCAAACTTGATCATGCTTCCTAAGATTAGACAATATGAACCACAGATTAAACCTATATGGTGGAAGGGCATGGACTTTTGTGACTGCCATAGAGTAAAGGAGCATACAACTTAAGGTTTCTTTAAATTGAGGAATCTTATTCAAGATCTCATTGATAGGGAGATATCATTGTTGAAAACCAATCAAACACATCCAACAATGACCACACAATTTTTAAAGATCCCTTACATAACCATGGAAAAGAAAATGCTCCCAATAATGGTAGTGCCTCTAGTAACTACACAAATTACAATGTGGTTAATTATGACTGTATCGTAAACCAAATCCAAAGGTCCAACCAACAAATATCCACTATCATTATCAAGACTAAAAATATTGAATTTGTTGTTACAACTCGTAGAGGTAAGGTCACTCTCCAAAGAACCACATGTTACAAATCCCAAGCTATTGATTACTATAATATTTTAGACCATTTAGGTAAAACACCCACACAAATATCCATTTTAGAGATTTTGTGCATGTCGCCCATTCATAGGGATATCCTATATAAGGCTCTTAAGGAATCTTTAGTACTTACAGACCTAAATTTCAACCAAGTTCAAGCCATGGTAGGACATCTCGCATCCACTCACCACATTACCTTTAATAATAAAGATGTCTCATCCCACATACCCATACATAATAAAGCTCTCCACTTAGAGGTATTCATCTGTAAACATAAAATTAAATAGGTCATAATAGATGATGGATTTGGTTTAAATATTTGCACTCTAAAATAGGTCAAAACCTTGGGATACTCTTAGGGGGTCATAGATCCGAACAATAGGATAACATCGAGGCATATGTTGATGCAAATTACCTTTCCAAAGGAACAATCACACTTCCTATAAGAGTTGATCTAGCAGTGTGAGATATAATATGTCAAGTCTTGGGCTTGGAGCTCCCATATAACATCCTTCTTGGTCATCCATGGATACATGTACCATGCAATCCATTTCATCCACTTTCCATTAATGCCTAAAATTTCCATACAATGGAACTAAGGTTACTATCTCAGGAGATCCTAACCTCTTCCATTATTATCGTAACTTATAAGGAACAAAAAAACCAAGTCCTAGAGAATGATAAGGCATCATCCTCTTCATCCTATATTGATCCCAACGATTTAAATAAAATAGATCCACCAAACCCATAATTATTCCCAAGGTCAAGGTGTAGGTACAAGACATGATATATGGTGAATACAACATAAAGTAATCATTTTGCTTAGCACAACTCCCATCATCACCTAGGTCACATGGGAAACCCTAGGAAAAGTAGGAGATTTCCACAATCATCATCAAAAGCAGTTCAACCACATTTGTAAAATGGGGTGAACTTCACAAAGAAGCTATCAAAGAAGACATTTCCAAGTGGTTATATAAGAATGGGGAAGACCAATTCATACTCCCCATTGAGAAATACACAAAGGGATTTCATATAATGGAGCAAATGGGATATGATGGTCATAGTGGTCTTGGTCTATAGGGACAAGGAATTGTGGAACCAATTGCAGTGACAAAGATACCATGTTCTTAAGGGCTTGGGTTTGGGAAACTAGAGGTTGTGCCATCAGATATTAAATTTACCCTTGTAGAAGCGGATAAAAATTCTTTCATTGTTGAGTTGTCTAATGAGGATACTTTTGATGACTCCTTCAAGTGTATTATTGACCTATTCTGAGATTATAAAGTTCACATTATACCCTACACATCTTTCAATCCCACACCGTCTAATAGCAATCTTTCACTTGTCTATCCCCAACTCATTGATTGGGACCAATGAGGACCACCTAGTATAGACATATTCCAAAATGATGAAGCTATTGCGAGTTCATGGGAAGTTTCAAGATGGGATATATCCCTAGGGGATCATAGAGTTGGTTTTACCATAGATCTTGATGCAATAACTTACGTTGGTGAGGATGCCAAACCTTCTAGTCACAAAAATATAAAAATCATAAAGAGGTTCCCTAGTGAAAATCATAATGTAGCACTTTCAAACCACAAAATACTAAAAACAAAGGATGTATTTGAGGGTGAAAAATTTTCTAAGGTACCTAAGGATGGAAGGTTTGACATTCTCCCCATGAATCAAGAGAGATCTATAATGATTATTGAAAAATATGAGGAAGCAAACATCGACACCACATATAGTGTTTGAATCACATACTTTGCAGCATCACTATTAGAGCAAGAAAGGGTTAACCTCATGGTATTCTTCCAAAATATACATGTGAACTTTGCATGGTCTTATGCATACATGTTAGGGTTAGATCTCAATTTAGACTTACCTAGGGACAAAACTAGTCAAATAGAAGCTATACAAAATGCATCCCCAAATAACATCGTTATTCAAAATGGAGCTACATAAATTGTTAGATATAGGCTTCATCAGACCTATTGATCATCCTAAGTGGATATATAACATGGTGCTTGTTACCAAGCTATCTAGAGGCATTTTCATATGCACTAATTTTAGAGACCTCAACAAGCATGTCCCAAAGATGAATTTCCTCTACCAAATATAGACATCATCATGGACTTAACAATAGGGCATGAGATGTTATCTCTAATAGATGGATTTTTAGGATACAACAAGATTTTCTTTTTCCCCGAGGATCAACTTAAAATAGCCTTCACTTGTCCATGGGGAACCTTTTGCAAGAACGCCATACCCTTTGGTCTAAAAAATGCTAGAGCTACCTATCAACATGTACTGACCACTATATTCCATGATATGATGCATACTTTTGTGGAGGATTTTGTTGATGATCTATTAATGAAATCACTCACAAGAGAAGGTCATCTAGATATACTTTCCAATATTTTTGATAGGCTTGAGAAATACAACATATTAAATTAAATCCAAAGAAGTGTGGCTTTGGGGTTGTATCAAGAAAATTATTAGGGTATATTATGTCTTGCGCAAGCATAGGGGTTGATCCACCAAAGGTCAAAGCCATAATCAATATGCCTTTAAGCCCATAATCTCAAACAACTACGTAGCTTACAAGGAATGTTACAATCCATTTATCGTTTCATTACACAATTAGAAAACAAGTTTCATCCCTTTACACATCTTTTGCATAAAGGTGTTACCTTTGAGTGGGATAAAAAAATTCCATGGGATTTCTAGGAGCTAAAAGATTATCTAGCATCTCCTCTAGTATTAATACCACAAATTCAAGGAAAACCATTGTTATTATATATATATATATCTACCACATTAGCAGCATTGGGTGCTCTCCTCATAGAACATGGCTACTTTGGTAACAAGGGTTGTCTACTATATCATACGTACTTTGGTTGGCTATGAACTTAATTACACACCTATCGAACGTGCATGTTTAGTAATTTTTTTTCCTCACAAAAGCTAAGACATTACATGATAAACCATCAATACAAACTCATTACAAAGATTGATCCACTTAAGTACCTGTTGAGAAAATCAACAGTCATAGGGAGATTAGCTAAATGGGTTATGATCCTAAGTGAATTTGACATCACATATGTAGACAAAAAGGCCATCAAAGGACAAGTGATTGCAAACCAGTTAGAAAATGCTCCCATTATTGTAAATCACCCATTAGTGTCATATTTTCTAGATGAAAGTATATTCACTATAGTCCCCACTCAAACATGGAAACTTTACTTTGGTGATTCATATACTCAACATGGATTAGGATTGGGTGTACTATTCATCACTCCACAAGGTTATTATATACTAAAATCATACCGATTGGAATTCCCTTGCATAAACAATATTGTTGAGTATGAGGCATTAATCATGGGACTCAAGATGGTAATATAGTGGCAACTTAAGGAAATATAGGTTTATGGTTATTCTTATTTGGTTATAAAATAGGTGAACGATGAATATCAGACCAAAGGTGAAAAAAATTGACCTACAAAAATATGGTGGATAGTTTCAAGAATTGCTTTACTCAAATATCATTTGATTTGATCCCTTGGTTAAAAAAACAAACCAAATGACACCATGGAAACCATCAGGTTTCTTTTGGACATGTCGCATAATATTCAACATTGTGAGTTCAAAAGACAGTCAATGAAGTTGGTCATGACTAGCATATCCAATTGAATCCTACCTTGTGGGCTTATCAAACCAATTATCGCACACCAACAGGAGCCACCTCGTATTCCCTAGTCTTTGAAGTTGAAGCCATTTTACCCATTGAGGTCGAGCTTCCATCACTAAGAGTTTCTCTACAATATGCCATTAATGATGAATAAGACAAAGTTTCCAAACTACATGACTTGGAATTTCTAGACGAAAGGCATCTTAATACACTCAATCACCTACAGGCTTATCAAATCTGCCTTCATTATAGTTATAATAAGAAGGTTATATCACACAAGTTTGAAATAAGAGACTTGGTACTTAGAGAAAATCAAAAGAACCGATATGATCAAGAAAATAAAGGGAAATTTAAGCTCAATTGGTTGGGACCCTTTGCCATTACAACTTATGGATCAAGAGCATACTAGCTTGCCACACCTAAAGGTGAACCACTAGATGAGCTTGTATGCATACAAAATGGATATAATAGAAATATGCGTAAAACATAATTTAAAACAAACAAATGCAATGCAAACCTCAAAATATTGACTGTAGTATGTTGTTTTGTTGAAGATTTGAACGTGGTTGCTCATGATTCTAGCAACATAACATTAGCATAAAAGATGATGATATAAATGGGATGGGAGGCCTCTCATTTATAGAAAGTCGATTTCAAATGAAGGGCTAGGATCAAAGGATGAATAAGGATGATGATCAATGAATGAGATTGCTTAGAAGTAAAGAGGAATAGGGTTAGGGCTAAATTAAGGTTTAGATAAGGATGGATGGTGGAGATTTAATTATAAATTAATTCAATCAAGGGCAAAGATTAAACGAGAAAGGTAAAGATAAGAAAGGCACAGATAAAGAGGTTGGCATGGAAAAAGAAGTTGTTGGAGTTGTATGGGAGTGAATTTGCACCCCATGTGAAAATTCCCCCTTTTTCCCTCTCCAATTTAGAAAACCAAGTTCAGAGGCTTAATTCCACCTAAGCCCATTGCTTGCATCCCACTTGGCACATGTTTTGAGCATCAGTGGAGGCATTTCTGTCGAGGACACCCGTGCAACAGGCATACGTCCGTGCGGTGCACTTATGTCCCTGGCAGATACCTACGACCAAACCTGCAAAGGCATTACACTTCTCATTGGGAGTCAAGTTGTAATTCCCCCTTCGACCGACCGACCCGAATATGGTCGTTTCTTTCATTCCTTCTTCAAATTCATCCCCTCAACATGCATTCTAACTTCTTTTGGGCTATTGCACACTTCAAGATTCCATTCTCACACTCTTGCATTCACTTTTCAAGCTCTCAAGCAGCATACAAGCTATCCATTGTAGCAAACACGACACTCTATCTTTGGTAGAACAAATTGGGAACAAAACACCATTGCAGCAGAGGCTCGAGTACTCTCATTTTCTCTCCCAAGCAGCCTTGAGTGCTCTTGGTGGAGGTGGTAAGCTTCCCTTTGTTTCCTTCTATCACTTGGTTGAGTTAGCACTTTACTGTTTTGTAGTGCTTTTGTGCTCTTCACTATATTGCTTTCTTTATCTCATTTATTTGGTTGTCCGTGGAGGTGGAAACACCTAAATGAGGGTCTGACTGAGGCAAGCCCCTATACAACCACCCAACATTTTCCTCTCTTTCTGTGTGTACGTGGACATGCTTTTGAGGAGCTAGATGGCGAACGAGTTCCTTTGTGAGATTCTTCTCACCACCCTTACTCTTGCATTTTGCTTTATCATATTAGAGAATATTTCATTTACTTAATCAAGTTATTTTGGCCCTTTAGTAATAGTTAGTTGGGCCATTAGCCTGTTTTAATAGGTTTAACCTTGTCTCTTTTGTTGTCTGGTCGTACGAACGCTAGCGTACTTTAGAGATGCAAGCACATCGTGCTGTCATCCAAGGATCGTGCTTTCATCCTCGGGCAGAGAGCTCCCTGAGGCACAGTGTTGAACCTAAAAACTGGCTTGCCTAGCCCCACTTTGAAACTCAGGATTACAGAGTGGTTGTAGGACTCTATAGTCCTCATCATTCTCGTCATCATACCCTAAACATCCCACTTAGTTGAGGTAAGTTAGGGCAGCTTTCCGCATCTCGATCCTCTGTGACCTGGGGCCTTGCACGTGGAGGTCCCCCTACCTTACATTTTGGTGAACTCGACGTGAACCATTTTGGTTCCATTTTTGCAATACTGACAGTTCCTTTCCTCGTACTCTTGGAGTGTTGTAGGTGTGAGTGTTGTGAGGCTGTTGCCTTACAACCCAACCTGCGACCCCTAGTTGGCGTAGTTGGAAGGTTCCAAAGGTATTATGTGACGAAACCTTAGTTGGGTCATTGTCTTATCCTTTTACCTTTAGGGACTATGTGGAAGTATTGTCTAGTGTGTGTTATGGCCTCCTTCATGCATCAACCTATCCCCTTTGTGCAACCTGTGGACAGTGGTACAGGCATAATCTTTACTTCACAGGACCTACTAATGGGTTTTAACAAAGAACCATCTCCTCTTTATATTCTTGCACGGATCAATGGGAACATCGTATCAGGTGTTCTCATTGATCTGACATCACAAGTAAACATAATCACTGAGGAGATTATGTTGATCAACTTTTTACATAAAGATGGGTATGATGCACCCGTGAGTACTATCCGCACACATGATGGGATTTTCGTGTCCCCTTTAGGTAGTATCATCCTATCGGTCCTAGAAGGACCTAAATTTGTGAACCTCTTGTTTGACATCATCCCTGGGTCTAAGCTCTTTAGGGTGAAATTGGGTATCCCTTGGTTGGTGGTGATGAATGTGGTACCCTTTGTCATGCATAAATGTTCAAAATTTATCCACGGGGGTTCTGTACATGTAATCCATGACACCGGTTGCACGTGGAAGCTACTCCTTGGACTACTCTTGGCCTGCGCATGTTGGTCCTCTCCCGCCTAGGATGAACCTTCTGCACTGAACATACCAGAACTATAAGAAGGGGCATCTAAGGTTGAAAGTTAGATTACCTCCTTCGTCTTATGCTATTTCACATAGGGCTTGCTTAAAGGTCGATAACGATGTCACTAAGGCTCAAAAAAGGAAGAAGAGAAGTGGTATCGTGATCCTCCTTCCTCTTTCGCTGGTCAGTCTGATGCTTCTTCTTGCTCTACTATGGTGCCATTAGGTTCTACTCATCTGCAGGAGAATCCTATGGTGCTCGCTTGGCGAAAGCCTAAGCATCCTGCATTCGAGCTTCATGTTCTGTCGATGGAGCCTAGACCTGTTTGGTATGACATGAGGAAGGTCTTCTGAGGAGAGTCCTCTTTGTCTCAACCTTCACGGCCTCCTACTGCTCCTGATTCCAAGGCAGTGAGTGGGAAGAGGCCCACTGCCGAGGCTCGAGCCGACTCCTCCTGTTGTCCCACAACCTTTTTCTCCTACTCCCATTCAGGAATTTGTTCCTCTGCTAGAAACGATTGTAGTGGACCTTCCTATGGTTGAGCAGGAGCCTTCTGCTCCTTCACAATCTCTAGCCTCCGGCTCCAAGAGTCAAATAAATCACCTTGCGCGTGAGCGCAAGTGCCGGTGAAAGGCCCTCTTGGCTGAGCAAGTTGCCTCACAAAGGAAGGAGGAAGAGACGACCACTCCTGCTTTAGGGCCTCCTGTCGTGTCGCCCTCTTCCCTCCCTTCTGCTTCTCTCCATTCTAGTCTTGTGCTACTTCCAGCTCCCGCTGCGAGTGCAAATGCACCTAGCCCCAAGTGGGTACAGGTGTTCATCGCTCCTTCGATGGAGTCACCTTTGCTGATGTTTTTTTCAGATATCTAACCTTTTCCAAAACCTATGGATATGATTAATACCTCGTTCGTATCTGTTGCGATGCTTTCCTCCTCTTCCTCTGCACCTCTAGCTTTGTCTATGGGGAGTTCATCTCCTTTGGTGAAGAAAGAGGTGGAGAGTGGTCCTTATGGAAATGAAGGGTGTAAGAGGAGCCCATCTTCTTTGCAAGGTGGTCCTGTGTTGACTTGTTTTGTCCTAGTGATGGAACCAATCTCAACTTCCCTTGAGTTTGTCACCGCTCCCAAGTCACTTAGCGAGCCTAGCGATGAATCTTAGGCTCAGACTACCCCATCCGCTAAAGTTAGACATGGCGCTCTTGTGGGGTGCATGTTTAATTTTGTGGATGAGGTTTTGGCCTTGTCAGCGATCTTCACAAAATAGCTAACCTTGACTCCACAAGAGCTCGGTGGAGAGGACTTCGAGGGGCCCTCTTCCTTAGCCCTTGTTGTGAGAGGGTCGAACGCTCCTCCTCTTAACATCCCTCCACTACAGGCTCGTCCTCCTTCCCCCTACGATGATCTAGAGTGGGAAGCAGACGACCTCTTGGCTAGTCAATGTTAGGAGGAGGCCTCTTCTTGATCTTGTGTGTGTTTGTGTGTGTTTTGTGATGTGTTCCCCTGTGATCATGCTATGTGTGCCTGGATGACCCTTGTCACCCCTGTTGGTGCTTCGATACAGGCATGATTTTTGTGTTGTAAACCTTCTTCTATTTGTATCATCATTCTTCCATGTTTGTGCTTGATTTTTTGATAAATTAGGGACGATGCAAAGTGTTGGGGGCATTTAGGCTTCCCTTCCATCCCTTTTTTTAAATTTTTACTTTGTCTTTTTGTGCATTCTTCACATGGTCTTATATAGTAGGGGGTTGATGATAGTTCATTTATATACTATTACTATACATATCTATACATATTTATGAGCAGTTTTGACCTTGAAATATCAAGCTACCCCTGTGCCCTTTGTTTGTTTTTTCTTTCTTTTTTATTTCTCTTTATCTTTCTCTCTTTTTTGCTTGAGTTGTCCCTCCTATGTGTGACAACGTTCTTTCTTCAACATTTCAATTTTCAGAAAATGCATTCATTGCCAACGAATCTTTTCTCAAAAATCCTCACAAACCTTTCTTCATAATCATATTCTCAACTTGAAACCCTAACGAAACATGTTTCCTTCATCATGGGTTCGTAAAGAGAGGACTTAAACCTTCCTTCGAAGCGGGAACAATTTTAATCTTCCCCTCGCATGGGGGCATATCCTTCCTTTTGAATTCCTTGATGAAGGATCGATTTGAGAGAAAGAACATCTACTTCTGAATTGCGCGTCCCTTGAGTGGATCCTCTCTTCACGACGGGTTCCCAAGGGACCCCTTCAAAAGCTTTCAAAACTATTGACAATTTGTGCAACTGTCTGCTCACTTGCCTACGTGGCCGCTTTCTGATTTTGCGGAGTCCGCTTTCCTTTGAGCTTCCTCCATGCGAGAGATCTTGGGGGTGGCTCTCCTGTAGGACTGAGAGCCTGTAGGGCACTTTCTCGGGTTTCCTCCATGTGAGAGACCTTGGGGGTTACCTTCCCTATAGGACTGAGAGCCTATGGGGTGCTTCCTTGGGTGTTCTTCATGCTTGAGTTTGTGGAGAATACCTTCCCTATGGGACTGAGAGCCTATGGGGCACTTCCTTGGGTGTTCTTCATGCTTGAGTTCATTGAGAATACCTTCCCTATGGGACTAAGAGCTTGTAGGGAGCTTCCTTGGGTACTCTTCATGCTTGAGCTCATGGAGAATACCTTCCCTATAGGACTAAGAGCTTGTAGGGTGATTCCTTTGGGTCTCCTCCATGCTATATTTTTTGGGGGACACCTTCCTTACATGATCGAGAACCTATAAGGCGCTTTCTCTCTTCAACTTCATAGTTCCAAGCAGCTATGGAGTCCTTTACTTTCCCTAGACCTTCAGGTACGCCAGACCAAGCTCTGCTTCCTTGATAGTTTAGGTATACATCTCTAACCTTATACTCTCCTTGATCTACTTTACAGAAAACTCATTAGTACTCGTGTTCACTAAAGTGGGGGAAAAATGTATAGGAGTGAATTTGCACCCCATGTGAAAATTCCCCCTTTTTCCCTCTCCACTTTAGAAAGCCAAGTTCGGAGGCTTAATTCCACCTAAGCCCGCTGCTTGCATCCCACTTGGTGCATGTTTTGAGTGTTAATGGAGGTGTTTTTGTCGGGGACGCCCGCGCGGCGCGCAGACGTCCCTGGCAGATTCCTACAGTTGAACCTACAAAGGCATTACACTTCTCATTGGGATTCAAGTTGTAATGCCCCTTTCGGCCGACCGACCTGAATATGGTCGTTTCTTTCATTCCTTCTTCAAATTCATCCCCTCAACATGCATTCTAACTTCTTTTGGGCTATTGCACACTTCAAGCTTCCATTCTCACACTCTTGCATTCACTTTTCAAGCTCTCAAGTAGCATACAAGATATCCATTGTAGCAAACATAACACTCTATCTTTGGTAGAACAAATTGGGAACAAAACACCATTGCAACAGAGGCTCGAGTACTCTCATTTTCTCCCCCAAGCAGCCTTGAGCACTCTTGGTGGAGGTGGTAAGCTTCCCTTCCTTTCCTTCTATCACTTGGTTGAGTTAGCACTTTACTATTTTGTAGTGCTTTTGTGCTCTTCACTATATTGCTTCTTTATCTCATTTTTTTGGTTGTCCGTGGAGGTGGAAACACCTAAATGGGGGTCTAACTGAGGCAGGCCCCTATATAGCCACCCAACATTTTCCTCTCTTTTTGTGTGTAGGTGGATGTACTTTTGAGGAGCTAGTTGGCGAACGAGTTCCTTTGTGAGATTCTTCTCACCACCCTTACTGTTGCATTTTTGCTTTATCATGTTAGAGAATATTTTATTTACTTAATCACATTATTTTGGCCCTTTAGTAATAGTTAGCTGGGTCGTTAGCCTATTTTAATAGGTTTAACCTTGTCTCTTCTGTTGTCTAGCCGTACGGATGCCAGCGCACTTTAGAGACGCCAGCGCATCGTGCTGTCATCCAAGGACCGCGCTTCTATCCTCGGGCAGAGAGCTCCTTGAGGCGCAATGTTGAACCTGAAAACCGGCTCGCTTAGCCCCACTTCGAAACTTAGGATTGCATAGTGGTTGCAGAACTCTATAGTCCTAATCATTCTCATCATCATGCCCTAAACATCCCACTTAGCTGAGGTAAGTTAGGGAAGCTTTCCGCATCTCGACCCTCCGTGACCTGGGGCCTTGCACGCGGAGGTCCCTCTACCTTACAGGAGTAAATTAAATAATTATAAAATTGTTTGATTTAGGAGGGAAAGTGAATAATTAAATAATTTAAAACAATTATTTAATTAAAAGTGGAGGAAAAGGATGAAATATTAAATAATTAAAATAATTATTTAATTATAGAAGAAAAATGGAAAATAATTAAATAAAATAGGAATTTATTCAATTATAGAGGAAAAGAGAATTAATTAGTGACATAATTAAAGAAATAAAATTTATTTAATTAATCAAAGGGGAATAAGGAGAAAATGAATTAATTAAATAATTAAGAATCATTTAATTAATAGAGGAATATGACCCTTGAGATAATTAAATAATTAAAATTATTCAATTATGTAAGCAAAAGGAGGAAATGATATGAAAATGTGGGTTCGCAGGCGAAGGATAATTTTCAATGTGTACATTTTGCCCCTCTTTGAGATGATGTTGTGACTAAGAGAAGTAACATCATTTCAAAGAATAAAACATAGTGGGTAGGAAAGGGATTAGGACTAGAAGCATGATGCACCTATCACTAGCAAGGATGAGGAAGGATGACGAGGAGGTAGTGGTATGCCCCCCTGAGATAACATGCGTGTACAAAGAACATGAGTGTGCTCTTGAAATGGATGAGAGGACTTAAAGGATGAAGGATAAAAGGATAAAGGAAATAGATAAGGATGATGAAAAATGGATGGAGAGGGAGGATGGAGGATCATCATGTTGCAATGATATGAGCAACCTAGATTTAATATTATACTTGACATTATACACCAAGGTATAAGGAACCAGGATGACAATGTGCCAAGTACATGATCAAAAAAAGGTCAAGTGCAAATATACGCCCCATAACACCATGATATGGAAGACCATGATGCCCTTGCAACAATAGAATGAAAAAGACCAGGAGAAATGCAAACAATGATAAAACACACAAGAAACAAGCAAGCATGCACAACAAACCAAAAGCAACCTAGGACTATGCTCCAAGTCAAGCTGAAAATTGATTGATGGATTGATTGATGATGATGATGATGATGACGACGACATTGTTTGATATGGGAAGGACACATCCCAAAACAATGTGAGGATTGGGAAATATATATCCCTATGATGATAATGGATTAAAGTGGATCAATAGATTATCAACCGATTTGGATTGAAATCATGGATTGCTTATGGATGATGCACCAGATTGCAAGATTGGATTGCATGGATTATGATTGATTACACTTGGATGGACTAGATTGGGATGGTTTGGGGATGATTGGATTGGAAGGAGAGAGGATAAATGGATTGGATAAGCTAAGATTGGATGGAGGATTGACTGAGATCCAATGACAAGGGAGAACCAAGACATGGTAAAGGATGGAAGGATGGAGGAATTCCATGGATAGGAGAGAGGACTTTGGATGATAGATGGTGATGGGAGATAGGATGATGGTGGATGGAGGATAGGAAGATGGATCTCCAAGGACTAGTTGCAAAGGACAAAGATGCCCCACACTAGAGGTAGTGCAATCATGGATAGAAGATGATGTGTGATGTATGATATGGAAGGATAGTGTGTAAAGGATATGAATGAATTGATATTTGACCCCTAGTTTTGTCAAGATCAAGGGTGAAAAGGGGGGAGAAATTATATATCATATGAGGATGGAAGTAGGATAGGGAATAAAGGATGGAGGATATAGATAGGATGATCAAGATCAAGTGTATAGGATATGGATGCATGGATATTTGACCCCTAAGCTCTTCATCAAGATCAAATATGGGAAGGGAAGATGGATTTGGATAGGATGAGGGATATGGAATGAATGATGTGGATAGGATGAGAAGGATGGAAGGGTATAATACATGATGTATATGAAAATCCTTAGCCTTATCAAGATCAAAGGAGGAAAAAGGGAGGATGAATGTAAGTAGGATAATAGATAGGAAATGAGTGATAAATTCGGGTGTGGTAGGTAGGATAGTATGGATGCAACTTGTCCCCAAGTGTAGAGTGTGAGAGGGTAATGGATTACACATGACACCTATTTACTAGGTTTTCATCACAATACCAATCTAAGGTGCCATAAGAAGTGGTTTTCACCATTGGATGAATTATTTCTCTTTACTTTTTACTTTTTTATTTTTTTCTCTTTTCTCTTTTTATTTTTATTTTTTGGGAATAGGATGGATAGAGAAGGATAAGGACATGGATAAGTGGATTTGGAAGATATTGTATGCATGACATGGAGATGAAGGGAGGACTCGAGAATCTAGTTTCATGGATGGTATCCCTTGAAGATGTACTCCATTAGACCATGGACAATTGGAGTTATGCTCATAGACATTGGTAGAATGATGGTAAGGGGAATGAAATGGATGGGAAGATGGTGAGGGATATAGATTAATGCAAAGGATTGGATAAGAGGGATGGAAGGATGAAAGATGGGTGTTGGATAATGTATGGGTTTATGGAAGACTTGTGGATGAGTGGAATAAATTTGGCAAACTCAACATTGGCACACACCTTAATGGGTGATGGAGTTGTGGAAGAGAAGTGGCTTTTGTATTATGAGGTTTAGATGGAGGAGTGGATGTGGAATTTGGGATAAGGATCCAAAATGGATGGAGGTGATAAAGGATTATTAGATGGGGTGGAGGACATTGAATTGGATGGAGCTTTTGGATAAGAAAGTTTGGATGCCAATTCTATTTTTTCTTTGGGATGCATTGATTCTATGAGTATCTTTGGAATCCACATGGTTTTTGACTTTGATTTTTTCTTCATGGGACTTTGTGACTTTAGGATTGAAATTTTTGATTTTGGATCATTTTTTTTTTGTTTTTACATGTCTTTTTGATGGGACATGTTGATCCTCTAATTTTTTGTGTTTTGGCTTTATGCATTTAAGATTTGACATCCAAATTGCTTCCAAGCGCAATGGGATTGGTGGATAGAGAGGAATGATATGGAGGTATTATGGATGGATTGGTGTAAGTATGTTGGAAAAGGTTCAAGGGTGTGTACCTTTGTTGATCTTGATTAGGGATGTGAGGTGATGGATAGAGAGGATAATGGAATTTTGGAATAGGAATTTTAGGTGGTGGAATTTAAGGACCCAAGATGGATGGAGGGGATGAAAGAATTTGTTTTGGGACATAAGGATCCAAAATGGATGGAAGGGAAAATGGATTGGTTTTTGGAACATAAGGACCCAATATTGATGGAAGGGATGAAGGCTTGGGTTTTGGAATATAAGGAACCAAACTGGACTTGGAGGATGGAGAATATGAATGTTTGGATTTAGATGGTAGGATTTTGGATTTTGGGTGGATGGAAGAAGTAGCAACGTCTAGAGACTTATAGTAAAGGCCATGATAATTGGGATTTTCCTGGATTTGGATGGGTTCTATTATGCCTTGCTCATGTAGGCCTAACCCTTTGCCTTGATAATGCATTTTTTGACAAATCTTTTTGCCAATGAGATACTTATTGTTTTGAAAACAAGATGCGAGTCCATTTTGAGGAGGGTATGGTATGGAAGGAATGGTAGGTTCTTGGAGGAAACCAGCTTGGATGAAAGTGGAGGAACCTAATTGATAAGTGTGGAGTTTGTGAGTATCTTGGATATGGGTGATGGGATCTTGTGGAGGATTAGGATCATGACATGAAGATGAAGGGGTGCTTTGATCTTGAATTAGTTTAGGATCATGTGATGGAGTGGATGGAAGGGAATCATGAAAGGGGGATGGAGAGATACTTTGATCTTGACTTGGGGTAGGAAAATTGGATGGAATAGAAGTTATATTTTGATCTTGATTTGGAGGAAGGGGATCATTGGATGAGATAAAAGGGATATGTTGCTCTTGATTGGAAATAGGATCATGAGATGAAAGGGAATCATGAAGTAGAATGTGATGGAGTGGATGAGACATCTTGATCTTGATTGGGAGGGGTATCATTAAACGGGGTGGAAGGTGGACTTTGATCTTGATTTAGAGAGGGATCATGCTATGGTATGGAAGGGATACTTTGCTCTTGATACCAAAGGGGATCATGTAGGAGTATAGAAGGGATGGTTTGATCTTGATATGAAAGGGGATCACTTTGGATTTCTTGATCAATGGTAGGACCTTGATCAAAGAGAGGTTTATCTTGGATTCCATGGTTTGGAATATGATCTTGATCAAATATTGGATCAACTTGGATATCATTATCATCTAGAAGGATTTCTTGGATGGACTTAAGGATAAGATCATGAGAGGGAGTACTTTGATCTTGACATAAAGGGGGAGATATGATTTCATGCTTTAGATCAATGAGGTCAAGTGAGTGACATGGAAAAATATGAAATGGATGAGGTGGATGAGATTGATGAGGTGGAAGTGTGTGGAACTAGAAGACTAGGACTAGCATTTTGTGAAATAGGATTTTGCACTGGTTCTTGTATTCCTTTGAGGGTGACTTTTGGTGCTCCTTGGATGGTGATTTTTGGTGCTCCTTGGATGGTGACTTTTGGCTTGATGATGGGTTGACTAGGATGTGAAGTGCATGAGATATGGTTATGGATGGATGTTGGTTGAACATGGAAGACATTTGGTTTCCCTTGTCAATGGAGGGAAATGTGACATGGAGACTTGAATGGTGTTTAGGATCTCTTGGAATCTACTTACGGGACACATGATCATGGATTTTATGTGATTTTTAAAGTAGTTGGCAAGGATAAATTCAACAAGATCTTGAAGTATGAGATGGAAGATGGAGGATATGTTAGGCTCATCTTGATGCATGGTTTGTTGGTGTTGATGATTGAGGATTGATTGGTTTTTAGGTTGACTATGAAGGATATCTAGGTAAATTGAAGACATGGTCATGATTTTGGGCTAGGGTGCATTAGGTTGGAAAGGCGTTAGGTTGATAATGTGATTAGATTAAGATGATGATAAAGGATGATGACAACAAAGGATGTGGATTAAGGGTGATGATGGAGATTAAGAATGATAATGGATTAGGGAAGAAGGATTTTGATGTGAATTATGGAGGGTGGTTATGATAATGATTAAGATCTCAATTATATTAGACAAATTAATTAAGCTTAGGATCTTAAACGATGGATTAAGAATGGATGTGGATGATTGAGATACTTGGGATGATTTGGATTAGATGATTGGGTATGATTAGGATAAGATGGATGATTAGAAAAATTAGGGTGATTATAAATGATTAGTATGGGGTGATAAGAATCATTATGAATGATTAGGACAAGATGGTTAAGATGACAAGGAATGATTGTGATGGATAAGGATAATTAGGATGAAATGAGAGATGATTAGGATGGGGTGATTAGGATGAGAATGGATGATTAGAATAATTAGGGGGTAATTAGGATGATTGTGAAAGGTTAGAATGATTATGAAAGTGATTAAAATTATTAAAAGGATTAAGATGAGAAGGGATGATTATGATAGAATGAGATGATTAGGACGAGAAGGAATGATTAAGATGGAAAGGATTGGTTAGGATGAGGTGATGAGGATGAGATGATGGATGGTTATTATGACTAGGATGGGATGACTAGCTTGACTTGGATGACTAGGATAGGATGATTAGGATGGGGAATGGGGACTAGGATGATGAGGAATGATTATGATGACTAAGATGGGATGATTAGGTTGACACAGATGACTAGGATAGGATGATTAGGATGGATAATGAGGATGAGAAGTTTGAATTGGATATGATGTGGATAGTTTGACTTGGAGGACACCTAGATTTGTTTTTTTTTGAAATATTTCTAATGTTTTTGAATTTTTTTATTTTTTTGAGCTTTCTATGTTTTTTGGTTTATGGTTTTTTATTGCTTGATTAATATTTAGATATTGAATACACATTCACACACGCAAGACAATATTTGATGCAAGATGTAATCCAAACAATTATAATAAGAAGACACTTCCAAGCACAAGAAAAATCCTAGAAAGTATTCAAGTAGGTAGATTGACCAATGGTCTTAAACTAGGATGCACAAGGATCTCGGGATGTCCTCTATATACCTTGAAGGTACATGAGGACCAATTTCATGAATTTGAAAGGTGAATAATGCCAAACAGCTAGGAGGAGAGGGTAACCCACACTACACCTTCACTTCCCAAAGGTATAGAGTTCTTTAGGGCTTAGCCAGGATTGACAAGATTCACCTCCAAGAGGCATGTCTTTCGATTCACCCCCAGCTATTTATACTCTGCCATAAGGCTAGAGTCGATGTCGCCCCTAGAGTGATCACTTATCTAGGTAGGCCCCCTAAGGATGTTACACAAAAGTGATGCAAATAATGCTTTTGATTCCAAGATCATATAATAATGAAAGGAGAGAGCATACACATGTATTTGATCACACAAGCAATATTCATTAACCTTAAAAATTGAAATGTGTGATGTGAAAATGAGAGCGTTGAAGAGTGCTTTTGATTCCCAAGATCATATGGAAATGTAAGGGAAGACCATACACACCTCCAAACACAAACAAGATCACCAAGAAATGCAAACACTTGTTTTTTTTAATCCCAAATTGAAAGTATGATTTTGAGAAGACACTTCTTCTTTTTAAGCCCAAATTGAAAGTGTGATTTAGAGAAGACACTTGTTCTTTTTAGATCCAAATTAAAATGTGATGTTGTAAACATGATTAAGATAAAGATATGAGTTGAAAAGTGTGCACCTAGATTTTTTTTAGCTCCAATTTTTTGTCCACTTGATCCAATTTTCCCTTTGAAGAGCTTATTTTTTTGCACATTAACAAAACCAACAACAAAGCAAAACCCTAACAAGACAATTGATCACTAATATTAGAGGGTTAGCTTAAAACCAAAAAAAAAAGAAATTAGATATGATAATGATAATAAAAACTCTTGCAAAAAATCTGAAAATAATTTATGATGCAACAAAATAGATGTATATGAAAAATATACTCATCACTAGATTGTAATTCCAATTTTTTTCACCTAGTCAACATAAATTTGACTTTTAGAAATATTTTTGGCATCAAAAATAAAAACACAGAGAACATACCCTTATTGAAATTTCAAGATCTTTCCAAAAATGCAAAGAAATCTAGAAAATTCACTGATTTGCACCCATAAATACAGATTTATGAAAAAACCCTAATTAACAAAGATTTGATTTTTTTTATAATTATTTTAAGCTAAAAAATAAATCTACAAAGAATAGACCCCCACTAAAATTTCAAGAGATTTCTGAAAATATAAAAAATTCTAAAAAAAAATCTTTGATTTGCCTCAAAAAATGCAGATTTATAAAACCATAAAATCATCATAAATTGCCCAAAAATAATGATATGACCTTAAGTTTTCTTGTGTAGCCTCCATAGATGATCCATAGACGTCAGCTAAAATCTCATAGAAAAATTCGTGGCCATTTGAAAGTTATGGTGAAATCTTTAAAACTAGGGTTTTGTCCAAAAATGATGCAAAACCTACGGCAAAAAGCTAACAAAACCTGCAAAAAAGATAGATCAAGTGAAGTGGATCCAACTCCAAAATTCCTCAAAATTTCTCAAAATCTTGAGCCAAAAATCAGTTAGGGGGTTCACATAAAGTCCAGCAAAATGTATGCATGCAAAATAGATGTAATAGAAATATGCATAAAACATAATTTAAATCAAACCAATGCAATGCAAACCTCAAAAGATTGAATGTAGTATGTTGATTTGTTGAAGATTTGAATGTGGTTGCTCATGATTCCAGCAGCATAACATTAACATAAAAGATGTTGATATAAATGGGATGGGAGGCCTCTCATTTATAAAAATCCCATTTCAAATGAAGGGCTAGGATTGAAGGATGAATAAGGATGATGATCAATGGATGAGATTGCTTAGAAGCAAAGAGGAATAGGGTTAGGGCTAAATTATGGTTTAGATAAGGATGGATGGTGGAGATTAAATTATAAATTAATTCAATCAAGGGTGGAGATTAAATGAGAAATATAAAGATAAGAAAGGCACAAATAAAGAGGTTGACATAGAAAAATAGGTTCTTGGAATAAACTAAATAATTAAATAATTATTTAATTTAGGAGGGAAAGTGAATAATTAAATAATTTAAAAGAATTATTTGATTATAGAAGAAGAGGGAAAAGTTGACTTTTAATTAAGATAATTGAAAAACAATTATTTAATTAAAAGTGGAGAAAAAGGACAAAACATTAATAATTAAAATAATTATTTAATATTGGAGGGAAAGTGGGAAATAATTAAATAAATAAAATTTATTTAATTATTGAAGAAAAATATAATGAATGTGAAGTGGTGTATCCTTTAGAAAGGAGTGATGATGAGATTTTGAATAGATTGGGCTTACAAGGGTTGACTTCTGACTTCGCTTGTGTCAAAAGAGGTAGGCGGGCTAAACAAAAGGTTTAAAAGGTTGGAAGATGGCTCCCTCCTCTAGAGGGTATTTTGAAGATCAATACTGATGGTTCTTCTAGGGGTAATCCTAGGCTTGCTAGGATTTGGGGTGTTGGAAGAGACTGTTCTGGCTCAATTATTTTCTTTTTCTCCATTCATAAAGGGCAACATTCTAACAACTTTATGGAGGGGTTGGCGATTCTCTAGGCTATTGAGCGTGCATGTGCTTTGGGTTGGCGTAAGATAATTTGTGAATCCAATTCACAGATTAGTGTTAATTTGTTGAATGAGCAAAATTTGACTGATGTTAATTGGTAGCTAGCCTTGGTTGTTCGTTAGATTCTTCATATGTGTTGTATGCTAGAGGTGGTGTCCTTTACCCACATCCCGCGTGAATGGAATAGGGTTACTAATTGTTTGGCCAAGTGGGCTTCAGAGCATGATGAGGATAAGAAGATTGAGGATTGGGGGCAGTTATCCCCTGACTATTATCATGATTTGGAGGGTTATATCTGATGATTTGGTTGGCTGAGGTGTTTGTTGTAGTGTAGGTGGTGGTTTTTGTCTTAGCTGGGATTTCTTTTGCTTTCTTTTCTTAGGAGTTTTCTAAAAATGTATTGTTAATTTTTGGATTTCAATAAAGTTTTTACCCCTTTTTATTCAAAAAAAGAAAAAGATAATGAATAATTAAATAATTATTTAATTATAGAAGAAAAATGGAAAATAATTAAATAAAATAGGAATTTATTCAATTATAGAGGAAAAGAGAATTAATTAGTGATGCAATTAATAAATAAAATTTATTTAATTAATCAAGCGAGGAATAAGGAGAAAATGAATTAATTAAAGAATTATTTAATTAATAGAGGAATATGACCTTAGAGGATAATTAAATAATTAAAATTATTTAATTATGCAAGCAGGAGGAATTGATATGAAAATGTGGGTTCATAGGCAAAGGACAATTTTTAGTGTCTACAGAGCCTATCAACAACAATCACCTTAAAAAATTCTTTGCATGATCCTTAGAGTATCCCAATTCAAGAAATACAAAAAATAGGCAAAAGTAAAGAGAAATAGTCCATCCTATAATGAAAACCACTTCAGTGGCATTTGGGGTAAGTACCACGATGAAAACTTGTTTATAGGTGCCATGTGTAGAGACCATTATCCATCATCTATTAGTGATCAATTCATTTAGTTCATAATAAAATCCTTTCATACACCTATCACCCCTATCATGGCTTGATAATCATTGATATTTAGTGTCAAAAACTCATTCCATCCCATATCATGATAAGTTTCTCAACATCCATCCCATAATAAATAACTAGGGCCATTTCCTTGACCTAGTGTTTGGATTGGATCTTTGACATCAATATTAGGAGGAAAAAATTTCACAGCCACTGTAACACCATTATGCACAATCCATAATAAACAAACCCATTCATAATGTCCCATAATAAATATGAATCATACTCACTCACCATAACCACAACAAAATATCAATTGCCTAGATAAGACATATTCAAGCAAAAATAAACTATACAATACTCAAAGACATCGAGTGTTCAGGAAATAATCACCACTAAAAGACTTGTTAGGATATCTACAACCTACTGATCAGTTTCCAGACTTGATGTAGACACCTTATCCATATTATCATGCCTTAACAGATGCATCCTTCCTACAATAAGCATTATCCACTTTGAGAAAATATATTTTAGTAAGAAAATATTATGGTTGTTGATCTGTTTGGTTAGTAAGTCTTTTTATTGCTTGATTTACCATATTGTCCTATTCCAATGTTCCTCGAGGATATCTTAAAATTATTAGAGTAAGAATGGGGCAAGGTTATTGCTTTCATATGTTGTGTTTGTGAAATGTTCTTATGCATTGCTATGATAGGTATGGTCCTTATGTGTGTGGGACTGGCTTCTAGCATTAACTATCATCCTTTTCATATAAGGTCATTTAAACACCTTTATGCATTAGGGCTATCATGCTTTGAAACTACTTTCCCTTACATATTCTAATAAGGTTCTATCATGACTAGTACAAATATGGACAATCCTTCTTGTTTGTAATGTCAAAGTCTAGGAAAAAGATGCAAAAGTCACCATGAATTATCATACCTTCATGTACATATATTAACTTACCACAAATAATATGCTCTATAATAATAAAAATCACAATATCTATCAATATTCATATCCATCCAAATCAATCTATTTTTAATCATCTATCTCATATCTATCTATTTTATCTCATTCATCATACATTCCATTATGTCATATTGATCAACAATAACCATCTCATCACTATCTTCTACCATACTAACTCACAAATCATACATGTATGATGACACAACCAAAAATAGTGCACCCACAAAATCCATATATCCCACATGCATAAACACATGTTAGAATCCACAAACTCATATAATAGCAAAATCCATTAATGATAACCTAAATACCACATCTATAAATATCATCGCATGCATATATCATGCATCCATTAGGTCAACATCCTAATAGAGTCATCACATAGGTTATCATCAAATCATTAAAAATGTACAAAAAACGTATATCATAGCATCATGTCATATCAACATCTTAATCCATCACATCATATATAAATACATCACATATATCATTAGTGCATACATATATCCATTGTATAGAAAAATCAAATAGAAATCACAACATCATCACATAGCATGCATAAATGTCAACGTAAAAAAGGAATCTCAAATTATATGTCTCAAAAAATAATGTCATGATACATTAATATATAATAGTTGTACATAGACTCACCAACCATAAATATACAATACACCAACTCATAGGAAAAAATCATAGTGTGTTTAAAAAATACAAAATTTGTGCAACATAGACTATAGAGAACTCCGTCCCTCATAATGGTAAGGATTCGGTTGTTGTGACCCTAGTGGTTTTGGTTGTTGTGATCCCCTCTATCCCTACTCTCCACTATACCCCTGCAGTGATCTAGAAGGTGGTGGTCCCATCACACCCTCACTCATTGATCTTCAACCTATTAGATCTATTACATGTAGAACTCGAAGCTCGATGCTCCGGGGGTACCAATACCTCATATATCAATCTATAATATAAAGAACCTCATGTGTTGATCTTGTGATCTTCGAGATCATCTTTTTTGTCGACCCTTGGGCTACATCTAGTATCCTGAGGAGAGAATTCTTTGATTGTTGGAATCTAACGACTGCAACATCCCTCTCCATTGTCATATTGGCGAGTTGTCTCTACACACTTGCTAGCTACACCTATAAGCCCTAAACCTAGGCCTGTAGTGCCACAACCTATCCATCCCCATCATGCCCTATAAATTGTTGTACAACCATTGACTGCACTACTTGTTGCATCACTGGTGTTGGCATCCCTAGTTATTACAGTATTAGTGGTGGCATCACCACCTGGTGTCGACACCACTATCGTTGCTATGCTATCTCCACCCCCACCATCATTAACTCCTCTAGCATTTCATCCTCCCCCTCCTCCTCCATCATCTCCATGATCAACTTAGTGATGTACTCACCTCCCTCCCCTCCCATCTCATCCTCGTCTCCCCTCTCCACTTGTGCAATCTATCAACTATGCCAGTCTCATCCTTTCCCACCAAGTTCATATGTAGGTGCAATACCTACATCAATAATATTCAGACATGGTATTCACTACATCGACACTAATCCCTTGAAGTCCCTGATAGTTGTGTCTAGGCTAATCATTGATCCCTAATATAAGACCTCTCTATGAGATTTGGCATACAAGACCTCTCTATGAGATTTGGCATACAAGGCCTCTCCCATTGATGCATCTTGTCTCTCTCCAAACTATCTACAAACTTGGTCAGGAAGAAATAACTCAATGATTTGTGTCAATTTCCTAATCAAATACCTAGTTTTTCTGTAATATGGGAGATGATCTCCATCATCAGTCTATGCCTCACACTACCTCCATGTAAAACTGACCATGTTGTCTATAACCCACATCTAATATAGCACATCATCTAGTCAACAATGGGTCAACACACCATCGTATCTTCATATAAATGGGTATCCAGGCTCCCATGCTTTGTCTACTATTGGTCATGTGATCGATATATGCTCGCATGCCTATATGTACAAGAGAGTCACTCCACACCCTATACTAGCTCCATATCAATAGACAACCTAATGCAAATGCTGATATAAAGTAGCTAGTACATAAGGAACCCATGCATAAGAAACCCCATTATTAATAATCCTCTCGATCAATTTCTCATAACCAATAAGAAACCTTCGACCTCTCTTATCTGAAACTAACACTCTGTTAATCACTGTCACTATAAACATAGGTAGTGTGTCAAAATATGCCTACATATAACCCAAACTAATCTCATAAACCTTTATGCCTAGGTCATTTTTATAAAAACTCAACTAAGGGCACTCTCTCTACCATTTGTGTCATATACAATCTGCTCATTATGAATCAAGATCTCTAGGGATCCTCCTCATATCTTCGAGAGTAATGGTTGCCTCTCTAATAGGAAACAAGAAGGAGCTCTACTCACTGTACCATCACTTAGCCAATGCAGTCATCATCCCCCTGTTAGCCTGAACCTTAGACGTATAGGTAACATAGTACAATCTAACTGCACCTAGAAACATGCACTCATCCTCGATGAGCTACCACCTCAGTCTAATCTCGTCTGGATGTCTCTTGTGAGACATCAAAGACTCATGACCATCCTGCATCTAATTTACACACACTTTCTTAGTCATGTTAATCAATAACTTGCTATTCGAGACCTAATGGTCTTTCATTCGATTGGTCAATGACTAAATTTATCATTTATGTCGTTTCAATGATCAATTGTGACCTAAAAAGCATTTGCACTATTTTAGGCAATAAATGTACACCTTCAAGCATTTGCACCATTTAAGGCAACAAATGTGCACCTTCAAGCATTTGTGCCATTTAAGGCAACAAATGTGAACCTTCAAATATTTGTGCCATTCTAGGTGACCAATGCACAACTTCATACATTTGTGCTTTTTAGGCAGCAAATGTGTCATTACTTCCTTTCGAGAGTCAAATGCGCAATACTAATACAATTGCACTAAACTCAACATTAACTACATGTTGCAAAACACGTATGTACCACACAAAGAAAATTGTGTAAGCGCAAGAAATTTGCACAAAAATGCATGTTAATTATGCAAATACACCCTTCAATTATGCAACAACACATCAAATGCACAAAAATCAACCTCAACTCTGTCAACACAGTATTGTTGTGCAATTGTGAAATCTAAAATCTAAATCTAGTAAATGTAATTAAATACACAAATGACAAAATGAGATCGTGGTACACACCTTGGCTAGCATGTCATCTCTTCATCCATATGCCCCAACCCTCTTCGTACAATAGTCGCTCTCCAGAATGTCCGCCATCGTCTAATAACCTTCACTCTCAAGGACTTTAGAGCTCTCAATTTCTCAAATTCTAGGAGTGTAAATGAGGATTGTGGTCCCCCCATCAAGATATTTATAGTGTTTAACCCTAATTACACCTACCCACTCCATCACCCTCTCTCCCACCCTATGACATCCATTATATTCCCCTCACATCACTTCACCTAATGTTTTGTCCCCTATCCAATTTACAGACTGTTTCACACCCTTTTCGTGAGTTTGGCCTAAAAAAATATTTTTTTTGTCAAACTCTCGAGGGGGCATCTTACCTCCATTTTTTATTTTTTGGGGCAAATTGGGACATTTTGTCACAAAATTCTTTATACTTTCTTCAAAACCACACCATAAAATGCATTGTCTAAAGAGGGGGAAAATGTAGACACTTAAATTTGACTAACACATTTCTTTCAAAATATATTATTTTTTGTCATCAGGTCTCATCAATCTATCTTCTGCATTTAATTAAATACTTTCATTATTTAGTTAAACTAACGTTATTTCCCCTTCATCTTGGATAATTAAATAATGTTAATTATTTAAATACTCAAATTTTAAATTTTCCCTCCATTTATACTTTAATTGAATAATTTCAAATTATTTAATTAAATTACCTATTTCACCACTTTTTCTCTATTAATTAAAAAAAATTAATTATTTAATTAATAAATATTAATTTATTCCTCTCTTGTAAATTGGTTAAATAATTCACAATTATTTAATTAATTTATTTTAACATTAATCTTCTCCTAAATCATATTAGTTGAATAATTATTTATAATTATTTAATTAAAACAGATTATTCTTCTCAACATTATCCTCTTCTAAAATAAATAAAATTATTTATTTTATTTATTTCCCCCTTTGCACATAAATAAATAATTTAATAATTTAATAATTTATTAATTACTCATGCATTTTCACCTCACCAGTCAACTCCTACTCACTTCAAGTTAACTCAATCAATTCAACCCTCTAATCAATCAATTATGTTTTACTAACAATCAGTCACACTTATCTCTTCAATCAAGTCTCTTGACTGACCCATACGATCAGTTAGCTCAAATCAGGAAGTCAGTTAACTCCTCATCAATTCCTCTCAAATAATCTTAGCTATTGATATTTTTTAGTCTCACATTCAATCTCAACCGTTAATGGATATCACCTAAAATCTATAAATTCAATCATCAAATCATCTATTATTCCTCTCTCACTTATTGCAAGAAATCTATACACATATTATTCCAAAGTACTTTGTGCTAAAAATATGAGAGCAACCACCAGTATACCTTTTCTCCAAGGTGAAAATAGGAGAGCAATGGAGTTAATCAAGGTTGTTGTGTAAGGAATTTTTGTGTGTAGGTTTGTTGTATTGATTTTTATGCAACTTTCTTATGCTCTATTGGTGTGATTTATGAGTTTGATTGTGAGTTTTCTTTATTTGCTATCATCGTTCACTTCCATAGTTCAATTTTTAGGTCATATAGTATATATCTACGTAGTTTAATTGTTTCCATTAAATAAATAAATTATATCAAAACTTAGTAATTTAATTATTTTCAAAAAAATAAAAGAGATTAATTTTTCCATAAAAATTTACATTGAACTTTTTCTTTATTTCTACATTACTAATAACAATCTAAGCTTCTCTCGACTAATTATTGATGGACCCTTTTATATTTTCAATTATTTCTCTCTTTTGTCAAGGTAGCCCACCTCTTATTTATTTGCTAAAATTTGGGAGTTATATTAATTTTGAATATGAAAAATATTTGTGAGGGTTAAATTTGCATAAATTACACTTTTTTCTTTTTGTTTGTACTCTTTTGTATTGTTTTGATCTTAATGCAATGATTAGTATGAAAAATAATATATTTTGTATGGAAGTTCTAAGCAAATAACTCAATTTAACAATGCTTCCATCTACACTGATTTCTAAACTTCAGACTTGACCCTTAATTCACCCATCCACCATCGTGAAATGAGATTAATTCAACTCTATGACTTGAGAAAATGACACTAAATAATTCAAAATTCATATTTAAAATTAGGGCACATATTCCCACTTTGCAACCAATTTGTATGAGTCAATTCAAAGCCGCAAAATATTTTAATGGCATGCTAGGGTATTGTATAAAAGAACACACCCTAATTTATTTTGAAGATTTGTAGGCATATATAATACACATCTATGACTCTGCATGAAAACCTGTGTTAAATGCTACACCATCATTAGAGTACAAAATCAACATTCTAAAGCATACTACATGATTTCATATTGTCTTTGATTGTTATTTCAAGTTATTGAATTGATACTTAAGGGTTTGTCCAAAAGAGAATAATCCTAACCTAGAAAATTTCTCAAAGGTGTTTGTCTATACCACCACTTTATTATTACAAATTTAGATTAGCACTTGAATTCATCTTTATAATTGCAAAAGAATCTCAATCAACAAGTTCAAATTTATAATTGTAGAAGTGAATTGTTGTAACTCCCATTGGGAAATCGAACCAATCACCATGCGGAAGCCGAGGCTATGTTCATCAATATTAAATTTGCTTTGGAAAAGGGCTACTCCAAACTTTGGGTGGAGGGAGACTCACTAAACATCATTAACTTCCTATGTGGTATCCAAAAGCCTAGCTAGACAATTGATCAGTTGATCGAGGATGCTATAATGATGCTTAGATCTTGTGAGGAAACTCGTGTCACTCATATCTATCAAGAGGGAAACTCATTGGAAGATTTGTTTGCTAACGAGGTTGTCATAATTAATGATTTTAAGGCATGGGAGGAGTACTCCCTCCTTCCCGAGGATGCTAAGGTGTTATTGCAAAATGATGGATACGAATGAGCTCATTTGTTAGATTGATATTACCATTTGTACCTACATTATAGTCACACGCTTTGTCAATGATGGATACGAATGAGCTCATTTGTTGGTTCTTAGTCAATCATCTCTATTTGAGGGTTTTTGCTTATGGTGATTGTGAAAATGGGGGGTGGCCGTAGAAAAATTGAGCCCCATTCCTGTGCTAGTTTGAGGAAGAATCGTAAAATTTGGAGGATTCTTGAGCATGGTAATTTTACGGCTTTCTTGGAAAGGCTCCACGACCACGATCCCAAGGCTTCGGTGAAATTTGTTTCCTATTGAAATAATCATAAGTTACAGGTTAAGGGAATGGTATTTGAGATTAATGAGGAGTTTATAGCTGCCATTACTGGTTTTCCGGTGGTGGGTCGCAAATTCTTCAAGGATAAGAAGAGCAATGAGGAGGCCATGGACCAATTCTTTAAGGATGATGAATGAAAAAATCTTATCAAGATGTCATCTTGGGGTTATGAACGAACATCTCTGAAGAAATTTTGGGTGGATATTGCAGAGATCATCATGTGATATGTTACCCTAAAAGGCAGGTTTACTACAATTTTAGGCCACCATTTCACTTTGTTGAATCATTTCAGACATGGAATTTTTATTTCGTTTCCTTTTTTTCTCTTGTCTTTGTTGGAGGTGTCAGTGTATGCCCATTTAAAAAATAGGAGGGCATCGGTTCTGCACGAGGACCTCATTCTACTTATAATGGAGCATGTGAGAGCCCTCATCCTTGCTAAAACTATTAAGGGGAAGGAAAATACTATCAGTGATGCTTCCCTCTCGTCTAGTTCATATACCAGTGTTGATGGGAAGGAGGAATGAAATGAGGAGGGTGAGGATGGGTCTTCTTCCCCTGTGGTCGCCCCTTCTAAGAAGAGAAAGAAGGGGAACCCCAAGGGGAAATGTGTTGCCAAGAAGATTACTTTTTTAGGATTAAGAGTCCCAGTCTGCTAGCAACAATACAAATGTTGTTTCTAGGGGTTCCAGATCTAAGGATAATGTAGTGTTTAATGGGTAGGATTATGTTGTGGAGGGTGGTAAGGAGGAGGGCTTGCAAGATAATGTCATGGTCAAGGATTCCAAAGAAAGGCCTAGAAGGGCTTCCAAACGTATTTCTATGTTGAAAATTAGGTGTTGAATGATGTTTTGAAGGGTACCATGGATCATTGTAAGGAGAAGGGTGTTGAGGAGAATACTGTTGAAATTGATGACTCCTCGGTTTGAAAGACACCAAGTGTGGAGCTCTCTGGTGGGAAGTTTGTGCATGAGGAGTGGGTTAATCCGAGGCCTGACAAGCTAGAGCCTCTTAAGGTAAACCCGTTGTTTGAGGATTTCTCATACCTAAATGATGAAAACACTTCAATGTTCAAGCTCCTTGACATGGCTCATGTAGGGGATTTTGGTACTTTCAAGCTGGTGAAGTGGACTCTACAAGAATTCAACAAGGTGAATATCAAGATTAGGGGCCTGAAAGAGAATGTGCAAAATATGTCAAAGGGTTATTCCTCAGATATTTTGATTGATAGAATTATGGACTTAGGGTGTTCTTTTTTTGACTTCAAGTCCTTGTGTGAGCAGCGTATCTTTGAAATGCAGGCTAATATTATGGACACCAATGCGGACATCAAGAAGCTATTGCATGTAAGCCACATTTCAGTTAAGAAAAGTATTGAATCCTTGGAGGTCTTGTTTCACAAGATAAGTGAGTTAAGAGAAGATTGATTGTACTTTTTTGAGTTGATGGAGAAGGACCAGGTTTCAAAGGGAAAAGTTAAAAAGGTGGGAAAGGATGAAGCTAAAGGCCCTACTACTAGAGGGAAGGGTAACCTGAGGAAATCCTTTGTGGAGAAGAAAGAGTTGATGGACATGGTCGAATTGCATTAGAATTGGGAACTTGAGGTGCCTAACACCTTAAAGAACATGAAATAGTGTCCCTCTCTATTTTTTCTCTATTGTTTTCCTTTGATTTTGGGTCTTTGTTTCTTTATTGTTGTTTTGCTGCTATTTTGTTGCTAGCTGTTGTTGATGGTTCAATGTTTTTTTCTTTAAGTGACATTTTGTCCCTTCAGTTGTAAAGGGTTTCAGGTCCCTTCAAAACCTAATTTTCCCATATAATCAAAGCTAACAAGATAATGATTTATATTAGGGGTGCCATCCAACAATCTTAATCTTCTAAGGCAAGGGCTAATTGATTAGCAACATCTATTATAGTTAAATCAACATCAAACTCATAACTAAGGACCATTATTTTATTTACTTAAATTATATACATTTTTTTAGATATTTACGATATGAACTCTTTATCTTATGGTATTTATTGATAATTGCATTAATTTCTTTACCTTAAAACATATGTAAAGAAGTAGATTATTTCTTTACATTTTTTGTGAACTCAACATTCTTGTATCCCCTAGGGCTTTTCCTTAAGTCTTTATCCTTCTATATTAGCATTTCAAATATGGCCAGTTTTATGTTTAGATTCCTTATATCAAATATGACATTTATCATGCATACCTTTTTGTGCTTTGATGATTATTCCTCTTTCTCTTGCAATGATACCATAAGTAATGATTGTATATATCTATCTTGATTCCTTGTATGACATCTTTCCTATGGTTCCTTCTTAAGTATATGATTTTTATTATACATAGATGTTTTCTAACTCTAACTAAGATGTGTGCTATAATGTTTACACATGTATGTATTTTAATGGGTGTCTTTCAAATTTACATGTATATTATGTTAGATCATTTATTATCTATGTATTATTCATGTTATCATATTATAATAAGTTATCATATGTTTATTCATATCTTCCTTTTGTCATATGGCCTAGGGTGATGTACACTTGTGCTTCATTATTTCATTCTTCTAGTAGTCATGCCTTAATTGCCTTGTGGAGTCCTCAATATTATTGCAAAAGGATCTTCCTTTTGATGTTCCCCTCTCTTTCCTTAATGTTTGTGGTATTTCATTTATAATCCTAATTAGGGTGTTGTTCCTTCTATTACTCCATCTTACCTCAATGTTGTATTTCATTCACTACCATATTCACCTTGTCGTTGTTATGAAATAACTTGCACAATGGAAGATATAATATAAAATATTATAAAAGTACTTGATAGTAGCTAAGAATAACAAGCCACTTTGAGGGGGAAGACCTCCAAATATCTCCAATAAAAACACAATTCATAGTTTGAAGCTGAAATAAGACTCACTACGTCCTATATATACCTTATTTATGCCTAGGATATCACCAAGGTCGACTTAGATAGCCCTATATAAGCCTTAGGATGACCTAATTAACTAAATAACAATATAATAATAATGTATTAATTAAGAGTTAAGATAGCCACAAATTGACTATTCATAAACCTATGTACACTAATATTAAGGGTGTAGTTGTCATAGCTCTCCTATTGTTCACAGGACATATACTTCTTTGAATTATCATTCAATGAAACATTTTTATTAAAGGATGACTAGGAGATAAAAGGTTATCCCTAATCAACTAGTTTTACCATCTAGTAATCCAGTTTTACCTTTTTTTCCTAAATTAATAGAAAAACACATAAGAGATGTGATTTAATGAATCAATGCAAGAGCACTGCAACAACAAAATCTCTTTGGGATATCATGTGTACTTAAGAGTTATATAGAGAAGTTTTTAAAAATCACTATATCATCTTACGTAATCCTACAAAGTTAGCTACCATGCATGATCTTGTTTATATAAAATTTTCTAAGGTTTCATTTGGGCCCAACGAGTTTCCTAGCCCTTACATTATTTAGAAACAATTTTTGTTGTATTTTAAAAGTCAATATGGGAACTTGCAGATCAAAAATTCTTTAGTTGATACTTATTTGGGTTATCATTAAATGAAAATATTAATCAAAGGATGCTAGGGGATAAAACATTATTCCTAATCAAGTAGTTTTACCATCTAGTAATCTAGTTTTACCTCCACCTAAATTAACAAAAAAAATAATATAAGAGATATGATTTAATTAATCAACTCGAGAATACTCTAGCAAAAATATCTATTTGGGATCTCATGCATATTTTAGAGTTATATAAACAAATTAAAATGGGTTTTAGAAAAAAAACACTATACCATCCAATGTTAATCTTACAAAGGTGGATATTTATACAAATTATTCTAATATTTCATTTGGGTTTAAAAAATTTCCTAGTCCCCAATTAGTTAGAAGCCCTTACCATTGAATTTTATAGTCTAATATGAGAACTTACAAATCAAAAGAGATTTAGTTGATAATGGATCTGATTAGAGCATTTGTAGTAAAATATTTATTGATAAAAATTTATATCAATTCATCAAATTTACAAAAACTTGAGGTCACTATTAAAGGATTTGAAAATGTGGGGTGTAATTCACTTAGTGCTATTAGTTTTCCCCTTATCTTTGGACCACTTAAAATTGATACATTGTTGCATATGATGTCTAGACAATTAGTCTATAGTGTCCTTTTAGGGCGTCCATGGATACATGATATTGGTGCGGTATTGCCCCCCTCTCTATCAAATTTTAATGTTTAATTGACTTTCTAGACAAAAATCGGCGAATTTTCCAGAAATTATTACATTTCTAGAAATCTCTTGAAATTATAATGCAGGTCTTTTTTTTACAAATTTGATTTTGAGGTCATATAAGGTGCTAAAAAATCTGATCTTTTTTTTCTGGAGGGTTTTCATAAATCTGCATTTTTGGGTGCAAAACGGGGAATTCTTCTAACTTCTTTACATTTCTAGAAATCTCTTAGAAAATTAATAGGAGTCTCTTCTTTGATTTTGTATTTTTCAGATCAATAATATCTTCAAATAATCGAATCTAATTTGGCTCTATTAAAAACATGTATTTGAAATTGCAATTTTCTGATGAGCTTATTTTCTTTTATGGCTGCATTATAATATCATTTTTTGATTTTTTAGGTGATCATAAGGAGCTGTAGTAGAAAAAATATCAGTCATACACAACATATTGGAAAGTGAAATTTTTTGGGTGCACTCATTCTATTATCTTTATCTCTCATTTGATCAATCAATCTTGTTTGCAAAACACTTGAATTTGGGGCTTTAAAATGAACATATTTTTTGCAATCACACTTTGAAATTGGGCTTAAAAAGAACCATTGTCTTCCATCACATATTTTGGCTTTGGGTTAAAAAATAACAAGTGCTTCCATTATTTTCTTACACATATTTCATTTCTAAGGGTCAATTAACAACTGCGAGTGTGAATCGAGTGTGTGCGTGATTAAAAACACCTCACTTGGTTTGCTTTTGTCATACCCTTCTTAGGAGGCCTACTTGGAGCACACATCCCTCCAAGGGACGACCTCAATCAAGGTGTGAATCGAAAGACACTTCTTTGGGAGTTAAAATCTTGTCACTCTTGGCTAAGCCCTAAAGAACTTTATACCTTTGGGAAGTGAAGGTGAAGGGTGGGTTACCCATTTCTCCTAGTTGTGTGGCAGGATTTTTCTTTCAAATCATCCTTAGTCAACTTAGTACATCCTAGCTTAAGACCTAATTGGCCATGCCCACTTGAATAACATTAGGCTTGTTGTTGTGTATTCAAGTAATCATAACATTTCATCTTGAAAGAAAAATTCATCATTGTGTTTGGTGTGTGTGTTCATGCATTTACATGTGAGATCTTGTGTTTGATATTGCCCAAGTCAAACTTTCAATAAAAATTTTCCACATCATCTAGTCTTTCCAAGCCAAATCATCCTTGTTATTCAAGCAATCGCAACATTTTAAATCATCATTGTAATCTTAATAAAATATTTTCCAAAAGTGACACCATGCCAACATTAGAAGACCTAGTACACCAATTCCAAGACCTTCAATCACTTTATCAAGCACCACAACCCTTAGAACAAAAAATTATACATTAGCTCCAAGGCCTCATCCGATAATTTTAACTTCAAACAAACCAATAACCTCAAATGCAACAACTCATAGCACAAGCCCAATACCTCATGGCCACTTATCAAATCCAACAAAAACAACATCAAATCCAATCACCACATCAAAAAAATTCACATCAATCCTATGTGTCACATATATCATCATATAAACCTAATCCATCCACATATCATGTTACCCCTTCATCACCTTATCCTACCTCTTCTAATGTTAACCCTTATCCATATCAATCCACCTCTCAACAACCATTATCCTATGCAACCTCTCCATCATTATCACAACAACAAATCATACCACAACAAGTCCAAACACCATTCCAACCTTAATACATTCAACCATAATCCTATGTGTCACCTTCATCATCATGCCAACCTAACCCATCTACCTATCATGTTAATGCCACATCAACATATCCACCCATATCACAACAAGAACATAGGAGCCCAAGTCCACCTTGGCAACAAAATCAAGAGCCTTTCAATTTTCATCCTCCATTTGACAATGGGAATACCAATCTAGTTCATGCACCCTATAACTTTATTATACCATCATCCAATCAAATTCCTATCCCTAAGCCACCATGTCCTAGTCCTAATCCATTTTCCTCTCCACCTTCTAACCCATCAAACTATTCATTACCCCCACCATCATCTAATCCTCCATCAAATCTATTCCCTAACTTTAAACATTTCAAAAGTAAACCTATGGCATTACCCAAATCCACTCATCTTCCTACAAAGGACGTGACCCAAGGGATACTAGCAAGGAATCAAACATCACCATGTCATCCAACTCATATGTTTGAACCTACCAATGAGTCTTCAAACATCATGCCCATTCTTACAACCCCATCATGCAATCTCCCCCTTGAGCCTATTCAAGAGTCTACCCCATTGAGCCCAAGTCAACCTCCATCATGTCTCCATGTTGTTGACCATCTAGAACATGTCAAGCCTATTCAAGAGTCATCCCTTTCCAATTTCATTCAAGTAACCCAAGAGTTATATCAAGAGTCTACTCCCAAGAATGTGGAAACATCAAGCCCTAGTCCTAATCAAGATCAAATCACTTTCATCCAACCTATCCATAATCTATATCTTTTCTATGATCATGATGATATCCATAATGATGAAGAGCCTATCCATGAGCAAGATATCCCAAACGCACCTTCACCTAGTCCTATCCATGATCCATCAACATCCACTTCCCTTGATGAGACATATGCCTCCCAAGCACACATAGAAGAACAAACAAATACCTTGGATCTAAGTGAACACAATGCTAATCAAGATCCTAATGATCCTCCATCACCTACTATCGACCCCATTGCAAGTCCTCCATCATATCCTATTGGTCTATCCACCTTCATCCATGAGTTTTCTTCTTTAGGACAACAACAACCTTTATCCACCTCACCTTCTTCATCTAATAATGAACTCAAGTCTAGTGTCCAAAACACACCTAGTCCCATTTTCCATCACATACTCCAAAACATGAACTACCAAGGTAAAGGTTTAGTCCTTCATGAACAAGGTATTTTGGAGCCCATCCATGTCAAAGTCCCTCCACAAGCTAAAGATGTTGGTACTTCCTCCATCCATCCTAAGTCCTCTTTCCACCATAAATCCTATCATACGCCTAAAACATATGTTGCCATCCCTCCTCCATCATCTTACAAATGTCAAAAGCATATGACCATACACCTTCCACCATCAACTTTGCCACCATTGCTTCCAAATTCTAATATCCCTCCATCTAATCTACCTCCATTACTCCTAACACCTAATATCTCCATTATACAATCCCCTTATCCATCCATCCATAAATCTTCTAAAAATCCTAATCATGACCAATCAATGCACACATTGTCTAAACATGAAGCTTCCACTCATTCCACCATACCCATGGGATTCAAAAGAAAAAATTTCAATGCCTCTATATATAAAGTAAAAAATCCTAAGGGTCCTCATGCCTTAGGGCACAAAAGCAAAGAATCAAATAAAAATCCATCTAAAAACCTATATAAACCCATACCTCCAGAAGAAAAGTCTAAAAACAAAATGGTTTGGGTACCTAAGCAAAAAGAAATCAAGTCAAACAAGGCATCCACATCACAAAAATCCCAACCATCCACTTCGACCTCACATTCCCACTCTATTCAAGAATCTCATATTCCATCCCAAAAGAAAAATAAGCCATAAAAATACTAAGTCTATGTGGGTACCTAAAGTACTTCATCACCCATCTCCTAAGAAAACATCTCCATTGCTTCCTACATCCCCTCCATATCAAAAACTTCAATGTTTATCATAGTGTGTGCTACCATTGGTCATGGTTCCCTTCCATTTTATAACAATTCCACCTACCTCCATCTCCTCATCCTTCACTCATTATCCTACATATCTCCCCCATCACCTTCCTATGGTCCATGCTTTTGGCTAAGCCTCCACTACATCTTCCCCACATAATCCTTCCATAATCCACATCACAATCCATCATCTACCTACTCCATCTCCCTTTCATGTCATCCCTTACCAACATCTATGAGCATAATGACATTTGACATGGTCCATGCGATGACATCTATCTCTAGTGGGACTATCACCTTTCATGGAACTAGACACTTGAGTCCCTCCTATCCATATTCCCCTTCTATCCAAAAATAAAAAAAAGTCAAAAATTAAAAATTAAAAAAAAAAATCAAAGAAAAAAAGTAAAGAGAAATCCCTTCATCCAATGGTGAAAACCTAGTAAACAGGTGCCTTGGATAAGGACCATGATGAAAACCTAGCAAACAGGCGTCATGTGTAGGTTGATCTTCTATGTCACTTACACTTGGGGGAACTTTGTCTCATCCGCACTATCCTGTCTTACCATTTCCTATCTTATCATCCTTGGCCATCATACCCATATACTTATCATATTGAGTCCATTCATCCTCTCTTCCTCCTTTTGATCTTGATAAAAATAGGGGGAAAAATGTTGAAACATGCTTTGGATATCTTTTGATATACCTCATCCTTCCAAACAAGCCCATCATTATCCTATTATTCTAAGCATTGTCATAAAAATTCTAGGTATTGTACCTAGAACAGGGCATGTTATTCCTATGCGACATAGTCTTTGGAGATCTCATCCTTGCTCTCTTATGATGCATACATCCATTCCAACCATCCATCTATCATTAGCCTTTGATCCCTTATCTTATCACCCACCCTTTCATCCATCAATCCCATCTATCTCCTTGCACCTAGACTTGGTTTTCCCTTGTCAATGGTATCTAGCACAAAGGCTACCCAAATTGTTATCCATTGACATCTCAAAACATTTCAAAATGGTCCTAAAAAAAATACAATTTTTTTTTGAAAAAATGTCTTGAAAAAATCCAAAAAAATCAAAACATTTAGAAAATCCAAAAATTTAAAAAATCCAAAAATCAACACATTTCAAAAATACAAAAAAATCAAAATATCCCCAAAAATACAAAAAAAAAAGACAAAAAAAATCAAATAGCCAACAAAAAAATAATAATCCAAGCAATAAAATCAAACCAAATCACTTCTTCCAATGAATTCACCACTTCTTTTTTTTAATAAAAGGGGTACAAACTTTATTGAAATCAAGAAAGCATCAGTACAAAGAGATCAGGGACTCAAAAGGCTCCCAAGCAAAGAAAGCTCCCTTAAACACCTAGCTAGAACAACCAACCACCATCCAACCAACATCAACCCAATCAACCAGCCATATCATTAGAAATGATCCTCTCTAAAACTTGACAATAGTTAGGGGATAACTGCTCCCATCCCTCAATCTGCCAATCAACATGCTCAGAAGCCCACTTGGCCAAACAGTCAGTAACCCTATTCCATTCCTATGGGATGTGGGTAAAAGAAACCACCTCCAACATGGTACATAGTTGCAAAATATGTCGAACAATCAAAGCTAATTTCCAATTAACTCCAGTCAAATCTTGTTGACTCAATAGATTAACAATAATATGAGAGTCAGATTCACAAATAATCTTATGCCAACCTAGAGCACAAGCACGCTCAATATCCCAAAGAATTGCCAACCCCTCCATAAGATTATTAGAATGTTGTCCTTTATGAATGGAGAAAGAGAAAATAACAGAGCCAAAACAATCTCTCCCAATGCCTCCAATCTCGGCAGGCCCAGGATTTCCCCTAGATGAGCCATCCGTGTTGATCTTTAAAACATTCGCTAGAGGAGGCAGCCACCTCCCAACCCTCTAAACCTTCTTTTTAGCCCACCTACCATGTGTAACACAAACAAAGTCCGAGGTCAAGCCCTGTAAACCCAATCTGTTCACAATCTCATCATCACTCCTTTCCGAAGGGTAAGCCACTTCACACTTCGCTTCCACCGATTCCTGAATCATACCCAAAATTCTTTGCCAAACCTATTGAATCATCAGCCTATCTCCTCAAAAAATCCTACGATTCCGTTCTAGCTAGATTTGCTAAAGGATGAAGGTAGGACCAATACAACACACAATCTGGAGAAAAGAAGCCTTTGTAGGAGGTATTCCTAAACTACTCCAAAATTCAGCAAGGGAGGAAGCATGAACACAAGGATGTTTCCAAACATCCCACCATAAATTCCAAAGGAGTAAAGAAAAGGAACAACAAAAGAACAAGTGTGAAGAATCCTCCTCACTGCACCCACACAGAACACAAACATAAGGGCCTTGGAAACCACGCTTCTAAAGATTCTCCCAGGTCAAACATTTATTCCAAGCTAAAGTCTACACAAAGTAGTTGCACTTAGGCCACGATAACTTTTTCCACACATTTTCCACCAAGGAACCTCCAACCCACCATAATTTCGAACCAACAACTCTCGATACCCACTAGCCACCATGAAAGCTCCCTTGGGATTTGGACTCCAAGCTAATTTATCCTTATCTCGAAGAGAGTTGCACTATCTACTTGCTAGAATAGTTTTAAGCGTAGCACAATCCTCCTCCAAACCAACCACTGGCCATTCACTAGGAGCCTTCCACCTTAACACCTCCAGCTGCCCGCAAAAGTAATGCTTCTTAAAATCAATCACCCTAGACCATCCAGCCTCCAAGAAAAGCTGAAAAATATTCTGAAGATTAGGGTACTTGCTCATAATGGGGGAAAACCCATCCCAAGAATCAAACCAAAACAGAGCCTCAAACCCCCTATTGCAAATCCAGAACAAACCTTCTTTGATCAACTTAGCCCCTTTTTTAAGCATTTCCAAAATCACAGAGCCTTTCCCCACCAGCAGATATCTGGGAATCTCCTCCTTTGGTACCCCATGAAGGTACTTGTGAGATAAAATCATGGCCCAGACATGGTCCTGTTCCAAACATCATCTCCAATAAAGCTTAGCCGACAAAGCCAACCTAGTCAAAGCCGACTGCCGCAATCCAAGACCCCTAAAAAGCTTTGGCCTGCAAACAATATCCCACCTCACCAAGCTCCACTTAGAGGAAGACAAGTTGCCCGCCCATAAAAATTATCTCACTAGAGAGTCCAAATCCTTAATGAACCCAACAGGAGCCACCTGGAGCATACACCTATAGTTGGGAAGAGCCTGCACTACCGATTTAAGGAGCTAAACCCGCCCAACAAAAGACAACCATCGATGAGTCCAATGATAGACCTTCGCATGAAATTTTTCAAGAATGTTATGCCAAGACCCCCTAGGGAGATTAATAGAGGAGATAGGAATGCCAAGATAAGTCAAAGGCAGAGAACCAACCTGAAACCTCAAACTAGGAGCAATCCTCTACTGAATAAGCCTCAAAGTATTAAAGAAGAAAATCGAAGATTTATCTTCATGAATCCTTTGCCCAAAAGCAACAAGATAAGTGTCCAAATCCTTGGACAAATTAGTGGCCTCTCTAACCTTGGACATACCCATCAAAGCAGTATCATCAACAAATTGTATGTGAGACTGGGGAGGTAAATTGTTACCCCACACCCACCCTTGGATAAGACCCGACGCCACATTGCTCTTCAATAGCCTACCCAAACCTTCTGCAAGAAGAATAAATAAATAGGGAGAAAGAGGGTCCCCTTGATGTAGCCCCCTAGAAGCCCCAAATAAAGAAGATGGTTCACCATTTATCAACACTAAAAAAGAAGTGTTAGTGACACAACTCATAACCCACTCAACCCACTCTTCAACAAAACCAAAAGCAATGAGAACTTTGTGCAAGAAAGACCACTTAACTCTATCATAAGCCTTTGCCATATAAAGCTTAATGAACATAGCCTTTTCTTTGGAAACCATCATGGAATGAATAGTCTTAGTAGCAATGACCGCACCATGTAGGATTTTCTTATTAGCCACGAAGCCACCCTATTGCTCAGAAATAAGCTTACTAAGCCACCGCTTCAACCTTTCAACAATTAGCTTGGAAATAATTTTGTAAACCACATTGCAGAGAGAGATAGGATAAAATAAACTCAGCCGGTCCGCACCCTCACACTTGGGTATGGGAGCAAGAAAGGTAGAATTCAAGGCCCTCAACATCTGTTTGTTCCTCTGTGACTCCCGAACCACTTCTAACAAATCCAATTTTATAATATCCTAGAATTCTTGAAAGAACTTGATCGGAAAGCCATTTGGACCAGAAGCTTTCCCTTTCTTCATTTGAAAGACAGTAACCTCCAATTCTTCAAGGTTAATGCCACCCAATAGGTGTTCATTCATCTCACTAGTGACCAAATATGGGATGCAGGACAAAATAAGGTTTTCCTCCACCAACGCCTCCTGGGAGTCCTCTCTAAATAAGGATGCAAAGAACTATAAAGCCATTCTAGAGATATAACTCAAAGAGGTTAAATGCTCACCCCTATCATTTACAAGAAAAGGAATTGAATTACCATGTCTCTTGGCCTTCATGGAGTTAAAGAAAAAGGCAATGTTTTTATCCCCCTCCTATAACTACTCAACCCATGCCTTTGTTTCAAAAAAATCTCCTCACATAGCTCCCATTCTTCCAAAGCTTTCAATTCTCTTGCCTCCTTGAGATAATCTTCAGAAAGGCCCAACTCCCTAATCTCATGGGTGATAGCATCTAGGTCAGCTTGAGTTGCAACCTTAGCCTGAAAAATATTACCAAAACACTACCTGTTCCACCTTTTGAGCTGATACTTCAGAAACTATAGCTGTTTGGAAAAAGAATACATAGCAGTGCCAAAAGAAGGTCTCCCCCTACACCACCACTCAACAACAAGATCCTGCAAAGATGGATCATGTAGCCACGTGAGATGAAACTTGAAAGAAGAAGAACGAGCTACCTGAGCTAAAGCAACAGATAATTTGATAAGCCAATGATCTGAGCCCCTCTACTTCAGAATCTTAGAACAAGTCAACCACAAACCACCAATCCAAAAACATGAGACCAAGAACCGGTCAAGCTTCTCAGCAATACAATCCACCCCCAGTATCCTATTATTCCAAGTAAACTAACCATTGCTAGGCTTGATGTCAACAAGATTCAAAGCTGAGTTGTTATCACAGAGTAGAAAAGCTGAGGGATCCAACCTCATATTTCCACCCTTTTTTTCATCTAAATACGTAATGGTATTAAAGTCACATTGCTCCAGCACAGTCTCACACATCGGGCATTCAAGGGCCTCATATTCCTCCTAGTGAAGATCGCCAAGATTCCATTTGGCTTGAAGGCTTCCTAGGGAGAAAAAGGGAAAAACCCTCCTATGAACTTGACTTCATAGAATTCGACCACGCCCCACAAGACATACCGGCGAAGAAGTTGAAGAGGAAAGTTCACATAGAGAGGAATGCAGAGTGTGAAATTATCATAGAGCCTGCTGCCCCACCAGTAGAGAAAATCATACACAAGGTACAAGTAGAAGACTACACATTGTCTCAACTTAACCTTGGGAAGACTACACGACAAGTGGAGGTAGACCTTCTCAGAATAGCTTCGGTGAGTGCACAAGAAAGAATGGCTAAGGATGGAAAAGAAAAAGCAGCCTTAAAGGCTGAAAATCAGCAACTGAGGTCATACATAATCAGCTTGATGCATGGCACCCCAAACGTCTCAGCCTTACCAGCAGGATTACTAGATCTCCCTGTAGAACAAAATCATCAACAATTGATAACATATGACAAACACTTGAGAGATGAAGTGGAAGAGATTGTTCTCAAGGGTAGATGTATACTGGCAAATCTATACCGATTACAGGATAGAGCACATGGAATTCGTGCAGAGATCCAACAATCAGAACAAAGAATTGTAGAGAAGAGGCTAGAAGACAAGAGCACAATTGCAGACTTGCAATTGGCGTATCAATCAGTATACTCCGAAGAAAAAAAGCAACATCGGTTTGCTTGGAAGGAATAGTTGGGGTATAAGGTGAAATCCTATGATGCTCATTTAGTAGAGTTGATTGATTACAGACGGGTGGTCGCCACTATTATCAACTTCGCAAGAACATTGGTGATATCTTTCCCTTGCGTGAAATATCAACGTGTGGGAGGAGAATACATCGAGATGGTCACTGTACAAAATCAGTTCAGAGACGTCATCCGTAGTACCTTTCTTAATGATCCAGATGGTTGCAAGCTGGCTAAGGTAGCAACTTTATCAACCAAGTTCGAAGAGGCAGCATCTCAGTGCATAGACTTCGGGAATCTACTCACAATGGGTGAGGTAATGCTGTGATGCCACGTCATCATTCTATAGAGCATTACTCCCCAGAAGTTGATGAAGTCAATGAATGGATAGAGACACTGTTGATTAATGGTGAGCTATAAAGGCACCAAAGAAGGACGTCCTACACCCTCCAAGTGACATTTATGATACTTGAGTTTGACTTGATGTTTCTTTCCAAGTCAACTCAAGATGACATTAAATGTAATTGGAGTTAACTTGATGCCCCTTTCCAAGTTAACTCCATATCCCTTAAATCATGCATTGTCAGATCCCGCTGATTAAGGATGTCTAATAGGCTTCCATGATTTGTGGATCTTAGATATCCACTAAATGTGGATGTCTATTTTGGAGGGATACTTTCATTAAAGTTCACCTTTAGTTTACTTTCAGTCAACTGAAGTAGTTTCCAGATGAGTGATCACTTCATTATGCACACCGTACGTGAGCTAGATCATGAGATGCACGTGCATATTTCACAAGCAGCCAGAGAGGCAATGGTGGATTGGGTGGATTGGTTCATCCAATTCCCTACGTTCTCCTACATACGTGTGTACGACTACAATGGTCACCCCGCCATGCTACCAAGATACCCTTCAGATAGGGTAATCTTCATGGAATTCTTGAGACAGTTGTTTGAAGTCCATGTCTACCTGCGCTTGAAGAAGAAGACAACTGTTAATTTTACCGTTGGAATGGGACTCTATAGATGTAGATCTGAAAGGAGTGGGCAACCCAAAAATCTCCTTGAGTTAACAATGAGTTCTTGCCAATCAATTAGCAAGATTTATTCCTAAAAAAGGGGGAACAAGCAGTTAACTGGAAGACTACTTCAGTTAACTGAAAGAGAACAAAGAGTCATCTGGAAACTACTTTAGTTGACTGAAAGTAAACTAAAGGTGAACTTTAATGAAAGTATCCCTCCAAAATAGACAATGTGGGAACCTTAGGTGTGCAGAAGGTTCACAGACATTTTACACGTCTTGAGTTTACTCAAGTGGAGCGAAACTTCAAAAGGAAGAGTGATAACTTCATTATGCACACCGTACGTGAGCTAGATCATGAGATGCATGTGTGTATTTCACAAGCAGCTAGAGAGGCAATGGCAGATTGGGCAGATTGGTTCATCCAATTCCATACGTTCTCTATTGGATAGATTAAAAGCTAGAATAGTCGTAGTTAAGATCTACAGAAACCAGAGAAAAAGCTTAGCTGCGGCGCATTGTGTTTGTGCACCTTTGTGTCCTACCACTGAAGTACAAAAAGATAGGGACCTTAGTTTACCATACCCTTCCTTACACATTGCTTTCAGCAGAGAGGGACTTCTCCTCTTTAAATAACGAAGAAGTCTTGCAAAACATTTGAAATAGCTGAACGCTTGTTAAAATGCCGTTAAAAGTCTGTTTTAGGTCAAACCAAACATAGGGTCTATGTGGGTTTCTGTCAAGGAACACGTGCAAAATTCTGAAAATTTGAAAATCAAGGTTTTACGCCACTATTTTTAAGGAAACCCCCAAAAATAGGACCTCCCTAGAAATGATTGAAAATGATTTTGATAGGATTAAAAGGATTCACGATCACATTGGTCAAGTCAGAATCATCAAAAGGCATGTTTTACTCTGGTGGGTCTATTTCTATTTTTCAGGAACAAAGTTAGGAGCTCCACAACCATTAATGCCAGATTGGCCAGTACCAGGTGCTGAAAGCTAAGCTTCAAAAGATAACTGTCAATGAAAAATATCCAAGGAGGAGGAACCCCTATCCGAGGGAAATGAAACAACAAGCTATTTGAAACAAGACGTGGAAATAACTCAAATAGGTAGATCAAAATGCAAGTGCCTTCTGATATTCTTCTTCAAGCTTTATCAATGAATTACAAAGGTTGGGATAGCAAAGGCACGAAATCATGCACAATTACAATCGACCAATGAACTCTCATCCAAGAGTGCTTTCAAAGCTATTGGCAATAATGGCGCAACAATTTTGCATAGCAAGTAAAAGTTAAACAAACAATGAGCCCAAGGCTCTTATTTATAGAACTCAAAGGAGTGGGCAACCCCAAAATCTCCTTGAGTTAACAATGAGTTCTTTCCAATCAATTAGCAAGATTTATTCCTAAAAAAGGGGGAACAAGCAGTTAACTGGAAGACTACTTCAGTTAACTGAAAGAGAACAAAGAGTCAATTGGAAACTACTTCAGTTGACTGAAAGTAAACTAAAGGTGAACTTTAATGAAAGTATCCCTCCAAAATAGACATCCACATTTAGTGGGGATCTAAGATCCACAAATCATGGAAGCCGATTAGACATCCTTAATCAGCGGGATCTGACAATGCATGATTTAAGGGATATGGAGTTAACTTGGAAAGGGGCATCAAGTTAACTCCAATTACATTTAATGTCATCTTGAGTTGACTTGGAAAGAAACATCAAGTCAAACTCAAGTATCATAAATGCCACTTGGAAGGTGTAGGACATCCTTCTTTGGTGCCTTTATAGCTCACCATTAATCAACAGTGTCTCTATCCATTCATTGACTTCATCAGCTTCTGGGGAGTTAATGCTCTGTAGAATGATGACGTGGTGTCACAACATTACCTCACCCATTATGAGTCGATTCCCGAAGTCTATGCACTGAGATGCTACCTCTTCGAACTTGGTTGATAAAGTTGCTACCTTAGCTAGCTTGCAACCATATGGATCATCAAGAAAGGTACTGTGGATGACGTCTCTGAACTGATTTTGTACAGTGACCATCTCGATGTATTCTCCTCCCTCATGTTGATATTCCATGCAAGGGAAAGATATCACCAACATTCTTGCAAAGTTGATAATAGTGGCGACCACCCATCTGTAATCAATCAACTCTATTGAATGAGCGTCATAAGCTTTCACCTTATACACCAACTATTCCTTCCAAGCAAAGAGATGTTGCTTGTTTTCTTCGGAGTATACTGATTGATACACCAATTGCAAGTCTGCAATTGTGCTCTTGTCTTCTAGCCTCTTCTCTGTAATTCTTTGTTTTGATTGCTAGATCTCTGCACGAAGTCCATGTGCTCTATCCCGTAACTGGTATAGATTTTCCAGTATACAACTACCCTTGAGAAAAAACTCTTCCACTTGATCTCTCAAGTGTTTTCCGTATGTTATCAATTGTTGATGATTTTGTTCTGTGGGGAGATCTAGTAATCCTGTTGGTAAGGCTGAGACGTTTGGGGTGCCATGCATCAAGTTGATTATGTATTACCTTAGTTGCTAATTTTCAGCCTTTAAGGCTGCTTTTTCTTTTCCATCCTTAGCCATTCTTTCTTGTGCACTCACCGAAGCTATTCTGATAAGGTCTGCCTCCACTTGTCGTGTAGTCTTCCCGAGGTTAAGTTGAGACAATGTGTAGTCTTCTACTTGTACCTCGTGTATGCTTTTCTCTATTGCTGGGGCAGCAGTCTCTATGATAATTTCACACTCTGCATTCCTCTCTATGTGAACTTGCCTCTTCAACTTCTTCACCGGTATGTCTTGTGGGACGTGGTTGAATTCGGTGAAGTCAAGTTCATAGGAGGGTTTTTCCCTTTTTCTCCCTAGGAAGCCTTCAAGCCAAATGGAATATCGACGATCTTCACTAGGAGGAATATGAGGCCCTTGAATGCCCGATGTGTGAGACTGTGCTGGAGAAATGTCTCTCGGTGGTGAATCCAAGTCAATGAGGACTTGTGACTGCTGTGATGGTGTTGATATTGGTGGCTCTGTTTCCATAACAGGCATCATTTCCGCTGCTGCTTCTGCTGCTGTTGATTTTGTTACTAGCTCTTCAACAACTATTGTTGTTGGTTCTGCTACTGGCTCTTCAATAACCATTGTTGCTGGCTCCTCAACAACAACTTCGTCTGGTTCAGGAGTAGCAGTCTCTATTCCTTACTCTGGGGCGACAATACCCATGGTTATTTCAGGACTATGTGTGGCTTTCTCCACAGGTGTCCTCTATGTTCTGGGCTTTGTAGGCTTCGATATCCTCATCCCTTGGGGAGGATTGCACCATTTCTTCTGCCTAGGTTTCCTTTTCAAAGTGGAAGGTGGTGGAGACTGAACCTATGGTGGCTCTGTTCTGTGAGGTATCACCTTCCTTGATTTCTTGCTGTCGAGATAGAGTTGGCTATTTCTAACCACTCTACTCATTCTTTCCTCTATAGATGTGTTTTCCTTGGCATACCAATCCACTCTTGGGAGTGGTTGGGAGTCAACTGAATCTATGAAGAATTAGGGGAGAATGACTTCCCCTTCATCGTCGGATAGGCTCTCAATGTCTGCTGACATAAAATCAACAATTTGCGGGAGTCTGAACCTGCTGGAGTTCCTTCTTCGTACTTCATACTCGTCTTGACAATTTACCCAATAATCTTCCATAGAAGACTTATGTGATGAGTGTTGCTCGAGATGCGCTGCATAGAGCCCTCTGGGATCATAGGACCTTCTCTCAATGAGGTACTTGAGGTTAAGCCTCACCGTTTCCTAACTCATCATCTTAGCATCTGCCATGAATCTGCTTCTATAGAGTCCCATTCCAATGGGAAAATTAACAGCTATCTTCTTCTTCAAGCGCAGGTAGACATGGACTACAGACAACTATCTCAGGAATTCTATGAAGATTACCCTATCTGAAGGGTATCTTGGTAGCATGGCGGGGTGACCAATGTAGCCGTACACGCGTATGTAGGAGAACGTAGGGAATTGGATGAACCAATCTGCCCAATCCGCCATTTCCTCTATGGTTGCTTGTGAAATACACACATGCATCTCATGATCTAGCTCATGTACGGTGTACATAATGAAGTGATCACTCATCCTTTTTAAGTGTCGTTCCGCTTGAGTAAACTCAAGACGTGTAAAATGTTCGTGAACCTTCTGCACACCTAAGGTTACCACATTGTTCAATATCCTGAAATCACCTTGGAAGGAAATCAGGTATACTAGGTAAGAGCACATGTGGAACCTATGAGCTTCCAGATACCCAGTGATTTGTCGGTGGAGTGTGTCACTAATCAAAGTGGCCCAGTCATAATGTTCCCTTTTGCCAATGATTTTCGCAATGACATAAAACATCCATGACTGAAAATGATTGCCATCCTCTTCTCCAGTGATTCTATTGAGTAGAGTGATTAACACTGCGTACTCATCTTTACATTCTCCTTGTCCCACCAACTTAGGCATGTTTTCCTTTGTCACTTTTAGCCATTTTTCAACTATTACCCTTTGACATTTGTCTTTGGCCATTTCGAATGCCTTCTCGCATTCTATCACTGATATGACTTTGCTGTTAGGACATGATGGAATATCAAAGCACCTTTCGATATCCTAAGGCTTTAGACTGCAAATAATTTTCCCATCTGCTACTCCGATTTCTCTAGTGGTAGGATTGTAATACTTGACACAAGCGATTACAAGCTCCACACTTTGTAACGTGATGGGAATGGATGCAGCCAATAGCAACCCAGATTCTTCAATATTCTGCAATGTGATCTAATTCATGCCCTCCAGCTGCTCCAGATCAACTACTGGATTTACCTGATGTAAATTTGTGTCAACTATTTTTAAGTAATCATGGAATAGGGTCATCTTGGTCTCGTATTGTACCTGAGAGTACTGCATCTTCAAAAACTTAAAGATTGACTATAAACTTGAACTTGTTCAGATGATTTTTGGAAACCCCTAAAAATAGCGCCTTGCTGCGAAGTATTTTTTCAAAAAAAGTCTGGCACATGGGTTTTGCTCATGCTTCAATGTTGAACAAGCCCAGTTCCTCAGAATTTTGATTGTGAAACTTTTTTGGAAAAACTCCCAAAAATAGGGGCAGCAAGTTTGCTGATTCTAGAAAAACTGACGAGATGGGTTTCACTGGAAAATAATGTTGAATCTACCTAGTTGATCTGATCTGATGTAGCCTGTTGCTTTTTCTGTAAAATGCAAGAAAACCTAAGACAAGAAGAGAGGAAGTAGACAGAACATGGATTGGAATTTTTTATCTGACTCCCTGAGAAAATCTATCTTTGAATCCAATCCTCAAATTAACAATCTTCTCCTGCTTCAGATCTGCAAGAAATATTGAAGAACGGATGAAAACCTTGTCCAGATCTATAAATGGTGTCCTTGAGAGCTTATGGTTGTTCATGATCCTTAACCTGCAATGAAATAATGAAGTAGGATGCCTATACTTAGATTATATAGACTCAAGCCTTTGATCCACAAGTTTGGGGACCTAACTCATGATCAAAGTGGTTTTGGCTTGATCTGAAGTTCAAAAAGGTGATTTCCAGTGATCGTGGAGTGTTTTAGCCAAGTTTAACTCAAAATATCTTGACTTTAGTCAACAACTTGACCTTTGACTTCTTTTAGGTGTCCCTTTTGAGTTTTGCAATTTTTTTATTACTTTCTGTCTTGAATGACCTCAGTTTGATCCTGAATCTAGCTTGATCTGTTGATCCTGAGCTGTTGCTTACACATTCACTGCAGAGCTGGATCTATCTTGAAGAGAAGTGCCTGAGAGACATGATGGTAAAAAGCTGAGTTTAGGGCTTCAAAAGAAAGGGCGCCTTTTCCAAGAAAGGGCGCTTTTGCTTGTGGCTTGGTAAATTTTCAATCCTCATTCTTCAGCTTTTGAAATGACCTCTCGTGCTTTGATCTAGATTTCTCGTTGATCGGAGAATCAAATGTTCTTGTTTGATATCTTGTCAGGTATCCAACTTTGTTTCGCCAAAGATGACTGGATTTGGAAAATCCAGAAGTCATTTTGGGGTTCCTTTATTCAAGGGTGCCCCTCATTGAAAAGGGCGCTTTTGTCCTTTAGCATGGTTATCTTCATCTAAAAATTTGCCTAGATTGATCTTGATTTTTTGTTGACTGCCTCATCAGATGCCTATGCTTGTAGTTGCATTGCTGAGATCTACCTAGGCTGAGAAGATTGTCCTAGGAGGCCTTTGGTCTTTGTCAGCATCCAGAGGTCCAGAAATAAGGGCGCCTTTCTTTTGAAAAGGCTCTTTTTTCTTTGATCTTCACCTTTGATAGTCATTTCCTGATATTTCTTCAACTGCCTCTTTTCGCTTCATCGGCAACTGCTTATGATTAACTCATCAGATGATCTAGATGTTTGTTTCGTTGTCGAGCCAGCAAGCAAACATCGAGGATGACTGCCTTGGATGATCTAACAGACTGCATTTGACCCTTAAAGATCATGGGCGCCCCTACTTGAAAAAGGCTCTTTTCAACATGTGAACTTGTTTCTCCTTCGTAACATGTCCAGAGTTAATCAAAATTTGACCTTTTCGGGTTTCAAGAATCTCCTTCATCAAACAGCATCATTTTATACCTTTTCCGCCATGGTTGCATTGTTGAAGCTTTTGAAGCTTAGCTTTCAACACCTAGTACTGGCCAATCTGCCATTAATGGCTATGGAGCTCCTAACTTTGTTCCTGAAAAATAGAAATAGACCCACCAGAGTAAAACATGCTTTTTGATGATTCTGACTTGACCGATGTGATCGTGAAGCCTTTTAATCCTATCAAAATCATTTTCAATCATTTCTGGGAAGGTCCTATTTTCGGGGGTTTCCCTGAAAATAGGGACGTAAAACCCTGATTTTGAAATTTTTAGAATTTTGAACATGTGTTCCTTGACAGAAACCCACATAGACCCTATGTTTGGTTTGACCTAAAACAAACTTTTAATGGAATTTTAACAAGATTTAGCTCAAATTATACAGAATGCCAATTTTTTTATATTTTGGGTACAACATTAGGCTCTGTCTGGTGACCATGTCGGATACCTACGACATAGGAGAATCGAGAATCTCAAGTTTCGTAGACCAATATATCTTATCAGTTGGGTAACGGAGTCAGGACTTTGGTTCCATACATACCTAAAAATAGAGTTCACCTTATTTATTTGGTTCCCCAATTTACTCACCTACGACAAAACATCTAAGAAATCACCTAAAACATGACAATACTTCACTTAACGGGGAAAAACATAACAACATAACGTTAAAGCAAGGAAAAGTATTTACAATATATACTCACCCCATCCCCGAAGGGATGAAATGCTTCGAATACTGCCCGCTATTGGGTAGTGGAAAGAGCCTCCATCTGAATGTGAGAGAATATATGAATTCTCTCCTACAATATCATGAATCAGGAATGGCCCTAGCCAAAGGGAGTCAAATTTTCCATGCATTCCCTTTGGTTCGTGTCTCTTGTCCCATAACATGACTTTATCTCCAATATCAAAGTCTCGTTGCCGAGCCTTTTTGTCAAAGATCTTCTTCACTCTCTCTTGATGCTGAGTGATCTTATCAACTATCTCCACCCTTTCTTCTTGAAGTTTCATCAGGCACAAAATATGTTTCTCAATGGGATCTCTGAATTCCTCATCTTCTATTGTGGATGCCAGCTGCAAAGCAGACAACTCTAGAGTGATGGGCAACATAGCTTCCATGCCATATAGGATTATGAAAGGTGAAGTGCCAATAGCTCTCTTAGGCATGATTCTATCAGCCCAGAGAGCGTCATAAAACTTTGTGTGCCAAGCCCGTTGATTGGAATCAACCATCTTGTGCACTATCGTGACTATGTTCTTCTTTGACGACTCGGCTTGTCCGTTACCTTGTGGATAGTAATCTGAAGAGTGGGACAAGGTGATGCCATAGTCAAAACATAATTCTACCAACTCCTCTGATGAGAAGCTTGTAGCATTGTCAGTCATGATCTTTATGGGTACTCTAAAGCTTGTAATGATGTTCTCCTTGAGGAAGTTACACACCACTTCAGAAGTAGCTTGCTTTATAGGTATTGCCTCAACCCACTTAGTGAAATAGTCTATCGCCATTAGGACGTAGACATGTCCCTTACTGGAATGAGGATTAATGGGTCCTACAAAGTCTATACCCCATTGCTGGAATGGAGCATCTATCACCACCGACCTTAGTGGAAGGGTTGACAACTTAAGTTTACCAACAAATTGTTGGCACAACGTGCATCTGTGCACCCAGTCATACGTGTTGTGGAACAAGGTCGGCCAAAAGAGTAATGCCCGCAGGATCTTGAATGCTGTAACTCTTGATGAGAAGTGGCCTCCACATGCTTGAGCATGAAATGCCTCCAACAATTGTCATTGTTGATCCTTGCTTCGCATAGTAGGAACGTTCCATCAAGCCCACGCTTGTACAAAACATTTCCTCCAAGCACATAACTTTGTGCTTGTAATTTCAAAGTTCTCCTCTGCTGCTTACCCAAGTGTGTTGGGAATTCTCTGTAGGTTAGGTAGTACCACAATTCTGTGTACCACTCTTGGGCAGATTCAACTAATAAGACCATTGGGAGATCTTCTTCCATTTCTATTCCTGAGATGCCATCTTCAGCTTGGTGCTTTAAATCACCATCTTCTGCTAGGAGTTGACATAAGCCTCTCCCACGAACGAGCTTGGTAGGCCTGATGTCCAAGTCATATTCTTGTACTCTTGCAATCCAGTTGCCTCTTTTGGTGCCCATTTCTTGTTGAGTAAGGACACTCTTGACCACGGGGTCTGTAACATACATAGTGGTGTGAGAGTTTAGGATGTAGAATATGAAATTCTTAACAACTCTTACAACTGCATATGCATTTTTCTCTATTTGGGAGTATCGAGACTCGCTATCCTTGAAGTTGCTGCTCATGAAAGCGATGGGTGACTCAGTCTATTCGTTGAACTTCTGAGTTAGTATGGCGGAGAGAGTATGTTCCGACGCGTAACAATAAAGAATGAATTCTTTATTAAAATCAGGTCAAACCAACACTGGTGCTTTACTGATGGCCTCTTTTATTTTCTCGAACGCCTTCCTTCCTTTATCGAAGGCGGTCATCTTCTTCATCATTGCTGAGATATCTTTGGTCAGCTCTGAGAAGTCAGTTACAAATCTCCATATAAAGTTGACTTTGCCGAAGAAGGAGTGTACCCCAATTTTATTGGTGGGGAGAGTCAGGTCCTTGATTGCATTTACCCGATTAGGGTCTATCTGAGTCCCTTCTTTAGAGACGATGTGACCGAGCAATTTTCCTTCTGTCACCGCGAAGATAGACTTCTTTGGATTCAGTGATATGTGGTGGTACTTGCATCTCTCAAACACTTTCACTAAGTGCTGAAAATGATCTTGCTGCTTCTTTGAGAAAGCGGTAAGGTTGTCAAGATAGACGACTATCAATTTGTTCTTCAAGTCACCAAATGCCAAGTCCATGGCTCGCTGAAAAGTAGCACCGACATTGATGAGGCTGAAGGGCATCCTCTCGTAGGAGAACGTTCCCCTTGGAGTGGTGAACGCTGTCTTGAGTTGATCCTCTTCAGCTACTGCAATCTGGTTGTATCCCAAAAATCCGTTAAGTAATGACAACATCTCCGAACCGGTTACTATTTGCAATGTATGTTCCATGATAGGTAAAGGATAATTATCCTTTAGTGATGATTGGTTCAGGTTCTTGAAGTCTACGCAAATCCAGATTTCTCTGCTCTTCTTGCGTACATGAACGATATTTGACACCCAGGTGGAATAGTGGATCGGGTATATGATATTGGCATCCACCATCTTTTTCACCTCTACGTAGATTGTATCTTGGACACGTGGGTTGTAGTGTCTTTGCTTCTGCTTGATAAGCTTGATGTCAGATTTAAGTGGAATTATATTGGACAACTCCTTTGGCTTGAATGTATTAAGGTCTTCATAAGACCATGCAAAGACGTCTCAGTATGAATTCGACCACGTCCCACAAGACATACTGTCGAAGAAGTTGAAGAGGCAAGTTCACATAGAGAGTAAAGCAGAGTGTGAAATTATCATAGAGACTGCTGCCCCACCAGTAGAGAAAAGCATACATGAGGTACAAGTAGAAGACTACATATTTTCTCAACTTAACCTCGAGAAGACTACATGACAAGTGGAGGCAGACCTTCTTAGAATAGCTTCGGTGAGTGCAGAAGAAAGAATGGCTAAGGATGGAAAAGAAAAAGCAGCCTTAAAGGCTGAAAATCATCAATTGAGGTCATACATAATCATCTTGATGCATGGTACCCCAAACTTGGTATTTTGATTTTGATTTTGGCGTATGTAGGAGAACGTAGGGAATTGGATGAACCAATCCGCCCAATCTGCCATTGCCTCTCTAGATGCTTGTGAAATACACATGTGCATCTCATGATCTAGCTCACGTACGGTGTGCATAATGAAGTGATCACTCATCCTTTTGAAGTGTCGCTCTGCTTGAGTAAACTCAAGACGTGTAAAACAAGTAGAGTGGTTAGAAATAGCCAACTCTATCTCGACAGCAAGAAATCAAGGAAGGTGATACCTCACAAAACAGAGCCGCCACAGGTTCAGTCTCCACCACCTTCCACTTCGAAAAGGAAACCTAGGCAGAAGCAATGGTGCAATCCTCCCCAAGGGATAAGGATGTCAAAGCCTACAAAGCCTAGAACACAGAGGACAACTATGGAGAAAGTGACACATAGTCCTGAAATAACCATGGGTATTGCTGCCACAGAGCAAGGAATAGAGACTGCTACTCCTGAACCAGAAGAAGTTGTTGCTAAGGAGCCAGTAGCAGAACCAACAACAATAGTTGTTGAAGAGCCAGTAGCAGAATCAACAGTAGCAGAAACGGTGCCACCTAAGGTTCCCACATTGTTCAATATCCTAAAATCACCTTGGAAGGCAATCAGGTATACTAGGTAAGAGCACATGTGGAACCTATTAGCTTCCAGATACCCAGTGATTTTTTGGTGGAGTGTGTCACTAATCAGAGTGGCCTAGTCATAATGTTTCCTTTTGCCAATGATTTTCGCAATGACATAAAACATCCATGACTGAAAATGGTTGCCATCCTCTTCTCCAGTGATTCTATTGAGTAGAGTGATTAACACTACGTACTCATCTTTACATTCTCCTCATCCCACCAACTTAGACATGTTTGCCTTTGCCACTTTTAGCCATTTTTCAGCTATTACCCTTTGACATTTGTCTTTGGCCATTTCGAATGCCTTCTCGCATTCTGTCACTGATATGACTTTCCTGTTAGGACATGATGGATTACCAAGGCACCTTTCGGTATCCTGAGGCTTTAGACTGCAAATAATTTTTCCATCTGCTGCTCTGATTTCTCTGGTGGTAGGATTGTAATGCTTGACACAAGCGATTACAAGCTCCACACTTTGTAATGTGATGGGAATGGATGTGGCATGTAGCAACCCGAATTCTTCAATATTCTGCAATGTGATCTGATTCATGCCCTCCAGCTGCTCTAGATCAACTACTAGATTTACCTGATGTAAATTTGTGTGAACTATTTTCAAGTAATCATGGAATAGGGTTGTCTTGGTCCCGTATTGTACCTGAGAGTACTACATCTTGAAAAACTTAAAGATTGACTATAAACTTGAACTTGTTCAGATGATTTTTGGAAACCCCTGAAAATAGCGCCCTACTGAGAAGTATTTTTTTTGAAAAAAATCTAGTACATGGGTTTTGTTCATGCTTCAATGCTGAACAAGCCCAGTTCCTCAGAATTTTGATTCTAAAACTTTTTTAGAAAAACCCCAAAAAATAGGGGAAGCAAGTTTGCTGATTCTAGAAAAATTGACGAGATGGGTTTCACTGGAAAATAATGTTGAATCTACCCAGTTGATCTGATCTTGTGTAGCCTGTTGCTTTTTCTGTAAAATGCAAGAAAACCTAAGACAAGAAGAGGGGAAGTATATAGAAGATGGATTGGAAGTTTTTATCTGACTCCCTGAGAAAATCTATCTCTGAATCCAATCCTCAAATTAACAATCTTCTCCTGCTTCAAATCTACAAGAAATATTGAAGAACGGATGAAAACCTTGTCCAGATCTATAAATGGCGTCCTTGAGAGCTTATGGTTGTTCTTGATCCTTAACCTACAATGAAATAATGAAGTAGGATGCCTATACTTAGATTATATAGACTCAAGCCTTAGATCCACAAGTTTGGGGACCTAACTCATGATCAAAAGTGGTTTTGGTTTGATCTGAAGTTCAAAAAGGTGATTTCCAGTGATCATGGAGTGTTTTAGCCAAGTTTAACTCAAAATATCTTGACTTTAGTCAACAACTTGACCTTTGACTTCTTTTAGGTGTCCCTTTTGAGTTTTGCAAGTTTTTTATTACTTTCTGTCTTGAATGACCTCAGTTTGATCTTGAATCTGGCTTGATCTGTTGATCCTGAGCTGTTGCTGACACATTCACTGCTGAGCTGGATCTATCCTGAAGAGAAGTGCTTGAGAGACATGATGGTAAAAAGATGAGTTCAGGGCTTCAAAAGAAAGGGCGCCTTTTCCAAGAAAGGGCGCTTTTGCTTGTGGCTTGGTAAATTTTAAATCCTCATTCTTCAACTTTTGAAATGACCTCTCGTGCTTTGATCTGGATTTCTCGTTGATCGGAGAATCAGATGTTCTTGTTTGATATCTTGTCAGGTATCCAACTTTGTTTCGCCAAAGATGACTAGAAAGGGCGCTTTTGCTTATGCCTTTGTAAATTTTCAATCCTCATTCTTCAGCTTTTGAAATGACCTCTCGTGCTTTGATCTAGATTTCTCGTTGATCGGAGAATCAGATGTTCTTGTTTGATATCTTGTCAGGTATCCAACTTTGTTTCACCAAAGATGACTGGATTTGGAAAATCCTGAAGTCATTTTAGGGTTCCTTTATTCAAGGGCGCCCCTCATTGAAAAGGGCACTTTTGTCCTTTAGCATGGTTATCTTCATCTGAAAAGTTGCCTAGATTGATCCTGATTGTTTGTTGACTGCCTCATCAGATGCTTGTGCTTGCAGTTACGTTGCTGAGATCTACCTAGGCTGAGAAGATTGTCTTGGGAGACCTTTGGTCTTTGTCAGCATCCAAAGGTCCAGAAATAAGGGCGCCTTTCTTTTGAAAAGGCTCTTTTTTCTTTGATCTTCACCTTTGACAGTCATTTCCTGATATTTTTTCAACTGCCTCTTTTCGCTTCATCAACAACTGCTTATGATTAATTCATCAGATGATCTAGATGTTTGTTTCATTGTCGAGCCAACAAGCAAACGTCTAGGATGACTGCCTTGGATGATCTAACAGACTGCATTTGACCCTTAAAGATCATGGACGCCCTTGCTTGAAAAAGGCTCTTTTCAACATGTGAACTTGTTTCTCCTTCGTAACATTTCTAGAGTTAATAAAAATTTGACCTTTTTGGGTTTCAGGAATCTCCTTCATCAAACAACATCATTTTATACCTTTTCTGCCATGGTTGCGTCATTGAAGCTTTTGAAGCTTAGCTTTCAGCACCTAGTACTGGCCAATCTGCCATTAATGGCTATGGAGCTCCTAACTTTGTTCCTGAATAATAGAAATAGACCCACTAGAGTAAAACCTGCCTTTTGATGATTTTGACTTGACCGATGTGATCGTGAAGCCTTTTAATCCTATTAAAATCATTTTCAATCATTTTTGGGAAGGTCTTATTTTCAGGGGTTTCCTTGAGAATAGGGGCGTAAAACCCTGATTTTGAAATTTTTAGAATTTTGCACGTGTTCCTTGACATAAACCCACATAGACCCTATGTTTGGTTTGACCTAAAACAAAATTTTAACAACATTTTAACAAGATTTAGCTCAAATTATACAAAATGCCAATTTTTTTTTATTTTGGGTACAACATTAGGCTTTGTTTGGTGACCATGTCGGATACCTACAGCATAGGAGAACCAAGAATCTCAATTTTCTAGACTAGTATATCTTATTAGTTGGGTAACGGAGTCAGGACTTTGGTTCCATACATACCTAAAAATAGAGTTCACCTTATTTATTTGGTTCCCCAATTTACTCACCTACGACAAAACATCTAAGAAATCACCTAAAACACGACAATACTTCACTGAATGGGGAAAAACATAACAACATAACGTTAAAGCAAGGAAAAGTATTTACAATATATACTCACCCCATCCCCGAAGGGATGAAATGCTTCAAGTACTTCCTGCTATAGGGTAGTGGAAAGAGCCTCCCATCTGAATGTGAGAGAATATAGGAATTCTCTCCTGCAATATCATGAATCAGGAACGACCCTAGCCAAAGGGAGTCAAATTTTCCATGCATTTCCTTTGGTTCGTGTCTCTTGTCCCATAACAGGACTTTATCTCCAATATCAAAGTCTCGTTGCCAAGCCTTTTTGTCAAAGATCTTCTTCACTCGCTCTTGATGCTTAGTGAGCTTATCAACTATCTCCACCCTTTCTTCTTGAAGTTTCATCAAGCACAAAATATGTTTCTCAATGGGATCTCTGAATTCCTCATCTTCTATTGCGGATGCTAGCTGCAAAGCAGACAACTCTAGAGTGATGGGCAACAAAACTTCCGTGCCATATAGGATAATGAAAGGTGAAGTGCCGATAACTCTCTTAGGCGTGATTCTATCAGCCTAGAGAGCATCATACAACTTTGTTTGCCAAGCCTGTTGATTGGAATCAACCATCTTGCACACTATCGTGACTATGTTCTTATTTGACGACTCGACTTGTCCATTGCCTTGTGGACAGTTATCTAAAGAGTGGGACAAGGTGATGCCGTAGTCAAAACATAATTCTACCAACTCCTCTGACGAGAAGCTTGTAGCGTTGTCAGTCATGATGTTTTTGGGTACTCCGAAGCGTGTAATGATGTTCTCCTTGAGGAAGTTACACACCACTTCGGAAGTATCTTGCTTTATAGGTATTGCCTCAACCCACTTAGTGAAATAGTCTGTCATTTTTAGGACGTAGACATGTCCCTTGCTGGAATGAGGATTAATGGGTCCTACAAAGTCTATACCCCATTGCTGGAATGGAGCATCTATCACCACCAGCCTTAGTGGAAGGGTTGACAACTTAAGTTTACCAACAAATTGTTGGCACAACGTGCATTTGTGCACCTAGTCATACGTGTCGCGGAACAAGGTTGGCCAAAAGAATAATGCCCGCAGGATCTTGAATGTGGTAACTCTTGATGAGAAGTGGCGTCCGCATGCTTGATCGTGAAATGCCTCCATCAATTGTCATTGTTGATCCCTGCTGACGCATAGTAGGAACGTTCCATCAAGCCCACACTTGTATAGAACATTTCCTCCAAGCACATAACTTTGTGCTTGTAATTTCAAAGTTCTCCTCTGCTACTTACCCAAGTGTGTTGGGCATTCCCCGTAGGTTAGGTAGTACCACAATTTTGTGTACCACTCTTGAGAAAATTCAACTAATAAGACCATTGGGAGATCTTCCATTTCTGTTCCTGAGATGCCATCTTTAGCTTGGTGCTTTAAATCACCATCTTCTGCCAGGAGTTGACATAAGCCTCTCCCGCAAATGAGTTTGGTAGGCCTGATGTCCAAGTCATATTCTTGTACTCTTGCAATCCAGTTGCCTCTTTTGGTGCCCATTTCTTGTTTAGTAAGGGCACTCTTGACCGTGGGGTCTGTAACATACACAGTGGTGTAAGAGTTTAGGATGTAGAATATGAAATTCTTAACAGCTCTTACAACTGCATATGTGTTTTTCTCTATTTGGGAGTACCGGGACTCGCTATCCTTGAAGCTGCTACTCATGAAAGCGATGGGTGACTCAGTCTCTTCGTTCAACTTCTATGTCAGTATGGTGGAGAGAGTATGTTCTGACGCGTAACAATAAAGAATGAATTCTTTATTAAAATCAGGTCGAACCGACACTGGTGCTTTACTGATGGCCTCTTTTATTTTCTCAAACACCTTCCTTCCTTCATTGGTCCATTTGAAGGCGATTGTCTTCTTCATCATTGCTGAGATATCTTTGGTCAGCTCTGAGAAGTCAAGTACAGATCTCCATATAAAGTTGACTTTGCCGAAGGAGTGTACCCCAGTTTTATTGGTGGGGAGAGTCAGGTCCTTGATTGCATCTACCCAATTAGGGTCTGTCCGAGTCCCTTTTTTAGAGATGATGTGACCGAGCAATTTGCCTTCTATCACCGCAAAGATAGACTTCTTGGGATTCAGTGATATGTGGTGGTACCTGCATCTTTCAAACACTTTCACTAAGTGCTGAAAAATGATCTTGTGCTTCTTTGAGAAAGCGGTAAGGTCGTCAAGATAGACGACTATCAATTTTTCCTTCAAGTCGCCAAACGCCAAGTCCATGGCTCGTTGAAAAGTAGCACCGATGTTGATGAGGCCGAAGGGTATCCTCTCGTAGGTGAATGTTCCCCATGGAGTGGTGAACGCTGTCTTGAGTTGATCCTCTTCAGCTACTGCAATCTGGTTGTGTCCCGAAAATCCGTCAAGTAATGACAAGATCTCTGAACCAGTTACTGTTTGCAATGTATGTTCCATGATAGGCAAAGGATAATTATCCTTTAGTGATGACTGGTTCAAGTTCCTAAAGTCTACGCAAATCTGGATTTCTCCACTCTTCTTGCATACAGGAACGATATTTGACACCCAGGTGGAATAATGGATCGGGTATATGATCTTGGCATCCACCATCTTTTTCACCTCCGCTTAGATTGTATCTTGGACACATGGGTTGTAGTGTCTCTACTTCTACTTGAAAGGCTTGATGTCAGACTTAAGTGGAATTGTATGGGACAATTCCTTTGGCTTGAATGCTTTCAGGTCTTCATAAGACCATGCAAAGACGTCTCGGTATTTCTTGAATAAAGAGATGAAATTATTGCTTTCTTCTGCAGTGCAACACTTGCCTAAGTTGATAAGCTGAGGCTTATCTTCCGTACCAATGTTGACTTGTCATTAGTTGGCTGACTTCTTGTCATTAGAATTCCTTTGATCCTGAACACGTTTGTCGTGTCTATCAAATATATCCTCCAAGGATACTAGACCCTTGGGGATATTATTGCCATTTAGTTGGATGATACCGGACTCTGTGACTTCAAAATCTTCTGCCACAGATTCTTTGGAGGGAGAAGCACTACCTTCAAAGAATAATTCTTGGTAATTTTCCTCGATGTAGAGGAACTCTTGAATATCATCATCATTAGTAAAGACCTACCAATTATTGTAGCTGTCGGGGATAGTTGGCCTATAGATGAGCTCAATAGCAAAGACATTTTGACGAAAATCAGAATGGGGCATGAAAAGAGCTGCTGATACTGCAAGGGCATCTGCTCTACTATTCTGCTCACATGGTATGTACTTGATGTTGAATGCTTCGAACCAATCGGTCGCATTCCACACCCTTTGTTGGTAAGAAGAAAGGCGAATTTTCCTTACTTGATAAAATCCTCTAACCTGTTGAACAACCAGCTCTACATTGCCTTCGACTTGAAGGTATTTTATACCCATATCTCTTGCATTTTTGAGGCCAAGTATGAGTGCCTCATATTCTGCAGTATTGTTCGTGTTATAGAACTACAAGCGATAAGCAAATGGGTACAGTGTTCCTTCGAAAGAGGTAATGACAACTCTCGCTTCTGAGCCTGCTGTTGAGCAACTGTCGTCGAATTGCATATTCCACATTCTTGAATCTTCATTCAATGTTTGTGTGGTAAGTGCAAAAATTTCATCGTCTTCGGTTACTTCTGACAGCATGGCATACGTGCCAGGACCTGTGCTTTGATGTAACACTTGTGCTTGTGGGTCTTGAGATTTCACCACCGTGAATCTTGACTTAGCCTCAGGTTCCAACTTGAAGGTGCCCTTTTTCAATGGGATTGTTACGTACGACCAATCAAGTTGAATCTTGCCTCCGAGATCTTTGCAGAAGCTTCTGCTCAGGAGCATTCCATAACTGATTGGGATATCAGCTACGAGAATGGTCATCATGATCTTCTTTTCTGGGTAGGATGCCAATCTTACTTGAGCGTCCTTCAGCTGGCCTACCAATGGCACGGGTTTTGATTCAAGTGAATAACACTTGTCTTGTGTTTCCATGCATGATAGCCCTAAAGATTTCATGATTTGCAAAGGCATGACATTGTCAGATGCCCCTAAGTCAATTATGCAATTGTTGAGCTTATATCCTCCCATATACAAAGATATGTAGAAGGGCTTTGGATTTTCTCCCGCTGGTATGGAAGATGCTAGCTATGTGGGTTGCATGATGATTGGCTTCTGTACTACTTTGAGAATTTGATCCATTTGATCATGATGGTCCTAGAGATATTCCAGCTATGAAATTTGTACCTTTGTCTTCATCATGGATGTCACTATGTCAAAACTCGTCGAGGACAGGTCTTGAGAAGTTGGTGTGACGAACTCATGTGTAGACTTGGGATTAGAAGTGGAAGCTTCTTTTCCCTTTTCATTGGACTTCTGTCTTTCGTCTTCCTCTTTTTGTGCTTTGAAATGCTAAGCACGTGTAAACACAGGTGTTTGTTGTAAATATGTGCCTCAATCCCACAGGCTGAAACCTCTAAGAGAGCCAAGTCGGTGTGACATGTTTTGTGTCTGGCCGACTAGCAATTGAAACCTTGGTGAACAGTTCTGGTCACTGTGACCTTGCTTCAGTCATGCCGAATGTATCTATCGTTGTGACATTATGATCGTTGTAACCCTTTTTCGAGTGGAGATCTTTGGCCGATAGGCCACTCTTATCGTATATCAGGGAGACTCTGGGCGATAAGCAGTGTCGGGGAGACCCTTGGCCAAAAGGCTTATCTTGGTATGAAGTCCTATCAATATTTTTATGTCTCACCGACAGAGTGTTATGCATGTGGTCATCAGAGTAACTAATATGCTTCGGTATGAATTCTTAACGATATGAATGTCTCGCCGACAACTTTATCTTGGAGGCATCGGGGTAACACTAACGGTTCGCTAAGAACTCTTAGCGATGGAGAGAAGTCTTGCCGACTGTTGTTTGGTGCTCGGTATGACTTAAGACTTCAGAGTAATGTCTTAGCAATAGCGATAAGTCTTGGCGATAGATGAATACTTCAGGATAACTTGTGAACCTCGGTATGATCTCCTGGCGAAAGCGATAAGTCTTGCCAATTGTTGAACGTTTCAGTATAACATAAAGGCTCGGTATGATCTCTCAGCGAAAGTGATAAGTCTTGGCGATAGCGATAAAAGTGATGATCATCGGTATGAGGTCTTGGCGACATGGCAAAGTCTTAGTGATAGCTCTCTGGACTCGGTGTAACATCTTTCCGATAGTATGGACTCTTGGCGATATCGAATGCTGACTTTGTGGCATTGGGGAGACATGGTTAGTGTCTCACCGACATGCCAACACAGGGTGAACGCCTTTGACCGAGTGAAGACTATCTTACGTAGCTTGTATTTGACAAATCTGAGAAGCTGAATGGGAACCGCTAGCAGTTGGATTGTTGCGGCGGTTACTGAGAGGAAGCTCGACAGACAGGGGCTCATGGTTATACTCAAAGATTGCAGAAGTAGTCTGGTTCGAAGGATCGGTTCGATGGTTGGGTGAATAGTTTGAAAGGTGATTAGTGTGAATTCTATTATGAGTATATTGTAATTTGAATGTTTCCAGTACAAGGTTGATCATTGTAAATGCTGCTATAAACTGACATCAGAAAGATAAGTCTAATCTCTGTATGTAATCTCCATTACTATAATAAAAAGTGACTTCTCTTGGTGTGGTGGGTTTTTCTCTCGTAAGGGTTTTCCCACTTAAATCTGGTGTTCATATGTGTTTGGTTAATCCTTTGTTTCTGTTATCTCTTTCATGTGCATCTTAATTGGACTGTAATTGTAAAATTTAAAAGTGTCTCTGCATTCTTCCCTGAGGTTTTGACGTTAGGAGAGTTGCTTCCGCACTTATCTTTCCTTACAGTGTTGACAGGTTCTCGTGATTAACAACAAGATTATACTAACAATAGTCTTCTTCTTGATTTATGGGTTCGCTATGAAAGTATCCCGTTGCGGAGTTGCCATTGAAATTGTCCATTTGAGGTGGAGCAATGTTTGCATTTGAAGGTACTGAATTTGAACTTGGAGCTATATCTCCGACATATCCCATGATCTGGTTCATTCTCTAATTCTCAAGGCATGAAGATCCAGTGTGTTCGTCTAAGTCATGGAAACAACATAACACATTAGATTTCTCAGGTTCTGCCTGTCTATGCGGTCCTGAAAACTTCGGCTTGAAGTTGTTAAAATATTGGAATTATTTTTCTTCGGCTGATAGGGCTGTTGAGGCTAGTGCTGCTATTGTGGCTAGTACTGTTGTTGTTGTTGATATGGTGGTGGTGTGGGAATTGCTTGCTGCCCTTGGTTGGGTGACTGTCTTTTGAGGATTGTCACCACATTTGCTACCTTTTGTAGCAATGGATCTGCTGATGCTTTGACTAGCAGTCTGATAGCATCATCCTTCATCTTTCCGTAGTGATCATGTGATCCTCGAGCTCGATAGCCTTCTCTTGAGCTACAAGCAAGTCTTCTTCATGACTGCCTTTTATGAAAAAGGCTATTTCTGAGGGAAGGGCGTTGATGAAGCTGCTCATCGAGATCTCATCAGATGGATTCAATGTGTGAGAAAGTCATGTAACAAGGTGGTTAAACCTTGCTATGAACTCCCTCATCGGCTATGTGGACTCCATCTTAGAGTTAGATAAACGGGAAAATAGCTGATGACTATCTTCGGCAGGCCTGAATCTGGCTAAGAACTTTTCACTCATGTCCTCCCAGTTTGTGATAATTCCCGGTTGCAGATGATTGAACCAGTCAGCTGCATTTGCTTCAAGAGTTTCGACAAAGAGTCGAATGGCGATATCTTCATGTGGCACAGACAAAATAGAACAAGCCGCTGTGAATGCTGAGAGATGTTCATCAGGATGTCTAGTCCCATCACCATAGAATCTTGGGAAATGCTTCTGTGATCCCTTGGGAAGTTCATGGTTACCTTGTAAGGCCAACGGTCCTATGTTGTTACCCCATGGAAGTGGGGCAGTATGTCTTGCAACCCTTGCATTTAGGCCATTATTGAAAAGATTGTTGACGTAGTTACCGTTGCCATTGCCATTGCCGTTGTTACCGTTATTACGACCATTTCCGTTATGAATATTAACGTTGTCAGCCATTGCTTGAGCAGGAGGTTCTTGTTGTAGTTCTTCTAGAAATTGCTCTCGAACCTCTTGATATATCTGCTCTATGTCGAATGCTTCTCCGACTTCTTCTTGAAAAAGAGGATTGGTCCTCCTCCTCGTATACACTCGGTGAGCCAGGATGCTTACTGCCACACAGGTGGTGGTAATACTGGTCTCTCAGTTGCTAGATCAACCTTTCTTTCTTCCTCATCTAGAGTAATGGTTGCGGCTCTCCACTGACCTGGTGATGTATTCTTCTCAAAGATGAAGATCCATAGGCTGCTGATGATATCTGATTGCTCTCCTTCAATGTATGTAAGATCTAGTTGAAGAGTTGCTGGAACAAGATCAGGTTGCTCTACTGGGGCCCAAGGACGCCAGATAGTCATTCCCGTGACATAAAAGTGTTAAGCTTTTCTTGAAGTTTGATGCCTCGTTGCCCCACGGTGGGCGCTAGAAAACTGTTGGCATTTAAATTAGCACCTCTGGAGTGCTGATTGTAAACGTTCAACTATTTCAAATGTTTTGCAAAACTTCTTCATTATTTAAAGAGAAGTCCCTCTCTACTGAAAGCAATGCATAAGGAAGGGTATGGTAAACTAAGGTCCCTATCTTTTTGTACTTCAGCGGTAGGACACAGGGGTGCACAAACACAATACGCCGCAACTAAGCTTTTTCTCTGGTTTCTGTAGATATTAACTACGACTATTCTAGCTTTTAATCTATCCAATACCTTCAAGGTAAACAGAGCATGAGGGTAAAGGAGTGGGAATGAAGGGTTGGATCACCTGAATTTTTTGTCTCCTGAGAATATGACCGAGGCTCTAAACTCTCGGGTATACACCGGGATAAGGGTGGTACAAGCAAACACTCTTTACAGTAAACTAGATCTAAGACCTGCCAAGGAGGAGGAACCCCTATCTGAGGTATGGGCTAGGAAATGGTTTACAAGAAACAACAGATAAATGATGTCTTGGCCAACAAGCTTGCTAAGGAGGAGGAACCCCTATCCGAAGTATAGATTGAAGGACAATACATTAAACAACAACAAATGATAACTGTCAATGACAAATATCAAGGGAGGAGGAACCCCTATCCGAGGAGGGAAATGAAACAACAAGCTATTTGAAACAAGACGTGGAAATAACTCAAATAGGTAGATCAAAATGCAAGCGTCTTCTGATATTCTTCTTCAAGCTTTATCAACGAATTACAAAGGTTGGGATAGCAAAGGCATGAAATCATGCACAATTACAATCGACCAATGAACTCTCATCCAAGAGTGAACAAATATCCACTTTCAAAGCTGTTGGTAATAATGGCACAACAATTTTGCATAGCAAGTAAAAGTTAAACAAACAATGAGTCCAAGGCTCTTATTTATAGAACTCAAAGGAGTGGGCAACCCCAAAATCTCCTTGAGTTAACAATGAGTTCTTTCCAATCAATTAGCAAGATTTATTCCTAAAAAAGGGGGAACAAGTAGTTAACTGGAAGACTACTTCAGTTAACTGAAAGAGGACAAAGAGTCAACTGGAAACTACTTCAATTGACTGAAAGTAAACTAAAGGTGAACTTTAATGAAAGTATCCCTCCAAAATAGACATCCACATTTAGTGGAGATCTAAGATCCACAAATCATGGAAGCCGATTAGACATCCTTAATCAATGGGATCTGACAATGCATGATTTAAGGGATATGGAGTTAACTTGGAAAGGGGCATCAAGTTAACTCTAATTACATTTAATGTCATCTTGAGTTGACTTGCAAAGAAACATCAAGTCAAACTCAAGTATCATAAATGCCACTTGGAGGGTGTAGGACGTCCTTCTTTGGTGCCTTTATAGCTCACCATTAATCAACAGTGTCTTTATCCATTCATTGACTTCATCAGCTTCTGGGGAGTTAATGCTCTGTAGAATGATGATGTGGCATCGCAGCATTACCTCACCCATTGTGAGTTGATTCCTAAAGTCTATGCACTAAGATGCTGCCTATTCGAACTTGGTTGATAAAGCTGCTACCTTAGCCAGTTTGCAACCATCTAGATCATCAAGAAAGGTATTGCGGATGACGTCTTTGAACTAATTTTGTACAATGACCATCTCGATGTATTCTCCTCCCTCATGCTGATATTCCACGCAAGGGAAATATATCACCAACGTTCTTATGAAGTTGATAATAGTGGTGACCAACTGTCTGTAATCAATCAACTCTACTGAATGAGTGTCATAGGCTTTCACCTTTTATGCCAACTGTTTCTTCCAAGCAAAGAGATGTTGCTTGTTTTCTTCAGAGTATACTGATTGATATGCCAATTGCAAGTCTGCAATTGTGCTCTCATCTTCTAGCCTCTTCTCTACAATTCTTTGTTCTGATTGCTAGATCTCTACATGAAGTCCATGTGCTCTATCTCGTAACTAGTATAGATTTGCCAGTATACATCTACCCTTGAGAACAAACTCTTCCACTTGATCTCTCAAGTGTTTTCCGTATGTTATCAATTGTTGATTATTTTGTTTTGCGGGGAGATCTAGTAATCCTGCTGGTAAGGCTAAGACGTTTGGGGTGCCATGCATCAAGCTGATTATGTATGACCTCAGTTGCTGATTTTCAGCCTTTAAGGCTACTTTTTCTTTTCCATCCTTAGCCATTCTTTTTTGTGCGCTCACCGAAGCTATTCTGAGAAGGTCTGCCTCCACTTGTCGTGTAGTCTTCCCGAGGTTAAGTTGAGACAATGTGTAGTCTTCTACTTGTACCTCGTGTATGCTTTTCTCTATTGGTGGGGCAGCAGTCTCTATGATAATTTCACACTCTGCATTCCTCTCTATGTGAACTTGCCTCTTCAACTTCTTCGCCGGTATGTCTTGTGGGACGTGGTCGAATTCGGTGAAGTCAAGTTCATAGGAGGGTTTTTCCCTTTTTCTCCCTAGGAAGCCTTCAAGCCAAATGGAATATCGACGATCTTCACTAGGAGGAATATGAGGCCCTTGAATGCCCGATGTGTGAGACTGTGCTGGAGAAATGTCTCTTGGTGGCCAATCCAAGTCAATGAGGACTTGTGACTGCTATGATGGTGTTGATATTGGTGGCTTTATTTCCATAATAGGCATCGTTTCCTCTGCTGCTTCTACTTTTGCTACTGTTGATTCTGCTACTGGCTCTTCAACAACTATTGCTACTGGTTCTGCTACTGGCTCTTCAACAACTATTGTTGCTGGCTCCTCAGCAACAACTTCTTCTGGTTCAGGAGTAACAGTCTCTATTCCTTGCTCTAGGGCAGCAATACCCATGGTTATTTTAGGACTATGTGTGGCTTTCTCCACAGGTTTCCTCTGTGTTATGGGCTTTGTAGACTTCAACATCCTCATCCCTTGGGGAGGATTACACCATTGCTTCTGCCTAGGTTTTCTTTTTGAAGTGGAAGGTGGTGGAGACTGAACCTGTGGTGGCTTTGTTCTGTGAGGTATCACCTTCCTTGATTTCTTGCTGTTGAGATAGAGTTGGCTATTTCTAACCACTCTAATCATTCTTTCCTCTATAGACGTTTTTTCCTTGGCATACCAATCCACTCTTGAGAGTGGTTGGGAGTCAACTAAATCTGCGAAGAATGAGGGGAGAATGACTTCCCCTTCATTGTTATATAGGCCCTCGATGTCTGCTGACATAAAATCAGCAATTTGCGGGAGTCTGAACCTACTGTAGTTCCTTCTTCGCACTTCATACTCGTCTTGACAATTTACCCAATAATCTTCCATAGAAGACTTATGTGATGAGTGTTGCTCGAGATGCATTGAATAGAGCCCTCTGGGATCAGAGGACCTTCTCTCAATGAGGTACTTGAGATTAAGCCTCACCGTTTCCTGACTCATCATCTTAGCAGCTACCACGAATATGCATCTATAGAGTCCCATTCCAATGGGAAAATTAACAACTGTCTTCTTCTTCAAGCGCAGTACAAAAAGATAGGGACCTTAGTTTACCATACCCTTCCTTACACATTGCTTTCAATAGAGAGGTGCAAGCACCTTCTGATATTATTCTTCAAGCTTTATCAACGAATTACAAAGGTTGGGATAGCAAAGGAATGAAATGATGCACAATTACAATCGACCAACGAACTCTCATCCAAGAGTGAACAAATAAATGGATAGAGACACTGTTGATTAATGGTGAGCTATAAAGGCACCAAAGAAGGATGTCCTACACCCTCCAAGTGGCATTTATGATACTTGAGTTTGACTTGATGTTTCTTTCCAAGTCAAATTAAGATGACATTAAATGTAATTGGAGTTAACTTGATGCCCCTTTCCAAGTTAACTCCATATCCCTTAAATCATGCATTGTCAGATCCCGCTAATTAAGGATGTCTAATCGGCTTCCATGATTTGTGGATCTTAGATCTCCACTAAATGTGGATGTCTATTTTGGAGGGATACTTTCATTAAAGTTCACCTTTAGTTTACTTTCAGTCAACCGAAGTAGTTTCCAGTTGACTCTTTTTTCTCTTTCAGTTAACTGAAGTAGTCTTCCAGTTAACTGCTTGTTCCCCTTTTTTTAGGAATAAATCTTGCTAATTGATTGGCAAGAACTCATTGTTAACTCAAGGAGATTTTGGGCTTTCCCACTCCTTTGAGGGCTCCAAATAAACTTGATATGAGACCACAAGTATTGCTTACCCAGAAAATCAGAAGGCGCATAAATGTTGGAAAGTAGAATTGTTTCTCCCGTTTCCAAGCTTAAAGCAACCACAAAGATAGATAACTTATAGGACATCCACAAGAGAGGATGCATCTTCAACGGATTCCATAAATAGACCACACACCTCACATTACCTTGGGCCCCAATGCACTGGCATTGACCTCACCTCCAAAGTTTGGGCATCAAACCACACATATTCTCAATAGACAACTTAGTTTCTTGTAAAAAAAGCATATCAGGGGAATTCTTTCTCACCAAATCACGAACAATTTTTTTTTGAGGGCCACTGTTCAAGCCCTTTACATTCCATGAGAGGATGGCCATTTTGAGGGATTAGAAAAATGAGAGTCTAGAGTCTTGACAAAACCTGACTCCACCAAAGTTTCCCCCATCATTTTTATTTTCTCCAAGTCCTTTTTCCCAGCCTTGGAAGATTTCTTAGCCATTCCTTTTTTTATATCCTTTTGAATAATCCCCAATGTTGGAGAAGCCTTATTTCCTTTCTCCAAATTAGGCTGCGCTTTCACTAAAGGAGGAGAAATCTCTCCCCCCCTTCATCACAATCGAAATAACTTCAAGCCTTGTTGAAATCGACAAACTAAGGTCAGTGTCCATTTGCAAAGCACCAACATCCTGAAGGTTCTGGAGACTATCAGAGATAATTCCCTCATGACCCATCTCCACAACAACACGATCCATTGCCAACATACTTGAGTTCACCTCCTGTTGACTAAGGTCATCTAGAATATCAAAGCTATTAAAAGTATCCCCCTCCTATCGCACCTTCAAAGACCTCTTCTGTCCACGATTTCTATTATGTGCCTTCACAAGAATGAAACCCTCTGTACCAACATCATCACTAGGAATGGGAGCCTTGCCTTTATCAACCTTAGGAGGTTTGTGATGAGGTAGAGTAGATTGAGGCTCAAACGATTCAGACCTTGGGAATTTTTGTTGCAAGTGCCCATATTCATGAAACAAGCAACAATGGAAATGAAGAGTCTCATAATCAAGCTGTTGCACCCAAGAATACGAGCCAACTTGAATTTCCAAAGAGTCAGGAAGAGGATTACTCAAATTAATCTCAACAAAAATGTGGGAAAAATTCATTACATTTCTTCCTATGTTTGCTGAGAAGGACCCACTGGATTCCCCAAGAGTGAAGCAACCATTTGCGGATGTCATTGCACCAAAACTCAACTAGAAACAGAGGAAGATGCAACCACACTGGAACCTAATTTGGGAGCTCCTCTGAAGGATTAAAACTCGCATGCCATGGCTTAATAAATAAACCAATTTGGTTGTGGAAATAAGGTCCACCTTCAAAAATTCTATTGCGATCAACCATACAGTTGAAAACCACCATGAAATAATTGTTCGCCAACAACATCACTTCCATTTCTCCTTCCGAAATCCAAGTCCGCTATGCCAACAAATCCAAAATTTGGAGTGAGACCCGCATTCCCATGAATTTACAAATCAAAGCATGTTTTGAGAAATACTCAATATCCTCCAATATTGAATTTGGTTGGATCACCAACATCAGCCTTTCTTTGCATCGCTCTAGACAACCATTGATTTTAGGAATTCAAGGTCCTCCAGACAAAGAAAACCCTCTGACCCCAAAATCATTGTTAAACAAACTATTCTCAACAACCCTCATTGAAGGAGGAGGTGATTTCATTCCAAATGCAACACGAAAGTCCATAGAGGGTGTATATCCTGATGTTTCATCGGTACCCATCGTCGCAGAAATGCAAGAGATTTGAAGAAAAGATGGTTGGAGAAAAATGAGATGGTGAGAAACCCACCTCAAACCCCCACCACCACTGAAGAGGGATAGAATTAAAAGAAAGCAGCGCATAGAAAAGAGGATCCCCGACGTAGCACCCCAGGGACCAAGGATTCTCCACCTAATAGAAATGACCCCTGCACACACTATAACTCCCCCCCAACACAACAAAAAGCACACTGCACTCAAGAAAGCCCGCTCCAAGCTCCGCCAAGCACATGCACAGGCAGAAGAGAACATGCAGGTCACGACTTACTAGCCATGGGCCTATAGAAAACCTTCACCCGCACTCCTCATTCGGTCCTCCATTTTATTTTACTTATGAATATATCATCACCACTTCTTCAAATTAATCCTTCAAATCCATTTTTTCATCAAATTATCCAATCACATCACTTCTTCTAATCAAACCCATTCTTCTAATCAATCCAATTGTTATCATAAAATCAAATAAAAAAATCATCATCCAAATCTTCAAATCAATCATCTTCAATCATTCCAAGCAATAATCCAAATGCAAATCAATACTTAAAACCATACCAATCAAGTCAATCAAATAAGTCAAATTATCCAATTACATCAATGGTCTTGATCCTAATCTTTTTGTAAACCCAATCAATTAATAAATCATCCTTGTGTTGTTCTAGGGATATATTGTTCCCCACAATGACAACACTATCATCATCAACCCATCAATCAATCAATTAATCATTAGTTTATAGCTTGATAGGGGCAATACCTTGTTTGTTTTTGTATAATTTGTGCATGCTTTCTTTCTTACTTGTGTGTGTTATCATTTTTATCTTGCATTTGCATCAAATCCGCATAACTCCCAACTAATATTCATATCTTGTATCTAGACAAGGTTGTATTACGTTGGGGCATGAGACACATCATCACCTTGGTCTTTATATACCTTGGTGCATAACGTCTAGTGCTATATCAAACATATGATTGCTCACTTTATTACAACATAGTGTGTCATTCTTCTTTTTCATCTAATTCTTATCTTGTATCATTCATCTTATCCCTCCTTTATGGTCTCATTCATTTCGAGAGCATATCCGTGTTTGTCCAACTCGCCTATCCTCTCAAGGGGGCATCATCATCATTATCATATCCTACGTCATCATCCCATTTTTTTCATATATTTACATCATCATATTCTCCTATCATCCCTTTTCTTCATTCATCTTACTCCTCACTTCCTTGGTCTACTAGGGCATGATCTTTCACTTCTTCTTTGAAACAATGCTCAGAATCACATTGTCTCAAAGGGGGGCAAAATGTAGACACTCAAAATTGGTTTATGCTTGTGTCACAAAACCTAATTTTAACATTTCTTCTATGTCACATTTGATGTTTATCATTTGGAACATTGTGTCATTCTTCTTCTTTCATTTCATTCCTTTTGACTCCTTTCGCACCCTAACAAACTTGTTTAATCACATTTGGTCTTGAATCATCATGATCGACAATTTTATTATTTGATCAATCTGTCATAAATGAACCTTTGTTGATAGTTAGTTAGTCATTAATTATCAACCTCTTTATCAATCATTTTCAATCAATTTTCATCATCATTGTCATCTCTTGTCATTACCAATTTCTTATTCTTATCAAATCATTATCAAATCCTAGGTCTTTTTGATCTCCTTATCATTTTCACTCAATTTCAATCAACTTTGGTCAGTTGTCATTAATTTTGTCATGTTTTTCGATTAATTGTCTTTATCAATCACTGTTGGGACCTAATTCAACATTAGGGTTGGAGTTTTAAATCATTTTGATCATTCTTCCCTAGGATGAATAATTAAATAATTATTGAATCCCCTTTCACTAACATGTCCCCCTTTTTTGAATAAATAAATGAATATTTATTTATTCCTTTCTTCTCACAATTTATTATTTTATAAATTGGCTAATTAGGAAATGAGTGGAATTAATAATTTTGAATTATTAATTCCACCTCATTTTTCCCTTTCCCATTTTCTCTCTAGTTTGTCATAGTTTTTGTCAGTCTTCTATGACGCTCATTTGAGTTTCGAATGGAATGATTTAAGTGTAAATGAAAGCTTCCATTCTCTTTTTTACTTAACTCTAATTTCCTCACTCACTTTTAAATGCAAGTTTCCCTTCTAACTCGTCTTCTCATTCGAAAGTCTATAAATTGGGCTCCCATCTTCTCATTTGGGGGAATCTTCTTCTAGTATCCACACTCTGCCAAAATTTCCTTCAATCTTTTCATCTTTCATCTATCTATTTTTCTTCTATCATCTACATCTTATCATCATCCTGCGAAATTGAGCAATCAACAATCAAACCTTCAAAATATTGCATTCTCATGCGAGGTGGAGAAGAGCAATGGAGATAAATCGAGCATAATATGGAGATAGGCTTCTGTTTGTGTTTATTATTTTAATTTTCATGTTGCCTTGCGCTTCATTGTGCATTGTTAGGGTTTCATTTTAATTTGTTTATGCATTTTCCCTAAATTTTTACCCTAACTACAATTACAATAAATGATAAATATTTACCATTTTTTTAATTGGCTAAATAATAGACTACTTTGTATTCTCCTACTTGATTGATTATACCAACATGATTACCTCAAGAAATTACATTGTCTTATGCACCTAATCTTGATCCCAAGGATGGTTGGTGTTCTCTTGCTCCAAATAAATAGTTCTAAGTGCTATGACCACCAGGTTAATATTTTTTGTGCTCATTGGAGAGAAAGAATTTGTCTTTGTATGAATGAAGAGGTTAAGAGAATGCCTAAGGATGAAATGGGACATCTCTAAGAAGTCTATGATCAAAGTTGCAAACCTCAAAATAATTTGGAAAATTAATTTTGGTAAGTTTGATACTTTGTGAAAGCAATAACTCACTCAAAACAAGCAAAATTGTACTATTGAAATTGAAAATTTTATTTTGATGTGCATTATGAGTTTTTTTTAAGTATTTAGCATTTGATCTTCCATTTGGCTAATTGGATTTCTATCTTTCTACATTTTGGAGGCCCTATAAAGGTCATATATAGCCTCTACACACCTAAGAAGGTGTGAGATCTCATTTTGTGGTTGTTTTAGTCCATCTTAAGGTTGCTATAGGAGTGTTGTAGTAGATTCATTCATGGAGAGAGAGTGTTACATGTAATAGTAGATCTAAAACTAATATGTGGGATTGAGGATGTCAAGGGTATTATAAACATTTATTATTAGCCTTTGTGATAGGTTCTCGATTCATAGAGGTATTAGGATTTTATTATCCATTAGATTCGGTGGTTGTGAATCTATCTCTCATTTTATGATGGTAGAATTTCATCTTATTGTAATAGAGTTTGTTATAGATATAATTTTTTTAAAATTATATGTAAAATTGTATGGTAGTTAAAAATGTGAAGTATGAAAAATATGTGATGGTGAGGGAGCCTTTGTGCATCCACGCATGCTAGGGGAAACCCTAGCCAATCCTTTTTTGTTGTGTGTTGGGGTTGCATGTGGGCATTTGGTCTTGCTGGTGCCTGGGTTGGGGGCGATTAGTGTTGGGTGGTGTTGCGAGCTATTTGTTGCTGTTCCATGGGGTTTTTTGTTGTGTTTCTTTCTACAATGTGTTTATTCTTACTCTTGGTTTGCTACATGTGGTCATTTTTTTTGATGCCTTTTGGCAACGAGGGTGGCTTCTTGGTCTTTTTTTTAATTTTGGGATTATTAAACTTTGTGTATGGAGTTTCCTAGAGGTATGGATCATGTAGATCCTTATTTTTTAGGAATGCAAAGATAATGGAGCATTCAAATAAGTTTTTGGATGGCGACGACTCTTCCTCTAAGAAAGGTATTCCTAAAATCAAGAAAGTGAATGGTTGTTTGGAGTGATCCCATGATCATCTAGTTTTGGTGATCCAACTGGAGTTTATTGCAAAAGATGTAGTTTACTTGAGCAATCATGCGTTGATTTGTAAATTCATGGGGATTCATCTCTCATTGCCATTTTTGGAATCTTAGACCCAAAAGTTTTGGAACCCCAAGGGTGATATGGAGATAAAGTTGGTTGCCAACAATTATTTTATAGCTATATTTACATGCACAATAGACCGAAATAGGGGTTTTGAATGGGGGCCTTATTTTTCAATCAGGTTGGGCTTTTTATGAAACCATGACATGTGGGTTTCAATTTGGTTAACGAGCTTCCTACTTGAGTTCTCGTCTGGGTTTTTCTTCCATGCCTCCTGCTGGAGTTTTGAAGGAGTGACATTCTGCATATGATTGCTTTGCTTCTTGGTAAGCCAGTTGGTTCAAATTAGTAGAATCTTGACCAAAAGGTGATTACATATGCTCGTGTTTGTGTTTAAATTGGTTTAAATAACCCTTTTCCAGACTCTCTAGAATTATGCCTTGGATCTGATTCAGGGATTCAATAGCTAGACTATGAAACTCTTTCATTCATATGTTGTTTATGTCATGAGTATGGGTATCTGCAAGGGAAATGTCCTTAGTTCAATCAAGAAGATGGTGCAGCTAACACTATCCCTAGCTCAAAACCCAAAAATGATAAAGGGAAGGCTCCTTTGGTTGTTGGTGTAGCTGACAAGGAGGGTTTCATCTTGGTCAGGCCTCACAATAAAGGTTTTGGTTAGAAGAGGACCCTAAAGAACAACCAATATGATGGGGTTTTCAATCAACTTGAGGCTTTAGAGGATGGTTCAAGAGGAGGGGATTCCGATTGAGCTATCAACTCATGTTGGGTCCTTGGGAGTGGATTTATCAAGGGATAAAGGAAATGACCTTCTAAAGTTGCCTTTGGGGGAAGCTTAAGTTAAGCAAATGACTACAAATGCGCCATCTCATATTCAAGTTGAGCTAGATCCAAGTGGGCCTTTGGTTTTACAGGGGGTGGGAACCTTGGCAGACTTGGTTCCTTCTCAGGCAAGGGAGGCTTTGGATTCTAGGAAGAATAGCAGGACTAGGCATGTTTTGGGTTTGTAGCAAAAGCCTCTTAAAAAGGGGCCTTCAGATAAGGATTCTAAGGTGGGTCGCAAGGACTCAGAGAAGGTTAAATTAATTGGTGAGAATTTGGTGGACTCGAGGTTAGTAAAAACCATTGAATCTCACTTCTCCCACTCTAAAAAGTGATTGTTCTTTCATGGAATGTGAGGAGTATGAATAACATCCCTCGATAAAAGTCTATTTGTGATATGATTAGTACTCATTATCCTGATATTGTCTTTATTCAAGAAACTAAATTATCTATGGATTACATGTTGAATAGAGCTTCCTACATCTAGTCTTCTGGCTTGTGTTAGTGTATTGGGGCTCATGGCAATTCTGGTGGTGTGGCCTATTTTTGGGATCTAAGGAAGCTTGTTCCTCTCTGTTGTAGTTCGAGTCACTCTTCTATGTCTGTGATTGCTTCTAGTTTGGATTCGGGTGAAACTTTCCTCTTTACTAATGTTTATGCTCCTTCTGATCTTATTGGTAAAGCTCAGTTGTGGTCTCATGTTAGATGTATTCGAGCACTAGCTCCCTTGCTTCCATGAGTCATAACTAGAGACTTTAATGCGGTTTTTTGTCTTGAGGAAAAACTTGGCAGGAATGTCAGGCTTGATTCGTCTGCTAACCTTCTAAGGGACAATATAGATCTTTTAAATTTAGTTGATGTGAAGCTAAACAATGGGATTTTCACTTGGAACAATAGGAGCTATGGTGATAATTCTCTCTGAGAGGCTTGACATATTTCTCGTCTATTTATTTTGGGTTGGAGTTAGGTGGACTACCAACTCTGAGATTTTGGATTGGAAAGGGTCTAACCACTAGTTGATTAAGATTTTTTTTGTTTCATTCAGAGCTCCTAGGAACCCGTCCTTTAAGTTCCAGCTAATGTGGTTGCAATATCCCTCTCTTTATGACCTTATGATGGTTGATGGCTTCAAGGGAAGCCTACTCATGGTAGGGCTATGTACTCCTTTACTAAGAGATTACAGTTTGCGAAGTATAGGCTCAAGAAGTGGAACAAGCAGTGCTTTGGAAACCTTTAATTCAAAAAGATGTCAGCTCAAGCTAGGGTAGACACTATCACTCGGTAGATTTGGGATCATGGTCTTACAAATGATTTGAAATAAGGGATCTTTTGGAAGCAAAAGTCTTGAGTGGATTGGCTTGAGGAAGGGGATCATAATACTACCTTTTTCTATAACTCGATTAAAGCTAGAAGGATTAGAAATATTATTTTCTCCCTGGTGTCATCAGAGGGGGTGTAGTTGGCTTCTATGGGAGATTTCTAGGTAGGATTCTTGCTTCTTTTAGAGTTGTTTATTAAGGACTCTCTCTTTGCTTATGGTGAGGAGAACTTTATTTCAAGGATTGAATTCCCTCCTTAGTTTCTAATGAGATGAATGTGGATCTCATGCACCCTATCTCATTGTTAGAATTGCAAGAGGTTGTGTTCCAAATGAAAAAGGTAAATCCCTAGGTATGGATGGCTTTCCTATTGAATTCTTCTTTCTGGAGTTTTGGGGAATTGTCAAATTGGATCTCCTAGAGGTGGTTTAGGAGACACAAAGCAATAATCAAATGCTACGTGCTTTGAATTCTACCTTTTTTGGCTTTTACTCCCAAAAGGGAAGGAGCTAATTATTTGGATCACTTTACATCTATTGCTCTCTATAATGTGGTTTACAAAATTATTACTAAATTGATTGTTGAGAGACTTAAACCTTGGATCATCTCTTTGATCTATGAAGAACAAGGTGGTTTTGTTGTTAATAGGAAAATTCTTGATGGGGGTGGTGATTGCTACTGAGTCCATTCACTCTATGGCATCTTCCAAGGAGAAATCCATGTTAATAAAACTTGATATGGCTAAGGCTTATGATAGGGTTAGATGGGCCTTCGTATAGAAAGTTCTCCAAGCCTTTGGATTTGATAGAGAGTGGATTAATTGGGTCATGAGCTTTGTTACTTCTACTTCCATTTTTTGTTTGTATTAATGGTGAGCCTTCAGAGTTGTTTAGTACTTCTAGGGATCTTTGTGAAGGGGATCCTCTTTTTCCTTACCTATTCATTATTATGGCTAAGGGGCTAGGAAGGTTTATCAAGTCTCAGGTTAATCAAGGTTTGGTTCAAGCTTGGAGCTGGGGTGGTAGGGTGCCTCCTGATTCTCACTTGCAGTTTGTGGATGATACAACTTTGATAGGTATGGCCATAATTTAGGAAGTAGTGAATTTTAGGAAAACTTTTGACACTTACTTGGTTGCTTATGGTCAAAATATCAATGAGAGAAATTCTTCAATATTCTTCTTCAATGCACCTCATCCTATTCAAAGCAGGATTGCTCAAATTATCCAGTTTCAAATTGGCTCTCTCCCTCTATCTTATCTTGGGATTCCCATCTTGGTGGGATCTCACCTTAGAGATATTTATTAGGATGTTTTGGATAAGTTTCATATGTGGTTTAGTCATTGGGCTTGTTGGTGGATTTCGTTGGTTGGGCATGTGACTCTTTTGAAGTCGGTAGTCTAGGTCCTTTCTATTTATAGATGTTTTGTGTAGGTTGCTCCCTCGTGCTTTGTTAAGGAGTTTAATGCTCTTTCCTATCAATTTCTTTGGGCCAGTAATTTATCTTCTTCGAAATGGAGCCTTGTGAAGTGGGATTCTATTTATAGGCCAAAGTAGGTGGGTGGTCTTAGGCTTGAGCCTATGGATTTGAGTGGCCACGTCTTATCTACTAAGTTATACTAGTGTTGGTGTACTTGCCAAGATTAGGATTGGGCTAGAATTCTCACTCTTAAGTATCTTTAGGGGGTGATCTCGGTGGATGTGCCTTGATATGGCCTTTTAGGGAAGGGGTCCATGATTTGGGATACTCTCAAAAGAGGGGTGAAGCTTATCAAGAAGGGTCTCTTTTGGATTTACTATTGGGGCTCCAATTCCCTTTTCTGACATGATTCATGGGATGGGCATCCCCCCATTTTGACTATGTTTCCTCATTTACAACCCCTTTGTAACAGTTTACTTGCTATTGGCTCGAGTAAGGTGGAAGATTTTAAAATGGTTCAGGCTTTAGGTCAAGTGGAGGTGACACAATGGAAGGTTCTATAGGAATGGCTATTGGGAGGCACTGAGGAGGCTCGTTAGGAGCTTGCTAGGATTTTGGCTAATAAAATATGCAATTCTGTTTTAGGAAGGGATATTCTGGCTTGGGGTGCTAATCCAAAGGGAAAATTTTAATTTGCCTCAGGCTATTTGGATTTGGATAGATAGGTACTTGGGAGGGTTGGTGTGCCTTGGTGGAAGCAGGTGTGGAACAATTTTTTTGGCCTAAATGTAATTTATTCTTATGGTTGGTGGTCCAAAATAGATTCCTTACCTCAGAGAATTTACAGAAGAGAGGCTTTCAGGGCCCTTATATCTGTGTCCTTTGTAAGAGCAGTGAGGAAAATTTCCCTCATTTGTTCTTCCAATGCCCTTTTGCTCAAGAGATTTGGCACTTCTGGTGGGGGCTTAAAATCATGCTTGTGTTCATGCCTCTTCCTTGGTCGAGTTTTGGAATAGTATGGGCATACTTCCTACTTAGACCTCTTTTTGTAAGATTTCTTGGATCATTGGACCCACTTTTATTATCAATCTGTGGTTGGAAAGGAATCAAAGGATATTTCAGGATGTGCAAATGGGGGTGGCTCAATTATGACAAAATATCCTCAATATGGTCTAGGAGACTATTTATGTGAAATGTGATTTGTCTAATACTGTGGATCCTAGTGATGTGGTTATCATAAGGAGCTTGAAGCCAAAGGTTGGTGGGATGGGCTACTTATTGGTAAAATACCTCATCATACCAATCAAAAAATTCAACGGGAGGGTAAGTGGACTCCCCTGTCTTGTGATATCCTGAAGGTGAATACTGATGGTTCCTCTAGGGGAAACCTTGGACATGTGAGGATTGGTGGCATTGGCAGAGATAGTGGAGGTGATATGGTATTCTTCTTTTTTTTTGTGTATAAATGGTAGCAAACCAATAATCTTATGGAGGCCCTTGCAATTCTTTATGTGGTTGAAAGAGGGTGTTCCTCAATTGGAGACAAATTATTTATGAATCTAATTCATAGATTGTTGTTGATATGCTAAATGAATAAAGGTTGGAGGGAGATAGATGACAACTAGCATTGGTGGTTAAATATATTTTGAGTCTATGTAGTTCTTTGGAGTATATCTCCTTTCGTCATATTCCTAGGGAGTGGAACAAAGTGGTGGATTGCTTGGCCATGTGGGCTTTAGAGCATGAGGAGGAGTGGGATGTTAGAGATTGGGGCCTTTTGCCTTTTGATTATGTGGTGTCTTTGGAAAAGGTTATTTTGGAGGACAAGAATATGTAATTAGTTTTGTTTGGGATTCCCTTGGGGAATCCTTATTGTCTCTTGGCTTTTTCTGTATTTCTTCTTGTTATTTCAATAAAAAATTTACCCCATTTTTATAAAAAAAATGTGAAGTATAGCTTTATCAAAGTGTAAGAGGCACTTTTACTAGCTATGAAATACTAACAAGAGGAGTAATTCTCACTCTTTCTTGAGTTTTCTCCCTATTTGAGGGTTCATCTAGCTATAATTCTTGTACATTTTGCAATTGAGTATGTGTTTCCAATTGTTATTTTTCAAATTCTAAGAAGTTATCTATGTTTCCCTTGATTTGTGTGTGTCATCAATAGTTTGAAATCCATTATAAGTGGTTAATAGTGAATGTTTAGGTATTTTTTTGAGTTTTCATTTGAATTCACTCGCAAATAGAAAAGTGATATTGACCTCCTTATTTAAAAATCAAGAGGTGCCAAAGTAAGTGTTTTATAGAGCCTAGATTTTGTTAGCATATCATTATGTGTAGTGGTTTCTCGATTCTATTACTAAGTGAAGGATTTGGATGTTGAATGCACTAGTAGAAGAGTTGCAAGATGTTTCCAAAAAAAAATGTGGATAGCAAGGTTTGAGAGTAATATTTAGTACACTTGTGGTTCAAAGAGGATTTTAAAAAGGTGGACAGTGTGTGGTTCATTAAAGGAGGTTTTTTTATCTCTATTGATGAGTGGAACTCCAATTGGTTTATTGGTTTGTTCCTTTTTGAGTTGTCTATGTGATGAGCACTCTATTTTAATTGCATACTCTCATTTCCATTTATTTATGGTAGCACATTTGTTGCATGTTTTTTTAATAAAAAGGGGTGAAAAAATTTATTCAAGAAAGAGAAACTAGGTACAAGAGGCCCTTATGACCAAATTCATCAAAAGACATACTACTCCCCAACTCCAAAATAGAACCATATAGAAACGATTCATCAACCAACCCAAGCCAAAAGATACCATCTAGCCTTAACACAAGGATACACCTTCCGATCCTCATGAGGATATCTAGACAAAGTGTTGCTTTTATCCAAGTCCAACTATCTCCATTCAACCATATTCCATGCCTCCCAACCATTAGAGGACCATTTAGCAAGGAAATCCACAACCCTATTCCATTCCTTGTGAATATGAACAAATGAGATGGTTTCAAAGTTCGAAGCAAGATGAAGAATTTGCTTCACAATTAAGACCAATCTCCACAAAGAGTCCTAAAAATATCTCTTATTAAGGAGAGAGGCCAAAATCATATAATCTACCTCATAAATCACATCCCTCCAACCAAACTCATAGGTTCTCTCTAGAGCTTTAAGAATAGAAAAAGCCTCCATCTAATTGTTAGACTGCACACCCATGTGAATGGAGAAGAAAAAATGTATAGCACCACTACTATCACAACCCACTCCTCCAATCCTAGCATTCCCAAGATTTACTTGAGTAGAACCATTAGTGTTAATCTTGAGAGTACCTTCAAGAGGAGGACGCCACCTTCCCACTCTATCCACTTTCTTAGAAGGTTTTAGCCTGCTTCCCCTAGTCCTTTCCTTGAGCAAAACCATCCGTGTTAATCTTGAGAGTACCTTCAAGAGGAGGATGCCATCTTACCACTCTATTCACTTTCTTAGAAGGTTTTAGCCTACTTCCTCTACTCCCTTGGGGGACTAGGGAAGAAGAAAGCTCTAGTCTAGAAGCTATTTGCATGTTTGATGACGACATAGACTCTCCCAAGTAAAATTTAGATGAGATAGTTTCTTTCAAAATACTCTGCACCTTGAACCAAACCTGCAAAGCCATTTGATGCCACTCACAAAAATGCATTGATTCCTCTCCAGCCAAATCTGCTAGATAATAATGGGAGGTCCCAACTCCCAAGCAGCCACCAAACATGGCATATATGGGAGGATGTCCCAAGTTCTCCAAAAATTCTTGCAAAGATAAAGCAAACCTAAATGGTCTTCTCCAAATCTTCCACCAAAGTCTCTAAATTTCCATAGCAAAAGAGCATTGCAAAAATAGGTGAGTCGTACATTCTTTAGTGCATCCACATAAAAAATAGAGAGATGGACCACAAAAACCTTGTTTCCTGATATTCTCCTAAGTGAGGCATTTGTTATGACTCAAAGAACATAAGAACATATTACACTTAGTCCACCCAACCTTGTTCTAGATAAATTTCCACCAAGGATAATATCTCACCTCAGCATGGTGGGGCACCAGAGCAGCATACCCTTGAGAAAAAAAATAGATACCCTTAGATTCATGCACCTAAGCTAGTAAATCACCATCATCTAAAGAACAAAAAGGCCTCTCAAGTAGAATATACTCCAAAATATTTCACTCTTCTTGAGAACTGCCATCTGGCTAACTATCAATATTTTTCCACTAATAAACTCTAGTGCCTCCCAAATAAGAAGAGAATTTGAAACTACTCACCCTGGACCAACCAACAACCACAAAAATCCCACTTAAAGGTCAAAGATGAGGGAAAGATGATAGAATTAGAGGGTGAACATTCCAAGGATCAGTCCAAAAAAGAGCTTGCTCCCCTTTGTGAATGATCCAAGAAAGGTCCTCCTGAATGAGGGTTGAGCCCCTCTTAATAGTGCTCCAAATCATATAACCTTTACTAGACAAATCCATTCAAGGAATATCCTCATTAGCCACCCCTCCTAAGTATTTGTGGTTCATAACATGTACCCATGGATGCCCTAGATATTTACACCACCTCTAATAAAGTTTTGTAGCCAAAGAAAGACTATTATGCTTCAACTGCCTAAGCCTAAGACCACCATTCTCCTTTGGTCTGCAAACCTGGTCCCAACTCAACAAAATCCATTGTCAAGATTCCCTGCCCATAAATTTTTTTGGTAAGGGAGTCAAGCTCCTTGAGCACACTCTTGGGAGCAAATAACACTATGAACCTATAAGAGGAAGAGTCTGGAGGATAGAAGACACAATAGTCACCCTGCCAACCAAAGATAACCATCTAAAGGTCCAATGGTTGACCTTCGAGAGAAATTTGTCTAAGATATTTTGCCAGTAATTCCTCTTCAAGGTGCCAACATAGAGGGAGATCCCAAAATACTCCAAAGGAAGATTACCAATCTAAAAATGAAGAATTTTGGCTATTTTGCATTGAATCAAAGTGAGATTATTGAAGAAAAGGGTATGAGACTTACCCTCATTGATATGCTAGCCAGATGCAGCTAGATAAACATCTAGAACCTTCCTAAATTTAACAGCCTCCTCAATCCTAGCAACACCCTTGAGAGTGATATCATCAACAAACTAGAGATGAGTTTGTGCTTCCAAAATCTACGCCCAGTGACAACCACAAATAGAGCCTCTATCCCTATATTGTTTCAACAACCTCCCAAAACCTTCAACCATCAGAATAAAAAGATAAGGGGAAAGAGGCCCCCCTTGCTTGATTCCTTGACCTACAAAAAATGTAGGCGAGGGGGAGCCATTTACAAGAATAGAGAAGAAGACGTGGTCACACAACTCATAACCCATGGGACCTACTTTGTATGGAAACCAAAATACAAAAGCAGATGTTGAAGGAACAATCACTTGACTCTATCATAGGCTTTAGACATATCCAATTTAATGATCATGGATTTTTCTTTGGAAGACGACATGAAATGAATAGCTTTAGCTTCCACGACCACACCATCCACAATTTTCCTACCCTTGAAAAAACCACCCTATTCTAGAGAAATCAAGGGATTCAAACACCTCTTATGTCTTTTAGCAATTGACTTAGTGATAATATTGTAGGTCACATTACACAACACAATATATTAAAAAGAGTAAGGAATTAGTACCCTCTTTCTTATGAATTAAAGCAAGGAAGGTAGAATTTAATCCTTGGGCATCTTCTTGTTAGTATAATACTCTCGAACCACCTCCAACAAATCCACTTTGATCATATCCAAAAATTCTTGAAAGAACTCAATTAAAAAACCATAAACGTCAGGGGCCTTAGCATTCTTCATTTGGAAGACAATATCCTCAAGCTTTCCCAAAGAGATGGGTGCCAAAAGGGAGATATTTATCTCCACCGAGACCAAAGGAGTGATACAATCAAAAACCAAATTCTCCTCCTCCAAGGAAATAGGACCATTATCTGAGAATAGAGAAGAAAAGAAAAATACCACCTCCTCTATAATAGCTTGATGTAATTTTAACTATTCCCCTTGATTTGACATGAGTGACGTAATAATATTCCCACCTCTATGCACATTTACCGAATTATGAAAAAATGCAGTATTCCTGTCACCTTCCTAAAGCTAATGAATCTGAGAGTTTTTTTTGCAAAAATTCTCCTCTTGTAGCTCCCATTCCACAAGCTCTCTAGAGCATTTGGTTTCTTTATGAAGCAATCCCACTATCATCCCCTCTTCCTTGATTTTGAACATGATGCTTTCTAGCTGATCCTGAATCTATTTTTGCCTATGAAAGAGGTTACCAAAACTTGTTTATTCCATTTCTTAAGCTTGAATTTGAAAAATTGGAGCCTCTTGAAGAAAGAGAACATTATAGTATCAAAGGAAGGCCTCCCTTCACCCCACCACTCATCCATAATTTGGTGCAAGCTATGATCCTTGAGCCACATCAATTGAAATTTAAAGGGGGGTTGCTTGACCACGAAGAACCGATAGGAGGATAACTTAATTGTCCAATGATATAAGCCCTTCCACCCTAGGGTATCAGAGGAAGAAGTACAGTTATTACAAATCCATTCAACAAAGACAATAAATTTATCCTACCTCTCAAAAATAAAACCCTCCCCAAATCTTCAATTACACCAGGTAAAGGTCCCATTAATGGGTTGAATTTCCACTAAATTAAGAAACTTGATGTTGTCCTAAAGCAAGGAAGAAGAAGGCCCCAAATGGATATCTCCCCCAATTTTTCCTCCAAGATGCATATAGAATTATAGTCTCCTACCAAAATCCAAGGGCAAGAAGGAGCAAGAGAGCGAATAAATCTTATGTGAGACCAGAGCATAGTCTTACTAGGAAACTCATTAGGTGCATACACATTGGTGAGCATAATCATCACACCCAGATCAAAATAAGATGCCAAAAGAGAGGGAATTCCTTCTAGCCATCCACCAAAGAGGCAAGATCTCGCAGGGGTCCCAAATACATGCCACGCCTCCAGTAAAAGCTTGAGATCCTCCTCCAAATTTTGGGTGTAGTCTTCGTCATTTCTTCAACAAAGAGCTTGGTCTTCTAAATGAAGAGAATATCTAGTTTATGATCTCGAACTAAATCATGAGAATCCTTTTGTTTAGGGATGCTACTCAAACCCCTAGCATTCTAGGATATCACAATCATTTATGAGAGGAAGCAAAGTGGGTTTCCAATGTCTTAATAGCACTAGATTCCACCAAAGATTCTCCCATAATCTTCATCTTCTCCAAGTACCTCTTCCTTACTACTTTAGCCATATTATCACCAGTCACTTTATTTGAACTCTTCTAGTGGATGCCTAGGGGAGGCTCATTCTTCTTCTTACCATCATCCTTGGGCCCAAAATTAGTCTCCAACTCATTTAACTCATTAGTACCTATGTTCTCATGAGGAAAATATTCCAAGGGAGTAGGAACTGAGTCATCCACAAGATACACCACATTCTCCTATCCAAAAGCCCCCGGTTCAACTAGGGACAAAGAGAGAACAAGTCCTTCCTTTGAAGCTTCTTGCATGTCATCTTTTGGAGTAGGGAACTAAGGGTATTGGATGACATGATCCAATCCTTGAAAAACCTGAGTCCCAAAGTTGAGATCATGTTCCATTGAATCCAACTCCTCAAAACTTTCAAGAACGTCAAAACTGTTGCTAGAGGTCTCTCTGAGCATGGCTTTATTTTGGTGGTTTGACACCTTTTATTTTGATTAGGATTTCATAGGTACAAACCCATGGCTCCTCATTCTGAATTAGTGCTTTATCTTTTACTTTGGAATTTATTTGCATGCACACCTAGCGTAGGCTATTGGATTTTAGCTTGCAACTTGGGGAAATTCCCTTAAAAATTCGCATATTCATGGCAAGTATGAAAATAGAAAGGAAGGGATTCATAATCTATCTATTGAATCTAACACATGCCTCCTAGCATAATTTCAAGAGACTTTGCTAAAGGGTTATTTAAATTATCTTCTACACACAAACAAGCAAAAGAGGTTACCCTTAGATCAAGTTTCTGATGGGAGGGACCCAAGGGCTTCCCTAGAAACATTGCTATAGAATGCAAGACTTCCTTGTGCCAAAACTCCATCAAAAGATGAGGTAGATAAATCCAAATAGGGATCCTTGATGGAAACTCTTTCGTTGGATAAAAAACAAGATGCCATGGTTTGGTGAAAAGTATTGCCTAGAATTGTGAAAATACAACCCCCCTTCGAAAACCACATTGCGATCTACAATCCAAGAGAAGACCATAAAGAAATAGCCATTAGCTCCCAAAATGATTTCCAAGTCTCCTTTAGAATTCCAGTTGTTGTGGACCCAATTCTCTAGAAAAAGGTAAGGAAATGCGAACCCCCATAAACTTATAGATTAGCACATGCTTAGATAGATACAACACATCATTAGCTACTGCATCTAGGTTGATCACCACCATCGAATGATCTTTACATCTCTTCAAACACCCATTGGGTTTTGGTCAAAAGCTCTAAGATTGATTGTTCTTTGACTCCTCTACCAATTGCAAGAGGACATTAATAGCATCCTCATGACTAGAGGATGAAGAGTCACCACTGAAGATATTATATTTAAAAGAAACCGAATAGGGGTCCCTTAGACCCCCTACATGGGCCATGCAGCCTACACAAACTAAAAGCCCACAAAAATCACACAAAGATGTGTCAAAATGGAACATGAAGGAGAAAAAACATAAAGAAAACCCCAAAGAATGGTGACCAACATAAAAAGAGGCCACCAAAACCCCACACCTCTCTTAGATAGACCAAGGAGGTAGCCCACGACCTCACCAGGCCACATAGGCCAACATGCAACACTACATGTAGGAAAAAACCCTCACCCGCCAAAGCTTGCAAACAATCACTTGTCCAATCACCTACATTTGTTACATGTTGATGGTGTGTCTCCTATGTATTATTTTTCAAGATTATAAATAAACATAATTGGGCAAGGTTTGTGATTTTTCATGTAATGTTACAAGATTTAATGTGAAGAAATCAACGCGATTATATTAGGATAATTTATAATTTCTCTTTAGAGAGAAAAAAAAATATTACAATTTGTGTTGTTGCAAGATTTTTTGAAAAGCATAAAGGATTTGGAGTGAGGAGTGTGTAAGGGATGCATACTTAGCAAGAGAAATGACAAATGTGAGAAAGATAATGTGTCCAATTCTTAAGTTACTTTGTGAGGTCAAGAGTTCGCACTTGGGTGGAGGTTAGGAACCCAAGATTCAAAGGATACCTTCAAAGATCCATGCACACGGTTTTATTTCTTATGTTTTCTTATGTGTTTCTTGGATTGATCATATAGTAGGTTTGTGTCCATGGGTGTTTATTCTTATTTGTAAGGATGAGTACGTTTGGGTGTTGGAAAGCCATGTTGAGAATGATTCTTGAGTTATCTTGGGTTTTAGCATTCCTTGACTCACTTTCAAATTTGATGAGCTTTTGGAGACCAAAAGTTTCCTAGTTTGGGAGGTGTGATATAAAAAAATTATTTCTAAGTTTCAGGACCATTGGTTTCTTTAGACACTGAAAAATGTCTCAAATCATATCATACACTTGAATTAGGTATGCTAACATCATTTCCTCTTGAAACCCATCCTCTTTTTGCTTAATTAATTAAATTATCCTAGCTTGTTAATTAATGGCACCATTTTCGCCTATTAACCTCATTAATTTAATCAGGTCAATTCAGCCCCTTTCATGCTAACACTTCATCCTATTAAATTAAATTAATCAAACTATTTAATTTAATTCCATGAATCCTATTATTTAATTAAATAACCCTAAGTTATTTAATTAAATATCATTCCACCTTTCCCCCATTCATTAAACCATTTTATTTAATGAATATCATCTATTTCTTCTAAATCCCCTAATGGCATAATTAATATTGTTTAATTATCAATTAAATCCAATCCCCCCACTTGCAAGGGAATATTCCTCTACACATTCCTCCAAAAATAATATTCCCATGGAATATTCCTTCCCCTTTTATACAATTTAATTTAGTTCTAATTAACTAAATATCATTTTTTCTCACCCATGGAATATTCTCTCTCCTCACTCATTTGAAAAAGGGGAATATATTCCTTTTTCTCAACAAACTTAGCTTCTTGAGCAAGTTAACTTGTGACCTCTTGTGCAAGTTAACTTATGACCTCTTGGACAAGTTGAAAGTGTGTTTGTTTGAGGGAATGTGAACCCTTGATTAAATCTCATCTTGCATTCTCACCCGTTGATGAGAATCCATGATCCATGCCTCCAATTTCTTCCATCCTTGATTGTTGATTAATCTTTTTGATCTCAACCCTTCATTTCTCATTTGTTTTCCTATAAATAAAGCACTATTTGGAGACAAATAGATCTATCTTTTTAGAGAAAACTTATGCTATTGAAATCACTCACACTCAAACTCATATTTAGCACACATTTAACATCTTTTAGTTCATTTTAGTTGCATTAATTAGCTTTAAGCTTGCATTAATGGATTCCATGATCACATAATGCATCCATTTAGCTTGTTTAATTAATTAGGGATCTTTTAGGTTAGAATCCATTTAGCATTAGCTTAGCATTTGTATATCTTCATCATTTAGCATAAAATCATGTTTAATTAGCTTGTATCATGCTCATTTAGATTAAAATCATGTTTATATACACATCTCTCATAAGTTCCTTTAGTTTTCTTCAATAAAATTGATTGGAACAAGCTCATTTATCCACATGATTGGGAAAGGGTCGCCGTTCCACATCAATGCGACACCACTCCCCCAATGGGATAAGTTTCAGATGATTAAAGTAGACATTTAATAACTTTTGTAGTTTAGAATACTTTGTTTTGACAAATTTTTAGTTTAACTTTGATTTGAATGACCCTGTTGAGATTCGATGATATTGGCTTCATTATGCTTTGATTCTTCATGGATCAAGAGTAACTGGCCCATACTAATTCGTCCGATCATATTCTGGTGCTAGAAGGAGGGAAAAATCAATCAAATTTAATCAATTTCTATCTTGAATTCCATTATTTCTAACTTTTGCAAGAAACAGTGACGCTTAAAACAATTTCATTGACGCACTTTATTGGGTGTCACCATATAGCGACACTATCGTAATCTGAAACAACGACGCTTATTTAATATCCCAATGCTAATTAAACAAACACCGATGCTAATAATTTTTAGAGGTATCAAAGATTTACAAATGATGATGCACCTCAAAATGGCGACACTATTGTGCTCACCGTTTTCTCTACAGAGCGACGCCCAAATTCACTAGAGTGACGCTATCATGAATAGCAACGCCCAACTCTGGTAAGAAATTTAACAATAATTTTTCAGCATGTGTTTTAATTTTTTCACTTTATTAGATTACTAACATGCTTCTAACTGTATAGGAGAAAATTTTCACCCCTTATGCAAATTCCCCTTTTTCCCTTCTTCACTTTAGAAAACCAAAATTGAAGGCTAAATTCCACATAAGTCCACTGCCTTCATTCCACTTGGTGTCCATTTTGTGTGTTGGCAGAGGAATAACTGTCGGGGACGGCTATATGACATGCAGACGTCCGCGTGGCGTGCTTACGTCCCTAGAAGATTCCTGCGTCTATAGCCTATAGAGGCGTTACACTTCCCATTAGAGGTCGATTTGTAATGTGCCCTTCGACTAATCGACCTGAATATGGCCATTTTCTTCATCCTTCCTTCAAATTCCCTCCTTCTACATGCATTTCATCTTTGGGACAACTTCTTTTGCATCCTCTAAGCTTTCAATCCATCTTCTAAGCACTCAACTTGATCACTCTCCAAGCATTCAAGCATCACTCTTGCACTCCATAGCAGTAGCAACAACACTCTGTCAACTCTGTAGAGCAAGTGTAGAACTGACACCATTGCAGCAAAGGCTTGAGTTCCTCTCATTTTCTCCCCCATTAGCCTTGAGTGCTCTTGGTGGAGGTGGTAAGCTTTGTACTCCTCTCCTCTATGATTTTGTGGGTAGCACCTTATTGTTTTTGTAGTGCTTTTGTGTTCTTTATTACATTTATCTCTTTATCATATATTTCTCCATTATCGCTATCTTGGCTGTCCGTGGAGGTGGAAAAACCTAAATGGGGGTCTAACTAAGGCAGGACCCTATACAACCACCCAACAATTTTCCTCTTCATCATGTGTAGGTAGGCACATTTCTTGGAGTTAGCTGGTGAATGAGTACGTCTGTGAGATTATTCTTGCCATCCTAACTTTTGTTTATTTACTTTATCATATTTGTACATATCTTTCCTACTTCATAGCTTTGTTTTGGCCCTTTGGAAGTAGTTAGCTAGGCTGTTAGTCCATTTTCTAGTGTTTGACCTTGCTTCTTTAGTCCTCTGGTCGTACAGACGCCAACGCACTTGAGAGACTCCAGCATGCCACACTGTCATCCCAAAACCACACTTTCATCCTTGGGTAGAGAGCTTCCTGAGGTGTAGAGTTAAACCTAAAAAATGGCTCGCTAGCACCATTATGTGTTTCGGGTCTGCAAAGTGATTTAAGGACCTTATAGTCCTCATCATTCTTGTCCAACATTTCCTAACAACCCATTAAGTTGAGGTAAGTTAGGGCAGCCTTCCACTCTTGTCCCTCTGTGACCTGGGGCCTTGAACGTGGTTGGTCCCCCTCTCTTACATTTTTGGTGAGCCTGACGTGAACCAACGTCTATTCATCTATTGGTGTTGAGGCTTTCCTCTTGTACCTTGTGATCGTTGTGCTCCTGAGTGTTGTGAAGGTTTATGAGCATCACGAACCATTCCACAACCTCTGGGTATATTGTTAGGAGAAGTATACGACACCTCCTAATGGAAAGGATGAAGGTCACTACTAGTTTCTCTACATACCTTTTCTCTAGTCCCGTCATTGGTTTGGACGTGCTTGAGCAGTTGTCAAGGGGCGAGATGGGATTCTCTGATGAGTCCGATCACGTTCCCACTCCTCTTGCTGTAGGAAAGGGGACCCACAGACACATGTGTCCGCCTTTAATTCCTTATGCACAAATTTCTTCCATCACAATGCATTGATGGCCAAACTATTTCCCCGATCTCTCAAGGATACAACACTCGAGTGGTAGTGTTCCTTGCCTGATAATTCTATTTTCTCATTTGACCAACTTGTAAACCAAAATTTACGACAATTTCAAACCAACATCAGGCTGAAGATGATGTTTTTGGATCTTGTCCGATGCAAACAAGGAGACAATGAAAATATTATTGATTTTATAGCGTGATATCAAGTGCTCTTCTCACAAATCTTGTATCCATTGCCTGAATCTAACGTGCAGAAGGTATTCATAGGGAACTTACAAAGGCCTTGGAAAGAGAAGTTTTCACTTATGAAATACCCTTCTTTCACACATTTGTGTGCAACCCTATGATAGTATCAGTAGATGGTGGTTCAGCTCGAGGGGTCCTCCTTGTGCTCCTGTTCTGAAGTAAAATCTATTGTGTCGATCTCTGGAAAAGGAAAAGATGTTGCGAATGTAGTAGCTACTGCGGATGAAAATGACCTCAGATGCAACCAAAAATTCAATTTTTTTTTAGAATCTTATTCCTCTATCTTGCAAAAGTTGTTGAAGGATAAGATCATGACCTTGCCAAACCCTAAACCTCTTAAGGAACCATACCCTAGTTGGTTGGATGGAAGTACATACTGTCAGTACCATTGAGTTAACGGACATGATACTGAATGTTGTATGCACCTGCGTTATGAGATACATGACCACATCAAGGATGGTACTATTTGTCTCGATGGTAGCAAACAAAATGCAAAAAAATTGGTGGTGAAAGCAAGCAATGAACTATAGATATACATGAACCCGTTTCTGTCACATTCTACTAACATGATTGTAGATCCCACTGATTCTATTACTTAGCATGAGGCCTATGTTAAGATGGTCACGATTACTTCTACTGCATAGCTTGTGACCGGTTCGTCGAATATAGCGTTCACGTCACAGGACTTACCCTTAAATAACAAGAAATCACCTCTTTATATTCTTGCTTGCCTCAATGGCAACATTATGATAGGGGTCCTAGTAGACACTGCAAATCGAGTGAATGTTATCACAGAAGAGACGTTGTGGCTTAACTCATTACATAGAAAAGAATATGAAGAAATGAAGTCTACCATTTGTACATAGGATGGTCTTTCCATGAAGCCCTATGGATCGATAACTCTATCCGTCCTAGTTGGACCTAGGGATGTTGACACAATTTTTGATGTTATTTTGGTGTCAGATTTGTTCAAGATGAAGCTAAACATACCTTGGCTTGCTTCTATGAATGGAATTGCCTCCGTTATCCACAAATGTCTGAAGTTCTCCCATGAAGGTGTTGTGCATGTAGTGCATGACACCAGATACCAACCTCTGGTGTCCCATGGGGGATATCCAATAGACCATTTTTGGCCTGCCTTGGTTGGTCCGCTTCCTCCAAGAACAGACCTACTTTACAAGAACTATGTAAAGTACAAAACCAGGGGCAAGGGACAACCAAAATTGGCTCTTCTTATATCACAACAACTGACTACCTCCCCTTCTTGAAAAGGGAAGGAGAAGGTGACCTCCCCTCAGGATGACTCATCTACTCCCCTCTCTTGGGAGGAGTATTAGATGAGCAAGCCTAGATTTTACCCATTGAGTTTGATGATCCCTCCTTGGCATAAACCCAAGATCAAGATATCAAACCTTCCTACTAAACCGCATGGACCTTGGTACTTACTATATGGTAGAGGAAGAGATCCCTGTGGAGAGTCCTCTTCGTCTCAACCTCCGCGGCCTCCTACCTCTCCTACTCCTAAAGCAGTGAATGGGAAGAGGCCCACTGCTGAGGCACTTGAGCCGATTGCCCCCGCTGCTTCTCAACCTGCTCCTCCTACTCCCGTTTAGGAGTCTATTCCTCTATTGGAAACAACTGTGGTGGACACTCCCATGGTTGAGCAGGAGCCTTCTATTCCTTCGCAACCTCCAGCCTCTGGTTCAAAGAGTTGGAGAAACCGCCTTGTGCACGAGCATAAGCACTGGTGAAAGGCTCTCATGGCTAAGCAGGCCACCTTATAGAGGAAGGAAGAGGAGATGACCACCCCTGTATTAGGGCCTTCTACTGCATCCTCCTCTCTCCTCCCCTTTGCTTCCATTCAAACTAGCTTTGTATTGATTTGGGCTTCGACGACGAATACAAATGCACTTGACCCTAAAAAGGTGCAGGTGTTCATCGCTCCTTCGGTGGAGCCGCCTTTGTTGATGTTTGTTCCGAATGTCCTGCCTTTCCCAAAGCCCACAAATATGACTAACACCTCAGTCGTATCTACTACGGTTCTTTCCTCCTCTTCCTCCACACCTCTTGCCTCGTCCGTGGGGAATTCGCCTCCGCCAATGAAGCATAAGGTAGAGAGTGGTCCTTCTAGCAATGGAGGATGTAAGAGGAGCTCACCTTCTCCGAAAGGTGGTCCTGTGATGACTTGTTCTATCCTAGTGACCGAACCAGTCCTGACTTCCCCTTAGTTTGTCACCACTCCCGAATCACTTGGTGAGCCTAGCAGTGAATCTCGAGCGCAACCTTCTTTGTCTGTTGAGGTAAGACATGGCACTCCTGTAAAGTGCATGTTTAACTCTTTGGATGAGGTTCGAGCCTTGTCGGTGATCTTCGCGAAGTTACTGACCTTAGCTCCATAAGAATTCGGTGGAGAGGACCTCACAGGGCTCTCTTCCCTAGCCCTTGTTGCAGGAGGGTTGGATGCTCCTCCTCTTGACATCCCACCTCTGCAGGCTCATCCTCCTTCCCCCTACGATGATCTAGAGTGGGAAGCAGATGACCTCTTGGTCGATCAGTGTTAGGAGGAGGCCTCTTCTTTATCTTTAGATTAGATATGTGTGTGTGTGTTGTGATGTGTTCCCCTGTGATTGTGCTATGTGTTCCTGGATGACCCTCGTCACCCCTGTTGGTGCTTGGATACAAGCGTGGTTTTTGTGCCGTAAACCTTCTTTTGTTTGTATCATCATTCTTCCATATTTGTGACTTGATTTTTGATAAATTAGGGATGATACAAAGCGTTGGGGGAATTTAGGCTTCCCTTCCATGTTAAACCAATTTTTTTATTTTTACTTTTTCTTCTTGTGCATTCTTCACATGGTCTGATATAGTAGGGGGTTGATGACAATTCATTTTATAAACTACTGCTATACATACACACACATATATATATATATATATATATATATATATGAGCAGTTCTGACCCTGAAATATCAGGCTACCCCTGTGCCCCTTGTTCATGTTTTCTTTTCTCTTTTTCTTTTCCTTTATCTTTCTCTCTTCTTTGCTTAAGTTGTCCCTCTTATGTGTGACAACACCACTTCTTCAACACTTTGATTTTCAAAAAACGTATTTGTTGTCAATGAATCTTTTCTTGGAAATCCTTATAAACATTCCCTTTCAAAAACAACATTCAGAATTAGGAATCCTTTTGAACGAACTTGAGAATTTTCCCTCAAGGTGGGAGCGGCTATAACCTTCCCCTCACATGGGGGAATTCTCTTCCTTTATGAGGTGATTCCTTAATGATGAATTGGTTTGAGAAAGAGACATCTTCTTCGCACTTTCGAATAACACATCCCTTGAGTAGACCCCCTTCTTCATGCCGAGTTCCCAAGGGACCCCTTTGAAATTATTTCAAATCGTCGATGGTTTGCATGACTGTCCATTTACTTGCCTACATGGCCGCTTTTTGAATCTGCGGAGTCTGCTTCCCTTTGAGCTTCCTCCATGTGAGAGATCTTGGGGGTGGCTCCCCTATAGGTCTACGGGTTTGTAGGGTGCTTCCTTTGAGCTTCCTTCATGCGAGAGATCTTGGGGGTGGATCCCCTATAGGTCTAGGGGTCTATAGGGAACTTTCGTTGGGTTTCCTCCATGTGATAGATCTTGGGGATACCTTCCCTACAGGTCTACAAGTCTGTAGGGAACTTGCCTGGGTTTCCTTCATGTGAGAGATCTTGAAGGAAACCTTCCTTGTAGGTTTGCGGGTTTGTAGGGCACTTTCCTAACTTCCTCCATGTGAGAGATCTTGGGGGTTGCCTCCTTTCAGGTCTATGGGCCTGTGAGATGCTTTCATTCTTTAGCTTCATAGTTTTGTAGGGATATGAAGTCCTTTGCTTGCCCTGCACTTTCGAGTTCGCCAAATCGTGGTCTACTTCCTTGATAGTTTAGGTATACATTTCTAACTCTACTACTTCTCTGATCTACTTTATTGAATCACTAATTAGTATTTGTGCTCACTAAAGTGGGGGAAAAATGTATAGGAGCGAATTTTCTCTCCTTATGCAAATTCCTTTGTCTGGAGCCTACAAAGGCATTACACTTCCCATTGGGGGTCGATTTGTAACACCCCCTTCGACTAACTGACTTGAATATGGCCATTTTCTTCATCCTTCCTTCAAATTCCCTCCTTCTACATGCATTTCATCTTCGGGACAACTTCTTTTGCATCCTCTAAGCTTTCAATCCATCTTCTAAGCACTCAACTTGATCACTCTCCAAGCATTCAAGCAACACTCTTGCACTCCATAGCAGTAGCAACAACACTCCGTCAACTCTGTAGAACAAGTGTGGAACCAACACCATTGTAGAAGAGGCTTGAGTTCCTCTCATTTTCTCCCCAATTAGCCTTGAGTGCTCTTGGTGGAGGTGGTAAGCTTTCTACTCCTCTCTACGATTTGGTGGGTAGCACCTTACTATTTTTGTAGTGTTTTTGAGTTCTTTATTGCATTTCTCTCTTTATCATATATTTCTCCATTATCGCTATATTGGCTGTCTGTGGAGGTGGAAACACCTAAATGAGGGTTTGAATGAGGAAGGCCCGTATACAACCACCCAACAATTTTCCTCTTCATTGTGTGTAGGTAGGCACATTGCTTGGAGTTAACTGGCGAACGAGTACCTTTGTGAGATTATTCTTGCCATCCTAACTCTTGTTTATTTACTTTATCATATTCGTACATATCTTTCCTACTTCATAGCTTTGTTTTGGCCCTTTGGAAGTAGTTAGCTAGGCTGTTAGTCCATTTTCTAGTGTTTGACCTTGCCTCTTTAGTCTTCTGGTTGTATAGATGCCAGCACACTTGAGAGACGCTAGCGTGCTGCGCTGTTGTCCTAGAACCACACTTTCATCCTTGGGCAAAGAGCTTCCCGAGGTGTAGAGTTAAACCTAAAAACTAGCTCGCTTAGCCCCATTCTATGTTTCGGGTCTGTAGAGTGATTTAAGGACCTTATAGTCCTCATCATTCTCATCCTGCATTTCCTAACACCCCATTAAGCTGAGGTAAGTTAGGGAAACCTTCCACTCTTGGCCCTCTGTGACCTAGGGCCTTGAATGTGGTTGATACCCCTCTCTTACACTAATGTTGTTCTAGTTGTTAGACTAACGGGGTTTTGCAGGTTGGACGATACAAGGCGAAGTGAAGAAGCATTCTCATCTTTTTGTCTTATAATTTTAACAAGTTTTTGATGCTTTTGGGGCAATTATAACCCACTTATTATGCTTTTCATTTTATGCTTTAGGACCACACTAATTTTCATTTGGGTCTTAAAAAGAATGCTCAAATAGGACTAAAATTGAACCCTCACTTCATCATTTTCTTTTGGGTTTAAAATTGAACAAGACAACTTAACATTTCATTTGGTGCATAAAATGAATTCATCTTAGCTTTAGAGGTTAAAATGAATGAGTGCTTGCTTTGCTGTGACACACTTGTAGTGTGTATCCAATCCCCTTACGCTTCGTGTGATCTTGGGTGAAGAGAAACACTCCAAGTGTACTTCATTGTTTGTTTGCACTTATATTACGTATCCAATCCCCTTGTGCTTCATGCGATCTTGGGTGAAGAGAAATACTTAAGTACACCTTTATGCTTTGTGTCACCCTTAAGAGAGGACTTACTATGAGACACACCCTGCAACATGAAACTCATAGGAAAGTTCTTGCAAGCATGTTTACTAGCGGGCTATATTAAAGGTTGGGAAATCATGAAAAAGTACCTTCTATCCTGGATTGTATAACATATTGCACCTGGTGCCATTCCTTAAGTGGAACGGGAACAGTACTAAGAGCCTTAAGTGGAAAAGCGGGTGTGTATAAGGCTAGGTGTTCTCAGTTTGTTACTAAGAACCAAATTGTTTATTTACCAAAAATCCTTAATGCTTGTTGATGCAAGAATGATCATTCTGAAGCCACCCCACATTTGTACTATTCATTGTTGAAACAAAAAAATCCTTATGATATTTAGGATTTTGAGAATTGGTGGTCTCGAGAAGTGTGTGTTGTGGAGGGGAGCCAATGTCACCAAATCTCGAATTGTTCGCATTGCCTTAGTGTTTGGAGAAATCCGAGTGGGGATTCAAAAAGTATGGTCATTTCAACCTAGGATTGTAAATGCTTGTGATTCAGTTTAATACTTTGCTTGGTTCCAAAACATTACAAGCAAACATTCACAATCTTTTCAAAATTTCAAACCCTTTGGTTTAAATATGGATATCTTTTGAAATAGCCTTGATATTAATGCTTGTCCTAAGGATTTATATCCTTAGAGATTTATAAATATCTTAACTTATATCTGAATCCATATTTTCAAAAGTTAACATAAGCAACTATGGCTTGAACTTCATCCTTTTCACAAAATGGACATTGTGAAATCTATGATGTTTTTTGACATAGACATATAGTTTGAAAACATAATCAAGACAAGTGTTTGTGGTAAAATAAATTCACTCAAGAAAGATAAATTGACACAATTGAACCCCACATGACTATTTGGAGACCGATCGCTCCCATTGAACAACTTGATCTTGAAGGTGCAATCATTCAACCAAACTTTAAACTCATTAATGAGGAACAAACTAATATAATAGTAGTTTGAGAAGCTTCACTTTTGAAACAAAGGAAACACCAACCCAGTGGAGAAACATAGCTTCCATCATAGATGGAGAAGAGGAACAAGCTGATATTGTGGTTGGAAGGCCCATATTACCACCACCCGCATTGCAATAAACATCTTCTTTTTTGTAATCTTGAACTTCTCTAAATGATCTCACACAAAATCAAAATCCCCAAGAGGTCTACAAGTCGTAATTTTAAACTTAGGCATCTTACTCCAAAATCTCTCAAAAAACACCTTGCAACACTTCACCAAAATAGAACCAAGTTGTTATACTACTTCTACAAACATGTTTCAATGAACAATTTAGAATTGTATATGTTCTTTTTTTGGTCAAAATCCTGGTCTTTTTCACAATAACGAGCCTATCTAAAATATTGGGTCTTTAGGATTTGAACACTTTAGAGGTATAGTATGTTTCTCACTACCTTGGTCTTATCAAACAAAGGTTCACTTTAGGTCAACATTGGATCAAACATTTCATTCAACCCTCCATCAAAATTTCATCCTTCACTTCACCAAACTTTCAAAAAAATTTGAATACACCAACATTTTTAGACTTAAAACATCTATCAAACCAACCCCTAACTTAGCTACTTTGTATGTGAAATGAATCCTTTTCCATGCATTTAGGTAAGTTAGTTATCATCTCTAAACTAGTTCATCTTGAAGGTCACGAGTTTACCCTAAAGATTTCCAAGTTCATTAATATCCTTTATCCAAACATCAAAACTTAAAACTTTAGTCAAAAGTGCTGTCCCAAAACGTTTGCAAAGATCACTCCCCATATCACCCACCTTTTCATCATCCATTATCAGCATTGCTCCAAAAATACTTAGAGCATCCCTTTTACCTAAATTTGAGTCAACTAGAGAGTTCAAACATTGCAAATCATAACATAACTCTCCAGAGGCAACCCAAAATTTATGATAAAGACAAAATCACAACATAAGAGAATCATGGAGAAAAACAAACTCACATTTAATGCTGCCACCAAAAAGGACCATTTTCCTTTACCCTTCATAGATCAAGTTTTGGACTCACTTGTAGGAAAGCAATACTTTTCCTTTCTAATGGCTTCAGTGGCTATAACCATATCTAAATTGTACCTCAGGACCAGGAGAAGACCACCTTTACTTGTCCATGGGGGACCTATTCCAACTCGATACTCCCATTTGGCTTATGCAATGCACCTGCAAATTTTTAGAGGGCAGTGATTAGCATATTTTTAGACATTTCTCATGATTGCATGGAAATTTACATGGATGATTTCACCACCTATGGTGCTGATTTCAATGAAGCATTGAAGAATCTTAGGAAAGTCCTACAAAGATGTGAAGATCACAAGCTCTCTTTAAATAGTGAAAAGTGTTTCATGATGATGCAGGAAGGTGTAGTTCTTGGACACTACATCTCTCACAAAGGAATTCAAGTAGACCCTGCACAGATTGAGGTAATCACAAATCTTCCCACACCTGCAAAACAAAAAGATGTTAGGAGTTTCTTGGGACATTCGGGCTATTATAGGCGGTTCATCAAGGATTTCAACAAAATAACAACACCATTGTATACTCTTCTCATCAAAGATGCTGAATTTCAATGGACAAAAGACTATTACAAAGCATTTTCTGATTTGAAGACAACTTTGACTCATGCTCTTGTACTCAAAGGACCTAATTGGGAGCTTCCTTTTCACATCCATATATATGCATTAGACTATTCCATAGGAGTGGTCTTAGGATAGAAATAAGGAGCTATTGAAAATGCCATTTATTTTGTCATCAAAAACTTGCAATGAGCAGAATTGAACTATACATTGATAGAAAAAGAAATGTTGGTAGTTGTAGACACCTAAAAATGACCTAGGCCTGCAAGCTTCATTTTTACCACTTTCGTCCTAGCATAATTATGACATTTAATTATGTCTTTGGCCCACATTCAACTATTGATTAAATAATTCATAACTATTTAATTAATTCATGTCCTTTCATTCTCCATGATTATTAAATGAATAAAGTTTATTTATTTATTAAATACACCATTAATTGTCTAGGTCTTCCCTTAATTAAATAAATTTCTTAATTTATTTAATTACCTTTCTGCATTTATTTCTTCCTGATTATTAAATAAATAAGTTTTTATTTATTTATTTAATATATCACTAACTGTCATAATTAAATGAATTTATTAATTAATTTAATTATTAATCTTATCTTCTAATTTAAATAATTATCTTTAATTATTTAATTTCCAAAATTTGATATTCCTCTCATTTTAAATAAATTAAATTATTTAAAATGTCATCTCGTTCTTAACTGTCAGCTCATTTTGGTAAATAATCTGAAAATTGATTATTTATTATTTCACAAATTTCACATTTGGAATTAATTTAATTCCAAGTTGGTAACTTTCCTCCAGAAATCAAGTGATCGAGCACATAGTTGATCTTTCCAAATTCGATCTTCAGTCCGGTCTTTATCCTCTTCATTTTCGAAAATCTTTATTTTCGAATTAATTTCCTCATTTATTCTCGACCGCTGAATTGATCTCCTTAGATGGCATTTCGACCGCTCAATTAATGAATTTTCCCTAACCCTAATTAGGGATTATCAGATTTAATCTGGGCCTCTCATTTTAGGTCTTTGTCATAAGTCAATCTCATCCATCCATTTAAAATGGCATTTTCTATAAAATGGCATTTTCCTCTCATTTCTGGATTACGCATTAGACACACACCCAGACACTTTGCATACTTACGCACTTGCACACTTAGATTCTTCATAGCAATTGCAACAATTGTTAGCATATTTCATTGAGTTTTGGCATCTTTAGGCATAGACATTCTTGGTCATTTAGGCATAGGCATTAGATTTTTATCAAATCCTTCAAAGCTTGGTGTAGGACTTAGACAGCTATTTGCAGATTGCTCACACGACGAATCTGAGGGCAACACGTCAACCAACAAGTTAGAAGGTACTATGGAGGTAATCATGGAAAATTCAAGAAACAGGTATAATTGTTTTATCGTTTAATTTCCTTTGTACTCAATAGATCTTTGGGTTTCATTGTCTTTATTGATTTACTGCTAACACTTTAATCTAATCTAACCTAAAAAGAAATCCTCTGTTACATTGGTGAACTACCATATAACATCTTGCTCAGCCGTCCATGGATTCATGCCTTAAAAGCCGTTCTGTCCACATATCACCAATGCCTAAAGTTTCCATTTGACAGCACGAAAATAACCATATACGGAGACCCCGACCCTTTCCAATATTGTACCAACCTAAGGGGTGTTTCTAAAAACTAGGTGCCTATTAACCGAGAAGCATCTGGCTCCTCGTCATCCAAATACATTGATCCATTCACACTCATGTCATCTTCCACATCCACTCCGTCCACATCTTCCACCACACCACCACCTCCGGCAAACCCTAAGGCTGAATCCACTGTCAAAATCTAGGACCTCGACTGCGGAGAGTTCAAACTACATACAACATACATCATAACAACAATACCCAAGTCTCCAAAGGTATATGGTCGGCCCTATTTAAGAATGGAACCCAAGGAAACTTTCAAAGTTCCACCAAAAACAATTTTCATCAAATGGGGAGACATGAGTAATGAGGACCTTGCCGACATCACAGGATGGATTTATAAGGATACCGTCGCACTACCCCCATTACCAGTTCAAAAATATGGCAAGGGTTATGACATAATGAAGGCTAAAGGCTACGATGGTACTAGTGGCCTAGGAAGAAATAAAACTGGCCGAAGGGAGCCCATAGAACCTTTCCAAATTCCAAAGTATCTTGGATTAGGGTTTGGATCGCCCGCTAATGATGATCGACGTACCATTGGAATTTCAAGTGGGTGAGTACATGCTTCGAAAAGTGTCGAGACTAATAAGGAAACCCTCACCGAAACTGACTCCCATGAGTGGGAATTTGGCTCAGAATGATCCTTAAGTGACTGTTGTCTTGATGATTTGTTTGTCGAACCAGGGGAACTAACCTCTGAACAAAGATTTTGGCAAACATTTAAAATTGAACAGGCACCAAATAGTCAAAGTCCCATTACCACTCCCCATGACATACAAGACCCACCATCTGAACCCCTTCAATCCAATCCATCTGAAGTATCATACGACATTGACAACCAAGACTCTAAGGCCTTCACCCCTTATTTTGACAACAAATATGACACTAGTGAAGGAGAATATTGGATAGAGTCCGAGGTGGAGTTGGACGATGATAATCTCATCTACAACATCACTAAATCCATCTGCATGCTTTCTGAATCCTCACCTCAATTCACCAACATTGACGATGGCATTTCCTTAGTTTATCCTGAGCTAGTCGATTGGGACCAACAAGGCCCGCCAGTCCTGGACACATTTCAGAATGATGAGGCAATTGCATAATTTATGGGATTACGTGAAGGCATACCCAGTGGGGACCACAAGTCAGGATTCACCATTGATTTAGATTGCACGACATACTTCGGCGAGACTGCTCCGTCCTCTAGTCGCAAAAGTAAAAGTAAAAATAAAATAAAAAATGAAACGTCTCTAGGTGAAAACCAAAAGGCACCTTTTGACGATAAAATAGTAAAAACAAATGACGTATCTATGGGTGAAAACCTCTCTGAGGTGCCCAAAGATGGAGGACTGGACTTTCTCCCCGTGCAACAAGAGAAATCAGCTATGCTTATAGAAGACACAATAGAAGACAACATAGCAACTGTAGAAGATCCCAAGATGGTCCTCTTTGCTGCATCATTGACTGAAGAAGAGAGACCAAAATTTCATTAATTCTTTGCGGAACATAAAATCAACTTCGCGTGGTCCTATGCTGACATGCCAGGATTAGATCCAAAGTTGGTTTTGCACCATCTGCCACTATTACCTAATGCCAAACCAGTCAAGCAAAAGTTACGCAAAATGCACCCTCAAGTTGCTCTATTGGTCAAGGCTGAGTTAAAGAAGTTGCTAGACGTTGGATTCATACGGTCTATTGACTACGCCAAATGGATATCTAACCTGGTGCCAGTAACAAAGCCAAATGGGCTAATCCGCGTCTACGGATTTTAGGGACCTAAATAAAGCATGCCCAAAAGATGACTTTCCTTTGCCGAACATTGACATCATAGTTGACCTCACAGCAGGATATGAGATGCTATCACTCATGGATGGTTTCTCCCGCTATAATCAGATTCGCATTGCCCCCGAAGACCAGTACAAGACGACATTCACTTGCCCATGGGGTACATACTGTTGGAATGTCATGCCATTCGGTCTCAAAAATGTAGGTGCCACATATCAAAGGGCTATGACCACAATCTTCCATGAGATGATGCATAAAATAATGGAAGATTATGTAGATGACCTATTGGCCAAATTAGTAACCAGGAAAGATCATCTAAAGGTGCTAGACACAATTTTCAAGAAGCTTGAAGAGTACAAAGTCTGGCTAAACCCTAAGAAATGTGTCTTCGGTGTCACATCGGGTAAACTCTTGGGATACATAGTTTCTAAAAGAGGCATTGAGGTTGATCCAGTGAAAGTCAAAGCAATCATAGACATGCCTCCGCCCAGAGGAATCAGTGAACTCAGAATGCTGCAAGGAAGGGTACAATCTATTAGGCGCTTCATAGCCCAATTGGCAGACAAGTGTCACCCATTCCAATATCTATTGCGCAAGGGTATCCCCTTCGTGTGTATAGATAAATGTCAAGAGGCCTTTCAGCAAATCAAAGATTACCTGCTATCAATGTCAGTCCTCATGCCTCCCATTCATGGAAAGCCATTGATCCTATACATCTCAACAACTAGTTCAACACTGGAGGCATTACTAGCACAAAACGACCAAGAAGAAAAAGAAAGAGCTATATATTACATCAGTCGGACATTGGTCGGGTATGAACTAAACTACACACCAATAGAACGATCTTGTCTAGCCATGGTCTTTGCAACACAAAAGATAAGACATTATATGCTAAGCCATCAGACACAATTAGTAGCAAAGATTGACCCATTGAAATATTTGCTAAGTCGAGCAACATTAACAGGATGGCTAGCAAAATGGGTTATGATTTTGAGTGAATATGACATTCAGTATGTCGAAAGAAAGGCTATAAAAGGACAAGCCATAGCGGACCAGTTGGCAGATGCACCTTTGCAAAGTGATCACCCGTTAGTGGTAGATTTTCCATATGAGTCGATATTCAATACGAAACCTAAAGCACCTTGGCGACTCTGCTTCGACGGATCACATACAAATCATGGCTCAGGGGAAGGAATCCTGTTCATCACCTCGCAAGGAGACTCCATTCCTAAGTCTTTCCGCATTGCCTTCCCATGCAGAAACAATGTGGCAGAATATGAGGCATTAGTTACAGGACTAAGAATGGTAATAAAATGGAAGATCAGAGCACTACATGTCTACAGGGATTCTCAGCTTGTCATCAACTAGGTTAATGATGAATATGACACAAAAGATGAGAAGTTGATGCCCTACAAATGGATGGTGGATAGTTTCTACACATACTTTCATATGGTAACTTTTGAACAAGTTCTGAGAGCACAGAACAAAGTGGCAGATGCTATGGCTACAATAGGCTCTCTCCTTGACATACCAAGCAATTTTCCTCAATTGGAATTCCTAATAGAGCAATTATTGGTCCCTGCCTATGACATTCTGGAGTCAGAAATGGTCTGCGAACTTGTTGGTCTTGACTCTCCTTGGTACCAGGATATTTATGACTACCTTAAGTTTCAAACCCTTCCACCGAACCTGTCCAATAACCAAAGGAAGTCCTTCATCCGAAAATCTACAAGGTATGCCATCGTCAGTGACACCCTTTACCGCCGTAGCTTTGATGACACCCTCCTTAGATGTCTTGACACTAATGAAGCACGTACAACCTTACGCGAAGTACATGACGGTATATGTGGGTCTCATTCGAGTGGTCCTACTCTAGCCAAGAAAGTAACGAGACTTGGGTATTATTGGCCGACCATTGAAAATGATGTAATAGAATATGTCAGGACTTGTCACAAATGTCAAATTCACAGTGATTTGATCCACACTCCAGCACAAGAACTTCATCCGATCACTTCTCCTTGGCCCTTTGCTCAATGGGGACTCGACCTCGTGGGTAAGATTCATCCGACCTCGTCCAATGGCCACAAATTCATTATCACCGCCACTGAGTATTTTACGAAGCGGATTGAAGCCGTCCCATTGACATATATTACAAGCAAGCAAATATCCAAGTTCATTCTTAACTACATCATTTTCTGGTATGGCCTTCCACAATCCATCATCATCGACAACGGGCGTCCATTTAAAAACCAAGACGTTCATGAGTTATGTGAGCGATTCCATATCCAACACCATTTTTCATCTCTGTACTACCCACAAGGAAACGGTCAAGCTGAGGTGTCAAATAAAACCATTGTCAAAATCCTCAAAAAGACTATCAATGATGCTGGCCGTGACTGGCATATACAACTCAACCCTGCTATGTGGGCTTACTGAACTAGCATTTGTACATGTACAGGAGCCACTCCATTTGCTCTAGTCTTTGGCACTGAGGCCATCCTGCCCATTGAGGTTGAAATTCTTTCGTTACGAGTCTCCCTGAAGGGTTTAACTGATGAAGAGGAGTATAGACAATCGCGCTTGCACGAGCTGGAAATGCTGGAAGAAAGAAGGAAAAATTCACTGAACCATATCCAAGCATATCAGAACCATCTTTGTCGCAGCTACAATAAGAAGGTCATGGTTAGGAAGTTTGACATTGGTGACCTAGTTCTCATGCAGAACCCCAAGAACCAAGCTGACAGAGAAAAGTCGAGAAAGTTTGAACCAAATTGGTTGGGTCCCTACATTATCATATCTTCTTTTGGTTATGGAGCCTATCAACTGGAAACTCCAGATGGAGAACAATTGACAAAGCCTATCAATAGTCTACATCTTCGGAAGTTCTACGCATAGCATCAGGGGATCGAGCTAGAAAACCATAAAATACAAAAAAAAATGAAAAATGATAAAAATCGTTGCCTTGATGAAAACCTGGCAAACAGGCATCTTGGCAACACCAAAAAAATGAGAAAAATGATAAAATGGTAAAGAGAAAAATTTCGTCCAATGGTGAAAACCTGGCAAATAGGCACGTTGGACAAGTACCATGGTGAAAACCTGGTAAACAGGCGCCATGCGTAATCAATCATTGCTCTGCCATCTACTGTCACTTTGTTTGCCTTGGCCTAGGATGAAAGATATTTCCGCCATTATCACGCAGGCCGCCACAACATTCTACTCTACCTGTCATGGTTGATAAACAGTTGACATCAAGTCCTGACAACTGTCCATCTGGTACACCAGCAACATCCCCTCCATGTCCCTTAAAAATGGCTAAGTCTTGGACCTGACTGGGGGCAAATTTTTTTATCATGCATCTGCAGTGGATGTCACACATGGTTTCGGCAATTGGAAAAAAGTCCTAAAAAAGACAAAAACATGGCAAAAAGTCCTGAAAAAAGACAAAAAACATGGCAAAAAGTCATAAAAAAAGACAAAACATGGCAAAAAGTCATGAAAAAAGACAAAAACATGGCAAAAAGTCCTAAAAAAAGACAAAAACATCATAAAATGTCCTAAAAAAAGGCAAAAACATCATAAAATGTCCTAAAAAAAGGCAAAAACATCATAAAATGTCTTGAAAAAATTCCAAAAACATCGCAAAAAGTCCTAAGAAAAGACCTAAAAACCATAAAACGTCCTGAAGAAAACCACAACAAAACATCAAACTGCTCGAAGAAGACAAACACAGAGTCATCTCTTGTCAAAGTCAGTCATGTCAGTCAGTCCATGTCATAGTCCGAACTACGTTGTCTCTGCGCATTTGCTATGTAGGCAAGGCCATCAGTCGATGAGTCCCCGAGACATTAGGTTAGTCCTTTTAGGTTTGTCAAAATAAAATCATGGCACAATCTTTGGTCATCAAAACAAAGTCATTGGTCGTGTCGAACTACAAGGTCTCTGAGTGTATGACGTAGGCAAGACCATCTGTCGATGAGCCCCCGAGGCTGCACTGGTTAGTCCATTAGGGTTCATGGCACTACATTGGCACACACGTCAAAATATCTTCAAGGCAAAGCGAATCATTCTCGAATGGGTAAACTCCCAAAAACAACTCATGGCAATCAATTATTTCAATATGACAATCTCATCAACAGGTCAATCATATCATCATGACAATATCGGCATATGGTAAAACACAAGTCAAACTCGGTCAAACCAAGTCAAACCATCATAACCTGTCAAACTATTGACTCTAGGTTAACCTTCAGATGTGTCCTTCTGAAAGATAACCTCTGTCATTCATACCTTAGGATGTGTCCTTCCTAGGTATTGTCACCATCATTCGACATTTTCGAGGGATCCTCCTGACATCTAAGGATCACTCCTCTCGACATCAATATTCTTCAGATGTGTCCTTCTGAAGAACGAACCCTATCACTTATGCCTTAGGATGTGTCCTTCTTAGGCATCGTCATCATCGCTGTCACATGACATTTTGAGGGATCCCTTTTGACATTTAGGGATCAATCCTCTTGACATCAACATTATTCAGGATGTGTCCTTCCTAAATTCGACAATTTTTGACATTTGTCATCTTAGCATCATCAAAGCTTTGACACTCTGGTATCTCGTCATTACCAAACTTGACATTTTGACATCAAAACAATGGATATCCAGATGCACTTGGCAAACACTTGACACTTGTCTTTTGGCTTTTATCATGTTATTAGTTTTTTAGCGAGACCTCAATAATAGGATTTAGAGAAGCATCGACGTATCATGATGATTGACATGCATGACTACTAGTTTCTCAACGAGGTCCTCATTCTGGGATTTAGAAAAATAGGGACGTATCATGATAAGGGCTCTATTTTTGTCTGACAATCATGCTGCTAGTGTATACACATAAAAATGGTCATGTCTATAATCCTGGCAATTAATTAAATATTTATTATTTAATTAATTTATCTAAAAGTCCTCTACATATGATTAAATTTAATTAATTTAATTATATTGTTCATTCATCTTATTCTTCCTTCATAATTAAATAAATTTATTTTATTTAATTATTTTCATACGTCCACTTAATTAATTAAATAAATACATTTTATTTATTTAAATTAATTATCATTATTTAATTTAAATTAAATCTTTTGATTTAATTAAGTTTAAATATTTCTCTTTCTTCTATTTTAAATTCTTCTTCTAATTAATTAAATGTTTCATTTAATTAATTTCATAAAAGTGATTTAATTAAATAAATCTTATTTAATTAAAGATCTTGTGCTTTCTTTCTAAATCACAACTAGATATTTTATTATCTTCTGTTTTCTTCTCATATCATAATTAAATATTTTATTTAAATATGAGATTTTCTGCTTTCTTCAAAAAAACCCTAATTAAAGCTTTCTTCTTATCACAAACTTTCTTCTGCTTTTAAAAGCTTAATTAAACATTTCATTTAATTAAGAAAAAGCTGAATATCCTCCACAAATAAATAATTGAATTTTCTAATTCATTATTTATCAGCTTTTAAATCTTTCTTTAATTCTTTTAAAGAAAGATGATTTCTTATCTTCTTATCTTTTCCTCTTTCATAAAAATAGAAAAATTTTGTTTTCAAGTTTTCTTCTATTTTCTCTTCAATTTCATCCTTCTTCAGCCATTCGATCTGCCAGGAATTATCACAACCGTCAATCAAGACAGCCAATCAGAATCATTCGAAAAACTCTATAAATACCTGTGTGAATCCAAGCATTGGTAATAGGCAATTAATTAGAGTTCATGCATTTAATCCATTTATTATTCTCATATCATAGCATCATGATTACTTCAAGCATATTAGTTCAATTCCATATCATAGCTTAATCTTGCATCATGCATCACATTTAAAATCTCGTTCTTTAGGAAGACAGTTTGTTGAGCCTAGCCTACAAATCTAAGAGCAAAAGCTGGAATCGACAAAAACACTGAAGATAGAGGACAATAGGACGACAATTGAAGCAGAATACTGAGTTTGTATTTATTTACTTTTTATGTTCTATTTTGATACAGTGTCTTATTGGTGTGCTTGAATATTGTTTTACTTAATTTCATTATGCATATTTTCGATCACATAGCTAGTTTCTTAAGGATGTCCTGGGAACAAGATTTAGAGAAGCAACGATTTCTCATGAATTGTCTTTGCTTTTTTTTTCTGTTTGGGGTTGATTATGACAAAAATATTGGGGCAATCACGCTCTTAGTATGAGTCATGATCATCTTTGTCTACGACTGCTTGTCTTACGTGATGGTACAACCTTATACACCTTGATCTATGTCATATCATGGTGTTTGTTGGCCATTACAACAGTCTACCCAATGATGATTAAGAGCAACAAATATTAAAGTCCTACGGTCAAGCTTTGAAGGATTTGGTCTAAGAATTAACATGCATCTCCTTCGGTCTGGTCATCTTCTCTTCTTCGGTCTGGTCATTTTCTTTTGTCAGTCTGGTCATCTCCTCTCGTCCATCTCACGATGATATCCTGTGACATTCAAAAAAACATAAGTGCATACATGATCATATAAAAATTGCATTAGGTCCATACATACATCATCCATAGCATTAAATCATATACATAATCACAAACATTGCATTAACATAATCATCAACATTATGCACATCATTATCATCATCATCTCATTGGCTAAGCATTGCATCATCATGGCATCAAAATCATAAATAAGCATCATAGGACATGCATGATACATCATAAATCAACATCATACATCACATATATCACAATGCATTAAATCAAGGAACATCACATAACACACATGTAGGCCACATCAAAACTGCATCATCATATAATATCATCTCAAAAATGTACAATGTCACAGGATAAAGTCAAGAGATATCCTAAAAATGGAGCTTGTAGGCTCAATAATATATATATAGTGTGTCATAATAACAAAAATGCCCCTAGGGTAGACTCTCATCATCCCCTCATGGTGAAGAATGTGACGACTGCAACTCTGAGACTGGCACTGAAATGATAGGTGGACCTGAAGCAACCTCTGCCTGTGCAACCACTAGAACTGACAATGACGACATCGTTGCCACAGTAATGGACACCGGTGATGTCACTGTGGCCTGACTTTGAGAAGCTGAAGGATCTACCACTGGTGGCTGACTCGAGGTGTGCCCTGATGTGTGCCTTGTCGAGGTAGACCCTCCGACACTCGTGTGACTCTTGCTACCACTAGCACTCCCTGATCTGTGGCCACTACCTGTCCTCGTCTGTGACCGTGACAAGGTAGGATCCCACCGCTCGGGAGGCACCTCCTGCTCATATAATGTCTTGTACTGTCCCAACCTCATGCTCACCCTAGCCAGCTCACGAGCAATATCCCCTGCGGGCCCTATGCATAATGCCGCAAACTATGTACACCACTGAGCCGAGTCCTACTGGTGGATCACTGCCTGATCCTACTCTACCCGAGCTACCTCTAGCTCTAATTGCAATGATCTGACCTGGGCCATGTTCTCATCTAGTCTCTGCTATAAATCAGCTACCCTCTAATCTGTCGTGGCATCCTGGGGCAATCCCGAGGAGGACGGTATCTCTTCCTCTCCCTCCACCATCCAGAATCTGAGTCTCTCGGCCTCATCCATGGTATCATCCTCATCATCATCATCATCAGCCACATCCTCTACCACCGCCACATCCTCCACATGTCTCTCCTCCTCTGCCACATCCTTCGTATGTCTGTCCTCCTCCACCACATCCTCCGCATGTCTCTCCGTATGTCTCTCCTCCTTGGCCACGTCCTCCTTCTGTCTCTCCACATCCGCCTCCTCCTCCTGTCTCCCCACCTCCACCTCCTCCTCCCGTCTCTCCTCACCCTCTCCCTCCTATCAGGGCTGCTCCTCTCTCTCCCCTTCCTCGCCAACCTCAGGAATAGCATCTAATGCTACCCTCGCCACACGTGGGCACACCATTTGGGCCTGTCTCTAACCATCTCGCCGTTGCCTCTGATCGTCTCCGCCATCATCTCCACCCCGGCCTCCATCTCTACCTCCGTCCCTGCCTCCATCCCTGCCTCCATCTCTCCCTCGGCCTCTGCCCCTGTCACCGCCTCTGGCTCCCCGTTTGACCCTCGACACATGAGGTATCAGTGACCGTCTGTCCACATCAAAATGACCATGGTGCTCCACCATGAACTCCCATCTAATCTCATATCCCTGGATGCCAAGTCCTGCACCCTGATCTCGATAATAGGGCTTGAAGGTCTACTCACCATGGCGAGGGTCATAGACGATCCGCTCTCCTCGGATTGGCACTCGTAAAATCCGGTAGACATCCTCCAAGGCAATACTAGCCTCACCTGTTGGTAGGTGGAAGGAGCAGGTCTCTAAATGCCAACGCTCACACAACGCAGTCAGTAGTCCCCTATTTGCCCAAATGGCGGGCATATAGACAACATAGAACAAACCCAGTCGCATCAACCGACACCACTCTCGCAGGCTCAGCTGGTCAACAAACCGAAATGTCGTCGGTCTACTCTTTCGGGTGTATATCGGGGCAAGCTGCCTCTGCACAAAGCCAAACAAATCGTCAGTACCTTTTGCACAAACTGTCAGTATTAACAAAAGCATTTAAAGTTACACAAACATCAAAATTAGCCCTGGTCAAAGTCAAAATCAAATGCGTCGCAAAACATCAAGTGCGTCGCAAAAGATCAATTGTGTCATTCCGTAATTCAAATGTGTTGCACAATGGCAATTGCATCATTTTGACTTTCAAATGCATCTCATAATCACACTTGCGTCACAAAATTTGACACTTGCGTCACATAATCATGAATGCGTCGCATAATCGCGATTGCGGGGCGGAAAAGGGAAAATGCGTCGCAAATTTATGATTGCGGCTTTCTGATTGGCATTTGTGACTCAGAAAGGCATTTGCATCACGATGTTTGGAAAATGCGGCGCAAAACCCCGGTCTCCTTTAAATTGGTTTCGCACTTGCGTCGCGACGCCTCAAATGCGTTGAACGCGAAGGCGTATGCGTCGAACGCGAACACATATGCATCGCGGCGCATTTGTTACTCACCCTAGAAACCTAATTATAACACACAAAATGAAAAAATTACAAAGCGGGATAGGGGTACATACCACTGGCTCCGAGCCCTCTAGCCGCCTGAATGTCCACACGATCTCGCCGCGATGCTCTAACACTGGAATCACCATCGTCGCTGTTGTCCTTTTCGCTCTAAGTTCTCAAAATTCGCAAGGTGAATAGTAAGAATGAATTGACTTTTACCTCTTTGTTAACCTATTTATAAAGTCAAAATGGCATTTGTCAGCGAGGTTATTACTGGAGGCTCATTTGACCAACTTTGACCACCCTGTTACTTGCCTTAAACATGTCAGAATTTGAAACCGACTGTGCCATTGTTTTTCTGGTCATCAAATTGACTTATCGGGACCCTTTCCAAATTTTTCTGCCGCCAACCCAAAATTTGAAAAATTTCCCAAGGGGGCATCAATACTCCATACCTTCACTGGGGCATGACTTTGACTGATTTTCTTTGCCACAATGCGACATGCGACATTATGACAAAGAGGGGCAAAATGTAGACACCTAAAAATGACCTAGGCCTGCAAGCTTCATTTTTACCACTTTCGTCCTAGCATAATTATGACATTTAATTATGTCTTTGGTCCACATTCGACTATTGATTAAATAATTCATAACTATTTAATTAATTCATGTCCTTTCATTCTCCATGATTATTAAATGAATAAAGTTTATTTATTTATTAAATACGCCATTAATTGTCTAGGTCTTCCCTTAATTAAATAAATTTCTTACCTTTCTGCATTTATTTAATTACCTTTCTGCACTTATTTCTTCCTGATTATTAAATAAATAAGTTTTTATTTATTTATTTAATATGCCACTAATTGTCATAATTAAATGAATTTATTAATTTATTTAATTATTAATCTTATCTTCTAATTTAAATAATTATCATTAATTATTTAATTTCCAAAAATTGATATTCCTCTCATTTTAAATAAATTAAATTATTTAAAATGTCATCTCATTCTTAACTGTCAGCTCATTTTGGTAAATAATCTGAAAATTGATTATTTATTATTTCACAAATTTCACATTTGGAATTAATTTAATTCCAAGTTGGTAACTTTCCTCTGGAAATCAAGTGATCGAGCACATAGTTGATCTTTCCAAATTGGATCTTCAGTCCGGTCTTTATCCTCTTCATTTTCGAAAATCTTTATTTTCAAATTAATTTCCTCATTTATTCTCGACCACTGATTCAATCTCCTTAGATGGCATTTCGACCGCTCGATTAATGAATATTCCCTAACCCTAATTAGGGATTATCAGATTTAATCTGGGCCTCTCATTTTAGGTCTTTGTTAGAAGTCAATCTCATCCGTCCATTTAAAATGGCATTTTCTATAAAATGCCATTTTCCTCTCATTTCTGTATTACGCATTAGACACACACCCAGACGCTTTGCATACTTACGCACTTGCACACTTAGATTCTTCATAGCAATTGCAACAATTGTTAGCATATTTCATTGAGTTTTGACATCTTTAGGCATAGACATTCTTGGTCATTTAAGCATAGGCATTAGATTTTTATCAAATCCTTCAAAGCTTGGTGTAGGACTTAGACAGCTATTTGTAGATTGCTTGCATGACGAATCTGAGGGCAACACGTCAACCAACAAGTTAGAAGGTACTATGGAGGTAATCATAGAAAATTCGAGAAACAGGTATAATTGTTTTATCGTTTAATTTCCTTTGTACTCGATAGATCTTTGGGTTTCATTGTCTTTATTGATTTACTGCTAACACTTTAATCTAATCTAACCTAAAAAGAAATCCTCAGTTACAGTAGTGATCTATGCCCTGAAAAAATTTAGGCACTACATGATAGGCTATCAAATCTTTGTGCACACCGATCATGCAACCATTAGATATCTTATGAATAAACCCCTGATCACAGGTAGGCTGGCAAGATGGTTATTGTTGATGATGGAGTTTTACATAACCATTATGGATAAACTAGGGAAGGCCAATGTTGTTGCATATTTTCTTTCAATGCTAACTACATCAAAAGAAAATTGAGCCATACATGACTCCTTTCTTGACGAGCATCTATTCCCCATCAGCGTGTAAACACCCTGATATGCTGACATAGCTAATTATCTGGTCACAGGAAGAGTTCCTCCTCACTTCTCTCCAAAAGAGAGAAGGGTGCTCATTGAAAAATCCTTTCTTTTTTCTTGGATTGCTAGATGTTTGTTTTATATTGGACCAAACCATGTCATGAGGAGATGTGTGAGGGAAGATGAGACATATGATATTTTGCATGCGTGCCACAACAAACCATGTGGAGGAAATTTTGCAGCCAAGAGGACAAAAATGAAGATCTTGAACACAAGATATTATTGGCCAACACTCCACAAGGATACAGGAAGGTATACAAGGAAATGCGATAGATGCTAGAGGATGGGTAGACCAACCAGATCTGATGAGATGCCACTTTTCCCTTAGGTAGTAATAACTCCATTTGACGAATGGGGACTAGATTTTGTAGGACCCATTGATCCTCCATCAAATGGTAAGTTTTATATTTTAGTTTTCACTAATTATGTAACTAAGTGGGTAGAAGTTAAGGCCATGAAGCATGAAAGAGATAATAAGGTTGTTGAATTTCTTTATGAGGATATTTTCACAAGGTATGGAGTTCCAAGAGAGATAGTGACTAATCAAGGGGTTCAATTCACATCAACCCTTGTTGCCACAGGAAGCCTACTGCTTATCACCTCCAGGCCAATGGCCAAGTTGAGGTGACCAACAGGGAGATTGAAGCCATCTTGACCAAAAAATGGCTATTCATAAAAAGGATTGGGCAAACAGGCTACCCGAAGCTGTCTGGGCCTATAGGACAACTTGGAAGACAACTATAGGCTTCACTCCTTTTAAGTTGCTGTATGGAAAAACAACCATGATGCCCATTGAATTTGAACATAAGTCTCTTAGGACTGTAGTAGACTTGGGGATGGATATCTTTGAGGCACAAAGAGAAAAAATCTCGCAGCTGAATGCTTTGGATGAGATAAGGAGAGAAACCTTGCATCACACTAAGGTAGTGCAGAATCAGAGAATCAGGTGGCATGATAAATTCATAAAGGACAATAAATTCCAACTAGGAGATTGGGCCTTGCTGTATGATTCCAAATATCAGGATAATGCAGGAAAATTGAAGACAAGGTGGTTAGGACCATATGAGGTTGTTGAAGTATACCCCAATGGTGTTGTTCAACTCACTGTTATTGACCCAGTTAGATTTAAGCTACTTATCAATGGTCATCACCTTAGATTGTATCACAAGCCAACGTCCAAAGAAGAGTTCCTGCAACAATTCACTCAACATACAACACCCGAGCTTCCTGCAGCTGAAGGAAGTGGACCTAGTGTCCCTCCTTTTGGCTAATTAAGGTATGCACTTGTCATAATAAAGACTTCCACTTCTATAGGAGTCCACTTCTTCACCCATCCACCCATTCGCCCATCCATCTCCACCTTTCTCTCTCTTCCATCGCTTCACTTCATTCCACTCCACCTCGTTCCACCTCATTTTCATTAATTGCTCAACTTATTTCTTAAAAGGCGACCGATACTTTCTCCAAAATCTTTGCAATGAATCTAGGTATGTGTGCATTAATTGCTATTTATTAATTGTCTTTAGTGCATTCAATTAATTGCTATGAATTAATATGAAAGTTCACAATATCATGTCATTATTCACCGTCCCTGTCAAATCATCCTTACCACCTCGCATGTGAGGGCACATGCTCAAATTTAGGTTGGGGGGGAAAGATGTGAGTACTTTTCCCATGTGTTAGTCCATACTAGTCGACATCAGCAAAATTCAAATCGAGCCAATTTGAATTATGAGTAAGATGATGAATCGTACATGTGAGGTGACACCAACTACCGCCACCATTTTTCTCCATCATAACCTTCCTTTATTGCTCATTTACTACCATTATTGATCCTATCATAATATTAAGTCGCCAAAAGGTAAAATAGAAAAAAGAAAAGGTAAAAAAGAAAAGGAAAATTCAGGCGACATTAGCGTTGGAAATTTGGCAGCATTGTAGGAAGGAATTTTTTTAGAGTGATTGTTGATTGCAGACAATGGGAGGTGGGTTAATTAGGAATGAACCCCTAGTTCATGACGTATTACTGTAGGATGCACCTTCACAAGCTGAATTCAGAAACTGTGGCTGGTTAGACTATTTCATGAAGCTGAATTGTTTTAATGAAGGCATTGCATTAGAATTTTCCTAGGCATTGTCTGAGGGAAAAACCACGGTAAAAGGGCTAGAAGTATTGGCCACTGAAGAAAGAATTGTAGAGGTTACAGGGTTGCCAGCCGACGGTGAAGATTACCTTGCTTCTAGAGACTCCAGGTCAGCTAGGGCCAAATTTACAAAACTTGGCGACCTTCCATTGAGCATGGATAAACAAGGTGCAAAAAGAACCTCTCTGCTTGAGCCATGGAAGAAAATAACTATTCATGTCATAGAATATAACACCTGTGAAGGACGCTAGTCAAATCTACATTCCATGCATTTTGAACTCTTGAATCACATGAGGTACGGGAGGAGGATGAATGTGCTGGATGTGCTTTACCACCTTCTTTCAATCATGGCAGTCGAGACTCAGAAAGGTAGGGAAAATTATGTTTCCCACCATTGTTTGATTAAATTGTTAGTTGAGAAGTCTCTACATGATGTATCTGAGATGACTTGGGAATAATTCATAAATATTGATCAAATTAGACCTGAGCATTTGCGACCTAGGGTTTTACCTCAACCCCATAGGTCTAGCAGGAGATTGAGCACAGTTGAAGCCACTCTTGGTGCTTCAACCTCTGGTGCAGGCCCTAGTGCAAACCCTCCTACAATAGAACAAACCATAGAGATTAGCTCTTCTGAGATAGAGCACTCAGAAAAAGAAAGTTCTTCCCTAGATTCTGATGATGATGTTCCACTTGGAATCCTAATGAAAACTAGGGCACAAAAGAGAGAAGTGGAAATAAGAAAAGGAAAAGCTAAAAAGCAACTGGCAGGAAAAGAAGTACCAAGCTCTAGGAAGTGGAAGGCTGACACTGTTCATCCTACAACCAAAGAAAAATGTGAAAGATCTCTTAGGAAATCGATACCAGTCGGTCCAACCTTTGATAGGCCTCCACAAGAAAGCCCTAAGTCTAGAGAAATATCACAGGGGGACATAGAAGCTCCAATGGGGCAGGTGAATGTCGAGGAAGAGGATATATTTGAGAAAGCAACAAACATAACACTAGCAGATCTTGCTGATATTGCAGAACAAGTTGAGAATCAAGGGTATGAGGAAAATTAGGATTTCCTGCAGCAAGAGATACTGCAACATGAGAATAAATAGGAACAAGAGGCCCTACAGCTAGACTTGACTGAACAACCTGAATCCCTGCAGCTGGTACTATATGAAGAGTAAGCATCAGTGCCAGGAAAAATGTTGGTAGGAATAAATGATCCCCCTTCTTTTTCAATGTAGATGGTAGCTATGCAGTTATGGAAAGAGATACAAAGAAGAGAAGAGGAATGGAAAGAAGAGAAACGTAGGCTAAAGAGGGAAATTCAAAAAAAGATGAGGAGATTGCAGACAAGGATGTAGAAATTGCTACTTTAAAGAAGAAGGTCTATGGTAGCGTTGGTACCCTAGATAGTAGAATGTAGGGCCCCTCCAAGGGTCTATGCTTTGCATTTGAAGGAGAAATATCTTTCTTTTAAGCTGGCAAGAATTGTCTCAGGTTTGAACCCTTCTATTGAGACTCCTATTGAATTTTTTAATGCTTATCAGATTGCCTCCTGTGAGATGAAGAATTTGTTATGTGAATTTTATTTGCACAATTACGCTGTAACTCAAGACCATGATTGTAATCCACTGTTATATGTGGGGGATGTCCAATTAAGAGCATTTATGTCCTAGGTACAAAATGAGATCAATTGGGGACAACAATATGGGGCTTATCAGCAATTAGAATCCAACATCCCTTTGCCCATCAGGGTTGAATAAAGAAATCTAGGGGAAATTTACTGGGAATGGAACATAATGCTTCTCAAACCTAGCTACGGTAATAGGATTATACCTTGGATAGAAGCAGTTTACAGTGAATATTGTTGATGGTGTTTTCTACACAACAACAAGTTAGACAGAATATTGAAATCCTATCTCTCTTGAAAGGTAAATCTCTATCAACAAGCCTCAAGAGATATCCCCAAGGTCTCTAATGTCAGGTCTTGACAATGCATAAACAACTCAGTGATAATATGTGAAAATGTTGGTAATCACAAAGGGACCTTACTAACAAATGCTGGATCTTAGAACTTATTAGATTTTGCAATATGGTGATACTTCAAATCCTAAATCTAACACGAATGATAAAAGAAATAGCAAAAGGTAAGGGTTTCAGAGAGATTTCTAAAATTAAGACTACTTCTAAGATTTACAATGAAAATGATAAAATACTTAAAATGGACCAATCCCCAAAACTAATTCCTGCTTAACCTAGATGAACTTGCAATCTTATAGAAATAGTGCAATCTTCTAGGGCATTAAAGATTTTCAGATCATGAACATTCATTCAAACCAACCCTATTGCAATTGAGATTAACAAACATTCACAATTAAAATGAGCACAATGAATATAAGGTCCAGGCTAACTTTACAAAGCAACTCACAATCATCTAGTTACAAAAAGTATGGACCGGGGATCACTACAACACCTCAAACATTAAACCATAAGCACCATTGAATAAGATATAATTCTAAATATAACATATATCCAATATTTCTCAAGCAATTTCAAAAGATAGAACAACAAGAACCATGCAAGATAAGTCAACACAAGAGAGATCACCAAAAGCACAATGCCTTCAATTGTATTGAATCATCTAATAGCAACAACAATTCCAATGTTCTATGACAACACTTGCTTCAGAATAAAACTACCTCATAACACTAGCTCTTTGCTCTATTACTTAGCTCACTTCAAAGTTTAATCATCTAGCCCTTACAAATGAGGCAAAATTCCCTATTTATATAAACATGCCATGTCGGCCCAAATAAGGTTACAAGAAAAATTGGCCCCAAAACAAGGTCAGCCAAGATAGTTCTAGAATAAAACAATATTTGCATTAAATGCTCGAACTCATCCAGGTCGGCCTGGGTTCTCCAATATAGCTCGGTCCAATGCATGTGAAGAATGAAGAAGGAATAATGGGGAAGCACAAATTTTGATGAAGCCTTGCATTAAATCCTTTTCCCCTTATCTTTATCTCACCCCACTTTATCTTTCACCATCAAGAAAGTCTTCTCCAAGTCCGCCAAAGGTGGAATAATTAATATTTTAAACTTCCTTTCAATAGATTTAATATCTTCCCTTGCTTGCTTGACTATTTTATCCCATTCCACCTTTAGGGTTTGGTGCTTCTCCATGACTACAATGTATGTGGCTGCATCATCCAAATGGTGAACTGTGATTGGTCCATCATCAATTGGGACATAAACATCATGCCACCATTTCCTTAACTGTTCCAAGATGAGATGCCTCGGTGCAAACTTCTTCCTACCAGTCATGACTTCAAAAAATGAAATACATTTATTATATATATCATCCAGGGATCCTTTTTTTTTTTTTTTCCTGCTTATGGATCTTCTTCAACACCCTCTGCCTGACCTGCAAGGCCTCATACCATTCCCAAGGTTCTGAAACCTTTGAAGAGGGAAGGATTCCATCACTTACTAAATTTTCTTCAGTGTACTCCATGATGGCCTTGGTTTTCTGTAGCAAGAGATCAACATCTTCCTTATCTTGAGCTAACACATTCTTCAACCACTCCACTAACTTGCGAGCATCTCCAACAGTTGACAAGATTTATTTGATTGTATCATCTCCTCTAGTTCCCACTCCATGCAACCAATCAAGTGTGACTTGAGTTGAGGTCTTCATCTTTTCAAGTTCATTGAATGCATCCCTAGGCAACAAGTCTTCAGGGGGCATTCCCTCACTTCCTGCTGCCTGCAAGGGTTTCATCAAGTGTTGCACATATTTATACATATCATTTAGCTATTTCTATAGCTTCTCCTTCTCTATTGTTTCCCTGTCTAGCCTTCTCAAAATGGCCTAGGAAGACTCTTGAAATTATTCCTTCTCTTGATCTTTGCTAGTGGGCCCTAGGTTCAAGGTCTAGATTGTGTACTCCTGAGGAGCAATCTCCCTTCTATCTTTATCTGCAATAGGGGTGGCAATGTGAATGATTCTATTATCTGCTTCATTCTTGGTAATTTTGGAGATCACCTTGGCTTTCTTCTTTGAATTCCCCTTACCAATGCTTGCCAACAATTCATCCCAATTCAGAGGGGTATCATCTATGCCCACCTTCTTACTCTTCAATCTCTCATTGAGCTAGCTAGGAGTAGTAGGATCTGACTGCTTCTCACCTTGCTTTTCTTCATCTTGTTGATGTTTGGAGGAGTCCACATCCAAGTTCTGCTCAACAAAAAATTCTTCAACTTTATCCTCCTTTTCTTCCTTATCTTCTTTCCTTTCTTCTAGATTTCCATCCTTTTTTGTATTATGTTCCACTTCCCTATGCACTGATGAAGGGGTCTTCACAAGTATCTCTGATTTCTTAGAAGACTTATCTCCTTCATCACCAATAGGTGAGTCCTCATATGTCACTAAGGGGGATTGAAGGATTCTTTCTATCTCTGCCTCGACACTATGGAGTTCACCTTCCTCGATTCCACCTACATCCTCATGTTGATGGTCACTATCCTCTGCATCTTTGAACTCATATTGTTCATCATGTGACTCATGAAGAGGAGGGGAATCCTTTTGTTGTTCCACAATAGGAAAAGCTATGGAAACATTCGCTTTTGGTGCACTATCCTTTGGAGAGGGAGTTCTTGATCTTCTGGTATAGACTTGTGTCCTCTCCCCAAAACTCTCCACATTCACAACCTGAGGGCCTACTCCTCTTTCTCCCTTGGAGGGTGAATCCTTCTTCTTTGAAGTTCTTGTTACTCTCCTTATTTTTGATACAGGGGCACTATCTTTTTCCTCTTCTTCATCAAGTTCATATTCAACAGTAGACTTATCTTTCTTGGAAACATTCTTCCTCTTTTTAGCTATGGAATTTCTCTTCTTTTCTACCTCTGATTCTGCTTAGGCACCTTTGATTTTGATCTTAAAGGGAGAATCTACCTTACCCCTACCTTTAGGATCTTGTTCAGTCTCCTTAGAGGTGGAATGGGACTCCAAGTCTCCCATCAAGTCATACGTGTACTGCGTGTCTTTACTATCTAGCTCCCAAATCTTGTGTTTGATCCACAATCTAGTGTACTTGAGAACATGAGCTGTGATTTGTTCCAACTCTGTTTTCTCTTCTTCCAACCAATCAATCTCTCCTATTGGTTTGTCCTTGATAGATTCATAATCATGGTTCTGGATCACATCCCCATCATCATCAATTTGATCAGGGATGGCTTTGACATTGTACAATATGATCAAATTAATTGGTAGCCTAGAGAATTTCTTCCTTCTAACCTCAAACTCATCCTTACAATTAGCCCAATAGTCTTCTATATCATCCTTGTGGCTGAACTCTCTACTGGCCCTCTTTTGTGCCTCGTGAGTTCTATCAAACCTAGGACTTTTGGAGTGGAAAGACAAGCCCAAGGAACTCATTTCCTCCTCAGAAGAATGTGCTGAAGTGATGGAAGGACATGCTTCATTGCTGCCTACCCTGAGAGGGAAGTCATTACCAAACCCAGTCTTGTGTTTATCCTTCTTCACTATAGCATCAAAGTCACATATTTTCCTTGTGACCTCTAGGAGTATGATATGGTCTATGGGATACCTGAGAAGTCTATAGGGAGCTCTTTGACACCCATCTATCCTGATGTAGGAGAAAGTGGGGAACTATATGAACCAAGCTCCAAGCTTCTTTATCAATTCCTTTGCATTATCTAAGATTCTGACATGTTCTATACCTTGAAGCAGTCTGGTGATGTACATGGTGAATGCATCATTCATCCTCCTATAGCTTGAGCTTCCCAAGTGCAATTGTGGGTAAGCTTCATAGATCACATCTTGCCCAAAGACACCTCTTGCACTTAGTCCTTTGTAGCGATGGAACCTTGCAATCGCATAGACCAAGTAGGAGGTCATGGTGAAGCTCTTTGTCTACAACAAATTACACATCTGCTCATGTATCATTGCACTAATGATGCCTGCCCAGTGATAATTAGTGTTCTGTTCCATCCTCACTATAACATAGAACATCCAATTCTCAAAGACTCTTGCACTTTTCAAGCCCACTACTCTACTAAGGAGTGTAATTGCATCATAATACTTTGCCTTAAACTTTGCCCTGAATAGTTTCTTTGGAAGTTTAGAGATGTGGGGCTTAGGATTTTCCAACCAAGAATTGATGATCTACAGAGCCTTCTTTGTATCATCTGCATAGTATTTCTTGGCTACGTCAAGGTCAAGACCCACCACATGAGATCTATCAGGCATATCAAAAATTTGTGCCACTGAAACAAGAGATAAATTAGCCAACACTCTGCCCTATGGACCAATCACTCTCTGTGTGCTTGGATCATAGTGCCTAGCACATTCTAGCACTAACTCATAGCATTGCATAGTGGGAGGAATCCAACCACATGATCCAATCCCAAACTCACTAATCTTCCCGCCAACAGAGGAGGGTCCTTCACTGCCATTCTAGCCTTGAATTCCTCATAATCCCATTTGCCTACATTTGTATCAGTGATCTTTGACCAGATGGAAGTCAAATTACTCTCAAGAACCTTGCGCTTTATGTCTAGTTTGATTCTTTCTACTTCTAAGATTGAAGATCCTTCAAAACTCAGATCCATCTATTTTCTCTTGGTCCCACCAGCAACTGCCTTACTTGATTAAGCCCGCAATCGATAAAAGACCACAATAAATCCTCTTTACACCATTAGAATCAAGGTCAACCAATCATAAACAACATGTTTATCATTCAATCAACTCAAAATCATGATTAAAATCCCTTGAATTATCATAAGGCACAATTTCTTAGAAATCCAAGATTTACAGCCATCCGGGGAAATCAAGCCAAAGAGGAATTTCGGGGAATTCCATGCCAAGCAGATTTTAATGATCATAGAAAAAATACCATAAACTAATCATCCCAAATGAAGAAAAAGCATGAACCATCTCTCTAATTATTTAAATCAACCATGAGATGCCAAAATATATAACATTTAATCCATTTATCTCTCTAATTCTTCATGCTGTGGGATTCTTCAGGGAAATCTGTCGGGGAAGGAATTTCGTGAAGCTAGCGTGATTTCGGGTTTTGCACATCTTGAAGGGACGATAGAAAATTGGGGAAATTCAAGGGTTAGGGAATTCCACGAAGACCTTGAAATATTGAAAGTTACCATTTCTTCATGACTTCGCCCAAATTGATCGAACGATCACAAATTTGGGGATTTTGGGCTTAAAGCTAGCTTGTTTTGAATCTCGTATGGATCATCTTCAAACTCTAAACTCACTAAGAAGTAAGTCGATAGGGATTGGTGATGCCCTAAACTCAAAACCCAAAATTTCTACCATGAACACACAAAACTAGCTTGGATTCAACTTACTCATCTTGCTAATTTCAAAAATGGATCCTTCATGGCCTACACAAATGAGTTACTACCTAATGAAACTGGAGATAAGATCATGAACTCACTCGGGGTCATCAATCTAGCAAACTCGAATAACCCTAAATCATACCAAACTGAGACAATAACACACACAGGGTCGAGTTCGAATGTGAAGTTGGCATTACCAAACTAAAAAAATTAACCAAGGGGTGCACCTTCTAGACTTCAAGAAATCGTGAAAACTTCTTGCACAACCCTAGCTTAAAAAATTCTCAATGCAAAACATGCAAAATCTAGACTCCAAGCATACTCAAGACACCAAAGAATCATTCACATTCAACAATCAAAAGCAAGGCAACAAATACATACCATTGATGAAGTGAATTCGGTTATAACAATGACTAGTAGCAAGCTTTGACGCTCTAACAAACAACAACAACAATGATGACGCTTAGGGAATTCACCACCAAAGCCAAGAATCAAAAAATCCAATTTCCAAATCACCAAGCACTCGAGATCAAGCACCTTAGATCAACACAAGAAAAATGACAACACTTCAATGGCACAAGGATTCCTCAAAATCAACTAAATACATGCCACATAAATGATACAATCAAGCATTAATGCCCTTGACAAGACAACCCAAGACACAACCCGAGAATTCGATGAGGTGTAGGAATTTTGAAAAAATCTGATCAACACGGAATTCCGCGAAGGACCAGAATCTCCAGATTACAGTGTAAAATCCTCCTCATCGAGTTTTCAAGGAAACCAGGGAATTCCGCCGAAGGAGGAAATTCCTGAAATCAGAGGAAAACCTGAAAATATATTGAAACTTAAGGTTTTCAATGAATAACTTAAGGGGGTCATTTGTGCAAGCAAGATAAACATCCAAGGGCACCTGAAAGCAATCAAATTCATCAATCAAAGGATCCAAACATCAAAGACTAGAAAGACTAGACCAAGAGAGGGTCCCTGCTTTTAGTGGGGCGTGTGTGTGAAAATTGCACAACAAATATGAGGTGGTGGCAAAAGCAAAAGAGGAAACTATGAAAAGATACCTATCACAAAGATGGAACAACCTAACTAATAAGCTAAAGCAATCTGAGCCCCACTCTATATAGAACTATGCTACAACACTTAAAAGAATTGACATATATATACAGTTTGGGAGGACAAAAGGACGATTCTGGCTTCCACTGACTTTTCAAACACCCCTCCTGATGTGGCCCATGCCAAATTACATATTTTACAACTATGATATTGCTGTAGAGAGACAAAGATGAAACCGATTGGACAAACAACAAGGGTTCTATTGGGATCCTGATTCACACACAACAACCACTGATGTGGGATAGTTGGCAGTTGCAAATTTTAGGGCTTTGACTAAGCAAAAGAACAACCCTTCCCTTGCTGGAGGACCAACAAAACCTTAGGTTGGGGGGGATGATGAGTCTAGTTTATGGTTTACTTGTGGTAGAATCTATGATCTATTTGCTAAAATTGTCATGAACCTTGATGTTTGAATGTTGATATTTCCTCAAAACCATAGACATTGGGCCTAATTTCATCTTTGCAAATCTTTAATGACATTGACATGTTAGATGGACTATCTTTGTTAATTCTACATGTGGATTAATGAATTTTCTTTAAGATAGTTATAGATATATGATTATTATGCATACTAATAATGCCATGCAGATATGATTCGAGGCCACTAGAATGAGAAGATTCCACCAGCTGGTCATTTACCATAACGACTAACAAAGTGGTTGTGCAAAGGTCAACGAAGGGAATCATTCAAAGAGGTCGATGATGGGAGATTCCTCATCCAAACCAAATTGTAACCACCTTGTAAATAATCTTTATTGATGTTGAGCAAATATAGGCGTTATTGTTGTGCTAAATCTTCATTGAGGCAAGCACGTCTGACCAGATTCCATGTACGTGTAATCGCCCCTCCACTTTCTGTGCTTTTCATAAAGTGGCATCCTCCTAGTTCATGGAGTTGACTGCCTTGCTTAGTTAGTCACTTCTTTTCCTATAAATAAGAGTTGGATTCTCCTTCTCAAGGGGTTGTGCGATCTGATGATGTACTTGCATTCTTAGTTTTCAACAATACAATTTTATACTGCTCTATTGTACTCATGTTTTCCAATGAATAAGATGAAGTTATAAGTCTGTACATCTGAGTTTACATTAGTTTTAGAGGATACTCATCCAAGGGGGCCCACTTGGTGAGCATTTCAGCCTTAGTTTAGTTTAGTTTAGTTATTACTTTCTGTTTAGTAATTAGTTAAGAATCTGGCACTCACTATTCCTACAGCCACTAAAATTCCATTATGTGACTGTTCCTACAGCCAAAGCAGACATAGTAGTTTCTTGTTTGTTTGGTCAAGTTTTAATTTTTGTCATGCATTTCAACTTAGCATAGTTGTTGGTTGATGTTCAGTACTTATGTTATTTCCTTCTAAGAAATTTACCTTCAACATTATGTTTTTCTTAGTTTTAGAATGAATATGGCTACTTGGGATCCTTAGTGCACATATTGTGTTGACCCATTTCAAGTGCACGTCCTTGAGTTGACAAGTTAAATGCACCTTCGTGATGATTGAATGGACATTAAATTTAGATGTCTAATCTCTGAATCATAGTTGTAAGGGATTAGTTGTTAAATCATTGTAGGAGGCCAACATTTTTGGCACCGTTGTTGGGGATGGTGTCAAACTGGGGAGTTCTTTGGAGTCATTGGTAGTTTTTCTTGCTGTAGTATTTCTGAAAGTTTTTTCTTAGTATACCCCTCATTTAGGAAGTAATGAACCCCCTTATTCTTTACCAATTATTTGTATGAGTTTCCTGATAGTGAGTTGATATCACATGCATAGAGGAAGGAGAAGAGATGCTTATGAGTGATTCCTTCCTAACAATCCTAATCCATTCCAGCTAGTTGAAAATTAGAACTTGCCGAGAGAAGAAGAAGATCCACACCCATTTGTTGATGCATTTCCTGATCTGACTAGCTCTAAAGTTTCCTCTAAAGACCAAAATCAGTTTGAGAACCCCTTTTCTTTGGAACAACATCAAGCAAGCATGGGCGATGCAAATAGAAACAGACCTAACCAACTAGATTTTCCTTTCCCCATTGCTCATCAGAATGAAGTAGACAACCTCAAAAATATCCCTGCTTTAGTCCTTCCGAAGTTTTACGGAATTTTCACAAAAGATCCTGATACCTTCTTGTTTGAGTTTGACATACTCTGCAGGAGTTATGACTATACCACCGATGCCCATAGGCTTAAGCTATTTCCTACCACTCTGAAAGAAGTTGCATTAAGATGGTTCATGAGCCTAGGAAGAGATATTGTGGAGACATGGGATGCCATGAAAACAAAATTCCTTGAGAAATACAAGGAGTATTGCAGCGGAAATGACATGAGAGGAGGTGACATTTTTAGGATGCAACAAAAGGAAGATGAGAGCCCGAAGGATTACACTGCAAGGTTTTTATTTTTCCTACAAAAATCTCCACCATACACTTAATGAAGACTCACAAAAGCTACTTTTCCTAAGAGAAATCAATGATAGCTACACTGATGCCTTGTATCTGATGGGAGGAGGAGATATCTCCCAAGTTCCTTGGGAGGATATCAAGAAGATATGCCATAACTACTCTAGGGTAGCTTCAAAGAAAGGGAGAGCTTGCCAATATTCCATGGGTAAGTCATCTACCAATGGAGTCTCAAAAATGGAGATTACTCATTTGTTAGTAGACTTCAAGCAAGACATTTTAAACAATCTAGCTACTTAGCTGGATGCACTTTAGGCCAAGAAGAAACAAGAGGAGGCAGATGCAACATTGGCAGAGTATTTCCCCCATTACAGACAAAAGAAGGACTACAGATGCAAGATGGTAGCTAATTTTGAAAGTAAGCAGATTGCACCTGAGTTCAAGCCAATTCAAATTGAAGAAGATAAAGTCTACTATGTTGCACAAAAGAGGCCTTGGGCTCCAAGAAAAGGTATGCCACCAAATCCACTCTCTTTTGCTGGACCATATTTCAATTGTTATTCACCTGGTAACTAATGGCAACCCCCATATCCATCCAACTATGGAGGATATCCACCACAACCTTGGAATAACCCTCCAAATACCTGGCCTAATCATCAAAAATCTCCACCCCAATGACAACAACCTTAGGGGAATTGGCAGTAGTTTCAAATAAATTGGCAGCCACCCCCAAGAAATTGGTAGCAAACAAATCAATGGAGGGGAGGACAACAATGGACAAACCAGCCCAATAGCTACATGCATCCACCTTCTCAGCCCTAACAACCTGCTATAATGCCTCCACCTGCTAATTCAAGCTCAAAGCCACCTAAACCTACTTAGCTACCAACTTAGTCCACACCCAATCCAAATTACAAACCACAACAACAACCTGTATACTCTGCCGATTCAAATAAATTCCCTGTATATGTTGTGAGTGTGAGTGACATCCAATTGCATTCAAGAACTACTATACCAACTCCTTCCACACCCATTATCACTGAGCATCCTGTGGAAGAATGACAGCCTCTAAATACCCCCATTTAGCCCAGTGCACCTAAAAATCCTAAACCAATCCCAATCAAGCAGACTGAACAAGAACCGCCATTTCCTCAGAGATTGGAAGTTGCCAAGAAGAAGGAAGATAAGGAGGACACAAATCTTGACATTATAGATCAGCTAAAGCATATATGTGTCTAGATACCCCTATTTCAGGCCATAAAATATGTTCCAATATATGGCAAGACAATCAAGGAAGCATGCCTTAAGAAGCCAGGCAGGAAGAAGAAAGACCCCACTACGGTTCATGTGGTGGGACAACTAGCTGACATCATGCTTGGGAAAGTGACTGTCCCTAAGTACAATGACCTAAGTAGTCCTGTGGTAGGAATTGTTATAAATGGGACCCAAATAAAGAATGCTCTGATTGACTTGGGGGCAACAATAAATGTAATGACTAAGGATATCCTGCAACAACTAAATGTTGCAAGCATGAGACCTACTCCTACTATCCTGCAGCTTGCTGATAGTTCTACTATTAAGCCTAATGGGGTAGAGGATCTTGTGGTAATTTTAGACTCATGGGAGTACCCAACAGATTTCATGATTCTCTCTCCTAAAGTCACACTAGGCGGGTATCCCATTATTCTTGGAAGGCCATGGTTAGCAACAATAGATGCATATATTGGATGCATGATAGGAGACATAACCATTACTGATGGAAAGAACACCAAAAAGCTTGCTCTTTATCCTCCTCCTCAACCATCCCATGATGAGGATAATCCCATATGGCCACATGTTGGTGAAGAGGCCGAGGAAGTTAATTCTATGGCACAACTTATGATGTTAGGCATAAGCTCTTTCTTGCACGTTCAAGATGAAGATGAAGTATTTGCTAACATCATTCAAAATAATTGTGAAGTGGAGGAAGCATCATCTTCTCATTCTGCTATTTCAGTCAGGACATTTCTGCCTGCTCTTCCTGCAACCGTTCTTCCTACAGACACACTTCCTGCAGCCACACTTCCTGCAACTGAACTTCCTGCAGCAACAGGTATGTCCTATACATTGCTTCCATATGAACTCAAGGTACCATGTGTTAATGAAACAGCTATGATAGAGTCAACTACACAAGTACAAGTTTCAGAAGGAAAATATCTGAATATTAACAAATTGAATGAAGAACAATAGTTGTTGGCAAACTTACTGAGGACCCACCAACATGCATTTGCATGGGAATGCCATAAAATGAAGGGATTTGATCCTAAGATTTGCACTCATAGAATTTATATCAGAGATAATTGCACCCTAGTTAGACAACCACAAAGAAGAATCAACCCTGCACTAAGAGAAATTATAAAAGGAGAACTGCAGAAATTGCTAGATACAGGATTCATCTACCCCATTTCAGATAGCTAGTGGGTGTCTCCATTGGTGATTGTGCTCAAGAAAGGAGGGAAATGGCTAGTTTGTGTTGATTACAGGGAACCTAATGCTCCCACCAAAAAGAACCATTTTCCTTTACCCTTGATAGATCAAGTTTTGGACTCACTTGCAGGAAAGCAATACTTTTCTTTTCTAGATGGATTTAGTGGCTATAACCAAATCCAAATTACACTTGAGGACTAGGAGAAGACCACCTTTACCTAACCATGGGGGACCTATGCCTACTCGGTACTCCCATTTGGCTTATGCAATGCACCTGCAACTTTTCAGAGGGCAATCATTACCATATTTTCAGACATTTCTCATGATTGCATGGAAATTTACATGGATGATTTCACCACCTATGGTGTTGATTTCAATGAAGCATTGGAGAATCTCAGGAAAGTCCTACAGAGATGTGAAAATCACAATCTCTCTTTAAATAGTGAAAAGTGTTTCATGATGATGCAGGAAGGTGTAGTTCTTGGACACTACATCTCTCACAAAGTAATTCAAGTAGACCCTGCAAAGATTGAGGTAATCACAAATCTTCCCACACCTACAAAACAAAAAGATGTTAGGATTTTCTTGGGACATGCAGGCTATTATAGGTGGTTCATCAAGGATTTCAGAAAAATAGCAACACAATTGTATACTCTTCTCACCAAAGATGCTGAATTTCAATGGACAAAAGACTGTGACAAAGAATTTTCTAATTTGGAGACAACTTTGACTCATGCTCCTATACTCAAAGGACCTAATTGGGAGCTTCCTTTTCACATCCATATAGATGCATTAGACTATGCCATAGGAGTAGTCTTAGGATAAAAAGACGAAGCTATTGAAAATGCCATTTATTTTGTTAGCAAAAACTTGCAATGAGAAGAATTCAACTATATAGTGATAGAAAAAGAATGTTGGCAATGATCTATGCCCTGAACAAATTCAGGAACTACATAACAGGCTATCAAATCTTTGTGCACACCGATCATGCAGCCATTGGATATCTCATGAATAAACCCCTAAAATCAGGTAGGATGGAAAGATGGTTATTGTTGATGTAGGAGTTTGACATAACCATTATGGATAAACCAGGGAAGGTCAATGTTGTTGCAGATTTTCTTTCAAGGCTGACTACATAAAAAGAAAATCAAGCCATACATGACTCCTTTCCTGATGAGAATGTATTCTCCATCAACGTGCAAACACCCTGGTATGCTGACATAGCTAATTATCTGGTCATAGGGAGAGTTCCTCCTCACTTCTCTCCAAAAGAGAGAAGGGAGCTCATTGAAAATCCTTTCCTTTTTCATGGATTACTAGATGTTTGTTTTATACTAGACTAGACCATGTCATGAGGAGATGTGTGAGGGAAGATGAGACATATAATATTTTGCATGCATGCCACAACGAACCATGTGGAGGGCATTTTGCAGCCAAGAGGACAACAATGGAGATCTTGAACACAAGATATTACTGGCTAACACTCCACAAGGATGCAAGAAGGTATACAAGAAAATGTGATCGATGCTAGAGGATGGGCAGACCGACAAAATCTAATAAGATGCCATTTTTCCCTCAGGTAGTAATCACTCCATTTGAAAAATGGGGACTAGATTTTGTAGGATCCATTGATCCTCCATCAAATGGTAAGTTTTATATCTTAGTTTGCACTAATTATGTAACTAAGTGGGTAGAGGTTAAGGCCACGAAGCATGGAAGAGATAATAAGGTTGCTGAATTTCTTTATGAGGAGATTTTCACAAGGTATGGAGTTCCAAGAGAGATAGTGACTGATCAAGGGGCTCAATTCACATCAACCCTTGTTGCAACATTGGTCAATAAGTACAACATAAGACATAGGAAGTCTACTCCTTACCACCCCCAAGCCAATGGCCAAGTTGAGGTGACTAACAGGGAGATTGAAGCCATCCTGACCAAAAAAATGGCTATTCATAAAAAATATTGGGCAAACAGGCTAACCGAAGCTGTCTGGGCCTATAGGACAACCTAGAAGACAACTATAGGCTTTACTCCTTTTGAGTTGCTGTATGGAAAAACAACCATGATGCCCATTGAATTTGAACATAAGAATCTTAGGACTGCAGTAGACTTGGGGATAGATATCTCTAAGGCACAAAGAGAAAGAATCCTACAACTGAATTCTTTGGATGAGATAAGGAGAGAAGCCTTGCATCACACTAAGGTAGTGCAGAATCAAAGAATCAGGTGGCATGTTAAATTCATCAAGGACACAAAATTCCAACTAGGAAATTGGGCCTTGCTTTATGATTCCAGATATTAGGTTAATGCATGAAAATTATAGACAAAGTGGTTAGGACCATATGAGGTTGCTGAAGTATACCCCAATGGTGCTGTTCGGCTTACTACTATTAACCTAGTCAGATTTAAATTGCTTGTTAATGGTCATCGCCTCAGATTGTATCATAAGCCAACATCCAAAGAAGAGTTCCTGCAACAATTCACTTAGCATACAACACCTCAGCTTCCTGTAGCCAAACGAAGTGGACCTAGTGTCCCTCCTTCTGGCTAATTAAGGTATGTACTTTTCATAATAAAGACTTCCACTTTTGTGGGAGTCCACTTCTTCACTGATCCACCGATCCATCTCCACCTTTCTCTATCTTCCATCACTTGAGTTCATTCCACTCCACCTAGTTCCACCTCATTTTCATTAATTGCTCAACTTATTTCTTAAAAGGCGACCAGTATTTTCTCCACAATCTTTACAATGAATCTTTGCAATGAATCCAAGTATGTGCGCATTAATTGCTATCTATTAATTGTCTTTAGTGCATTCATTTAATTGTTGTGAATTAATATGGATGTTCACCATAGCATGTCATTATTCCTTGTCCCTGTCAAATCATCCTTACCACCTTGCATGTGAGGACACATGCTCAAATTTAGGTTGGGTGGGGGGAAGATGTGAGTACTTTTCCCACGTGTCAATCCATACTAGTCTATGTCAACAAAATTTAAATTGAGCCAATTTGAATTCTGAGTAAGATAACGACTTGTACGTGTGAGGTGACACCAACTACTACTGCCATTTTTCTCCATCATAACCTTCCTTTATTACTCATTTACTACCATTATTGATCCTGTCATAATATTAAGTCGCCAAAAGGTAAAATAGAAAAGGAAAATTTAGGTGACATTGGCATTGGAAATTTGGCAGCATTGTAGGACGAAAAATTTGCAGAGTGATTGCTGATTGCAGACAATGGGAGGTGGGTTAATCAGGAATGAACCCATGGTTCATGACGTATTATTGTAGGATGCACCTTCACAAGCTGAATTCAGAAACTATGGCTAGTTAGACTATTTCATGAAGCTGAATGGTTTTAATGAAGGCATTGCATTATAATTCTCCTAGACATTGTCTGAGGGAAAAGCCACGATAAAAAGGCTTGAAGTATTGGCCACTGAAGAAAGAATTGTAGAGGTTACAAGGTTTCCAGCCAACGTTGAAGATTACCCTACTTCTAGAGACGCTAGGTCAGCTAGGGCTGAATTTACAAAACTTGGTGACCCTCCATTGAGTGTGGATAAACAAGGTGCAAAAAGAACCTCTCTTCCCAAGCCATGGAAGAAAATATCTATTCATGCCATAAAATATATCACCTGTGTAGGACACCAGTCAAATCTAAATTTTGTGCATTTTAAACTCTTGAATCACATGAGGCACGGGAGGAGGATGAATGTGTTGAACGTGCTTTACCACCTTCTTTCAATCATGGAATCTGAGACTTAGAAAGGTAGGGACAATTTTGTTTCCCACCGTTGTTTGATTAAATTGTTAGTTGAGAAGTCTCTGCATGTTTTATCTGAGATGACTTGGGAAGAATTCATAAATATTGACCAAATTAGACCTGAGCATTTGCGACCTAGGGTTTTACCTCAACCCTGTAGGTCTAGCAGGAGATTGAGCACGGTTGAAGCCACTCCTGGTGCTTCAACCTCTGGTGAAAGACTTAGTGCAAACCCTCCTGCAGCAGAATAGACCATAAAGATTAGCTCTTCTGAGATAGAGCACTCGGACAAAGAAAGTTCCTCCCCAGATTCTGATGATGATATTCCACTTGGCATCCTAATGAAAACTAGGGCACAAAAGATAGAAGCGAAAATAAGAAAAGGAAAAGCTAAAAAGCAACCTACAGGAAAAAAAGTACCAAGATCTAGGAAGCAGAAGGATGACACTGGTCATCCTGTAGCCAAAGAAAAATGTGAAATCCCTCTTAGGAAATCAACACCAGCTGGGCCAACCTTTGATATGCCTCCACAGGAAAGCCCTAATTCTAGAGAAATATCACAGGGGGACACAAAAGCTCCAATGGGGCAGGTGAATGTCAAGGAAGAGGATATATTTGAGAAAGCAACAAACATAACATTAGCAGATCTTGTTGATATTGTAGAAAAAGTTGAGAATCGAGGGTATGGGGAAAATCAGGATTTCCCGCAGCATGAGAAAAAAAGGAACAAGAGGCCCTGCAGCTGGACTTGACTGAACAACCTAAATCCCTGCAACTGGTACTATATGAAGAGCAAGCATCAGTGCCAGGAAAAATGTTGGTAGGAATACATAACCCCCCTTCTTTTTCATTGCAAATGGTAGATATGCACTTATGGAAAGAGATGCAAAAAATAGAAGAGGAATGGAAAGAAGAGAAACATAGGCTGAAGAGGGAAATTCAAAAGAAAGATGAGATTATAGACAAGGATGCAGAAATTGCTACTTTAAAGAAGAAGGTGGATGATATGACATCCTTGGTACCCCCGATAGTAGAATGTAGGGCCCTTCCAAGGGTATATGCTTTGCATTTGAAGGAGAAATATCTTTCTTTTAAGCTGGCAAGAATTGTCTCAAGTTTGAACCCTTCTATTGAGACTCCTATTGAATTTTTTAATGCTTATCGGATTGCCTCCCGTGAGATGAAGAATTTTCTATGTGAATTTTATTTGCACAATTATGCTATAACTCAAGACCATGATTGGAATCCACTGTTATATGTGGGGGATGTCCAATTAAGGGCATTTATGTCCTAGGTACAAAATGAGATCAATTGGGGACAACAATAAGGGGTTTATAAGCAATTGGAATCCAACATCGCTCTACCCGTTAGGGCTGAATCAGGAAATCCAAGGGACATTTACTGGGAATGGCACATAATGCTGCTCAATCCTAGCTATGGTAATAGGTTTATGCCTTGGATAGAAGTAGTTTACAGTGAATATGAGGTAGTGGCAAAAGCAAAAGAGGAAACTATGAAGAGATACCTATCACAAAGATGGAATAGCCTAACTAATGAGCTAAAGAAATCTGAGCCCCACTCTATATAGAACTATGTTGTGCAACACTTAAAAGAATTAATGGATATATACAGATTGGGAGGACAAAAGGATGATTCTGGCTTCCACTGACTTTTTAAACACCCCTCCTAATGTGGCCCCTTCCAAATCACAAGGTTTACAACTATGATATTGCTGCAGAGAGACAAAGATGAAACCGATTGGACAGACAACAAGGGTTCTATTGGGATCCCGATTCACGCACAACAACCACTGATGTGAGATAGTTGGCAGTTGCAAATTTAAGGGATTTGAATAAGCAGAAGAACAACCCTTCCCCTGCTGGAGGACCAACAAAACCTTAGGTTGGGGGGGATGATGAGTCTAGTTTATGGTTTACTTTTGTTAGAATCTATGATCTATTTGCTGAAATTGTCATGAACCTTGATGTTTGAATGTTGATATTTCCTCGAAACCATAGACATTGGGCCTAATTTCATCTCTGCAAATCTTTAATGACATTGACATGTTATATGGACTATCTTTGTTAATTCTACATGGGATTAATGAATGTTCTCTAAGATAGTTATAGATATGAGATTATTATGTGTACTAATAATGCCATGTAGATACGATTTTAGGCCACTAGATTGAGAAGATTTCGCCAACTGGTCATTTACCATAACGACTAACAAAGTGGTCATGCAAAGGTCAATGAAGGGAATCATTCAAAGAGGTCAACATCGGGAGATTCCTCATGCAAACTGAATTGTAACCACCTTGTAAATGATCTTTATTGATGTTGAGCGAATATAGGCATTACTGCTGTACTAAATTTGTATTGAGGTAGGCACATCTGACCAGAGTCCATGCACGCATAACCGGCCCTCCACTTTTTGTGCTTTTCCTAAAGTGGCATCCTCCCAGTTCATGGAGTTGACCGCCTTACTTAGTTAGTTGCTTCTTTTCCTATAAATAAGAGTCGGATGCTCCTTCTCAGGGGGTTGTGCGATCTAATGATGTTCTTGCATTCTTAGTTTTCAACAATACAGTTTTACACTGCTTTATTGTACTCATGTTTTCCAATGAATAAGATGAAGTTATAAGTCCATACATTTGAGTTTATATTAGTTTTAGAGGATACTCATCCAGGGGGGCCCACTTGGTGAACATCCCATCCTTAGTTTAGTTTAGTTTAGTTATTACTTTTTGTTAAGTAATTAGTTAAGAATCTGACACTAACTGTTCCTGCAGCCACTAGAATTCCATTCTATGACTGTTCCTGCAGCCAAAGCAAATAGAGTAGTTTCTTGTTTGTTTGCTTAGATTTTCATTTTTGTCCATTCATTTCGACTTAGCATAGTTGTTGGTTGATGTTCAATACTTATGTTATTTTCTTCTAAGCAATTTACCTTCAACATTATGTTTTTCTTAGTTGTAGAATGAATATGGCTACTTGGGATCCTTAGTACACATACTGTACTAACCCATTTCAAGTTCACGTCCCTAGATTGACAAGTTAAATACACCTTCGTGATGATTGAATGGCTATTCAGTTTAGATGTCCAATCTCTGAATCATAGTTGTAAGGGCTTAGTTGTTAAATCATTGTAGGAGGCCAACATTTTTGGCACCATTGTTGGGGATGGTGTCAAACTAGGTAGTTCTTTGGAGTCATTGGTAGTTTTTCTTGTTGTAGTATTTCTGAAAGTCTATTCTTAGTATACCCGTCATTTAGGAAGTAATGACCCCCCTTATTCTTTACCAATTCTTTGTGTGAGATGGCTGATAGTGAGTTGATACCGCATGCATAGAGGAAGGAGAAGATATGCTTATGGGAGATTCCTTCCTAACAATCCTAATCCATTCCAACTAGTAGAATATCAGAACCTACCGAGAGAAGAAGAAGAAGATCCACACCCCTTTGCTGATCTGACTAGCTCTAAAGTTTCCTTTGAAGACCAAAATCAGCTTGAGAACCCCTTTGCTTTGGAACTAGATCAAGCAGGCATGGGCAATGCAAATAGAAACAAACCTAACCAATCGAATTTTCCTTTCCCCATTGCTCATCAGAATGAAGTAGACAACCTAAAAAATATCCCTCGTTTAGTCCTTCCCAAGTTTTATGGACTTGTCACAGAAGATCTCGATACCTTCTTGTTGGAGTTTTACATACTCTGCAGGAGTTACATGACTATACCACCTATTCCCATAGGCTTAAGCTATTTCCTACCACTCTGAAAGAAGCTGCATTAATATGGTTCATGAGCCTAGGAAGAGATACTGTGGAGACATGGGATGACATGAAGACAAAATTCCTTGAGAAATACAAGGAGTAATGCAGGGGCAGTGACATGATAGGAGGTGACATGTTTAGGATGCAACAAAAGGAAGATGAGAGCCTGGAGGATTACATTGCAAGGTTTCTGTTTTGCCTACAAAAATATCCACAACATACACTTAATGAAGACTCACAAAAGCTACTCTTCTTGAGAGTAATCAATGATAGCTGCATTGATGCCTTGGACCTGATGGGAGGAGATATCTCCCAAGTTCCTTGGGAGGATATCAAGAAGATATGCCAGTGTAAGAGAGGGGGACCACCGCGTGCAAGACCTTAGGTCATGGAGGGAGAAGACACGAGGGGTTGCCCTAACATACCTCAGCTAAGTGTAATGTAAGGAAATGCGAGACAAGAGTAACAAGTACCGTAAGGCCTCTCAGTCACTCTATAGACCTACCAAATAGAGAGAGGCTAGGCGAGCCTATTTTTAGGTCTGAAACTATGTCTCATAAAGCTCTCTATCTGAGGACAAAAGCACGATCTCTAGACATCAGTGCAACGTGCTGGCATCTCAAAAGTGTGTTGTGGTCTATATGGTCAGATAACAATGAAGATGAGGTCAAACCAACAAAACTAGATAATGACCCAATTGACTAACTAAAGGGCCAGAATGATGTGACTAAATAAATGAAATACTCTATAATATTGTAAAGTAAGTATGAAAGAGTGGCGAAAATAAGGAGAATCTCACCAAGGAACTCGTTTGCCAGCTATTTCTTTGAGAAACACACACACCTACACACAAAAAGAGAGAAAATGTTGGGTGGCTGTATAGGGGTCTGCCTCAGTCAGACCCCTATTTAGGTGTTTCCACCTCCATAGATAGCCAAGGAAACGAGAGAGGAAATAATATAGTAAAGAGCAAAGAAGCACTACAAAACAGTGTAATGCTACTCAACCAAGTGATAGAGGAGAGGAGAGGAGAGGGAAGCTTACCACCTCCACCAAGAGCACTCAAGGCTACTTGGGGGAGAAAATGAGAGTCCTCGAGCCTCTGCTACAATGGTGTGGTCCCAAACTTGCTCTACCAAAGTGATGGAGTGTTGCTTTGGCTGCAATGGAATGCTTGAATGATTCGAGTGAGTGAGAGTGAATGCTTCAGAGCTTGAAAGTGAATGTGATAGTGCGAGAATGGATGCTTGATGTGGTGAAGAGTTGGATTGAATGTTGAAGGGATGAATTAGAAGAAAGGATGGAGAAAAATGGCCATATTCAGGCCGGTCGGTCAAAGGGTTGTTAGAACTTCACCTCCAATGAGAACTGTAATGCCTCTGCAAGTTTAGTTGTAGGAATCTGCCAGGGACGTAAGTGCGTTGTGTGGATGTCTGCGTGCCACACGGCCGTCCCTGATAGAAACGCCTCCACCGACACTCAAAACATGTGCCAAGTGGGATGCAAGCTATGTGCTTAGGTGGAATTAAGCCTCTGAACTTGGTTTTCTAAGGTGGATAAAGGAAAAAAGGAGATTTGCACATGGGGTGCAAATTCACTCTTATACATTTTGCCCCACTTTAGTGAGCATGAATACTGATGAGTACTCGGTAAAGTAGATAAAGAAAGAGTATAGGGTTAGAAATGTATACTTGAACCATTGAGGAAGTAGTACTCGGTTTGGCATACCTAAAGGTGTTAGAAAAGCAATGGAATCCATAGCTACTCAAAGCTATGAAGTTGGAAAAAAAAACATCTTACAGGCCTACAAACCTGCAAGGAGGCAATCCCCAAGATCTCTCGCATGAAGGAAGCCTCGTAAAGTGAGCACCTTACAGTCCGTAAACTTGCAAGGAAGGTATCCCCCAAAAAATCTAGCATGAAGGAAACCCCAAGGAAGTAGATTCCGCAGAGTCAAGAAGCGACCACATAGGAAAGTAGGCGAACAGTCATGCAAACTGTCAATGATTTGGAAGTCTTTCAAAGGGGTCCCTCGGGAACCCTTCAAAAGGAGAGGGGTCCACTCAAGGGATGTGCTATTTGAAAGGTAAGGTCTAGTCAGGCTGCCCCCAAGCTAGACACGAAGATATGAACCGGGTCTAGTCGGGTTGCCCCTGAGCTAGACATGAAAAGAGGAATGAAATGAGTCTAGTCAGGCTGCCCCCAGGCTAGACATAGAAGAATAAATTTGAGGTAAATACTTTCAAAGAAGGGTCCTTGGGAACCTACCGTGAAGAAGAAGGGGGGTCCACTCAAGGGACACACAATTTGAAAGCAGATATTCTTCTCCTCTTAGAATGATCCATCATCAAGGAATCCTTTCGAAATATGTTCACTTCATTAAGGAATTTAAAAGGAAGAATATGCCCCCATGCATGGGGAAGGTCTTGAAGTCCTTTCTTTACGAATCCATGATGAAGGAAACACATTCTGTTAGGGTTCCAAGTTGAGAATGCGATTCCAAAGAAAAGTTTGTGTGGATTTTCAGAAAAAGATTCGTTGACAACGAATGCATTTTCTGAAAATCGAGATGTTAAAGAAAAGGACATTCTCACACATAGGAGAGACAACTCAAGCAAAGAAGAGAGAAAGATAAAGAGAAAACAAAAGAACGAGAAAAATATAAACAAAGGGCACAAGGGGATCTGGTTTAGAGGGGTCAGATCTGTCGAGCTCATAATAATAGGTAACTGCAATGCAAAATGAAAGATCATCAGTCCCCAACTAGATCAGGAAGAATGCACGAAAAAAAAAGTAAAAATAAAAAATTGGGTCAACATGGAAGGGAATCCTAAATACTCCCAATGCTTTGCATCATCCCCAATTTATCGAAAATCAAGCACAAATATGGAAGAATGATGATACAAATAGAAGAATGTTTACGACACAAAAATCATGCCTGTATCCAAGCACCAACAAGGGTGACAAGGGTCATCTAGGCACACATAGCATGAGCACAGGGGAACACATCACAAAGCACACACACACACAAGATCAAGAAAAGGGCCTCCTCCTAACAGTGATTAGCCAAGAGGTTGTTTTCTTCCCAATCTAAGTCCTCATAAAGGGAATGAGGACGAGCTTGCAATGGCGAGATGTTAAGAGGAGAAGCATCCGGTCCTCTCACCACAATGGTCAAGGAAGAGGGCCCCTCGAGGTCCTCCCCACCAAGCTCTTGTGGAGTCAAGGTCAGTGACTTAGCGAAGATTACCAACAAGGCTAGAACCTCATCCACAGAATTAAACATGCACCCCACAGGGGTGCCATGTCTAGCCTCGATAGATGGGATGGGCTACACCCGAGGTTCACCACTAGGCTTGCCAAATGACTTGAGAGCAGTGACGGACTCAGGGGAAGCTAAGACTGGTTCTGTCACTAAGACAGAGCAAGTCAACACGGGGCCACCTTGCGAGTGAGGCATAATTTTCTTATGTCCTTCATTGCTGGAATGAATGCCCTCTGTTTCCTATTTTTTCAGAGGAGATGAACTCCCCATGGATGAGGCCAGAGGTACAAAGGAGGAAGAGGAAAGAATCACAGCGAACATGACCGAGGTATTAACCATATCCATAGGCTTTGAGAAAGGCTAGATATCTGGAATGGATATCAGCAAAGGCGGCTCCACCGAAGGAGCAATGAACAACTGTACTCATTTGGGGTTAGGTGAATTTGTACTCACAACGGAAGCTGGGAGCAGTATAGGACCAGATTGGAGAGAAGCAGAAGGAAGGGAGGAAGAAGATGCTGCAGGAGGCCCTGAAGCAGGGGCAGTCGTTTCTTCCTCCTTTCTTTGCAAGGCGGCCTGCTCAGCCAAGAGGGCCTTTCTTTGGAATTTGCGTTCACAGGTAAGGTGGTTTCTATGGTTCTTGGAGTTAGAGGCTAGAATTTGTGAAGGGAAAAAGGGTTCCTCGTCAACCATGGGAACGTCCACCACAACTATTTCTAGTAGAGGGACAGATTTCTGCAATGGAGCGGGAGGAATAGGTTGAGGAGCGATATGAGGAGTCAACTTGAGAGCCTCAGTAGCGGACCTCTTTCCACTCACTGCCTTAGGAGCAGGAGTAGTAGGATGCCGTGGAACAAATTATCTATGACAACCTTTCTTTCTACCATACAAATAATACCACGGTCTGGGGTATTCATTGGAAAGATCCGCGATCCTGACCTTGGGCCTACGCCAAGGAGGGATCATCAGACTTAGTGGGTAGTTTCCAAGCCTGCTCATCCAGTACTCCTCCTAGGAAAGGGGAGAGGAGAAGGTAGTTATGGGAAAATTCACCTTTTCTTTGCCTTTGCGAGAGGGAGAGGGAGCCAACATGGGATTTTCCTCTTTCTTTGGGGAAGACAGAGTGGTCGGTGCAACCTTCTCTTTCTCTTTACGAGGAGTGCGGGCTGACGCAGACTTCTCCTTTCCTTTAGGGGAAGGGAGAGTAGTTGATGCAGGCTTCTTCTTCTCTTCTCGGGAAGAGGAGGTGACCGACCGTTCTATCATGGGCAGGGTCAGCTTTGGCTCCCCTTTGCCCCCAGTTTTATACTTCACATAGTTCTTGTAAAGTAGGTTCCTTCTTGGAGGAAGTGGACCGACTGGGGAGGGCCAAAAGTGATCCAACGAGTATCCACCACGGGACACCAAGGGCTGGAATCCAGTGTCATGCACTACATGCACGAAACCTTCGTGAGAAAACTTTAAAAATTTGTGAATAACAGAGGCGATCCCATTCATGGAAGCTAGCCAAGGAATGCCTAGCTTCACCCTAAACAAATATGACTCTGGGATGACATCAAAAACTATGTCGATGGTTTTGGACAGGGTTATCGAGCCATAAGGTTTGAGGCACATACCATCGTGTGTATGAATGGTAGATTTTGTTTCTTCATAATTTTCCTTTTGTAATGAATTTAATACTAATGTTTCTTCTCTGATAACATTCACATGGCTTGCGGGGTCTATTAAGACTCCTGTCACAATATTATCATTATCACGAGTGGGAATGTAAAGAGGTGAAGGTTTGTTGTTTAAGGGTAAATTCTATGATGTGAATATAATGTCCGGCGAATCGGGTGCGAGTGGAGTAGTGGAAGTTACTGTGACCATATTAACATAGGCCTCGGGTTGGGTAACAAAATCAATGGGATCAATAATCATATTAGCAGAATGTGACGGAAAGGGGCCCATGTATATCTACAATTCACTATTAGCCTTCGCCATTGATTTGTTAGATTCTATTTATTCCCATCAAGATGAATGGTACTGTCCTCGATGCAGTCTTGTATCTCATGACGCAACCACATACAACATTCGATATCATGTCCATTAACACGATGGTACTGACAATAAGCACTCCTATCATACCAATTAGGGTAGGGTTCTTTAACAAGCTTAGGGGTTGAAAAAGTTATGATCTTATCCTTCAACAACTTTTGTAAGATGAAAGTGTAAGATTCTGATAACTTTGTGAATTTTTGGTTGTGTTTGAGGCCATTGTCATCAGCAGTAGCTACTACATTCCCAATGGCTTTACCTTTTCTAGAAATTGATACGATAGATTTCCCTTCGGAATGGGAGTGCGAGGATGATCCCCCGAGCTGAACAATCGTCTGTTGGTATTCTTGTAAGGCTGCACACAAGTGTGTGAAAGAAGGGTATTTCATCAGGGAAAACTTCTCTTACCAAGGCATTTGTAATTTCCCAATGAACACCTTTTGCACATCAAAATTAGACAGCTGATACAAGATTTGCGAGAGGAGCGCTTGGTAGTGTGCTATGAAATTAGTGATCTTTTCATTATCTCCTTCTTTACATCAAACGAGATCCGAAAAGGTCATCTTCGGCCCGATTTTTGCTTGGAACTGTCTAAGGAATTGATTAACAAGTTGGTCGAATGAGAAAATAGAGTTGTCAGGTAAGGAACAATACCACTCAAGTGCTGTGTCCTTGAGGGATCAACGAAACAATTTAGCCATCAATGCATTGTGATGGAAGAAGTTGGTGCATAGGGTGTTAAAGGAAGAAACGTGTGTCTGCAGATCTCCCTTACCACCATACTTCTCAAATTTAGGGATCTCCATTCCTTGGGGGAACAAATTATTCAAGATGGCCATCGACAATGGGCTATGTTAGAAGAAGGGCTGGAAGATAGGTTGAGCAGAGGGTTGGGAAAGACTCACTAATTGGCTCTACATCTTACCCATATTCTGAAGGAGAGTATTCAGAATAGGGTCATTAGAATATAGAGGGCTAGGGGAACCTCCCTCAGAACCACCACCAAGGCCACCTCTTGAACTGCCACCGGTATGAATTCAGCCAGAGCCACCACCAGAGCCATCGCCGCCAGTAGGGCCTCCGTCGGAACCACTGCCATGACCTCCATCAGGGCCGCCTCCGCCAGTACCACCTCCATTTCCAAATCCACCACCACTACCAAAGCCTCCACCACTCAGCTTGCCAAAGCCTCCACCACTAGAGGTGACAGGAGGGGTGAAACTAAAGCCCAAGGGGACCATATTTACTTTGATAGTTTCAGGCTATTCAGAGGTAGAAGGGATATTGATAGAAGGGACCATGTCGGCCATGTAAATGAAAATGGGCGGCATCGATACCCCTAACTATCCTTCACATTCCTTAAAAGTGAATCCTTGTGTAAAGCTAGGGTTGCTCGAGGGAGCGCACGCTTCAGAAAGACCAAGGAGACTACTTATAAGATCTATACCTATTCGATCTTTACCCATCATATGTTTTAATTCACTAACAACTCAAGCGGCCCTAGCCATCTTTGGATTTCTTTCCAAGTGGTCTTGTAGTCACCCAATCCTTTAGCGAGGGTGGACACATATTTTGCAGAGATATGAATGACCTCATGCTCCTCCACTGAAGATGGCGTAGGAGATGTAGGACGAGTGGGAATATGATCAGTTTCGTCAATGAACCCCATCTCGTTCCTCGACAACCGCTCCTATGCGGCTACAGTAACAACACGACTAGAGAAAAGGCCCATAGTTAACCCAATAGAGACCTTCGTTCTTTCCAACGGAAGGTGCCGTATACTTCTCCTAACGATGTACCCAAAAGTTGTGGATTGGGTTGTGATGCTCATAAACTTTCACAACACTCAAGAGCACAACAATCATGGAGTACCCGAGGGAAGCTTCAACACCAATGGATGAACAAACGTTGGTTCACGTCGGGTTCACCAAAAATGTAAGAGGGGGACCACCGCGTGCAAGACCCCAGGTCATGGAGGGCCAAGATGTGAGAGGCTTCCCTAACTTACCTCAGCTAAGTGTAATGTAAGGAAATGTGAGACGGGAGTAACGAGGACTATAAGGACTCTCAGTCACTTTGTAGACCTGACCAATAGGGAGAGGCTAGGCGAGCCAGTTTTTAGGTCTGACACTATGCCTCAAAAAAATCTTTGTCCAAGGACAAAAGCACGATCTCTAAATGTCAGCGCGGTGCGCTGGTGTCTCAAAAGTGCACTATGGTCCACACGGTCAGACAACAATGAAGACGAGGTCAAACCAATAAAACTAGCTAATGGCCCAGCTGACTAACTAAATGGCTAGAATGATGTGACTAAATAAATAAAATACTCTCTAATATTGTAAAGTATGCAAGAGTGGAAAAAATAAGGAGAATCTCACCAAGGAACTCGTTCGCCAGCTAGTTCTCTGAGAAACACGCACACCTACACACAGAAAGAGAGAAAATGTTGGGTGGCTATATAGGGACCTGCCTTAGTCAGACCCTTGTTTAGGTGTTTCCACCTCCATGGGTAGCCAAGGAAACGAGATAGAGGAAATAATATAGTAAAGAGAAAAGAAGCACTACAAAACAGTGTTATGCTACTCAACCAAGTGATAGAGGATAGGAGAGGGAATCTTACCACCTCCACCAAGAGCACTCAAGGATACTTGAGGGAGAAAATGAGAGTACTCGAGCCTCTGCTACAATGGTGTGGTCCCAAACTTGCTCTACCAAAGTGATGGAGTGTTGCTTTGGCTACAATGGAATGCTTGAATGCTTGGAGTGAGTGAGAGTGAATGCTTGAGAGCTTGAAAGTGAATGTGATAGTGTGAAAATGGATGCTTGATGTGGTGAAGAGTTGGATTGAATGTTGAAGGGATGAATTTGAAGAAAGGATGGACAAAAATGACCATATTCAAGTCGGTTGGTCGAAGGGGGCGTTACAACTTCACCTCTAATGAGAAGTGTAACGCCTCTACAAGAATTTCTAACAACTCCTACCACATGACTACCTGGGTCATTGTACTTAGGGAAAATCACTTTCCCAAGAATGATGTCAGCTAGTTGTCCCACCACATGAACCATAGTGGAGTCTTTCTTCTTCCACCCCTAGTTAGACAACCACAAAGAAGAATCAACCCTGCACTAAGAGAAATTGTAAAAGGAGAACTGCAGAAATTGCTAGATGCAGGATTCATCTACCCCATTTCAAATAGCCAGTGGGTGTCTCCATTGGTGATTGTGCCCAAGAAAGGAAGGAAATGATGAGTTTGTGTTGATTACAAAGAACTTAATGCTACCATAAAAAAGGACCATTTTCCTTTACCTTTCATAGATCAATTTTTAGACTCACTTGTAGGAAATCAATACTTTTCTTTTCTAGATGGCTTCAGTGGCTATAACCAGATCCAAATTGCACCTGAGGACCAGGAGAAGACCACCTTTACTTGTCCATGGGGGACCTATGCCTACTCGGTACTCCCATTTGGCTTATGTAATGCACCTGCAACTTTTCAGAGGAAGTCAACATATTTTCAAACATTTCTCATGATTGCATGGAAATTTACATGGATGATTTCACCACCTATGGTGCTGATTTCAATGAAGCATTGGAGAATCTCAAGAAATTCCTACAGAGATGCAAAGATCACAATCTCTCTATAAATAGTGAAAAGTGTTTCATGATGATGCAGGAAGGTGTAGTTCTTGGACACTACATCTCTCACAAAGGAATTCAAGTAGACCCTACAAAGATTGAGGTAATCACAAATATTCCCACACCTGCAAAACAAAAATATTTTAGGAGTTTCTTGGGACATGCAGGCTATTATAGGAACCCCCAACCTTTCATCACCAATCCGCTACCCACTTAAAACATCACCACTCAAAACCCATCACAGATGTTCCAAAAACCACTTGATCCTACATTACAAGCGCATGCCTTAGCCTTATAGCAAGTACAACAAGCTTATCAACAAGCCATACAATAATAGCAACAACAACATGCAACCCTAGCAACCCAATACCAACAACAACTACAACAAGCAGCCCTAGCAACCCAACAACAACAACAACAACAAGCAACCTTAGCACAATAAAAACATCAAGCACAACAAGCAACCTTAGCACAACAACATCATCAAGCCCATCAAGTAGCCTTATTAGCTCAGCAACAATAGTAGACCCAACAACAAGCCCTAACAATGCAACAACAACAACAAGCTCAACAACAAGCCTTACTAGCCAAACAATATGCCCAACAACAACAACAAAAAAGTTCCTATTATAACCCTCAATTGAACATTGTCACTACAAACACGTTAGGAACTGTATACACCTAAAATCGGTCAAGACATTTAATTAATTAAATACTAGTTATTTAATTAATATTTCATCTACTTATAAATAAATTCTCAATTTATTTATATAGTTCATATCTTCTAATTCTTCAAATCTAAAATCACATTCCTCTAATTTAATTAAATAAACAAATTTCTATAGTTTGTTTTATTTAATTAATTTTCACTAATCCCAAATTTGGAATTCAAGCACATGTCTACAACTTTTCATGCCACCTCACCAAGGTTACATGAAATTAAATAATTCTAATTTTTAAATTAGAATTATCTTCAACAAACTTTGAACATATGATCTTTTTCTCACACACTTTATTCCTTCATCCATTTGGCATGTTGTCTTTGGTCAAGGGAACATCCTTCTTGATTATCTCCATCTCCACCGTTCATCCCTCATGTTTGAATTTGGACCGTCGATCGCTGCCACATCACAAGGTGCTTGGAAAATCCTATAAATATAACCCTTTGCTATAGTATTTGGTATCCCATATTTGAGTAGAGTTATTATGCAGGAATAGCTTTGGAGCATTGGAGCATTTGGAGTTTATAGTTAGCATTGTTTAGCATTTTAACAAGTTTTCATTGTAGCATCATGTTAACTTAGAATCATGTTTTGCTTTATAGTTGCATTTTATTTCATGTCTTGCCTTATAGTTTCATTTTAGTTTATCATATCAATGGTTATTTGAGCATATGCAGAATCATTTTAACTTCTTATCACAAAATTTTTATCACATAGTTTAGCAACATTATCCATTCATCAATATCTCCATTATCATAGCATCATGGCTTTCATCACATAGTTTCATGTAGGAACTTAGATTTCTTGCATTTTATACAACATGTCATTTCTCAAGTTGTCATTCTAACAATCATAGTGCACATATAAAATCTGAGAGCCAATATGATTTAATGAATCCTTGAGAATAAAGAACAATGGAACGTTTTTGAAGATTTGTTTTGCTGAAATTAGAGTAGTTCTTTTATTCAAATCTTTAATATAATACATCTCATTGATGTTTGTGTGCTTTAGTATTGATTTTCTAACTCTCCCACATTTCACACACACATAAATTGGTGCCCACCATGGGGCTCAACCCCACTTTTAACAATTTTCTGGAAAAGTTCTTGTGAACAGGCTGGATGTGATGTTTTAGCGCGACCGTGAGTTCTTTTAGTGCATATGATGAATATTTCAGCGCATTCGACTTCTATTTCGGTGCATACGACAAATATTTCAGCACATTCAGGGTTTGTTACGGTGCATCCAATATTTCTTTCGGTGCATACATCAACTGTTTTAGCGCATACAGGGAGTCTTTCAGTGCTTTCAGTCAATACTTTAGCGCATACATTACTTCTTTTAGCGCATTCATTAGTTCTTTCGAGTCATTCAAGAGTTCTTTTAGTGCATAAAATAGGTATTTTAGTGCATTGGAAAGTTCTTTTAGTGCATTGGATGACTGTTTTAGCACATCTATTTAAGTTTGCAAAATCTTAAAATCTCGAGGACTAATTGTTTTTTTCTGCTTGCAGGTGGGTGATATGCCAGTCAAAGACAAACTTATGCAACTACTAATGATTTATGCAGGGGCTGGAGTTATTTAATGCTTTATTTTGATTAAAGATAGACATCTAGCTTAATTAAAAGGTTAAAGAACACCATGTTTTCTGTGCTTGATGAATGGTAGGCATATGCTCTCCCCTTAACTAGGTGACCAAAAAGCTAGACCCATTCACTTTTATTTTGTTTTATCCATAGAGGGATTGCCTTGTGGGAAAAAGTAACCACCCAAGGGAATGACCCAATTGGTAACACGCTAAAGCCAAGCAACTTCCAACCAGTATATAAGTGTGGGTACTTAAGGAAAGTTCAAGTATCACAAGGATTGTTCTGACAAGAAGGGCAACAATGGTCTCTTGTGGTATGGATGATCCCCCATGAATGGAATGCCTATACTAGAACCTCTTGTTTAGAAAGCCAAAATCCTTATTCTATTTACTGGTGCAGAAGGTCTAACCTTTGAAGCCATCCCACATTTTTGTGGCCTTTATTAGAGATGAGAAGTGTGACATGGGAGATTCATGGGTACTAAAGCTTGGCTGCCCTGTAGAAGTGAGTGTCGTGGAGGGGAGCCAATGGGGTCAAGCTTCTAATCATCCACTAAAATTAGGCGCAACTGGAGTAAAATACAAGTGGGAATCCAGTAAATATTGTCCTACACAGCCTTAAGTTGTACATGTTTGATGTGTTTTACTAATGTGTTTTTGAACAAATTTAAAAACAAAACATCACACACTTGAAGTGAAAACCTTGATTCAAAAAAATCATCCATTTGAGTACTCAATTGCCATCATTCACAAGCTAGAAACCAAACAAAATTCACTGGTCAAAAGATTATATCCTTGGAAACACTCAGACTCACAAAATTCAAAGCCAAACAACCAGACAGAGTCGCCAAAAACATTGAATTTTTCCAAATTAGCGCATTCATTCCTTGTTATAGCGCATTGCTGCTATATTTTAGCACATTCGACATCTATTCCAATGCATCCACACACTGTTCTGGCACATCCACTACTTTTTCTAGTGCATCTGAGTCATATTTTAGCACATAGACATCATATTTCAGTGCATTCACCCTCTGTTATAGCACATTCAGGCAGTTTTATAGTGCATAAACCCTCTATTTTAGCGCATTCAGTTAGTTTTATAGCGCATCTAAGCATTTTTCTAGCACATCCATCCTCTATTTTAGCACATCTATCAAATCTTGTAGCGCATCCAAACTCTTTTTTAGTGCATCCATTAAATGCAAAACCCAAGAGTTAAATTTATCCCCTGTTTCATAGTTTGAACCAAAATTCAAAATCCTTTTCAGTCCAGAATCATTCCTCATGTACAAAAGAGTCTAAACTTATCAAAACTGACCTCTACAAGTGGAATTCTCCAAATTAAACCTAGATCTAAACATCTCAAAGTGCCTAAATCATCAAACTTATCATATCTTTGATTGTTAAGCCTAGTTTCATCATCAGGATTTGTCATCCTTTCATCACGAAACGAAGCTGTATAATCAAGTCAAACTTAGACTCATCAATAGAATTTGTCATTCTATTTGACTTAGTTGTAATCTTTGGAACTCTTCCAAAAAAAGATCAAAGTTTAGTAAAAGTATAACCCTTGTATGCCTGTTCAAACAAGGTTACAAAAGAAAAAACTCAAGGAAAAAGAACTTGAAACATAAAACATCGAAATGCAAAATGTTGAAACACAAAGCATCGAAACTCCAAACATCAAAACTTAAAACATCAAAACTGAAAGTAGTGAAACTTAAGACACCATGGCTGAAGCTGAAGAAAATCCTTTCCATGGAATCCACAACAATGAAGGGGAAGAAATAACTGAGGAAGACATCCAAAATGCTGAACAAGATCCAAATTTCCACAAGTGCTTAGAAAATATTTTCGAAATAAATGGGGAAAAATACCTCGTAATGTTGGCTAAACAAGGTGTCAAATTTCTTGATGACTTTGATGTTAATCAATTGAAAGCACCTCCCAAAAATCCTAAAAATGATCCAGAACAAGTGGTTGTCCTAACTCATCAAATGAAAAACCTTCAACAACAAATTCTTGACATACAAAGGGAACCTCAAAACAATACTTGATCCAAGACATTTGTCCATATCCTTTTGATCAAGATATCCACATAATTCCTTTTCCCAAACATTGCAAATTCCCAAAGTATGAAAAATACAATGGTAAAACTGATCCAATAGATCATGTGAGGGAATTTAGAACCATGAGTCTTGAATTTGCACATGAGGAAACTTACTTGATGAGGTTATCCCCACGTAGCTTAGGTGGACAATGCCTTGAATGGTTTTCCAAAATTGCACCAACAATCAAAACCTTCGAAGAGTTGGTAAAAAAATTCATCACCCAATATTCTTATAACATCCAACATGATATAACAATGAAAGACCTTTGCAACTTGAAACAGAAAAAGGGTGAGTCATTCCTCATTTTTCTACAAAAATGGAGAAGGTTATTTGCGAGGTATTCTCATCTCGTACCTGAAAAAGAAAAGATGGAAATCTTTATTGATAACCTAAATGACAAGATGATCTATAGGTTGGAATTGCAATGTCCACCTACCTTAAAAAAATTGATTGAAAATGGGATTAAAATTGAAGAAGCTTTGGTCAAAAGAGGAGTCATAAAACTTTACAATGAAAACGATGCATCAAGCTCCTCTAATAATTATAACGGTGAAAAACCAAAGTTTTGGAAATGAAACAAAAATGTGGGTAACAATGATGGCACAATTGAAAACCAAAATACAAAACCGATATTCAACTTAACAACAGCTTCCACCAAAACTAATAAGAACAAGAATCCACCCAACAACCAAAATGTCAACCAAAGCAATAATCAAGGTAATGCTGGATATAGAACACCATCATATCGAACATCCTCCAATCGAAGAAGGTTCACACCTTTGGGACAATCATCAAAATTAGCATTAAAGGAACTTCTTGAAGCTAAAGTCATAACATTACCAGAAGCAAGAAATTGGGAGCCACAAGTTAAGCCTCCATGGTGAAATGATGCACATTTTTGTGACTTTCATCGAAACAAAGTGCATAAAACCAATGACTGCATGCAATTGAAGCATTTGATACAAGACTTGATTGACAACAAGGAAATATTTGTAGAAGTAATCCAAACAAACAATGATCACGAAGCGTTCAAAAACCCTCTACCAAACTATGAAAAGGGGGAGTCCTTGTCATCAAACACCAAAGGAAAAAATGTGAACTATGTTTGTGACACCACTATTCTCCATATTGAGGTGATTGATGATCAAACCCATGACAAACTAGATCTTTTTGCAACTGATAACCCAATAAATGACAACATCATTGAACGTGAAAAAAACATCATTGCAATTGAAAATCATCACCATGATATCGACACCACCTCACATCAAATCAATGACCTTGTGCCAATAGATCTGATCACTAATATCGCTGCAAATGAGAATCACATTAATGTCATCAAAATAAGAGAGAAACAAGACAATTCACTGATCAATGCAATCACAAGAGGACAAGCCAAGGTAACATTGAAAGGAGCTACCCCTTGCACATCCAAAGCAACTACTGCTATCCATGCAACTCAATATAACATCATTGACCAGTTGCAGAAGATACCCGCTCAAATATCCATATTAGATCTTCTCAAGATTTCACCAGTGCATAAAGAAATCTTAGAACAAGCTCTAGTGGCCACCACGGTACCGAACAATCTGGAAGTCTACCAATTTCAGACTATGGTGGGACATTTGACTGCACCACACTGCTTATCATTTTCTGAACATGATGATGTATCTATCACCCATCCGCACAATGCTGCCCTACACATTGAGGTCTTAATCTACAAACACCACATTAAACATGTTTTAATAGATGGAGGAGCTATCTTAAATATCTGTACTTTGAAACTTGTCTGTGCACTCGGGTATTATGAAAATGCTATTGATCCTAGAAGGAAAATCACAATAAAAGTATATAATGATGAAGAGAGATCCTCCCAAGGATTGATTGTCTTACCAATTCAAGTAGGAATATTTGTCAAAGATATAGATTGCTAAGTGTTGGATAAAGAGTTGACATACAACATACTCTTGGGACGACCGTGGATTCATGAGATGTAAGCTGTACCATCGATATATCACCAGTGTTTGAAATTTCCTTTTAACGGACAAGAGATCACTATTGCTACTGATTCCAACAACCCGCAATACTGCAACACACTCAGAACAACCCAAGACACTTTTGTGCCACACAAAAAAGGAAGCTACAACTCCTAGTTCATCCAACGGTGAAAACAACTAAATGCCTTGTCAAAGTGGTTGGAGAAAAAGAACCAATCAAAAGATAAGGGTATCAATGAGTCTACTCCATTGAATCATGAAAGTCAACTCAATGCCTTATCAAAATAGGTTGAAAAGATCCAATTGAAAGACAAAGGCATGGGGGAATACTCATTTGAGAAATCCTTGTGTTTATCACAACTTTCATCTTCTCCTAAGTCATATGGACAACCATCAAAATCAAGACAACAATCATCACAAAACAACACTCTTTGATGGAAAATTTGCAAGAGCATGCACCTTAGTGGATGAATCAAAAGACAAGGAGGTTTTGAATTGGTTGTACAAGGACAAAGAACAATCATAAGCATCCACTTTAAATGTACTAACAGACAAGTATGACAAAAGAAAGACAATCTTGGAAAAGATGGGATATGAGGGAAAAGGTCCTATTGGTAAAAGAAAAGATGACATCATAGAACCAATATAGCCCATCACAATGAATTCAAAGGACAAGACAAGATTAGGGTATAGGGAAGAAGCAAAAGAAGAAACCAGAAAACAAGTTGTTGAGAGAATCCTTCAATTGAGAGATAGTTTTGAAACAAACTCCAATGAATATGAATGGGATTCCCCCTCTAAAGAGTCTTGTCACGATAAGGAAATTGATGTGGTACAAAAGTATACACCAACATGTACAGAGGGACAAAGCTTAGGTTATAGACCACTTGAAATTGGATCACAACATATTGATGAATCAAGTGAAGACAATCATACTTCAAGTGAGATAGATACTTCGGAAGAGAGTAACATCATAGACCTTGATATTGCTATCAGACACTTTGATGACATTTCCATCATGATGCTTACCCCTTCTGACCTTACCGAATCTGACGATTCCATGCCATTAATACATCCTAAACTGATTGACTGGGACCAATCTAAGCTGCTTGGCATACCCACCTTTCTGAACGATGTCACCATCATAAACTTCCTCTGTTCTGATAACCCTAAAATAGGTTCCATCATCAAAACTCATAACGGAGCTTCAAATGAGGGGAGTGCCAAATCTTCCAGCTGCAAAATGAACATAAAAAATGGATCTAATAGTGAAAACCATTTAATGGCACTATTAAATCAAGAAAAACTAAAAACAAAGAGCATATCTCAAGGTGAAAACCTCTCTAAGGCACCGAGAGATGGAAGATTTGACACTCTCCCCAAACACTATTAGGAGAGATATTCAGTGATGATTGATCCCACACAATCCATCAATGTCGGCACAGTTGAAAGAGTAAAGACCCTGCATCTAGCGGCATCCATGACAGAGGAGGTAAAACCTAGTTTCACTAAATTATTTGAAGAGAGGCAGATCAAATTTTCTTGGTCTTATGCTGACATGCCAGGCATAGATCACGAACTCATCATGCATCATTTATCGTTACCACCTGGCATAAAACCAGTAAAGAAAAAGTTGAGAAAAATGCACCCTCATATCACCCTCTTGGTAAAAGCCGAATTAAAGAAGCTACTAGATGTGGGATTTATCAGACCTATTGACTATGTCGAGTGGATATGAAATATTGTGCTAGTCTCAGAATGAGACAAAAGCATCAGGATATGTACAGACATTAAGGATCTTAAAAAAGCTTGCCCAAAAGATGATTTTCCTCTACCTAACATTGACATCATCGTAGACTTGACTGAGGGACACAAAATGTTATCACTTATGGATGGCTCTTCAGGTTACACTCAGATAAAGATAGCACCCAAAGATCAAGATAAAACAACCTTCACATGTCCTTGGGGCACTCTCTGCTGGAATGTAATGCCTTTTGGGTTGAAAAATGTTGGAGCCACATATCAGAGAGAAATGACCACCATCTTCCATGACATGATACACACTTTTATGGAAGACTATGTAGATGACTTATTGGAAAAATCATTCACTAGAGAGAGACATCTATAAATTTTAGACAAGATCTTCACTAGACTGGAGAAATTCAATGTGAGGTTGAACTCCAAGAAATGTGTATTCATCATAACATCAGCTAAACTTTTGGGGTATATTGTATCGGCTAAAGGCATTGAGGTGGATCTTGCAAAGGTCAAAGCCATCATGGAGATGCCTCCTCCTAAAAACATCAGCTAGCTCAGATCTTTGCAAGGAAGATTCCAATCTATCCAGAGGTTCATCACACAACTGGCTGACAAAACTCATCCCTTCAACCATTTGCTCCACAAGAATGTGTCTTTGAAGTGGGATGAGAAATGTGAAGCTGACTTCAATCAACTCAAGCAATATCTGATGTCACCACCAATACTAGTACCACCAATCGAAGGAAAGCCATTAATACTCTATATTGCAACAACTGAGATATCTTTGGGAACTTTATTGGCATAGGAAGATTTTGCAGGAAAGGAAAGGGAAATCTATTATATTAGCATGACCTTGAATGGTTATGAGATCAATTACACCTTCATTGAAATTTTTTGTCTTGTGGTAGTATTTGCTACCAAACAACTAAGACATTACATGATGACTCACACCATCAAACTCATCGCTAAAATTGATCCATTAAAGTATCTACTCAACAAAGCTTCCCTAACAGGAAGACTAGCTAAATGGGTCATGATATTGAGTGATTTTGACATCCAGTATGTGGACAAAAAAGCCATCAAGGGTCAAGCCATAGCAGATCAACTAGCTGAAGCACCATTGCAAGATAATCATCCAATGAACATTGAATTTCCAGATGTTGATGTCCTTACAATATCTACACAACAATGGATGTTGTACTTTGATGGATCGTACACCCAACATGGATCAGGCGCAGGAATCTTGTTTATCTCACCACAAGGACATACCATTCCCAAGTCCTACAGACTGATGTTTCCTTGCACCAACAATACAACCGAAAATGAAGCATTGGTCATTGGAATTAAAGTAGTAGTCGAGTGAAAGATCACAAAGTTGCATGTCTATGGCGATTCACAACTAGTCATTAATCAGGTGAACGATGATTACCAAAAAAAAGATGAAAAATTAATGCCATATAAAAGAATGGTTGATGACTTCAAAAAGTACCTTGTGGAGATAAAATTTTAGCAAATTCCTAGATGCGACAACAAAGCTGTTGATGCCATGGCTACCATTGCTTCTCTCTTACAGATTCTTGAGAAACAAGCCTGTTATGAGTTCACAATGTAACAACTATTCAACACATCCTACGACAACCCAGAATCCCAAGTCATATACCATCTAGCCGAGGCTAACGCTTCTACCTATGGGAAAATCTACACCTATCTAAAAGACAATACTCTCCCACCCGATTTATCCCGGAACCAAAAATGAAATTTCATCCAACAAGCAGCTCGACACACCCTAATAGCCGATGTGCTTTATCGATGAGGTCTTGATGATACTCTCCCTTGGTGTCTAGAATGTGATGAAGCTGAAACTACTTTATGTGAGGTCCATGATGGTATCTATGGCACACATTCAAGTGGCGTTTGGGATACTATTGGCTGAATATTAAGGAATCATTCCAATACGTCAAAAGGTGCACAAAATGTCAAATTAATGGAAACCTGATACATGCACCAACACAAGAGTTGCAACCTTTTGCATCAACATGGCCTTTTTGTCAGTGAGGATTGGACCTCATAGGAAAGATTCATCCATCTTCATCCAAATAACATAAGTTTATCATCACAACCACGAAGTACTTTACAAAGTGGATTGAAGCGGTTCCCCTAACCACCATCACAAGAAAACAAATTTCATCATTCATCCTGAATTACATCGTCTGTCAATATGACATTCCTCAATCCATTATCACGGACAATGACAAACCCTTGAAGAATCAGGATGTCCAAGAAATTTGTGAGAGGTTTCACATACAACATTGGTTTTCTACACCATACTATCCCCAAGGAAATGACCAAGCAGAGGCCTCAAACAAGACTATCCTAAAAATCTTGAAGAAAACCGTCAACGAGGCTAGACGTGATTGGCATGTTCAATTGAACCCTACTTTATGGGCTTATAGAACCAGTATCCGCACCCCAATAGGAACCACACCCTATGCACTAGTCTATGGATTAGAGGCCATTTTACCTATTGAGGTTGAGCTGCCATCACTTCATGTGTCACTAAAAGGGATAATTTTAGATGAGGATTACAAAATGTCTAGGTTACAGGAATTGGAACTATTGAATGAATGTCATCAGCATGTCATGGACCACTTGAAAGCATATCAACAGAGGATATCTAGAAGTTACAATCATAGAGTAAAGCCTAGAAAATTTCAGGTGGGTGACTTAGTCCTGAAAGAAAATCCCCATAATCAACAGGATCGAGAGAAGAAAGGGAAATTTGAACCCAACTGGCTAGGTCCTTTTGTCATTGTATTAGTCTTCGGATCAGGAGCATATCAATTGTCCACACTAGAAGGGGATTTGTTTGATGAACCCCTCAATAGCTTGCATCTCAAGAAATTCTACACCTGAATCATCTAGTGCATCGGAAAGAGTCCTAAAAAAATAAAAAACATCAAAAAATGTCTTGAAAAAAATGGTTACCTTGATGAAAACTTGGCAAACAAGTGTCTTGGTAACAACAAAAAAATGAAAAAAAGAGAAAAAATACAAAAGAGAAAAATACAAAAAAAAAGCAAAAAAAGCAAAATACAAAAAAAGTGAAAAATAAAAAAAATCATAAAATCTGAAAAAGTGCAATAAAAGTAAGTAGTGAAAACCTGGCAATAGGCGCTATTTGTGGTAGACTATCTTTTCCATCTATTTGAGCATGTCGACCATTCACTTTCACCATCAATCTTCCTATCATCGGAAAGATTCATGTACATATCCTAGCATCGCGGTCATGTCTCACCCTAGACTGGGGGCAATAAACTTTGAGCTTGAACCAACAGACAAACAACAGTAGTACAACACAACCCAAAACAATGATCATAGTGCAACTCAACATTGAACATCAATCACACAAACATGAACACATCAACCATCCATATCAAACAACCAAATCAATCAAACCAAAAGCACACTTCAAATGGATGATTGTTCTTCTGAATCATGGATTTATCATTGTGGCATGAATGTTCAACTGTTGAACTTTGATTTTTGTTATCATATCTCTAGAGCATGATGATGTATTGAACTAGAGGAGCCAGGAAGGAGTATGATTTTTCTTTGTCTGCTATATGTGAGTTGATCATTATTACTGTGAAAATTTTCATGGGGCGTGCTCTACAAAGTATCACTAATGACATTCCAAATTTGCATAGGAAAATGATTAACTCTTGTTTGTTTACACAAGCAATACTCAGGTCATCTCGGTTTAATTATACTTAGATGCTTGTGTTAACTTGCAATATCAAAAATTATGGAAGTAGTACTCAGGTCATCATGGTCTAAATATACCATCGATGCTTGTACTAACTTTCAACATTTTATAGGCTCAATGATGATGAAAAGCACGAAAAATCAGCTATTATGAATGACAACATTTGCATATTAGATCTGCATGGTTAAGTTAGATTGCATCCATGTTAGTTTGCATCTGTATCTACGGGATTTCCAAAGCCGCAACAATTTCACAATGATGTTATCTCTGGCACCAATGGATTGAGTACACTTGACATTTCCAAAAACACATCATTCTCATATAAAAAGCACATCAATTGCATAATCATTTGCATAAATTAGAAAAAAAATTCATATAGTTGTGATTGGCAAGGTCGTTGATGTCACAACTTGCCTCATTTAATCAATTATATATTGAACCGAGTGTGTCTCAGAGCTATATGCGATAAGGATGGTTGTCACATATTTTTGGGGGGGTTTTGCACTACAAACAATGACTTCAGGTATTGATTTGGCTCCTTTAGGAGCTTTCAGGAGATTTTTAGGACCTGAACTGCATTGACTAATTCCTAAGGATTAATTCTATCTTATCTCCTAAACTAAAGTTTTGTTGACTTAGTTATGACTTCATTAGACTTGGTTGAGACCAATTCATGGAAAAGACTAATATTTAATTTAATTCTTAATCTAAAGCACGAGATCAAATTAATTCTACTTTGCTTCAAAATTAAATCTCTCTTAAGATTTGCTAGAAATTAAATGTTATTTTAAGAACAAAAATGAAATACAAGGAAATGACAATTAATCTAGAAAACATAAACACTAAATTCCATGAACAAATTTTCAACAAACTTCAATTCCATCTTTTCATAAGTTTCCATCATTGCTTCTAATTAAACTCAACAAATAATCACCAAACTTAATTACTTTGAACAACATCTAAATCTGATTAATTTAATAAACCTTATAATGATTCTAACAAACTAATCTAACCATGATGAACTAAACTTAAAAGAAATTCAAGCAGAATTAACTTATGCAGATTTAACATCTAATGAACTAAAAACGATTCAACAACTTATCATTCCAAAATTGATATCTAACAATTCAGATTTAATATTGATAAATAGAAATAACATAACTCAGTAAGATACCAACACAAGATCGATCCCAAAGGTTGAGTGGACCCTGCTCTTCCTCAGGTAAGATATCTTAACACAGTGATTGAATTAACTTCTTGCTTTCATTCAAATTGATAAAAGTGGAACACAAAACAAAGTATTGCCATCAATTATAGAATTCTGATTGAAAATTATCTAACTCCTAACTAAAACCGAAACATGGATATTTAGAAAAATATCCTTATTGAATTCACAACATGGTGATTAACTACCAAGATTCAAGGCGTCTAACTAAAGATTAAAATATAACTAAACCAGAACTAAAACAAGACTAAAGCAGGACATAGAGAAATATGCCAGATTGGCGTTGTAAGTAGAAGTTCCATAACCGACTACAAAGAAGCCAATTTGGACTTGAGTGATACATCATCCAGCTGGGCCCATCAATGGCATGATTATTTCTCTTGATTAAATAGAGAGTTTAACCACATCATCAATCTTTAAAATACCCTGTTCAAAACCCTTAAGAAAAGGATAACAATTATGGTAGAAAAAGATCAATATCGCATAATTATCTCATTAATATCATCATAAAGTAACACATTTAACACAAACCATTACTTCCAATATATCCACTAATTTAGCTAAACATAAAGCAAAATAAGTAAATATGTTAATCTATAATCTACCGCCATTCATGTCAATTAACAAAAATAACAAGTCTTTTAAACATGAAATGATTCAAATAAAAGTATTTTGAGTCTCTCATCAAGTTGCATCATCATTTGCATACATTAGAAAAAATTATCACATCATTCATCCATCCATGCATCACATCATAATATTTGCATAAGAAAACACAAAAAGAATCTCATTCCATCTCACTTGCATGATCCAAATCACTTCATCAATTATTAATGCATTAAGAAATTGGTCCATTAAGATGATTGAAAGACATGTCTAGCAGAGTAAGATTTCCAAGCAGAAAAACATCTCTATTTTAATAGGGGCATAATTGAACTTGATGCATCACTAAAATCACTTACTCCTTTTATAAAATGGATCTTGGATTCACATAAGATGATTGAAAGACATGTCTAATAGACTAAGATTTCCAAGAAGAAAAAGTTGTTGAAGAACATGATTGGTAAAAACATAATACCATTGTTATGAACATCTAAAACCAGTAGTGAAGATGAATTTATTATTACTCAAATCCAAGATTGACAAAGGAATAACTATATCATCGCATAAACATCATACAACATTTGCATAGTAAAATCCATCTCACATAGCATAGGCATCATCCATAAAGCATATAGAATCATTAATCATGCATTATTATATCATAAATGCATTCATCATAATCATCAGGATCATCATCATATGAACATCATAAACACATAGAGCTATGCACTATCATTTGATCATTTCATTCATACATTCATCCATTCATTGCATCATCTATTTGCATGGGAAAAAGTACAAAAACATAAAATGCATCACATTTCATTGGCATAATAAAATCCATCACATAGGCATCATTCATAAAGCATCATAGAATCATAACACATCGGTTGCATCATGATTTGCATCCATAACATATCATATCATCATCATATAGAACATCACATAGCATATATAATAGAAATTAAATGCATCCATCATAATAATCACGATCATCATCATAAAATAGAAATTAAATGCATCCATCATAATCATCATGATCATCATCATATAGACACATCAATCATAATCATCGCTCCATATCATATAACCTCAAAATAATAATGTTAAAGTGTACAAGGATATCCAAAGGTATAAAGAGATACATCAATATAAAAAATGGCAGTGTATCATAATGTCTCAAATCAAGAGGTACATCATCACTGTCTTAAATACATCAGTGTATACATGTCCAAAGTACATCAGAAAATTAGAAATCAAAGCTATGTCATGCTCCCCCTAGATGGTGCTGGAATCACAGGACCAATACCTCCTCCACCTGATGGACCTACACCAGGATCTCTCTGATCTCTAGGAAGTGGCTATGTAACACCCATGCTAGTGGTCCGAGACCTGGACCTCCCTGACCGGGACTGTGCAAAACTCCCCCGCCGCTCAGGAGGAACTGCATCATGATACCTAACTTTGTAAAACTCTACCTCTTGTGTGGTACGACATATCTCCCTAAAATAGTCTGAAGCAATGACAATTGCTGTAGCTTGCTGTAATATCTCGGAGTCACCCTCAACTTGCTCCACTCGCTATCGCAGAGTGTCTCTCTGCAGAAAGTGTGGCGACTTGTGCCTACATCTATCCCTGTCCCTAAGCCTGGACCTGTGCAAGATGAACTTGTACCTATTGTACCTACTTTCTAGTAGCATCTCTCTCGACTGTCAATGTTTGAATCTACCCCTGGGTTTGCGCTAGTAAAGCCTGAACCTACTCAAGCTGACCCTACAGTGTCTCAACCTGTACCTGTAACGCAACAATATGTGTCTGCTACTATGGCGAGGGTAGTCAAATCTCCACACTTCACCTCTTGCAAGACACTCTCATCTCTCCAACATCAGGACCTAGCCCTCCTCCACCCTCATCTCCTCCCCCATCACCCCCATCATCATCCCCGTCGCCTCCATCATCATTGATCTCTGACTCCTTTGAATCCTCCTCCCCTCTCTGCCACCTCTGCCCATGACCCCCTGCCCCCTCCTCTGCTAGCAATGACACTGGCTCATTAGGAATGGTAATCTAGGGGAATGGATATGAGAGCATGTACTGAGAATACTCCTTTGATATTGGCGCATCAATGATCTCTGGATGCTCCTCCCAAATGATGGCCTGTAATCCCTGGAAGTGCTACACAGATGCATCATAAGACAACATAGGTCTCCAATCTGTAGCATCCACCTGTCGCTGTGCATAATGGGCCACACCCTAGGGCATACCCTGAACCGTATCATACTTCCTTAGTACCCGCAACAACAAAAATATCTCAATGATAAATCGGGTTCACCCGATTAGGTATATCGACTGACACAGATACGACATCTCAGTGTCATCCTTAGGCCACTACTCATAATCTAGATAGGGATACCATACCACATACTCGAGATCATCCAGTGTCCTCCTCCAGTACTCCAATTTTCCCAGCCTAGGCTGAGCAACTCGACCGACATAAATATGTACATATGGCCTCATGGTAGGACCCTGTCACTCTCCAATTGGCCGTGACTGCTATATGCTCCCAGACCCAAACCTGAAGCAATGTAACCCCAGCTAATAAATTGGCCCCGCGAAGATATACCATCTGGTGTAAGTCATGGTATATATGAGCAAGCATACAACAACCCCATGCATATCTAGTGCCCTGAGCAATCATGCTCTCTAGAATTCGACCCCATCCAGCTGAGAGTCCCTTTGATTTGTGATTAGGACAAAGGAACCCTCCAATGAATCCAACTAGAACAAATGGAAATGTGGCATAAGCATTGACCATATCCCTCCAAGGAATCTCGTAACCACATATCTAATCATCCTCAAAAACTCTACATAGTGCATCAGTCCTTCCCTACTCCTGAGAATCATATAACACCCGCTCCCCCACAACAAGAATCCATAGAATCCAATATACATCCTCTGGAGTCAATGTGATCTCACCAGTGGGGAAATGAAAGGTGTTATGCTCACTGTGCCACCTCTCTGCTAAAGCTGTCAGCAACCCCCTGTTGATCCTAATCTGGGGCATATCAATAGGAGACCATAATCTACATTATGCGATAACAACTACATCAGGTGGCGTCAGATGTGGAAAGAAATCCCATGTTCTAGGAAAATGCTCTCTAATCTGCAAACTCGTCAATGACTCCTATCATCACAAAATCACAAATCAGTTAATCAATCAATCAACTTCAATCAACAAATCAATCAATAAAAACCAATCAACCTATCACTCTAATCAGCTCTGGTGAGACTTTGATCAAATCTCATGAGCATCAATCTGTCATTCAACCTCGCCTATCATGAGGTTTATTAATCAATTCAACTTGGCCTATCATGAGGTTCATCAATCAATTCAACCTAACCTACCATGAGGTTCATCAATCAATTCAACCTCACCTATCATGAGGTTCATCAATTAGCGCACCTTGCCTATCATGAGGTCACTCTATCAATCAAACTATCATTGATCCTCGCCTATCATGAGGTCAATTATCAATATCAATCAACATCATCAATCATCATCAAATCAAAAGTTGACACAATCAAACACCATCAAAATCAAGGGGTCTAATAAAAAAAATCATCAATTTGGTCTAAAATCTCACCTATGCGCTAAAACAGGCAACTAATGCACTGAAAAACTCTATGCACTAGAAAATTCATCAATGTGCTATAATAGAGCTTCTATGCTCCAAACTATCATATGCACCAGAAAATTTCACATATGCGCCGGAATAAGGTCCCGATGCGCCAATTCATCCTATGCGCTACATCATCTAATCAATGCACTAAATCAGTTCACCTACATGCTAAAGGATTCTATGCACCACTTCAATCACTCAATGTGCTACTTCGGGTTACCTATGCACTATAGAACCCTATGTACTAAAATTCTAATCCTATGCACTAATTTTACGAATGCGCTATTGTGGTAATCCTATGTGCTAAAGTAAAAAAATGTAATTTTAAAACATGAAAAATAAGTGGGAAAATAACTTGCACAAATTACGAGAGAGGTTTTCAGGGTACATACCGGAGGATCGTACGCCGCTGGGCGGTTGTGACGCCTGACCCGCTCAAACCAATGCGTGTGGTAAGGGATCACCATTTTTCCAAATTTGCACAAATCACTCACTCACTCTCAAGTTTTCAAAATGCAAATGCTCAAATGAACTTCTAATCCAACTTTTTAACCTTTTTAAGGTTAATTAAGTGGAATTTTTATGGGGTTGTTTTATTTTATTTTCTATAAGAGAGGGGGACCACCGCGTGCAAGACCCTAGGTCACGGAGGGTCAAGATGCGAGAGGCTGCTCTAACTTACCTCAGCTAAGTGCAATGTTTAGTAAATGTGAGGTGACAGTAATGAGGACCATGGGACCTCTTAGTTACTCTGTAGACCCTAAATACAAGACAAGGCTAGGCGAGTTGGTTTCTAGGTCTAACATTGTGTCTTGGGAAGCTCTTTGTCCGAGGACATAAGTGCGATCTCTGGACGTCAGCGCGGCGTGCTGGCATCTCAAAAGTGTGATGTCGTCTGTACGACTAGACAACAATAAAGACAAGATTAAGCCAACAAAACTAGCTAATGGCCCAACTGACTAATTAAGGGGCTAGAATGATGCAACTAGATAAATTAAATACTCCCTATTATTATAAAGAAAATATACAAGAGTGACGTAAATAAGGAGAAACTCACCGAGGAACTCGTTCACCAGCTGGTTCTCCAAGAAGAATGCACACCTACACACAAAAAGAGGGAAAATATTGGGTGGCTATTTAAGGGCCTGCCTCAATCAGACCCCCATTTAGGTGTTTCCACCTCCACAAACAACGAAGGAAATGAGATAAAGAAATAGGATAGTAAAGAGAAAATAAGCACTACAAAATAGTGTTATGCTACTCAACCAAGTGATAGAGGAGAGGAGAGGGAAGCTTACCACCTCCACCAAGAGCACTCAAGACTACTTGGGGGAGAAATGAGAGTACTCAAGCCTTTGCTACAATGGTGTGCTCCCAAACTTGCTCTACCAAAGTGATGGAGTGTTGCTTTGCTGCAATGGAATGCTTGAATGCTTGGAGTGAGTGAAAGGGAGTGCTTGAGAGCTTGTGAAAGTGTAAGTATGGAAGCTTGATGTGGGGAAGAGTTGGAATGCCTATTGGAAGAATGAATTTGAAGAGAGAATAGAAGAAAACAACCATATTTGGCTCGGTTGGTCGAAGGGGGCGTTACAACTTCACCTCCAATGAGAAGAGTAATGCCTCTGCAGGTTCAACCACATGAATCTACCAAGAACGTAAGTGCGTCACACTAATGTCTACATACCGTGTGAGAATCTCCAACAAAAATTCCTCCATCGATGCTCAAAACAGGTGCCAAGTGGGATGCAAGCAGCGGGCTTAGGTGGAATTAAGCCTCTAAACTTGGTTTTTAAAGGTGGGTAAAGGAAAAAAGGGGAATTTGCATAAGGGGTGCAAATTCGCTCTTATAGATTTTTCCCCCACTTTAGCGAGCACAAATATTGATGAGTGCTTGGTAAAGTAGATCAAGAAGAATGTAAGGTTAGAAATTTATACTTGAACTCTTGAGGAAGCAGTGCTCGGTATGTCGTACCTGAAGGCCAGGGAAAGCGAAAGACTCCATAGTTTCTCAGAACTATGAAGTTAGAAAAACAAAGCATCTTACAGGCCCACAGACCTACAAGGAGGCAACCCCCAAGATCTCTCGCATGAAGGAAGCCCCATGAAGTAAGCGCCTTACAAGCCTGTAGACCTGCAAGGAAGGTATCCCCAAAAACTATAGCATGAAGGAAACCAAAAGGATGCACCCTACAGGCTCTCAATCCCATAGGGAAGGTATTCTCCACGAACTCAAGCATGAAGAATACTGAAAGAAGCACCCTATAGGCTTTTAGTCCCATAGGGAAGGTATTCTCCACGAACTCAAGCATGAAGAATACCGAAAGAAGCACCCTATAGGCTCTCAGTCCCATAGGGAAGATATTCTCCATGAACTCAAGCATGAAGAACACCCAAAGAAGCACCCTATAGGCTCTCAGTCCCATAGGGAAGGTATTCTCCATGAACTCAAGCATGAAGAACACCCAAAGAAGCACCCTACAGGCTCTTAGTCCTGTAGGGGAGCCACCCCCAAGATCTCTCGCATGGAGGAAGCTCAAAGGAAAGCACCCTACAAGTTCTCTGTCCTGTAGGGAGGTATCCCCCAAGATCTCTCACATGGAGGAAACCTGAGAAAGAAAACTCCGCAGAGTCAGGAAGCAGCCACATAAGCAGGTAAACGAAAAGTTGCACAAACTGTTGACAGTTTTGAAAAATTTCAAGAGGGTCCCTTGGGGACCCGTCATGAATAGGGGATCCACTCAAGGGACCCACAGTCCAAAAGTAAATATTCTTCTTCCTGAATCGATCCTTCATCAAGGAATCCTTTTTAAAGATGTTCACTCCATCAAGGAATTTGAAAGGAAGGATATGCCCCAATGCGAGGGGAAGGTCAAAGCTATTCTTACTTCAGAGGAGGGTTTTCTCAAGTCCTTTCTTTACGAACCCGTGATGAAGGAAACATGTTCTGTTAGGGTTTCGAGTTGAGAATGTGATTCCAAAGAAAAGTTCATGTAGATTTTTGAGAAAATATTCATTGACAATGAATGCATTTTATGAAAATTGAAATGTCAAAGAGAAGGCGTTGTCACACATGAAAGGGACAACTCAAGCAAAGAGGAAAGAAAATAAAAAGAAAAAGAAAAAAAGAGAAATAGAAGCACAGGCATAGGGGGATCTGGTTTAGCGGGGTCAAATCTATTTGGGCTCATATAATAATAGGTAACCGCAATTCAAGGTGAACTATCATCAATCCCAAACCAGATTAGGAAGAATGCATCAAAAACAAAGTAAAAATTAAAAAATGGGTGAACATGGAAGGGAAGCCTAAATGCCCCCAACACTTTGCATCGTCCCTAATTTATCGAAATTCAAGCACAAACATGGAAGAATGATGACACAAATAGAAGAAGGTTTACGACACAAAAACCACGCCTATATCCAAGCACCAACAAGGGTGACGAGGGTCATCCAGGCACACATAGCACGGGTACGGGGGAACACATTACAAAACACATACACACACACACGAGATCAAAAAAAGGGGCTTCCTCCTAACACTGATTAGCCAAGAGGTCATTCGTTTCCCAATCTAAATCCTCATAAGGGGAAGGAGGATGAGCCTGCAAAGTCAAGATATTAAGAGGAGGGGCATCCGACCCTCCCGCAACAAGGGCCAAGGAAGGGGGCCCCTCAAGGTCCTCTCCACCAAGCTCTTGTGGAGTCAAAGTCAATGACTTAGCGAAGATCACTGACAAGGCCGAAACTTCATCCTCAAAATTAAACATGCACCCTATAGGGGTTCCATGTCTACCTTTAGCAGACAAGACGAGCTGTGCCTGAGGTTCACTGCTAAGCTCACTGAGTGACTTGGGAGCTGTGACAAACTCAGGGGAAGCCAGGACTGGTTCTGTCACTAGGACAAAACAAGTCAGCACAAGACCACCTTGTGAAGAAGGTGGGCTCCTCTTACACCCTTCATTGCTAGAATGACCACCCTCTACCTCTTTCTTCATTGGAGGAGATGAGCTCCCCACAGATGAAGCTAGGGGTGTAGAGGAAGAGGAAGAAAGAACTGCAATGGACATGACCGAGGTATTAATCATGTCCATGAGCTTTGAGAAAGGCTGGATATCTAGAATAGACATCAACAAAGGAGCAATGAACACTTGTACCCATTTAGGGTTAGGTGCATTTGTACTTGTGACGAAATTCAGGAGCAGTACTGGATCAGACTGGAGAGAAGCAAAAGGAGGGGAGGAAGAAGACACTGCAGGAGGCCTTGAAGTAGGGGCAAGCGTTTCTTCCTACTTTCTTTGTAAGGCAACCTTCTCAGATAGGAGAGCCTTTCTACAGTGCTTGTGTTCACACGCAAGGCGGTTTCTACGACTCTTGGAGTTAGAGGCTGAAGGCTATGAGGGAGCAGAGGGTTCCTTCTCAACCATAGGAATGTCCACCACTACCGTTTCCGACAGAGGGACATGTTTCTACACGTAAGTAGGAGGAGTAGGTTGAGGAGTGACAGGAGGAGTCAACTCAAGAGCCTCGGCAGTGGGCCTCTTTCTGCTCACCACCTTAGGAGCAGGCCGTAGAGGTTGAAAAAAAAAGGACTCTTCCCGGGAGACCTTCTTCCTATCATACCAAATGGGTCTAGGCTCTGTCGGCAGAACATGAAGCTCAAATGTGGGACGCTTAGGCTTCTGGCAAGCAGGCACCGAAGGGTTCTCCTACAAATGAGGAGTAGAACCTGATGGTAACACAACTGAGTGAGAAGAAGCGTCAGATTGGGTAGTGGAAGAGGAAGAGGGAGGATCACAAAACCGCTTCTCTTCTTTCTTCTTTCAAGCCTTAGCGGCATCGTTTTCAGCCTTTAAGCAAGCCCTATGTGAAATAGCATAAGGCGAGGGAGGGTATCTCACTTTCAGCCTTAGACGTCCCTTCCTATAGCTCTGATATGTTTGATGCAGAAGGTTTGTCCTAGGTTGAAGAGGACCAACGAGTGTATGCCAAGAGTGGTCCAAGGAGTAGCTACCACGTGCAACCGGTGTCGTGGATTACATGCACAGAGCCTCTGTGGATAAATTTTAGACATTTATGCACAACAGAGGGTACCATGTTCATCCCCACCAACCAAGGGATACCCAATTTCACCCTAAAGAGTTCAGAACCAGGGATGATGTCAAACAGGAGTTTCACAGACTTAGGCCCAACTAAGATCGACAAGACAATACTACTCAAAGGGGGTACAAAGAGCCCATCATGTGTGCGGATGGTACTCACAGGAGCATCATACCCATCCTTGTGTAAGAAATTTATTAGCATAATATCCTCTGTTATTATGTTCACTTGTGACATAGGGTCAACGAGAACACCAGCTACGATGTTTCTGTTAATCCGTGTAGGAATGTACAGAGGAGATGACTCCTTGTTAAAACCCATCAACATGTCCTATGAAGTGAAAGTTATACTCGTACCAATATCAACAGGCTGTGTAGAGGGGATGTGTTGATGCAAGAAGGAAGCCATTACACACACTAGACAACGCTTTCATAGAATCCCTAAAGATTAACAGATAAGACGGTGATCTAATTAAGGTTTCGTCATGCAATACCTTTGGAACCTTCCAACTACACCAACTAGGGGTTGTAGGTTGGGTTGCAAGGCGATGGCCTTACAACACTCATAGAGTATGAGGAAAGGAATTGTTAGTATCGCAAGAACAAAACCAAAATGGCTCACATCAGGGTCACCAAAAATGTAAGAGAGGGGGACCACCGCGTGCAAGACCCCAGGTCACAGAGATTCAAGATGCCAGAGGCTGCCCTAACTTACCTCAGCTAAGTGCAATGTTTAGGAAATACGAGGTGAGATTAATGAGGACCGTGGGACCTCTCAGTTACTCTGCAAACCTGGAATACAGGACAAGGCTAGGCGAGCTGGTTTCTAGGTCTAACACTGTGTCTTGGGAAGCTCTTTGTCTGAGTATAGAAACACGATCTTTGGACATTAGTGCGGTGTGCATGCATCTCAAAAGTGCGCTATCATCCGTACGACCAGACAACATTAAAGATGAGGTTAAGCCAACAAAACTAGCTAACAACCCAATTGACTAATTAAAGGGCTAGAATGATGCAACTAGATAAATTAAATACTCCCTAATATTATAAAGCAAATATGTAAGAGTGACGAAAATAAGGAGAAAATCACTGAGGAACTCATTCGCTAGCTGGTTCTCCGAGAAGCATGCACACCTACACATAGAAAGAGGGAAAATTTTGGGTGGCTGTATAGGGGCCTGCCTTAGTCAGACCCCCGTTTAGGTGTTTCCACCTCCATGGATAGCCAAGGAAAAGAGATAAAGAAATGGTATAGTAAAGAGAAAATAAGCACTACAAAACAGTGTTATTCTAGTCAACCAAGTGATAGAGGAGAGGAGAGGGAAGCTTACCACCTCCACCAAGAGCACTCAAGGCTGCTTGGGGGAGAAATGAGAGTACTCAAGCCTCTACTACAATGGAATGCTCCCAAACTTTCTCTACCGAAGTGATGGAGTGTTGCTTTGCTGCAATGGAATGCTTGAATGCTTGAAGTGAGTGAAAGGGAGTGCTTGAGAGCTTGTGAAAGTGCAAGTATGAAAGCTTGATGTGGTGAAGAGTCGGATGCCTGTTGGAAGAATGAATTGAAGAGAAATGAAGAAAACAACCATATTCGAGAAGGGGGCGTTATAACTTCACCTCCAATGAGAAGAGTAATGCCTCTGCAAGTTCAGCTGTAAGAATCTGCCAGGGACATAAGCGCACTGTGCAGACATCTATGCACCACACGAGCATCTCTGACAGAAATGCCTCCACTGACACTCAAAATAGGCACCAAGTGGGATGCAATCCGCGGGCTTAGATGGAATTAAGCCTCCAAACTTGGTTTTCTAAGGTGGGTAAAGGAAAAAAGGGGAATTTGTATAAGGGGTGCAAATTCGCTCCTATACATTTTCAAATGGGCTTTAATTCATCAAATCATCACCAAGTGGTTTTAACATCATTTTTTGGGAGATAAATCATTTCTAAATCTTAAAATTTTGAGATCATCATCAAATCATTGAAAAATCACCAAAATTTTAAAAAATTCCAAAAAATCCAAAAAGTTCACAAATTCACCAATTTATCTCTTGAGGGGGCATAGATCCGCCATCACCTGAAAATCAGCGTCTGGGGCATTGATTTTTTTTTTTGTTGACATCAGTATTAAATTTTTCTTTGAAGCAATGTGTAAATCACCTGAAAATCAGCGTCTGGGGCATTGATTTTTTGTTGACATCGATAAATTTTTCTTTGAAGCAATGTGTAAACACATTACTTCAAAGAGGGGAAAAATGTATACACCTAAAATTGATCAAGACATTTAATTAATTAAATACTAGTTATTTAATTAATATTTAGATCTACTTATAAATAAATTCTCAATTTATTTATATAGTTCATATCTTCTAATTCTTCAAATCTAAAATCACATTCCTCTAATTTAATTAAATAAACAAATTTCTATAGTTTGTTTTATTTAATTAATTTTCACTAATCCCAAATTTGGAATTCAAGCACATGTCTACAACTTTTCATGCCACCTCACCAAGGTCACATAAAATTAAATAATTCTAATTTTTAAATTAGAATTATCTTCAACAAACTTTGAACACATGGTCTTTTTCTCACACACTTTATTCCTTCATCCATTTGGCATGTTGTCTTTGGTCAAGGGAACATCCTTCTTGATTCTCTCCATCTCCACCGTTCATCCCTCATGTTTGAATCTAGACCGTCGATCACTGCCACATCACAAGATGCTTGGAAAATCCTATAAATATAACCCTTTGATATAGTATTTGGCATCCCATATTTGAGTAGAGTTATTATTCAGAAATAGCTTTGGAGCATTGGAGCACTTGGAGTTTATAGTTAGCATTTTTTAGCATTTTAACAAGTTTTCATTGTAGCATCATGTTAACTTAGAATCATGTTTTGCTTTATAGTTGCATTTTATTTCATGTCTTGCCTTATAGTTGCATTTTATTTTATCATATCAATGGTTATTTGAGCATATGAAAAATCATTTTAACTTCTTATCACAACATTTGTATCTCATAGTTTAGCGACATTATCCATTCATCAATATCTCCATTATCATAACATCATGGCTTTCATCACATAGTTTCATGTAGGAACTTAGATTTCTTGTATTTTATACAACATCTCATTTCTCAAGTTGTCATTCTAACAATCATAGTGCACATATAAAATTTGAGAGCCAATATGATTTAATGAATCCTTGAGAATAGAGAACAATGGAATGTTTTTGAAGATTTGTTTTGTTGCAATTAGAGTAGTTCTTTTATTCAAATATTTAATATAATACGTCTCATTGATGTTTGTGTTCTTTAGCATTGATTTGCTAACTCTCCCACATTTCACACGCATAGGAACATATACATCCATACCCCAATATCCTTCACAGAATCTTACACCACCATATACCCCATACAACACCTTCTCATATCAGAACTCATCCATCATCCCACCATATGTTCCTCCACCAAACCTGCAAGATGATCTAGCATCACAACTTAAGGTGTTCTCACAATAAATGCATGACCTTTGAATGGGAAAGACAAATAATCCCCATACATAGAACCTATGTCCTTATCCATTCGATCGAAACATCGCCATGGTACCATTCCCTCCCGGTTTTGAAATTCCCAAATTCAATAAATACAAAGGGAAAGGAAGTCTTATGGACCATGTCAAAGAATTTAACGTCATGTGTATGGAGGTTGCTTACAAGAATTATTATTTAATGTGCCTCTTCCCTCAAAGTTTAATAGGTCCTACCATGGATTGGTTTTCTTAACTACCTCTCGGTATCAAAACTTTTCAAGAAATTACCAATAAAGTCATCAATCACTTCTCCTTTAATCTTGACATGGATGTAATCCTAGAAGAGTTGTACATTCTCAGAAAAAACAAAGGAGAAACTTTTTCTAATTTCTTACAATGATGGAGACAAAGAGCTAGTAAGAGCAAATGGCCTCTTCCCAATGAACAACAAGTGGGGATCATCATAGCAAATCTAGATCCAGATCTATCCTTCCACTTGAAAATTCAATGCATCACATCTTATGATGAGCTTTTCCCTAGAGCTCTTAACATCGAGAGAGTTCTAATCTCACAGGGGAATACCCAAGCTTACAAATACAATCACCTGTCAACTAGTTCAAACGAAAAGCCTCATGTCTGGGCTAAGAACACAAATGTAACAAATGATGGTGTGGTAGATGCAAAGGTGGTCCTAAGTGCTCCTAGGCTGAACAACAACCAAGTTGCTAACATTCAACCAATTGTACATTAAACAAAACCCCCTTAGAACAATCCAAATCAACAACATCGAATCACAAAGGTGAACCCCTAACAAGAAGAACTATCCTAAATGCAAGTACAAATAGTTATCAGAACCCATCGAGACCATCATGAATAAATTGGTAGAGTCAAACCTAATAACACTTCCCAACTTTGAAAACTATCAAGAACCACAAGAGAAACCATCCTAGTATAATGAGAACAATCTTAGTGACTTTCACAAGATTAAAGGGCACAAAATGACAAATTGCATGAGGCTCAAAAAATTTATCTAGGACCTTATAGATAAAGATACCATATCTGTTAAGGTACCATCCGATAATTAGGATCTTAAGATATACAAGAACCCTATGCCGAATCATAGCAAAGGAAACAACATTGGAAAGGATAAAGATTACACAAACGTGCAACATACCTATTCAAATGTGGTCACTTCTTGTGATAGCATAATCACCATATTCACCATCAAAGGGTATAGTGTAGAGTGTGGAGTCACCACACAATGTGAAAAAGTCACCATCTAGGGAGTCCCATCCCAATCTAGGGCCCAACCTACTCAACCAACAACAAGCACTAGCAAGTACAATCTCTTAGAGCAACTTAAAAAGACCCCTACACAGATTTCTATCCTAGAACTATTAAGGCTATCATCCGCACATAGGGAAATCTTGGAGAAAGCTTTATCAGAGTCATCTATTCCCAAGGATGTTGATACAAATTAGTTTTAAGCTATGGTAGGCCATATCACTAATCACCTTCTCACCTTCTCGGAACAAGACCTGTCGTCACAACCATCTCATAATCGTGCTTTACACCTTGAGGTTATCATTCATAAGAACAAGGTTAAAAGGGTCTTAGTAGATGGACGTGCTGGTCTGAACATTTACACCTTTTAATTGATAAAAAATCTAGGCTATTCAAAGGATACTATTGAGAAGAAAAAGAGTACCACCATTAGGGCATATGATGACCAAGAATGGGTATCACAAGGCATCATCGCATTACCGATCAAGTGGGCTCTCTCATCGCATAAAATACATGCCAAGTGTTAGACCTAGATCTTCCCTACAACATACTACTTGGTCGACCCTAGATCCATGTCTTAAAAGCTGTAGCTTCAACCTACCATCAATGTGTCAAGTTTCCTTTTGAGGGAAGAGAAGTTACCATCCATGAAGATCCTGAGCCTTTTTACTACTATAAAAATATTGAGGCCAAGTTTTATAAAATCCCCCAAATACCCAAAAATGATGAAGGGCCTAGACCTTCTACCATATTTGTTAACCCATCGTCCCTTGTATCTACCTTTGAGATGAAGGAACTCATTGTGAAAAGCATACCCAACATCAAGGTAGTGATCAAGATGATGGTTGTGGAAACTATAAGCTAACAAAGGATACTTTTGTGTTGGGAAAATTACCTCTTTCTCCCAAATCTCATGGGAAACCCACACCTAGCAACAACATCCCAGAAACTATCAAAATAGCAACTACTACCTTCACCAAATGGGGGGACCTGAACAAAGAAGATGTTAATGACGAAGATATCTCTAAAATGCTCTATCAAGATGAATGACCTATTGTTGTTCTTCCCATGGAAGATGACAACAAAGGATTACACCTAATGAAGAGCATGGGCTATACCAAGAACAAGAAACTAGGACAAAATGACAATGGTTTGCTAGAACCTATCGTCCCTGAGAAACGTCCAAAGAATATTGGCTTAGGTTGTACTACTAGCAAGGTTACCCTTATTGGCAAAGGTACTTTTGCTAAATGGGATGATGCATCCTCTTGGTTACCAACATCTTGTGATACTACCCTAGATGACCTCCCCCTCGATGTTGCTGATCTATTTAAGAATAACTCCCTCTTCATGATATCCACATCAACCTTCACCCCAAGCAACTGACCAAATAAAATATGCCTAGTATAGCCGCAAGTCATTGATTTGGACCAACAAGGACCACCGATTCTAGATTTATTCAAAAATGATGAAGCAATCTCAGAATTTATGGGACTTCGTGACAACTTACCATGGGAAAATCACAAGACAAGCTTTGACATAGAGCTAGACATAAGAGCATACTATGGGTAGACGATTGAGTCCTTTAGTCACAAAATTGATAACATACAACTAACTTGCAGATCTTTGAGTGAAAACCAAAATGTGGCACTTTTTGATCCCATAATAGTAAAAAGAAAGGACATATCCAAGGGTGAAAACCTCTCTGAGGCACCTAAGGATGAGGGATTCAATCTCCCCCTTAGTGCCATACATCCAGAGAAATCCACAATCTTAGCAGAAAAGGCCACCCCAGTCAATGTGGGAACAGAAGAAGCACCCAAGATCACTTTCTATGACAAATACTTGTTGGATGAAGAACAAAAGAACTTGATAGCATTCTTGAAAGAGCATAGAGCTAAATTTGCATGGTCATACACAAATATGACATGGCTTGATCTAGAAGTAGTTGTGCATCATCTAGCACTCTATCACGAAGCCAAACCAGTAAAGCAAAAGTTAAGGAAGATGCACCCTCAGATAGCACTCTTGGTCAAACTTGAGTTACAAAAGCTTCTTGACGTTGGATTCACTGACCAATAGATTATCCTGAGTGGGTTTCAAACTTGATACTAGTCTCAAAACCCATTGGGGGCATCAAAATATGTACTAATTTTAGAGACTTGAACAAAGCATGCCCGAAGGATGATTTCCCTCTTCCTAACATTGACATCATAGTAGACTTAACAACTGAGCATGAAATGCTATCACTCATGGATGGTTTTTCAGGCTATAATCAAATCATGATCGCCAAGGAGGATCAACACAAAACTGCATTCACTTGTCCATGGGGGACATATTACTGAAATGTGATGCCATTTGGGCTAAAGAATGTAGGAGAAACCTATCAAAGATAAATGACCCTCATCTTTCACAAAATGATCCAAAAAATAGTTGAAGATTATGTGGATGATATTTTGGAAAAATAAAAGAAAAGGAGTGAGCATATACAAGTCTTAGGACCCATCTTTGACAGGCTTGAAGAATACAATGTACTACTAAACCCAAAAAAGTGTGTCTTTGGGGTTACACCAGGAAAGCTTCTTGGCTATATTGTCTCACAAAGAGGGATAGAAATTGAACCAACAAAGGTAAAATCCATCCTAGCTATGGAACAACCACAAACATTGAAGCAAATGAGAGGGTTACAAGGAATATTTCATTCCATCAAAAGGTTCATAGCACAACTGTCAAAAAAAATCCACCCTTTTTCGCACCTTCTCCAAAAAGGAATAACGTACAAGTGGGATGAGAAGTGTGACAAATATTTCCAATGGATTAAGGACTATCTATTGACACCTCCAGTGATCATGCCACCAATATCGAACAAACCACTGATCTTGTATATCTCAACAACATCAACAACATTAGGTGCTCTTCTGGCACAACATGATGAAAATGGAAAAGAAAGGGCTATCTATTACATCAACAAGAATTTTATGGGCTATGAAATAAACTATTCATCCATTGAGAAAGCATACCTAGCATTGGATTTTGCTTCACAAAAATTCAGACACTACATGCTATCACATCAAATCAAGCTCATTGCAAAGATTGATCCATTGAAATACCTGTTATCTAAAGCAATTCTCACTGAGACAATGGCCAAATGGGTGATGATCTTAACAAAATTTGACATAGAGTATGTGGAGCACAAGGAAATCAAAGGACAAGTGATCATAGAACAACTGGTAGAGGCACCTATCAATGCAGAGAACCCGTTGATATTTGAATTCCCTAATGAATCAATATTCCTTTTCAATCTAACAAATTAGTGGAAAATGTACTTTGATGGATCATTCACTCAACATGGATTAGGAGTGGGTATCCTCTTCATCACCCCTCAAGGTGATCGCATCCCAAAATCATACTAGCTATCATTTCTGTGAACTAATAAAATTTCTGAGTATGAAGCCCTAATCATAGGTCTAAGGATAGTAGTTCAATGACAAATACAAGAAATAAAAGTCTATGGAGACTCACAGCTAGTTATCAACCAAGTCAATGATGACTACAAAACTAAGGATGAAAAGCTTACACCATACAAGAAGATGGTAGAAAGTCTCAAAGACCTTTTCATAGACATAACCTTTGAGTAGATTCCTCGCATGAACAACAGAGCAACAAATGCTATGGAAAAAATCAAATCATTGTTAGACATGCTGAACAACATTCTACAATGTGAATTCTTGGTAGAACAATTTCTTGTACGAACTTTCAAAATTTTAGAATCTAAATTCATGTGTGTCATTGTTGGTTTTGGATCCCCATGGTATCATGACATATTTACCTACCTAAGCAAAGGAACCCTCCCATCCAATATCACCTCCAACCTTAAAAAGACCTTTGTTAAAAAGGCATCTCGATACGTGATCCTAGGTGATACCCTTTACCGTCAAAGAATCAAAGGGATATTACTACGATGTATTAACCAAGAAGAAGCCTTGATCGCTTTAACACAAGTACATGACAACATATGCAATTCCCATTCTAGCGGTATGAATTTAGCTAAGAAACTATTGAGGATAGGGTACTACTGGCCAACCATGGAAAGGGAAGCTCATCAGTATGTGCAGAATTGTGTCTAGTGTCAACAACATGGAGATCTAATTCATGCTCCAACTCATGAGGTGCAACCAATGATCACACCTTGGCCTTTCTCATAGTGGGGGCTTGACCTTATAAGAAAGATCACTTCAACCTCATCCAATGGCCACAAGTTTATCAGAATAGCCATTGAGTATTTTACCAAGTGGGTTGAAGCCATTCCTATGACCTACATAACGAGGAAGAAAATTGCCAAGTTTATCCTAAATTACCTAATCTATCATTATGGTGTTCCACAAACCCTCATATCAGACAATAAAACACCCTTCAAGAATCAGGATGTGAAAGAGCTATGTCAAAGATTCAACATCCAACACCGATTCTCTACCCCATATTACCCCAGGGCAACGGTCAAGAAGAGGCTACAAATAAGACCATTCTGAAAATCCTAAAGAAAACGATCAATGAAGCTAGTCGTGACTAGCATCTACAACTAAATCCCATTATTTGGGCCTATCAAATCAGTATCTGCACACCAACAAGTGCAACCCCTTTCTCCTTGGTCTATGGATCAAAATCCATTTTCCCATTGAGGTTGAGCTCCTGTCATTGCAAGTGTCACTATAGAACTTGCTCATTGATGAAGAGTACAAAGTATCTTGGTTGAATGAGTGTCATCTTGACGCCCTCAATCACTTGCAAGTATATAAAAACCGACTGAAACAAAGATATAACAAGAAAATCAAATGTCGATCTTTTGAGGTAGGAGATCTTTTCCTAAAGCAGAATTAGAAAAATCTTCCAGATCAAGACAACAAAGGAAAGTTTGAGCCTAGCTAATTGGGTCCCTTTATCATCACAACAAGCTATGGATCAGGAACATTTCAATTATCAATGCTTGAAGGTGAACCCTTGCAGGAACCAACTAACAACTTGCATCTTAAAATAATCTGAAAATACAAAAAAAAAAATCCAAAAAAAAAGAGAAAAAGGATTGAAAAAGTAAAGAGAAAAAATCGTCCTCTAGTGAAAACCACTTCGGTGGCACTTTGGGAAAGTACCTTGGTGAAAACCTGGAAAACAGGCACCTTGCATAAATAAAGCACCTCCATCTACCTAGGCTCTTTATCCTATCATCTCATCACATCATTCATCTTATTTATTCCATCACCCATACATGTCCTTATCATAGCTTGATGTTGTGAAGTATCACAATCCCTTTAGTACTGCTTGGCGTAATCCAAAGGTCAGTTTGTCCTACATATATTGAGGTATTCTATCATTTAACACTGGGGGAAATTTGTTATGGATCAAATTGGGTTCTTGTATATCTTAAAGTTATCAAAAAAACCAAAAACATTTGCAAAACATTCTATACAGCTAAAATCCAAAAACATTTGTAAAATTGTAGTCAAAATCCAAAACATCCAAAACACATCAAAATCCCTAAAGAGGTCAGACATGAAAAATCCAAAATAGAACCGTGTCGAACTATGTCATCTTTGAGGTTGAACGTAGGCAAGGCCATCATCGATGTGCCCCTAAGACACCCTAGGTCAATCCTTTAGGAGTCCATCATAATAAACTGGCATTCCATCAACTGTTCATATCTCATCTTCAATAAGTCAAGTTGGTCAAACTACGTGGTCTCTATGTGTATAACATAAGCAAGGATAATCTTTGATCAACCCCTGAGGCCCCTAGGATAGGTCTTTTAGGTTAGGTTCTTGGTCGAAACTCAGAAAATCCCTAAACATTCAAAATATCAGAAAACCCCAAAACATTTGAAAATTGAAAAGCCCAAAAACATTAGAAAACCTTCAAAAGACCTAAAAAACCTCAAATATCTTAGACAAAACCAAAAACAAAAACATTCACATAAACTTTCAAAAAGACCAAAAATAGCCTCAAAACATTTTTAAAATACCAACATTGAAATATTCAGAAAATCCAAAACCACCCATCTCATCTTGTTTTCACCCACAATAAAATTTCACCCATAGTAAATGATCGTCATCTTCAACCTTTGGCAAAACATGTAGAAAGCTAGTATAGCAAGTTGTAAAGAGAGAACCTAAGTGTCAGAATCTAAAGTCTAGATCATAGGTAAATGCATTAGTGAAGTTTGTATCAATGACTTATCATAAAGCTCATCATCATCCTACATCAAACAAACATCTGATCAACATGTCCTAGGATTTATCCTTCCTACAATAAACATCAGTATTAGAAATCACCAAGTAGCTAAATTAAACTGACAAGAGATATAGATAACGTCGTTTGTTTGTATTCAATCTTTTTTTTTTGATTTGTCTTAACAACCCATTCCAAGGACCTCTTGATGATGTCTATCAAAATGATTTAGAGAGAAAGGAATGGGGCATCGATCATTATCTTTTTTTTGCTGTGCTTGTGGGTATTCTTGTAAAATACTTGCTTAGTTGTGTACATGAAGGTTGTTTGGAGTAGGTTGTTGAATATTGTGTATGCTTTGGTCCAATATATTCTAAGCTTCTAACTTACATTCCAACGAGGTTTTCATATGTCAAGGTGTGAACAAGAACTATCCTATCTATTTACAGAGTCAAAGTCCATTACACTAGATACAACAACGTCTTGGTTATTAATACCTTGATGCATCATGTCTATGTGTTATATCAAATAATAAGGAACGACAAAAAATCCCACCAATCCCAAGATATGAGCAACTCATCATCATCATGCATTTTTCATCACCATCTCTAATAAAGTCTTGGTGGATCATAGACTTGTTGGATCTTTTTGAAGCAATCATCAAAGTCAACGGTCAATTGTATAGTTTTCTTATATCTTCTCTCCACACTAACTTGATATCCTGACACTCAACAAAAACATCATCAATGCATCCATCTTGCATCCACAAATCGTCAGCATGCATACATCACAACATAATCATAGAATATCATAAAACATCCATCCTACATCATCATTCTCATTTAAGTTGTGATGAATAATATAGATTTGTTATTCTAAGCCTCTTAAATAGTTGCATACATATCATAAACATGCATTACATTGCCTTATCATAAACATGAACATCTGTATTATCCATCCATACACCCACATGCATCACATCAAAAAATTGCATAAGAAAATACACAAAAATAAATGCATTCCATATCATTTGCATACACATAATATTTGCATATCATATCATCCATCCCATAACATGTCATACAAAGATACTGAAAAAGAAGTACATCCATCCATTGCATTACATTACATCTCATATTATCATATACCCTTGCATATCACATAAGCATAAATAAAAGAATTGCATCCATACATGATAACATATAAGCATCTCATCATCATATCAAAACATCCATAAGCATGAAATAAAGTGAACAAATCACATCACATCGAATCTGTATCTATATCATATAAAAAAAATGATTGTCATGGTATAATATTTGAATTAGTGTATGTATATCGATAAAAAATACAATATCCATGAGGCTATCAAAAAGGAGTCCATGAATGTATATCTATTTAAAGAATCAGGAAACAATAAAAAATTATCTGTACAAATGAGCTAACCCTGATGGCTTCTCCCCTCACCAGCCTATCTCTCTGGCTGATCCTTGGCCCTAGGGTGTGCCCCACTCCTCTAAGAGTAATATGGTTGTCTAAGAGCCCGTGGGACATCCCTGTGGTAATGCATCCTATAGTAGGCCGCCTCAGTCATAGCCTCTCTATACAATCTGGCAGATATGGTTTTCCCCTGGGTTGCAGCTATCATAATCTCTAGTTGCTGATGACACTTGACCTCCTGAGCTAACTGCATTTCAGTAGTCTGTTTGAGCTGCTACTCATGGTCTCCCTCCATCGTGATATCCTGTATCTGTTGTTGTGCATGATCTCTCTCAATAGTGATCACCAAAATCTGCTAATGAGCTTGATCCCTCTCACCCATAATAACTTGTATCTATTGTTGTAACTGTTGAATCTGTAAATCACGGGGATCTGGCCCTGGAGGTGGTGGCTGCATTGGCTGCTACTGCACTGGTTGTTATTGAATCAGAGACTACTGTAGAGGTTGTTGATGCCCTGGTGGCACTCTTGGGACTATCCATCTTGCTGATCCTTGTTGATGTGGTGTTTTTCACACTTTCTCAACACAGGCATTGCCTAAGCACACTACCTCTCTTGAAAGGAAATCTCCAACAACAAGTTGCTGAAAATCACCCCAAGGTCTCTCGGGTGTCAAGTCATGACTTGCATGAAATTCCTCAGTTGATATTTGATGTGATTTTTCTGGTAATCACAGGGCAGAATTACGAAGCTAGATGAAATGAAGTGGATCTTGAAATGGAGATCTTAAGATAGGAAGTTGATGTGCACTTTGCTGCAGGTCCGAACATCAGTTTGAAACTCCAATATTTTCTTAAGGTTTGGCTTTACAATGTGAAATGAACCTTAGCATAGGCTATTTCTTTAAAAAAAAGAAAAAAATTGCAGGGAAGAGAAGAGGTTCTTGGATCTGAAACTAACCATGAACAGTGATCACAGAGGTTCCTTCTGCAGACAACTTCCTTCAACAAAATTTCACTTAACCAAAAAATTCACAGTATAATGAAATTTGTGCTATCTTCTAAGGTCTGCAAATATTTTACCATTCATTCACCATATTCATGCATGAACAAAGATAAAATTTTGGAGTAGCTTTGAATTTAAGTCCAGACTAACTTTACACAACCATCTACCAGCAGCAAACAATAAAAAGTATGTACAAAGAAGGCATCTACACAACAAAAATCTTCACAACCATAGAACAAAATTACTAAATCTATCAAAGCAAGCTAAAACTAACTTAAACAATAAAGTAAATATGACTAAACCATCTAACTATGGGAGATGAACCATGAAACATGCAAAGAAACTCATAAATCCACCAAATTCAATGTATTTCTATTAAAATTTCTGCAACATGTCATTACAACAACTCAACTCCTCTTGAAAATGAGAGGAGACCCCCAATTTATAGTGTCCAAAAAGTAGAATGAATGGACAAGATTAATTTGCATTGTGTGGCCAAGATTCACTACAAACTATGGTTCTACCTACCCCCCAGATATATTACATTTTAAAATACATTTTTGTCCTTTTTCCCTATTTTGTCTTCTAGTGGCAACACTGTAGCATTTTGTCTTTTTGTTGATGGCCTTTGCTGCAACTATTCTATAAGGAGTTCTTCATCACTAATAGGGTTCCCTTCTTGCTTCTTCAAAGCAACATACTCCATAAACTTAAAGATCAGCGGTTGGAGCTTATCAATCTCCATAATTTCGGATTGTAGCCCTTGGTAACTCCACTCCTTGGATCTATCAGCGAGTTTTTCCCAACCTTCATCGTACTTGGCAGTGTGGTCTCTGAATAGCTCAGATTGGGTGAAGGGTTGGGAAAAAAAAACTCATGAAATATATCGTGATCTCGCCTGACATTCCATCCTCCATCTTCTTATGGAAATGAGGCTTTATCTTCTCTGGATCAATTTGAACAACAAACATATCATATCCCATCATTAGTTTCAAATATTGAATGCAATCTGCCCAAACATCCTTGGCCCAATCAATATCTAGATCCACCTTGTAGAGTACCTGCTCCAATCTTTCCTTTCGGTTCTCGAAGTCCAATTTCCTTGTCCACCAGCCAATGATCGTCCTTCTTGAATTCAAGCTCTTTTTCCCAAGTCTCACTTGACAATTTGAGGATGGCCTCAATTTTTGGGTAAGTAGACCCGTATATCCTTGGGAAGTTTGTACATAATTTCCTTATGCCCTCCAGAGACTTTCGTACATCCAAGAACTTGTTTGCTATCCTAACAACATGACTAATTCCCATGTTTCCAACATACAAGACCTGTCGAAATCAGTCTTTCGTGGTCTTACCGAAGTTCTTCCTTTTCTCCAGCTTATCTACTTATTCTTTAGACAACGGTTGTGGTGGGGCCGAAGATGTCGTAGGCTATTATTTTGCTGATGACCATTGTTGGATATATGTCGTCGAGTCATCCAACTGCACTTTGATCTCATCCTTGGAAACCTTATCTTGCTGTATCAAGTGCACCACGGTGGCAATGGATTCCTGAAGATGGTCCACCTTCTGCTCTTTGGTGGCTGCCCCCAAGTCGATAGTGGAAATGTTATAGCTTATCCCTTCTTTTCCCACCATCGACATGGCTACTTGCATAGTTCTAGATCTAGAAGCATCCATTGTCACCTTGGATCTAACTTTGGGCTTCTTCTCCTTCTTAGTGCTGATCTGAGCTTGGGCCAATATGGCCTCCAATCTTGTTCTTGGATACTTTGAGGTAGGAGCTTTCTTTTCAAGTTTCCTTTCCATCCATTTAGGCATTTGGGATTTTCCTTTGGGTGATTATTGATCACCCCCCTCTTTATCTTTCCTAATTTCAATCTCCTTACCCCTGGGAGCCACTTTCTGTGCCCTTGTATCTTCTTTTTCCTCATCAGAGTCTTGGATGAACACCGCATGTTTGATAGGGGACTTAGTGGGAAATCATCCTTTGGGGCTGTCTTCCCTTTCAACATCTCCTTCTTCCCTTTCTTCTTTATGCTCATGCCCCTTGGGCTGCTTAGTCTTTGGATCCTCATAGGTTTTAGCCTCTTCTTCAGGCTTATCTCCTTTATCTTTCTCTTCCTCACGTGGAGGTGACACATCTTCATGTTTTTCCTTTCTTGTTCTTCCTGCCCTTGTAAGAGAGGTACCTCTTTATCATGTTTGGAGAATTCTTCTTGTTGTTCACCTATTAGAAGCTCCATGCTTCCTTCCATTTTATCGTCTTCTTGCCTTCCTTCCTTGGAAGGTGGTCTTTCCACTTCCTCCCCAACATCTTTTAGCTGCCGGGCCAACTATTCCTCAAAATCATCATCAAATGTTTGTACAATTTCAGTACTTGCATCCCTTTCTTCATCACCCCCAGAAGACTCTATCTCCTCCCCTTCGCGGACTACCATATCAATTTGCAGATGCTGGTGTTATGGATGCTCATGGTAGTCATCCGCTTCTTCCTCCAATGCCTTTGCGGCTTCCCACTCCCATCATCCCATTCCTCAGATATTTCCATTGTGGCTCTCATCTTTGGTGGTTCAGTTGGAAGTTTTGATATAGGAACACTGGTAAGAACCTGTGCCAGGGTAGCCTGGATGGCTGGATTCATTAACACTTCAAAAATTTCAGAGGGGGCACTCCGCATAGTTCGTGAGAATGCTTCTGGAAGGGAGAGCATTGGTATAGGTATTGTTGTTGTGGCTAATGAAAGGGACATAGTCAGAGACATGGAGCCAGAAGAAAGTGGAGAGGTGGTGGTGGAAGAAGAATCAACCACCACGACTAGTCGAATTGGTGAAGAAGAGGCAAGGTGGACCGAAATGTCCACCACAGGTGGGGAGGTAGCCACCATGGCTTGAGAAGTTAGTGAAGGAGCAACAGTAGTGGAGGTAGCTGGTGGGGACTTGGGTTGATCAGCCTCCATTTCCTCTCCCTCATGGAGTGGATCTTCTTGTATAACAGGAACTTCAGTGGCACTTCCCAATTTCTTATGTTTCTTGGAAGGCTCACCTTTCGAGGCTTTTCTAGCATACACTTTTGGATTGGACTGTTGCTCATCAATATCCTTTCTTTTTCTTGAGCGAGTGAGTGGAGGGGACTTCAAATTTTCTACCGTTGATGCAATAGCTACCCCACCATCTGTTCCACTTGGCTCACTGTCAAGCCCTTCATAAGTCAGGACAACCCCTTGTTGCTTCAATCGAGACACTTTCCCATCAATCCATTCTTTTGTACAAGCCTCGACGAGCTTGGTTAGAATGTCAAGGTCATCGACCTCTTGCTTGTCCCAATCTATCAATGGTAGTGGAAGGCTAGCAATTGCGTTGTATCGAGGATCCATGATGGTGCTCTCATCTTCTTCGACTTGATCAGGTATTGGGAACAAGTTCACCTTTTTCACAAAGTATGCGATCATCCACATGTAATGCCTCATCCGCACCTCTTTGTCATCTTGGAAATTTTCCCAAAAATCCTCAACACTATGCAAATGTGCATACTCAAGTCTAAGTGCCTTCCTTATATGTCCATAAGGATCCATCTATGGGAAGGTGGTGTGAAGTCTGAAATGGTACTTAAACAACTCCTTTTCTGAATTACCTGCACATTGCGAGGTATGGAGCTCATACATCCCTTGGCCGAAAGAAAGGGGATAAGAGATCCCTACTAGGTGTTTGCTGCTCAAGAGGGTGTGCAAATGTTGTAGCTACCAAGAAAGCTCTAGAAATATTATCCGGTCATTGGGATACCGGGGAAGCTTGTTCGGTCTTTCTGAGGAGCCTTGAGCATGGATGTATGTAAACTTCGGGTATTGAATGAATAAGAAAGCATATTATTTTAGGAAGGCATTAGCACTGTGGGAGATTCACCTCTCAAAGTCACCCCCAATCAATCTGATGATATGACCTATGACACATCATTAACCCTACAGTAGTCCTTCTTGTAGTTCCTATACTGCAATTGAGGGTACCTATCATAGACTTTCAACTCCCTGCCTTGTTCTTCATTCAAAGCTCTGAACAAGCCACCATATTGCCTCTATTTGACCAGTGAATAGACCAGGTAGGATGTCATGTAAAACTTGGAGGTCTTCTTGACGTTCATGAATTTCGCATGAAAGCAATCACTTATTATCCCTCCCCAATACAATGTGGTCTCCATGGTATCCTCTTTTCCGCAGAGAATTTGTTCAACAAAGTAGACCATCCATTCTTGAAAGTAGGTTGCAGTGGGAAGGCCCATTACTCTGCTCAGCAAGGTTACTAGATCATGATAGTCTTCATGGAAATCACCGTAAAAGATCTCCTAAGGAACTTTTGCACTGCTTCCCCTCTTCTCCTTGATCCAATATTGATTTATAAGTTTCTTACATTTAATTGGGTCCTCGTCCCACATTGTCTTGCACTCGCTGATGGTTGGCAATTCCATCTCCTCGAAGGTAGGGATATGGAAGGTCTTCGTTATTGTTTTGGTAGACATGTCTACCAACACATTTCTATCCTTATCCATGATTGTTCTGGTTTTCGGCTGGTATGCCTTCCTACAAGCCATTACTAGTTCGGGGGTGACAAAAGCGGGAGGAAAACCTGCAGCTTTGGCTATCCCGCTGCCTCTGATCAATCTGGATTTCTTTGTTTTAGGGCCGATTCTGACTCTTTGCATGAATTCATCAATGTCCACGTGCTCTATATTGGTATCAGAGACCTCCTTCCAATCCGTAGTGACCTTAGATTGCAATGGTTCCCCTTGGAACTGGTATTTCATTTGGTCTTTATCTTCCTTTCCATGAGGAGCTTTGCCTGTTTTCTTTCCTTTGTCTTTCTCTGCAACTGCCCCCGAGGGTCTTGCACCTGATTCCATATATTTTGCAAACAAAGGCAAGGTGAGCATAATAAAGCATGCAAACACAAAAGGTTAGCCAAATTTGTGCGAATGGTGTTAGATTGGACAATGTAGCAATCAAAAAATATAACATTTATACTAAATGTTCATTAGCAATTTACTAAAGGGACTTTGGATGGTCCGGGTCCTAGGGGTCAGACTTCCCTGGCCAGAATGTTGTTTTGAAGGGCGAACAGGGCAGGGCAATCCATATGATTTCTTCCGCCTTCATATTTAGATGATTTGAAAGGTCCATGGGAAAGAGGGTCCAATTTGAACATGTGGGTCAAAGTTTGTTTCCAGATTGGAAGGCATTTAGACCATCATTGGGGCATCCAGAGTCAAGAAGAGGGAAAGCCTCCTGGAGTTTTTCATTTGAAATGACCCTGGTGAGGCAAAATTCTGGGGGTGGAGTTCCACCATTTAGGACCTGTGAGTCTGAAGGGTGGTTGGCCTAACTCCTTGATCGTTTAAGTGTTTGGGCCAAAGGAGACAAGAAGCCGCTGAAGGATGGTCGTTTGGAAACTGTGGGCAATGAGTGGACGTCTGATGGGAGCAACCCAGCGGACCGGAACCAACCTCAAAATTTTCTTCCATATTTTCTAAGGTGAGTTCTATCGGCAATCAAGGTACCAGGCTCCTGAGGTCGGAAGGGTGGGCTCAGTTTTCCTTTTACAGCGGCCGAGACGGGACAGAGTCCCGACGACAGATGTCCAACGGAGTGGATCCGGTGAAGGATGAGACACTTAGGCATTATTGTTTTATTCATGCAACATTGGGATGTTTGAGAATCAAAGGGCGGAAAGCAGTCACCCAATAGCTGTGTGAAATGACAATGTTACAATGGAAGTCCATGGGCGGAAGTCCACAGACCGAGACCCAGAAAGAACTAAGGATGTGGGAGTTTCATCTTCCAACTTAGGTAGCAGACTGAAGGGTGGATCCCGAGGATCAAGCGGACAAAACCAAGATTCCATTTAGAAATGGTGGAAGATGAACGGTGTCCCGAGGATGGAATCCCACGGGAGCAGGCCCAAAAAGCATGGATGGAAGCAGGGAGTTCAATTTTCGTTAAGTCCAAATGGTGAACCGATAAGGGTGCTCCAGGATCGCGGACCCGAGAAGGCATCTCGCCATTTTGAGGTTGTTTTCAGTTTGATTCTTTATTGGCGAAAAAGGGGAGTCTCAGGCCTAGAAGGTGCTAGCATTCTGTGTGAAGAACGACATCGAGGTAGTGAAGTCTCAAAGTCGATTCAAGGGTGATCTGATGGTTTTCTTAAAATTTTATCATATGGGTTTTCTAAACCTCATTTTCCTTTATCGAATGAATGCATTTTTAACCCTTTTCATCCATTACTTTAACAAAGAATCACCAAAAAGCATAATGGGAGGGCAGAAGACCAACTTACTACAAGAACCCGGTGAATGAAGTTGTTGAATCTACAAAGAAACGACGGAGGAAGGCTGCGGGCTCGAGGGTGGGGGGCGACGAAGGCTTTGGATCACTGTGATTGCTTTGGCTAACATGACATATGAAAATGTCAGGTCAAACTGGCCTATTTATAGATTTCAAGAGCATTAAATGCCCTCAATAAATGCTTGTATGACAGCCCAAAAGTTGGTGAATTCAAATTTTGAAAACGACTGCGAGGGGTTCGAAACTCGGATGTTAGAAGGATGAGAACCGACAACTGTTTTAAATGTTAAGTAGAAAATCACTAGCAAAGAGGGTCCCGGGGTTTGATGGGTGGAACTTCGGTAGAGGATGACCGTTCAGGAAAAGCCAAAGCATAATGGAGACCCAGGCAAGGAACTCCGATGAACCGAGCCCGACATGAATGAAAGACAGTCAGTTGAACTTTCAGAGCCATGAGGATGACAATTAAGGTGAAGGGCCCCGGGGCACGAAAGGATGGAGCCCTTTAGACGTTTTCAAACAACAAATGCAGCAGGGAAATCCGACAAGGGAAACCCGCCATGATGGACCCGAAGGGCCTCAAGGATGCTGGCAGAGGCAAACTGTCAAAGGAACTCTATGATGACCTAGGACTTAGAAAATTTGGAGGGGTGAAACATGGTCGACTTGAGATGAAACTTTGGAGGTACGCTGACCATTTGGGACACCAAGACCGGGGCACGTAAAATGAGGTGATAGAAAAATGACCTAGCAAGGTGAAGGAAAGAGAGGGTCCCCGTTCCGAACGGGGCGTGTGTGCTGAGGGCACAAAAATCCTGACCATCCTAGCCATCCTATCCCCTGAATTTTCCTTTTCTTGCACCCCTCCCTCGTGGTCTCCTTCGTGGAGGTGCATCTACTGGATTTGTCAATTGACAAGGGGGTGTGAACCATGCATCGTATGTAGGTGTCATCTGAGTGTATTCCTTTCCCTGGCCATATGCCCATGGTCGGGAAGCCAACTACCGATGGCGACAGAAAAATGAGGTGACAAAAAAATGACCTGGCAAGGTGAAGGAAAGAGAGGGTCCCTGTTCCGAACGGGGCATGTGTGCTGAGGGCACAAAAATCCTGACCATCCTGGCCATCCTATCCCCTGACTTTTCCTTTGCTTGCACCCCTCCCTCATGGTCTCCTTCGTGGAGGTGCACCTATTAGATTTGTCAACTGATGATGAGGTGTGAACCATGCATCATATGTAGGTGTCGTCTGAGTGTATGCCTTTCCCTGGTCATATGCCCATGGTCGGGAAACCAACTACCGAAATCCCTCCACAACCTCATGGGATGGGATTGTAGGTCCCCACACTGGTATCTCTCGTGTTGACCTGGTGAAGACAACAGTGTATGCATCATCTAGCCTATCCTTCCTATCTTTGAACTATCTCACAACCCTATTTGGAAAGTACCACTCTATAATGGTATGCTCTTGACCCTACATGTATTGAGTTTCCTGAGTGAAGAAGAGTTGTTGCACGTAGTCGTACCATGTTGTCATCTGAAGTCAAGGTTGCCATCTAAATACTGTCATATCGTCAATGACCCTGCGCCAATATGGAATCCCAAGCTACCCTATATGTTGTAAAGTAATGGAACCCCTGTACCTCTAGAAAACTAGATCATCTGGCTCTACGTCAACCATCTAAACAATCGGTCAAAGCATAGCGATGTGTTCCTAGGCCCAAATATGTAGCAAGGTGACCCCTGTGCCAATCGCCCTACCATCATAGTATACAAAATCATGCATATCATGATATAAAGAGGCAAGCATCATTGGCCCCCATGCAAATTGAGTCCTCATGAACAACATCCTATGCCAAGCCAGGCCCCATCTCAGACTAAATCCTCTGCTCCATTGGTCAGGAGCAACAAACCCGAGATGATTGCGACAATGATCAAACTGAAAGTGGGCATTTGACCTCTGTACATCTCGAGGTCAATCTAGGAAGTAACTAGAACGATGTCCTCCAGCTCCATCACCTCATGGAAAGCATGATAGCCAACATCAGAGTCATAGATCACACACTCACCATGTATCGACAAATGCAGTATCTTCCATACATCCTCTAGTGTCACTGTCGCCTCACCTATGGGAAGGTGGAACGAAGAGGTCTCGTTGTGCCATCACTTGCATAATACTATCATTATCACCAAGTGTGTCTAGACGATGGGCATGTAAGCAACATACCATAGGACAATCTCCCCCAAGTGCTCTTGTCGCAACTCAGATAAATCACCAAGTATGGATAAAACTGTGGGCCAGTGGTTGTGGGACATCAAAGGTGGGATAACCTCTTACACCCACGAAGCGCATGACATGAAAATTAAAAGAAAATTGGCTGAATTTGGAATTTTCATCCCTAAAATGACAATAGTGTTGCTATTTACGATAGTGTCACTATAATTCAAATTTCAAATAGCGACGCCCAAGGCATTTAAATTGCAAATCAAAAGGTGTCACTAAAAAAAGGTGCATCGCGATTTAGCTTTGGTGAAACCCTAACCCTAATTTTCAAATCAAGAAGTGCACCACCATACACATATGCATTGCAATTTAAAATTGGAAACCCTAATTCTAAATTGCGAACTGCATCACAATTCACATATGCCTCGCTAAAATTCAAATTAGCATCATCGATTCTCAAATTAATGTCTCTCTATAGCGACGTCGCCAAAGTTCAAATTTCAAAAAGTAATAAATGTATCAAAAAGTCAAATTTCAAATCAAGTTATGAATCACATACTGGTGGTCCTATGCCTAGAAGCCTCTAGTACTCTCGAACTTGGTCAGAAATGTGTCGTGGGAGCACTCATTGTGCCATTTCATTAGAGGGTCATAGCTCAAAATGCAAGAAATCCTCAAGATGTGAATGCACAAATGAATTGAAAGTGACCATTCCTCACTTATCTATTCTAGAAAAATAGGGTTTTTTCCCCTAATTTAACCATGAAGCTAGGGTTTTTCATCATTTTCACCAATTTTTCCAAACTGAAGCTTGTTTTGCATCATTTTTTGTGTTTTTGGCATGTTTTTTGCATCCCAGAGCCTTTTTGGACCCTTGGGGCAGCATTTTAACCTTTGTCAAGAAATCAACCCAAAATTCAAAATTTCCACCTGATTTCTCGAGGGGGTAGGGAACCAGATTATTCCTTCCACAGGGGCAGCAGCGGGGTATACCAAAAATCAATTTTTTTATTTATTTAAGAAGCAGTTTTTCATTCGAAGGGCATCAATCTTTGAACTAAAGCAACAGGGACCTCACTTCAAAGTGGGGCAAAATGTAGACACTAAAAAATGCCCCGAATCATATCATACACTCAAATTAGGTATACTAACATCATTTCCTCTTGAAACCCATCCTATTTTCACTTAATTAATTAAATTAGCCTAGCTAATTAATTAGTGGCATCATTTTCACCTATTAACCCCACTAATTTAATCGGGTCAATTCACCCCCTTTCATGCTAACACTTCGTCCTATTAAATTAAATAAATCAAACTATTTAATTTAATTCCACAAATCCTCTTATTTGATTAGATAACCCTAAGTTATTTAATTAAATATCATTCCACCTTTCCCCCATTCATTAAATCATTTTATTTAATGAATATCATCTATTTCTTCTAAATCCCCTAATGGCATAATTAATATTGTTTAATTATCAATTAAATCTAATCCCCCCCACTTGCAAGGGAATATTCCTCCTTTGCATATTCCTCCAAAAGGAATATTCCTTCCCCTTTTGCACATTTTAATTTAGGTTTAATTAACTAAATATATTTTTTCCTCACCCATGAGAATATTCCAAAGAATATTCTCTCTCCTCATTCATTTGAAAAAGGGGAATATATTCATTTTTCTCAACAAACTTACTTAGCTTCTTGAGCAAGTTAACTTGTGACCTCTTGTGAAAGTTAACTTATGACCTCTTGGACAAGTTGAAAGTGTGTTTGTTTGAGGGAATGTGAACCCTTGATTAAATCATCTTGCATTCTCACCCATTGATGAGAATCTATGATCCATGCCTCCAATTTCTTCCATCCTTGACCATTGATTAATCTTTTTGATCTCAACTCTTTATTTCTCATTTGCTTTCCTATAAATAAAGCACTATTTGGAGACAAATGGATCCATCTTTTCAGAGAAAAAATATGCTGTTGAAATCACTCACACTCACACTCATATTTAGTGCACATTTAGTTCATTTTAGCTACATTAATTAGCTTTAAGCTTACATTAATGACTTCTATGATCACATAATGCATCCATTAAGCTTGTTTAATTAATTGAGGTTTGAATTTTTAGGTTAGAATCCATTTAGCATTAGCTTAGCATTTCTATATATTCATCATTCAACATAAAATAATGTTTAGTTAGCTTGTGTCATGCTCATTTAGATTAAAATCATATTTATATACACATCTCTCATCAATTCCATCAATTTTCTTCAATAAAATTGATTGGAACAAGCTCATTTATCCACAGGATTGGGAAAGGGTCGCCATTCCACATCAACGCAACACCACTCCCCCAAGGGGATAAGTTTCAAATAGATTAGAGTAGACATTTAAACGCTTTCATAGTTTAGAATGCTTTTTTTTGATAAATGTTTAGTTTAACTTTCATTTGAATGATCCTGTTAGATTCGATGATAGTGGCTTCGTTATTCTTCGATTTTTCATGGATTAAGTGTAACTGGCCCATACTAATCCATCCAGTCATAGTTTCATATTGTTCCTCACTTATTAGAGAGAGAGAGACAGTTTTTAATAAAACTAATGAAAAGGTGTTATGATAATGGTTGATGATTAAGGATGGAATGAGATATCTCCAAGAATATTTCTATCAAAGTTGCAAATCTCAGATAACCTATAAAATTAAATTTAGGGAGTTATCTCCTTTATGTAGGTGGAAAAAATGTGGCAATTATGACAAATACATTGACAACTAATACACTTGTAATGCAATAAAATTAATAGTCATTATAAAGAAAATAATGAGAGGAATTGGAATATTTTTCATATTTTACCTTCTATTTGGTTGATTGGATTTTCATCTTTATATGTCTAGGAATCTATAGGAATGTCACGGGTAGCCTTTCCATGTCTATTGAGGCATGAGATCTTATTCTATGGTGGTTGTATTCCATATTAGAGTGATTACAAGAGTGGTAGGATCTTTAGAACTATTATGTGGCTCATAGATGTTAGGGTAGCATTGTAAACATGTATGTTTAATTTTTGTGATAGGTTACTCTTATTTCATGGAGGTATTGGGAGTCCACCATCTATTACAGTATGTGTTTATGAACCAATATCTCAATCTATGATGGTAGTGTTTCATATTTTTCTTATATTGAGGGTTGTTATGAGTAAAAAAATACCAAATAAAGTGTTGGATCTCAAATTAGGAATTAGACATTTTTAAAATCCTAAGAAACAAAAAATTGTATTTATTTTGAATTAGTGGCACAAGGAGTGGTGCTTACATTTTCGATTTTCCTATTTTTAAGGGGTTATTTGTCTACAAATATTTTGTGTTGCAATTGGTTGTGTTTGTTAAAAACAAGTTAAAGTAAAGCTACAATAATAACTTATGCAAGTGATTACAAATTTGAAAATTAGGTTACTAAGTAAGATTTATATATGTGATTACACATTCAACATTGATATAAAATTCAACAAACTATAAGAGACACCAAATTTACATGGAGATTCCCTTTTGAGAAAAAAACTTCACATGAGAAGAGAGGTCAAGTACATTATTAATATTTAAATTGAAGAGATACACAAAAATACACTTTACTACTATTCTTTGATCAACCTAACAACACCCTATTACCTACAAGAACTCAACATAAAACTACTATCTCATGGCTCCAATTTATAGAAAATTGTGAGAGGGGAAAACACAAATGGTGATTTGAACAAGAGGCAAGCAACCACTTTAAAATACCCACGCCTAAGAGAATGGAAAGACAATAGACATGATAATAAAATAATAATATTTACATGGCTCCAATGTGGGCGCCTAGCCCATAGCCAAACAAAAATTTTCCTTTTTAGGTGCACCATAACTCCCCAATGACTCTTCCATCACACAATAGGAAAACATTACATCTTCCGATATTGGGTGCCCAACACATGACTCTTCACATTCACAAAGGTGGATGCCTAGAAAGAATATTATCCCATTTTTTCTTGTAACCATCATCGCCACATGTTCACCTCTTTGAGATGCAACTATAATTTGTCAGAGAAACAAATATTAAATGTTTTTCCTCTCACGTACCCTAGAACACTTTCCAAAGAACATAGAGACACCTAAGAATAACATATGAATGCAAGGTTAATGTTACCTATCATAACAATGTTCCTAATTGTTATTTTCCATATGTTGAAAATTTCTTTATTATCCTTGATTTGTACATGCCCTTGATAGTTTGACATCTATTTTAAGTGGTTGAAGCACATATTGAGCTAGTTGTTTAAGTTCTTCTCATTGAAATAAAATTTATAATAGTAGAGTGAGGTTGAGCTCCCTATGTGTAGATCATCCCCTTAATTTACACTAGTGATTATATATTTTATTTGTACCTCATGGATGTAATTGCAATGTATAATGTCAAGTGGGAGAATGCTAGGATAGGTGACATTATAATTGCTATCCTAAGTTGATAATTGCGTGTCTCCACGTTCTTTGGAAAGTGTTCTAGAGGACATGAGGGAAAAAATATTTATTATTTATTTTCCTATGACAAATTATAATTTCATTCAAAGAGGTGGACCCACTACGATGACGGTTACAGAGCATCCCGAGAGCATATTCCCTTTGGGCTTCCAACTTCTGGGTGGGGACCACTTTGCAATGCATGTCCTTGCATATTATTTATATGTTTTGCAGGGTGGGGTGCCCATTTTTGCATGTTATTGCATGTTCTTGCATGAAGTCATTAGAGCTGTCAGAGAGTTATGGAGCACTCGGTATTGACCAATTTTGATTGGATATGGGTTAGGTGCCCATGTGAAGGCCATGTGATCATTTAATAATTTTCACCATGTTTATGGGCTATCCACTAAGGGGGGTGTGGGTTTTTCTAGGTGGTTTTACTTGTTTCAAGATACCATTTGCGGTATTCTCTCTCACAAACTTCTATATATTGGAGCATTGGGATGGTGGTTTGTAGAGTTCATTTTGTAGGTTGTCAGAGTAACGAAGTGCTATCAGAATTCAGAGAGGACTATTGTATTGTTGTATCTCATTAGAAGATTAATATAAACATTGGATCTCTTTGGGTGTGGAGTTTTTTCCTGCAAGGGTTTCTCCACGCATATCTTGTGCCACTTATGCTTCTTAACTTGTGGTATTGTTGTTTTTTCTTTCATGTTTGGAATTGTTAATCACATAATCACTTTATGGTAATCTTGTAAACATAACTTCAGATTTGTAAACCACTTTATTAAGTTCTATTGCTACAAGTTTCACCTTGAATTTCCAACATCGAGTAATAAAATGGTCTTTGTAGATGCTAAATGAGGAAATAATGATCTAGTTCCATACCCTAGATGGTTCTTAGTTAAAAATGTTTTCCCTAACTTTGGGATTTTCTACCTCAACTACTTTCTTCTGTAGGAAATGTCTTGAGGGTAGAATAATCTAGAATAACTCTCTTGCACATGGATGCTAGATTCCTTATCTCATTAAATCTAGGGGTGGATATCCCTGAAGTAGTAGAAGTTGTGTTAGAGTAAATTGCATTTATGCTTAAGTTTACTTAGGCATTAGTTTTGCATTTATTTAGTCGGGTGGTTTTTTCCCATTTCGGGTAGTTTTACACCCGCCACATATTTTCATGCCTTTATAAGGAACTTTGTACATTGTGTAAAATATCTCATCTCATTATTCACTCATTTTTTAAGTGAAATAGCTTTTGCTTCTCTCTATCTCGTGAAGGTATTTTTGTGCATATGGTACTCCTGGGAGGTGGATGAAACCAACATGGTATCGAAGCCAATCATTCTGCAATCCTTCCTTTGAGATTTTTCATTGAAGATTGTTTGAGATCATTTTTTTTTTCTGGTATTTGAAATTTTTCAAATTTCAAAGTTGCCTCTTTTTCAAGCATTCTACATTTTCTTGTTGTTGTTGGAAAATATCTGTGCACTATCTGTGACATCTCCTGGGGCAGTGTGGGCATCATTCCTATTTTTTTGAAGGAATTTGTTGACAATAGCTTCTGCATTGGTGGAAGGCATTTTTTTTACCTTTTGAAGGCGTCAAAGAGCGGAGCCTCATTTGCTTGCCGTAGGACAATTTTTGTCTTTCCTTTTTTATTGATTGGGAGCTTTGTTGAGGAAGTGCCCCTATCTTGTACAAGATACATTATTTCTTGCTTTTGAAGATTGATGAGAAGGGAATTTTTTCTTTGAAGAGCCTATGATTCTCATAACTGTTGAAGAGGTTGCGTTTGAATTTTGCAGAGAAGAGGTAGTGATTCACCTTTGGTCTGCACCTTTTATGCAATTTTCTCATTGGAGGCCACAAATTTCACATGGTTTGTTGTCCTTGGCATGAGAAAAATCATCCCCTACATCGTGTGAGTTAAGGTGGAATTCCACTGTATTGGCATTTAGACTTGAGTAGAGGCGTCTCTTTAATTAGAGGTTACGATTAAAGTTTTTGTGAGGCAGTTTTTTCTGAGCTTGCATGGAGATTGGTTGGCATGATTTGTTGTGTGGAGGCGTCTGAAACCTTTGGAAAGTTGCTACCTTCCCTAGATGGCACAAAAAAATTTTGAAGCTCAAATTCAATTGTTGAGAGGGCACAAATTTGCATATTGGAGAAGGAACATTCTCATTGCTCTGTGCAGGAAGCTACTCCCAAGCCTTTGAAAGACCGTTTGGCCTTTGGAAGAACTGCGATTGGAAGGTAGGCCGATTGATCATTGCAGTCAGTGGCGAATTTTAGGCAGTGGAAATTTATTTGGTGGAGGCCTCGTTTTCTTCACTACAGGCCATTCATTTTTGAAACTTCATACTTTATAAATTTTGCAGTGAAATATTTAGGGTTTCCATTTTTTGGGCTATTCTTTGTCGATAATTCACTTTTTTTACCATTGCTAGAACATTTATCCCACATTGGCAACATGGGATAGTCTTTTTCTATTTAAATAACATTGTAGTGCAATTGGTTGTTGTGAGAAAGTCTCATAAGAGGCTATCTTATTTGATTACTTGGTGGAGTTTGCTTATTTTCAGCATGGAGATCAAGCAATGGGCTACATCAAATTTTGCTGCAAATCGGGTTTAATTCTTTTTTGGAAGTTTTTGAAAACACTATCTTTGATTTTTTTTAAGAATTCAGTAATGGTTTCTTTGGAGAAAGGGAAATTTAGGCAATGGAGTGATGTTTTTCTCACCCATCTTAGTGAGGAGAATTTGTTGCCATATTTGTATAATGAAGTTCCTGTTCCAAACACACGTAATAGGTATACGATTTGGAAAGGATTTAGGGCTAGAGTCTATGGAGTTATTTTTGAGCATATCAATGACGAGGACCTTTTGGATTCACTTTTTCATTTTGAGATCCCTCATGCTCTTTGGAATTACCTTCGAGAATCATTTGGAGATCCTGATACTCCACCATCTCTTGATGACCCTCCTTCAAATACCAATGTGTCTCTTTGTTCTTCAGAGAAGATAGACCATGCTTGTGATCCTTTGGAGGTTTTTGAGACTTCAGATGAGGTTGTAGTTGCTTCAAAGGTTCCTTATTATTTTTCAGAGATATTTGATCCACCTTCATTGAGTACTTCCATCATTCTTGAGCAACAAGATTATGATTGTCTTCCTGATTGGGATTCCTATTTGTTGGACATTGGTTCCTTATTTTTGGAGTCTCACATTTCAGATTTGGAGGACACATTTGAGGGGTTAGCTCTCCTCTTTGATGATAGTTATTGTACAACTATTGTCAAACCATTGAGCTATCTTTGGAGAATGTTCAAAATCAGTTTCCACTGGTACCTTGTTTGTCACCTCCTATTGTGATTGGACATGTTCCTAATTGGTTCGTGGCATCATCTTCCAAGGCCTTGGTGAAATATGAGTAGATTCTAGAGACATCATCATACATCTTCACGCTTTCTTCTTTCAATTCCTATCCAAAGTGGGAAGCATACTTGCATTTGTATTTGGTTTTGTTTCTTCCAAAAGGGAGAAAAGTTGTTTGTCGACATTGGATCATGTTTTGTCTTTAGACACTTACCATTTTGTAGGTGATTACACATTGTGGGGGGGGGATACGTAGTCTCTCTCTCTCTCCCTTTTATTGGGAGGGGAATTGATTGTATATACATGATGTATGTAGTCTTTGGGAGGTGTGATTGAGTCCTCCATTCATGCATCATTTTTTATTTTTCTTTTCTCTCTTTTTGGAGAGGGATTTTTTCCCACAAGGTTTTTCTCCTTTTCTCTGGTTGTGAGAGATTTATTTTTGCAATTGTAAATGGGTACCTAACATGGTTGTGTACCCAAGACCCATATTGCATTTTTTTCATTTTTGCATCTTCATTCTCCCTAAGTTGCAGTTAAGGGGGGTGTTAGAGAAAATTGCATTTACGCTTAAGTTAACTTAGGAATTAATTTTGGATTTATTTAGTTGGGTGGTTTTTTCCCGTTTTGGGTAGTTTTACACCCACCACATATTTTCATGCCTTTATAAGGCACTTTGTACATAGTGTAAAATATCTCGTCTCATTAGTCACTCATTTTTCTAGTGAAATAGCTTTTGCTTCTCTCTATCTCGTGAAGGTATTTTTGTGCAGATGGTGCTCCTAGGAGGTGGATGACACCAATAGGTTGAAACTTCTTGAAAGACAATTTCTTGTAGGATTGAGATACTGGGGGGCCATAATGCTTTTTTTGTGTAATTTGGAAGGGCGTGTAAGGAGAAATTGCCCAAAATTTGATGGAAAAATCGATGACCCTAAAAATAAACAAAATGGGTCAAACACTAATCTTGAGGTCATTAAAAGGAAGGATAATATAGTAGAAGTTATTAAAGAAATTTTAGAACTGAGAATGGTAAAATATCTCAAAAAAATCTAGAGAAGGAAATAGTAAATCCTAATAAAGAAAACATAGTGTGTGGTATGGTGGACCATTATGCTGTCATGGCTTCCCCATGTTTGGCCTAACCATGTGGAGTCTAATCAAAATGCATTTTTATGTTACAACTTGGATTAGTAATAATGACCAATGCACTTCTTGGATTCTTGACGAGACTCTTAAGATCACACTTCATCCTTCCTGTAATGCTATGATCTTAATTTTTAATGTGATTGGGATAGCTTGCGTAAGGTTAACCCCTCTCCCTTTAATTATTTATACTGCTAGCTATATGAGACACATTCGGCTTATAATTCAGAGGGTGTTTAGTAATAATCATTATTACTTTGGCACAAATCTCAATTTTTTAACTTCTCCTATGTGGTATTTTTTCCTTCGCTCAGCTCTCTAGTTCTATTTTGAGTTTTTGACATGGTTTACAAAGTTTTTGCAACTTCTATTGGTCAATTGGTTTACCATGGGTGGTGATAGGGTTCATTTTGAACCATGCTCTTTTGAGGAGTTATCAATAGATGCCACTATTTGACACATTTTTTGTGAAGATGGGGTCGCTCCTTTTTTGGAGTGCCTTATAGGGCATGAAAAGAACCTTTCCATATAGTTTTCCCACTCTTGGGACAATAGGAAAGTGAAAATTGTTGGAATTTCTTTCAATGTGGATGAAGTTATTGCACAAGCTACTAGTATGAATATTAAAGGTAATAAATGGACGAAGCATAATAAAGTGGCAGATAATGAGAGACTATCTCTCTTTTTCAAGGATGGAGAAAAGCCCATTAAACTGCACAATGGATTTGATAGGGAAAATTTATCACCGAAATGGGAAAAGGTATGTCTTATGTTAATAAATTTGTTTACTTTCGAGGGGAGGTACAAATGTTTCTATTTCTATCACTTCCCCCTCCTCAACCATTTTTTCCACAATTCCCTGATAAGTTTATGGTTTTACCCTTTAACCTCTTTAGAGAAATCCATTAAGGAAGCTTTCAATTTAAACAAGAAATGCTCTAAAAAATTCCCCATTCCTTTGCACTAAGGGCTCATACTGTGTCTTTACCACTTCCACCTTGCTTTGTGCCCTCCTAAGAAAATTAAGGTTGTCTTTATTGAGGAACCCTTACCCTCCGACTCTCCTCATGTGATGACCTCCTTGGCTAACCTGAGGAAATATAAAGGAAAAAATACATTAAGCACCCGAACACTACCCATGCCTCCCCCCTGCTATGATTTTGTGTGAACCCCCTCCCTAAATGATACCCCTTTGTCCACCATTCCTCCTAACCCCATTGGTGGTAAAATAACATCAAAAACTCCTTATTATGGTAAAAAATAGGTGGCTCAAGATCTCTACGACCTCAGGAATAGCCCCCTACTCATGGTTTAGGAAAAAGGGACCAAGCAGGGTCTCAAAAAACTCCTCCCACCAAAAAGAAAAAAAATTACTCAACTCATTTCTTGATTGAGGAGGCCAGTCTTGATGTTGTCAATATAGAGGAACCTAAGGGTGGTGAAGTGAAGGAGGCTAGTGACTCACAACTTAGAAGATCTAACAGACTTACGAGCCAACCAAATCCTGCTGATAGAGAGGTGATGGAGGATGCTCTAGAGCAAGGGGAGAGTTTTACTAGTGATGAGGAGGAAGATGATTCTAATTCAAAAGGCTCTTAGAACACTACTAATATTCATTCCATGAACACGATTAGCACTAACACAACCCCTTTAGACCTACCTAGTGAGACACATAATTTCCCCCAATGTGCTTCTACGATTGCGAAGCTCATTGAAATTAAAGGGAAGGTTTTATAATTGGAGAAAGAGATGGTGATCCTATCCAAGTTTAGTTCCAAAGTGATGCACAAATCAACTACAACTCTCTGTATGCTACAAGATAAGGAGCTAAAGAAAGACGGTAAAAAGGACAAGAATCACAAGGAACTCTACAAGTTCCTTACTAAAGATTGGGGCCAACTCTTTGGATAGTGTTTGGATAGAATTTTGGATCAAAGTTGGTGCAAATTATCCTTAGAAAATGGACTTAACATAATTAAATCAATTTTGAGAACTTGTATTGATGTCCATTGTTTGTTCCTAAATGTCAATTAAGGGATCGTAAGCTCATGAAAAGTGTTGTGGCTATATATCGAAGGGATGAAAATAGTGAACTAAGTGGGGATGAATGCATCTAATTCACATAACAAAATTCTAATAAAAAATATGGTTTATTCTTTGTATTTTTGTTTTGTGCCAAGAACTGCGCCAAGAAGTGTAGTAACAAAAATTATAACAGAAAGTGCAACGACAAAAATGAAGAAACTTTATAAATTATGCACTAACAATGATAAATTCTATTTTGCACAAATCAGAGTTTTAATTCTTGAACTATGAATAAACACATCAATAGATAATTGAAAGAAATCAACTTTTAAACCAAATTGCAATTAACTATGAATAACTAGATTTATGTAACAAAAAGGAAAATATTTAAAAATCAAATCACACAGTTACCACACCAAAACTAAACTGGAAAAGTCATCGGACAATCAAGCAGTGGGCCCTTCCTCCTTAATCGCCTGGTGATAAAATGTAAACGCTCTTCTAGCTCAAATTAATCATACATGCACAATAATTTCCAGAATATATGATGATTCAAAATAATAGTCCAACTTTATATAAATATATAAAGTTTGTTATGGTTTATTTGTGGCCTATACAAAATAGTCCATGGCCGCTAGCCACAAATGTATAACAAGTTTAACAAATGTCATTTCAAAAATAGTTTATAAATTAGTTAAACATAATAGTTTAAACATCTCCTCGCTTTCCTTCCATCCACGTTCTCAACAATTCTAACATCTCCCTTCAATTATCTCCTACCATTTCATCCACAATATAGTTAGCATTCCGATAAATATTGATATTTTCTAATTGTTTCAATTTCCTCTTACATTTTAATAAATATCTACACTACCTGTGATAGGAAGGAAGGAAAAGTAAAGGAAAAGAGAAAACAAAAAGGTAAAACTACTAGGACTTTTCAACTCCCATCAGCTAGGCCTGTGTTTTCTTTTATTTTTTGTTTAGCACTGGTGCCTCCTTGCTTTTTGTTGCTTAAGACTTTTTTTAATGTTTTATAAAAGCACTATTAATATGCTATTTATGGTTTGTTGACCTAGTTTTCAACCTTTGAGCTCTTTGTTGTTTGGGCCAGTACACCTTTTTTTTCTCCTTTTAATATAAAAAATATAGATCCAATTACTTGTGGTGAAATTTTCAAAAATTCAAAAAAGAAGAAACAATGGCTAATGAAAACAAAACTAGAAGTGAAGATAAACCTGATAGTTTAATGATTGTAGAAAAGGTAGATAATAAAAGTCATTTTGAGATGGGGAATGAAAATTGACTCTTCATGGAGAATCCCCCCAAGTTTTGTAGAAATCCATTTTGATTGATGAAATTATAATAATCTGGGACACAAGAAAAATACCCAAGAACTAGTAGTGAAAAAAATAAGCAGAGGATTGCTTAAAATAACAGTTTCAAAAACTCCAATTTGAATAATATAAAAAACCATTCAAATATTTTATATCGCAATTTCATTACTACATTTTAATATTGAGGAAATTGAAATATTTGGAAATATAAATTATCATTTTATTTATGGAATTTGATGAAAAATGCAATGACGAAATTGAAAATGAATATTATGCAATTTTTTGATTAAGAAATTATTTCATTAGATTATCAGTTAAAGGTTACTGATAAGTGGACAAGCGTAAGAATGTGTGCGTAGGAAATAGGTTGAAGGATGAGAACTTGATTGAGGTAGGCATGCTTAACTAGATGACCACGGTAAGCAAGAATGGAATGTGGAATCTCACACACCACAGTAGATCATGACATTTGCATATGTTAGAAAAGTTAATGAATTTCATTTATACTCGATTGAGAATTTTAAAATTATGGAAAGAACAAATCAATGCATTCTTGTCTTACCTTGTTTGATCCAAATTAATATTCAGTGAAGATTTGAATAGAAAACTCATTTTCATTTCATATAATTGTCGTGAGCAAAAGTACATGCATTGTTTGTTCTTTGAAAACAAATTTAAATTCATATTTGAACAAGGAAAGGAAATATTTACGTGCTCCTCAAATATATGTGCATACGTATATAATCTTAAGGAAATTGTGCATAAAAAGGTATACTTATATATATATATATATATTATGCGAGTACATGAATATATATAGGAATATATATATATATGTGTGTGTGTGTGTGTGTGTGATTGTTTTTCTCGAGTTTAATCTTTAATTTTCATGGGGAAACAATGGAATCGTGGAAAAGAGTCTGTAACTCCCATCATTAATGGGATAGGGGTCGAACCCCTTCCATGGAAAAAAGCAACAGTTAACAATTAGAAATGGGAGAGTGGGTGGCCAAGAAAAGTGGTGGAGGCAGAGGAATTCATGACCACTATCTCCTAAAATTAGCAAGAGGAGATTTGAACAAAACAGGGAAAATTAATTAGCAAAGAAAAGAGGAGAAAAGGAAGGAAGAATCCAAGGGGATGGACTGAAGGGGAAAAAATAGAGGATTCGTGGCATAGTTTCCATTCTCATCACCAATTTTTAGAGAAAATAGGTAATGTGAAATCCCTTGTTGTTGTTGATTGCATCAAATGAATTATTTTCTTGTAATATTGTTAAGCTTTGAGCGAATTATTTCCATGTATTATCTTGCCTATGAGGGTAACAAATAAAACCCCATGAGGACTTCATACCATGTATTTATCCTTCACTAGGTTGAGTCCAATCAGTCAACCCATGATATTGTATTATCAGGCCAATCGGTCAATCCATAATGATATATTATCATATATTTTTATTACTATAAACCAATGTATGTTCTGCTCGACGCTATTTGGAGATCAACCTACTTGTTTACCATAGCCTTATGGTGCCATGTCTCATGGTCGAGTGATACATATCGTCAATGATTGCCACAAGAGAATGACATACATTGTTCTATTGTGGCTTATGTTTATCATTTTCCTTTTTGGAGGATACTCATGGTGAAGACCATGCACAACTGAGCTAAGGATTTAATGTCATTTTAATAGCACTCACTGTGCTCTATGAGGGTTAATCTGAGCTGAACATAATATCGTTCAATCATAACCTTGGTTGAATGAATTCATCATTCAATGATATTTCTCAACAAACGGGTCAATGCTCGTATAAGTTTAAATGTTAAATTGACACTGTGATATAGTATTTGGCCTTCCAATGGCCGCGAGATATAGAATTCCTTTTGGGTTTAACATACAAATGAACGTGCATGCGTATATGTATATATACATATACATATATACACACACACACATTCTTTCTTGTGATTCTACGTCGATTTATTTTAGTGTTTATTTAGGGTCGATGAATGACCCACAATGCTGATTGTTATATAAAAATTTATTTGGGTGTCTCCATACAAATGTAGACCCCACCGTATATTTTATGTTATTGACTTAATATGAAAACTCTGTTGAGGAATTGATAGCATGTTATCATTTTCATGATAACATGCATATCGACCATTCTATTTTTCCTGAAAGTAGAGTCTTGTTGATAATTTTTAAATGGCTATGCTATTTTTATTTATTGATGTTCTTTATGAACTGTTACAATGGAAAATATCAAATTGAAAAAAAAGAAACATGGATAATTTGAAATAGACATTCCATAAAACAAAATTTAAAATTGTTTGAATGTATTCTTCTCTTTGAATGAACTAATGTATCTATGGTTATGAATACTAGGAGAAATTATAAATAGATCATGATGGAAATATGTCAGTGGTTGATTTTTTCTAAATTATTGCATGAAGCATTGAACAAGTTGATGTTTCTTTTGTCTAAATATGGATTTCCTGTATGAAGGATAATTTGTCTTATTTTATTCAGAATGTATACGCATTTTCCAACTCTATTCATTTTAGGCATATATGTGCACATACATAAATGCTTTGTTTATGCACATGCACATACATGCGGTATACCTTTTGATTCATATTGATTAATCTTTGAATAAGATTGCTAGAATTAATTTGCAAAGAAAGGAACTGTAACAGTAGAATAGTATGCTTTTGCAACATAAAACTGATAGACTATGATGAATGAATGAATGGTTGTACTTGTGAAATGATTAAGTTGTGGTCAATTAATGAAATAGAATGATACATGAATTCAATGGTAGATTTTAGCACACTAGAATATGTTTCTAGTAGATGGTCTAAAAGGGAGGGATACCCCTTTGATATGATAAGATTTCCTTCCAAGAATGGGTTCCAGAGAGTGTAGATTTGCTTTTCCAAATCTAACTAGAGTTGCATTTTATGTAGCATGAGCTTGGCCAATCTTTGCAATCACTTTTATATATTTGTATATGGAACAAACTGTGTTATTTATCCTCTCTTGATGTATTGATTTACCTAGCATGGAACTTGCATATTCTAACAAAGTAGATAGAAATGAATGTAGTTAGGCACACATAGATTCCACCTTGCAAACTGTATCTCTTGCTAAGTGTTCTGTGCAGGGTTGGGTATTCTTCAACTGACTAAGGAATTACAGGGAAGCAATGCTTTGTGGTTGGGTGGAAAAGCACCCAAATCATGTTGTCATCCACCAGTGGAGGAAAGCTATCACAAGTAATCATATTAGAATTCTATATGTATTTGTATCATTGATGTAAAAGAATAATTGATGTAATAGAAAGAAAAAGCTATGTATTTGAGAATTGACTTTGAGGCGTTGAATTCCAAGTCAAACTTGTATGTAACCATTGACAATTGGAAATGAATATTCTTTTATTTCACATTTAATGGTGATTTATGAACATTAAAGTGCTAAATCAAATTAGCTATGAAATTTGTGTCATAAATAATAATATTCATAATGTCAATTTTTGGTTAAATGGTAGAAATCTAGTTGAGCATGTTTCATTTGGTATCAGAGCTCAAGGTTTAGCTCTAGGCCTATGAGCCCATGATGATTGAACTAGGGAATAGTAGACCCATAACTATATTTGAGATACCGAGAGAATGGTCAAATTTGAATTGGTTGTAAGAAATGGGAAGGTCCAAGTCAGAAAGAAAGAAAGGGGAAACCAATAGGGCTACGAAAAAGAAAATTGTTATTGAGGAGAATCTCAAACCTAAAGACCAACCTGAGATTCCTGATGCAGAAACTCTAGCACATGCCCTCACATGTCTCAAGTTGGAGAGATGCAAAAAGATAGAGGTGGCCAAATGAACTCCTAAGAACAAGAAACCCTTTGCATTTAGAGATTGGGAAGTAGAATGTGGAACCTAATGCTCCACTGATGACTAAGGAGGAGAAGTATCTGCATGCACGTCCTGCCTCACCCAAGAGGGAAGATGTAGATTCAAATGATGATCCTGAGGAATGTCCTCTTTCTGATAATGAGGGAGCTACTTAGAGTAGATAAACTTTTGTAAATAAGGATAAATGTAAATCCAAAACTTAATATAAATAAAGAAAGACTTTTGTTGATTAAAGGCATGAAGCTTGAAGGCTTGTCTTGTTGAAAAGAATGTGTTTACACTCTTTTTTCTAAGCTTGCAAGTTGTGTGCTTTGTATTTCATAAATGCAATAACATAAATATAAAACCTTGTTCCTGAATGCTAAACATGACTATGACGCAGGTCGAGTGTGAGTCACCATGGTGACCACCAGACAAGATGCGAGTAGTAGCAGACATGGCAATGGTCCAACCAAGAGGCTAGACCAAATCTTGGAACTCTTGAACCGACAAGAATCTTGAATGGACTATTTGGAACAAGAGGTCTAAGGGGTGTGAGAAGATCAAAATATTAGGAATGAGATCCCTGACCAAGGAAAAGGGGATCACAATAAAGGTTAGATTGAGGAAAAATTGGGAGAGGATCTTTAGAAGGTAGCACCACTGAAGTTTGATGGCAAGGCCATCAGTGATGGGAATGAGATCTGGATCATAGAAATGGAAAAATATTTTGGGCTTCGTAACTTGTCGGATCAAACCAAGGTTGCTTGGGTAGCATATCAATTGTCTAGAGAGGTAGCTACTTGGTGGGACAGTGAGAAAGTTGAAGGGAGACTTGCGCAAGAGGGGATTACTTGGGAGTTTTTCCTCAAATCTTTTAGAAAGAGGTGGCTACCACAACTTTTATTTGAAAAGAAAATGATTGAATTTCATAATCTAACCTAGGGAGGCCTGACAGTAGTGCAGTATTGGGAGAAGTTTACCAACTTTCTTAAGTATGTGCCACAGTATCAATCTGATGAGCATTTCTAGATTCAAAATTTTATATTGGGATTGAGGCCCCACATTGGAGCTGAAGTGGATCTTCACAATCCTCATACTATGGAAGAATCTTTTGAGAAGGCCATTAAGCAAGAATAGAAGCTACAACAGTTGTCCAATCTCCACAAGGGATCAAAATCGAAGCCTTGGTTTAGGAACAAAATATTTCAAAAGGGTGATGGAAAAAAGGAAACAAGTCCAATCAGATTAGAATCCTAAAAAGGGAAGGCGACCCTCTGAAAAGGAAAAAAGGGCTAATAAGGGAAATGACGCCTACATCAACACCCAGGAACACTCAAAAGAAGATAAGTATGTAATTAGAAAAGGACCCTATGAAAGATGTTACACTTGTTGGGGATATCATTATGCATCTAACTTCCCTCAGAAGTTGAGGTCACAGAAGGAAGGATGCTAATAGCAAACCCTGCAACACAAGATCAATGCAACGATAGATAATAGGAAAGAAGAGTTAGAACCATTTCCATTTTGATAGATACTAGAGCTACTAAGTATTTCATAGATCCTAGAATGATTTCTAAGCTATCCATTTGACCTAGTTATATGAAGAATTCATGGCCTATTCAGTATGGGAATTGAGCAGAGTGGGTAGTAGATTCATGTCTCTTTTGTAGAGAGTTGGAACTTCCTAACTTCATGACCCAAGTTAAACTTTATGTTGAACCATTAGGATCCTATGATGTAATATTAGAAATCAACTAGTTGACTGAGCACAAGGCTATTGTAAATTGTGAGGATAATATGGTGAGCTATTTGGATGACTATGGGAACCCAGTTGAGATACATGGGGTACAACAACCCCTAGAACTTAGACAGATCTTAGATATTAAACTTAAGAGAGCTCAGAGGAATGGTTTTGTCATATATATTATGCATTTCAATGAACTTGACAATGAGAAACCATATCTTAACGACTACCCAATTCTTAAGGAATTCTGAAATGTGTTTCCCGAAGATCTCACCGAGATGCCTTTGAAGCAAGAATTCGATTTCTCCATCAACTTAGTGCTAGGAGCTGAGCCACAATCTAAGACCTCGTACAGGATGACCACCACATAGCTTTATGAATTGAAAGCCAAGATCCAAGAGTTATTATGTAAGGGGCTTATTAGAATTAGTGTGTCACCCTAGGGAGCACCAATTATCTCTGTCGAAAAGAAGGATGGAACCTTGCATCTTTGTATAGATTATCAGATGTTGAACAAGGCTACCATCAAGAATCGCTACCCTCTTCTGAGGATCAAAGAATTATTTGATCAAATGAAGGGAGTGATAATATTCTAAAAAAATAGATCTCAAGTCTGGTTACCATCAGTTGAGAATAAAGGAGGAAGATATTTTGAAGATGGATTTTTGAACTCAGTATGGGCATTACGAGTTCACCGTTGTACCCTTTGGGCTAACCAACACACCTGCAACCTTCATGAATCTCATGAATAGTTTGTTCTGGGATTGTCTGGATGATTTTGTCCTAATATTTATTAATGACATTTTGGTTTATTCCAAGTCTATTGAGGAACATGACCAACACTTGAGGATAGTATTACAATGTCTGAGGGAAAATAAGCTTTTTGGAAAGCTATCCAAGCACTCATTTTATCAGGATAGGGTGCATTATCTAGGCCACATTATCTCAACTAAGGGAGTCTATGTGGACCCTACGAAGATAAAAGCAATTGCAGAATGGTCAGTGCCTCAAAATGTGTCAGAAGTATGAAGTTTTATGGGCCTTTCCAGTTACTATAGAAAATATGTGCAAGGTTTTTTTATAATAGCATCCCCTATAACGTCTCTTCAAAGGAAAGTAAAAGGGTTTGATTGGACTGAGAAGTGTGATCAAGCTTTCCAACTCCTTAAGGAGAAACTCACTACAACTTTAGTATTAATTATTCCAGATCCCAATGGTCAATTTTTAGTGATCATGGATGCTTCAAGAGATGGATAGGAGCAGTGTTAATGCAAGAAGGGAAAGTGGTGGAATATGAGTCTAGGAAGCTAAAAAAACATGAAGTAAACTATGCGCCACACAACTTGGAACTCACAGATATAGTGCACACCCTACATATGTGGAGACATTATCTTTTGGGAAATCCATTCGAGCTCAAGACAGATCACCTAGGATTGAGATACATTTTTACTCAACCCAACCTTAATGCACATCAGAGGAGGTGGCTAGAATTCCTTAGTGAGTATAACTTTGGAATTAAGCATATAAAAGGAAAGGAAAATTGAGTGGTAGATTCTCTTAGTAGACGAAGACATTTGGAAGCCATGATCTCTATGATATTCAATCTAAGAAAATAGGTGATGCAACACTTGCAAGTTGATGAGCATTATGAGAAGGTGAAAAAGGCTCTAGAAGAGAATCCATCAAACCATCGATCCGATGGATACAAGTTTGAACCAAATGATATCTTAAGATACCAAAGATAGATGTACATTCTAGATTTTTGAGAGCTTAGGAAGCTGGTCCTAGATGAGGTCCACAATACACCAAATTTAGGACACCCCAGAGTTACAAAGATGATCGCAGAGTTGAAAACTTTCTACTTTTGGTAGAAACTTAGGAAGGATGTAGTGGAATATGTAGCCAAATTCTTGGAGTGTCAGGGAGTCAAGGTTGAGCACGTGCATCCAACATGGCTCCTTTATCCTCATGATATACTTGAGTACAAATGACAAGTGATCAGTATGGACTTTGTGAAGGGGTTACCTTTAAGAAAGAATAGTCATGATGTTATTTTGGTGGTAGTTGATAAGTTGACTAAGGTGGCACATTTTATCCTAGAAAACCTTAAGGATGGATCGTTGACCTTGGACAAGAAATTTTTCCAAGAGATCTTTTGCTTCCATGGAGTGCTAGAGACCATTATATCCAATAGAGATACACAGATGACATCAATGTTCTGAACCACTTTGAATACAACATTGGGGACTAAGTTGAACTTTAGCTCAACATACCATCCTCAAACCAATGGTCAAACCGAGAGGGTAAATCAGGTAGTATAAGATCTCCTTCGAATGTACTGCATGGATCAACAATATAAATGGGAAGAGTATCTACCACTGGTAGAATTTTCTTATAATAAATCCCATCATGCATCCTTAGGTATGACACCTTTCGAGGCTTTGTATGGGTGAAAATTTTGTACTCCCATCAGTTGGTACAAATTGGAAGACATGATCATAGTGGGTCCTGAGATGCTGAAAGAAATGGAAGAGCAGATGAGGCTTATTAAGAGTAGACTAAAGGCGGAAACAAATATAAAAAAGAGCCATGCTGATAAAAATAGAACCTTTAGACAATTTACAGTCGTAGATAAGGTATTTCTGAGATTCAATTCACATAAGAGCTCTATTACCTTTGAGAAGTCATCCAAGCTAGCTCCAAGATACGTGGGCCTATTTGATGTGTTGGAAGTAATCAACCTAGTTGCATACAAACTTGCTCTACCCCTACTCTAGCTCGACTCCATAATGTGTTTCATGTTTCCTTGCTAAAACCATAGCACTGAGATGCGTCTCATATACTTGATTGGCATTCTTTGCAAGTGGAGGATCCAGGAGTGGTGCTAGTGGAGCCCAATAGAATTCTAGATAGACGCAATGTCAAGTTGCAAAATAGGGACATTGTTCAGTATAAGGTCCAATGGGACTAGTATCATGAGGACAATGCTACTTGGGGGGATGCAGAGGAGATAGAATGCTCCTTCCTTCATTTTCTTTCTTAAACAAACTATAGATGATTATCTTTATATTGTTGCCTAATGTTTTGGATTGGTATGCTATGATGATGTTTTGGCTTGAAAACAATATGATTGATAAATATGTGAAAAAATTTTGTTTGATTAGACATCGGGACGATGTCCATTTCTAGTGGGAAGGATTTCATATCTCGATTTCATTACTGCATTTTAATATTGAGGAAATTGAAATATTTGGAAATAGAAATTATCATTTTTTATTTATGGAATTTGATAAAAAATGCAATGACGAAATTGAAAAATGAATATTATGCAATTTTATGATTAAGAAATTATTTCATGAGATTATCAGTTAAAGGTTACTGATAAGTGGACAAGTGTAAGAATGTGTGTGTAGGAAAGAGGTTGAAGGATGAAAACTTGATTGAGGTAGGCATGCTTAGCTAGATGACCATGGTAAGCAAGAATGAAATTTTCAATCTCACAGAACACAGTAGATCATGACATTTGCATATGTTAAAAAAGTTGATGAATTTCATTTATACTAGATTGTGAATTTTAAAATTATGGAAAGCACGTATTAATGCATTCTTGCCTTACCTTGTTTGATCCAAATTGATAGTCAATGAAGATTTGAATAGAAAACTCATTTTCATCTCATTTAATTGTTGTGAGCAAAAGTACATGCATTGTTTGTTCTTTGAAAACAAATTTAAATTCATATTTGAACAGGGAAATAAAATATTTACATGTTCCTCGGATATATGTGCATATGTATATAATCTTAAGGAAGGAAATTGTGCATAAAAGGTATACTTATATATATGTATATATATCAGTATATATATACATACATGTATACAAATAATTATGTGAGTAAATGAATATATATATATATATATATATGACTATTTTTCTCGAGTTTAATCTTTAATTTTCATGGGGAAACAATGGAATCGTGGAAAAGAATATGTAACTCCCATCATTAATGGGATAGGGGACAACCCCCTTCCATGGAAAAAAGCCACATTTAACCATCAGAAATGGGAGAGTGTGTGCCCAGGTAAGGTGGTGGAGGCAGAGGAATTCATGACCACTATCTCCTAAAATTAGCAAGAGGAGATTTGAATGAAATAGGGAAAATTAATTAGTGAAGAAAAGAGGAGAAAAGTAAGGAAGAATCCAAGGGGATCGACTTAAGGGGAAAAAGTAGAGGATTTGTACCATAGTTGCCATTCTCATCACCAGTTTGCAGAGAAAAGAGGTAATGTGAAATCCCTTGTTCTTGATTGCATCGAATGAATTCTTTTCTTGTAATATTGTTAATCTTTGAGCAAACCCTTGCCATGTATTATCTTTCCTATGAGGGTATCAAATAAAACCCCATGGCAACTTCATATTGTGTGTTTATCCTTCACCGGGTCGATGCCAATTGACCGACCCATGATATTCTATTATCAGGCCATTCATCCAACCCATGATTTTGTATTATCAGGCCAATCGGCCGATCCATAATAATCTATTATCATATATTTTTATTACTGTAAAGAAATGTATGTTCTGCTCGATGTCGTTTGGCGGTTGGCTTGCTTGTTTATCACAGCCTTGCATAGTGCCATGTCTCATGGTCGAGCGATACATATCACCGATGATTTCCACAAGAGAACAAAATGCATCATTCGATTGTTGTTTATGTTTATCATTTTCCATTTTGGAGGATACCTGTGGTGAAGACCATGCATGGCCGAGCTAAGGCATTATTGTCATTTTAATAGTGCTCATCGTGATCTATGAGGGTTAATCTGAGAAGAACGTAATGTATATGTCTAAAAATTGTCATGATTAAGCTTGTTAATTAATTAAATATGAATTATTTAATTAATTCCCCTAAAATCATCTACATATAAATAAATTTAATTATTTATTTATACTGTTCATTTTCTAAATTCTTCTACCTTAATTAAATAAATAATTTTATTTAATTATTGACATTTCCCACATTCCTCTTAGTTAAATTAAATAAATACGATTATTTATTTTAATTATCATATCATTCTAAAGTTTGAATATTTGAATATTCAAATAATGGAATATTCTCTTCATCCCATAATCAAATTAAATATTAAATATTTAATTTAATATTTTCCTCTCACTCTAAATTCATTTCTAAAACATAATTAAATATAATTTATTTAATTATGCGAGTTTCTATATCCATCTTCACCTACAAATTAAATAAATTTATTCTAAACTCACTCTTCGAAACGAAAATTTCCCTTCGGATCTCAATGACAAAAATTGAAGGAAAAGGGAAACCTTCTATCTTCCTCTCCACTTTCGAAAATCTTCCACCGTCCATTCGAACAAGCTTAATCCGGGCCATTTATCAAATCAACCAATCGAATCCTTTCAAAGACTCTATAAATGCCGGTGCAAATCCAAGCTTTGGTTACCTACGAATACATACGAAAACACACGAACATAGATGCAATCAGCTTATGCAATCACAGCCTTTTAGCATCACAGCAATACTTTCATCTTAGCATAGCCTTGCATTTAGCATAGTGTGCATTTTAAAATCTCGTTCTTCAGTTGTTCATTTTGTTGAAGCTTAATTTGTTGATCTGAGAGCCATTGGAAACAACAAAACGCTGGAGTTAGAGAGAGATAAGACGATTTCGGGGAAGCTACAGTCACAGTTTGCTTATTCTATTTTCCTTTTCAATTTTCCTGATTTAATGTCTTATTGATATGTGTTTGAATTTCATTTAGATTGATGCATTTTTCACACACACATAAAATGGCGCCCACCGTGGGGCTCAAACCCATGAATTTAACATTCTCTGCAAGTTTTTTTGACAGTTTCTACGTTTTGGAGTCAACTTTCAAAAAAAAAATTGGCGTTTAAGCGCATTCGACATTTTCTGTGGTGCATACAGGGTTTTTGACTTTTTTGTTTTGCAGGATTCTGGAGCGCATATAGTAACTGTTTAGGTGCATATAGTAACTATTTAGGCGCATATAGTAACTGTTTAGGCGCATATAGTAACTGTTTAGGTGCATATAGTAACTGTTTAAGCGCATATAGAATCTTTCCTTTGGCATATAGTAACTGTTTAAGCGCATATAGAATCTTTCCTTTGGCACATATAGTAACTGTTTTAAGAGCATTTGAATCTTTCTTGCAGTGCATATACTTTCTGTTCTGGCACATATACCATCTGTTCCGGTGCATATACCTTATGTTCTGGTGCATATACCTTCTGTTCTGGTGCATATACCTTCTGTTCTGGCGCATATGGATTTGTAAGAAAAATACAAAATTATGAGTCTGACGCCTTCTGCAGACAAAATTATTTTTTTTCTTTTTTCTTTTTCTGGATTTTAAAATGAAACAATCCTAGGGTAGACACATCTGGATAAAATGAAGCAATCTAGGATAGTCACTACACAATGATCTTGCAGTTAAAATTGAATAACTTGTTTTTGTGAAGCAATATCTTCACTTAGATTAGATCATTGTGATTTGGGTTTTAAAATGAACATTTGTTTTCTTTGTCTGTGGCAATAGGTTTATGCTCTCCCCTTAACTGGGTGATCAGAATACCAGACTTGCCTTTTCAATTTCATGAATTTTACTGCTTTAATTACATCCTTTAGAGAGCCTGCCATGGTGGGAAAAAGTAATCACCCTACGGGAACGACTCAAGTGGGTTCAAGCCAAAGCCAGGCTATTCCGCCCCACTATAAAATTTAAAGCAAATCTGGGGAAACCCTCTTTTGCCATTAGTGTGCAAGATAACCATCCCCAAAACCTTTGTTCTAAAGGTTGGGAGGTCTCCTGAGGGATTTTATTATTGCCGCACCGAACGTAAATCCTTACTACGAACCTAGTGTAGTGGCCAGCCGAAGTCAGTTTCCGAACATTCTAATAATCACAGTGCAAGGGGAGGGAAGAATCTGCCCCAAGACACTCACCATATAGCTGCCAAGGACCGTTTGCTTAGGAGATCCGGTATCCACTTCCGTAACTCTGAGTACGCACTTGGAAAAGACAAAAACATGGGTGCCCCTTCGGGGGTGACACAGCTGTGTGAGTCGATGCAGTTCTGAGATGTGGGCTGTTGATTACTAGAATGGCCTACTTGAACATTAAGAGTGAGTCTGTCTGAATTGTCTTTCATGTGCAAAACTTGTGAAAACATTTTTCTTGATCAAACACTTCATGTTAGTATAGGGCCTTAAAAACAACTGTTCTTCAAAATGTTTGTTGTGTCTTCCATCGCATTAATTCAGATAAAAGGATCATCTGAAATGAATATGAACAACAATTGAAATCACTCAAAAGTTTTTTATACCATTGGTCCAATAACATTCCCAATACTTTTCCCATGCTTAGAGATTGGAAATCAACAAAATTTCCCAAGAAATCAGTGTCCAAAAGGATCAGAAAACCCAAGAAACCGTTAGGATACAAGAAAACGTTGCAAAAGAGAAAATCTTGTACAAAAGTTGACACATCTTGCTTCATTATTGAGGATTTCTTCATAGATACCAAGACTTTATTAGGGGATTCACTGATGAGTATGTTGTAGATCCCTTAGATTCTCAAGCTTATTATCAGAGATTAGCTCTATCACAACGGCATAATCATAATCAACCTCTTGAATTTGAAAACATACCACAACCTTCTATAGAATATCCTTCACATCCCAATCAAATCCTTCAGTGATTTTGGAACCTTTCTTCGAAAACAAAGATCAAAACTTTAAGAGTGCATCTCTCAAACAAATTTCTAATTATTGGTTCAACTTCCCCAATAGGATTCTGACATCCTTCATCATTGGAAGCCACAATAAAAAAATTAGGAACATCTTGGATCATATCATAAGATTCCGCATCTTATCAGATCAAGATATCATCATCATCGCACTTGTCAAAACTAGGATCTAAGTTTAGAAGATTTTTTCAAAATCATATGCCTATCTTCACAAGATCCCAATTCAATAAATTGAAGGACGAAATCCAACAAGAAGGTCATACTCAAAATGTTCAAGAAGAGGGTGAAAGCAGCAATCCTCTTTACATCATGAATCGTAATCCACTTTTTGACAAAGATATGGATAATAGAGAAGAAAATTTGTTCCACCAATACAAAGACATGAACAAAACACATATAGATAGTGATGAGGAACAAGATGAGGAATGTCTTAGAGAGGCTGAGAAAGATCCAAAATTTCACAAAGCCATCGAAAAGATCTTGCAGCGAGATAAGGAAAAATATTTTCGCTATCTAGCCGAACAAGGGGCTAAATTGCCTCATGACTTTAATACTAAGAATTTGAAAAACAAACCTGAAGAGACACCCCTATCCGATCTTAGTGCTTTGACTCAACAAATCAAGGCACTTCAAGGAAAAGTTAAAGAATTACAAGGGGGAACAACCACAAAGAAATATACTCTAGAGGACATTTGTCCTTATCCTTTCAATCGAAGTCTTAACATGATTCCTTTTCCCAAGCATTGTGAAATGCCAAAATTTGATCGCTATAATGGGAAATTGGATCCAATCGATCATGTTAGAGACTTCTAAAACATGACATTGGAATTCGCTCACGAAGATACTTACTTAATGCGACTGTTTCCTAGGAGTCTTGGAGTCCACTCTATGGAATGGCTATCTAAGATTACACCTCCCATTAGGAAATTTGAAGAATTAATCAACTTATTCATATCACAATATGCCTACAACATACAACACCAGATCACCATGATAAATCTTTGCAAAGTTGCACAAAAACCTGGCAAATCTTTCATTATGTTTCTTCAGAGATGGAGAAGAATGTTTGCTAGATATCCACATCCTGTTCCTAAAAAGGAAAAGATGGTTACCTTCATTAACAGTTTAAATTCAGAAATGAGCTATCATTTGAACTTACATTGTCCTCCCTGTTTTGAGAAAATGATTGAAGATTCCATAGCCATTGAAAATGCTTTGGTCAAAAGAGGAATAATAAAACATGACAAAGATAATCCTAGCTCATCCAACCATCACAATAATCAAGACAAATCCAAATTATGGACTCGCAACAAAATATGGTGAATGATGGTGTTGTTGATGCGAATCATGCCTCAACCAAGCCATTTATCCTCAATGCTCCAAACATTCGCAACAACAATGTCAACTCGATTGCAAATCACGAAAATAATCCTCCTCCTCCAAGGAACAATATAAATCAACACTCTACTCCCAATCAAGGGACTTCCAACAACCAAGGTTACTGAGGAACCAATAACAATCACAATTCCTTAGGGAACACCTTGAATACAAATCCACAAAGATTTTCATTCTTCTCTAATAGAAGAACTTTCACTTCATTGGGTCAATCTCTAGAATCTGCATTCAAAGAGTTGATGGCCAAAAATGTCATTACTTTGCCGCCTCAACGAAACTATGAACCCAGTGTAAAGCCTCCATCATGGAATGAGGCATACTATTGTGATTATCATTGGTGCAAAGGTCATCGCACAAATAACTGCCAAGCCTTGAAGAATACCATTCAAGACTTAATCGACAATGACATCATTACAATAGAAGGACATCAACAATCCAACGTAGACCACCAAGCATTTCGCAACCCTTTGCCCAACTATCAGAAGGGTGAGTCTTTTGAAAAAAATGTGAATCATATTAACGATGATCATATAATCAACCATCTCTATACAGATGATGAACGAGTGAATGTCATTAAAGTCAACAAGAAGGTGGAATATAGAGAAGTCAACGCAACAACAAGAGCACAAGTTAAAGTTGTCTTAAAGGGCGCCTCTTCAAAATCCACTGAACCTCCACCTCAACATCAATATGATTTGGTCAATCAACTTCTGAAAACCCCCACTCAAATTTCTATTCTGGAACTATTGAAGATTTCCCCAGCCCATAAGGAAATTCTCAAAAAAGCCCTCATTGAAACTAATGTATCCACTGACCTGGATGTGAACCAATTTCAAGCCATGGTAGGACACTTGTCCTCACCCACTTTCCTTTCATTCTTTGAAAAAGATGATGTTTCCATAACTCATCCCCATAATTCATCATTGTACTTAGAAGTCATGGTTCACAAGTTTCGTATCAGACGAGTTCTAATAGATGGAGGTGCTGGTTTGAACATCTGTACCATGAAGTTGGTTAAGGCTTTAGGATTTTTTGAGGACTCCATTGATTTCAGAAGAAAGATTACCATAAAAGCTTATGATGATGAAGAAAGAGCATCCAAGGGTCTAATCATGCTGCCAATCAGAGTGGGCCCTGTTATAAAGAATACTTTTTGTCAAGTGCTGGACCGTGATCTTGTAGATAACATCTTGTTGGGTCGTCCTTGGATCCATGAAATACAAGTTGTCCCATCAACCTATCATCAATGTCTTAATTTTCCTTATGATGGACAGGAAATCACGATACCAGCTGATAATTCCAATATTCAAACTTGTGCCAACATAAAAGCTAGTCAAGATACTTTGGTTCCTAATAATCGAGAAGCTCATGCTAGGACTTCTCTAAAGACTGACACACAAATCAGTCAATTGACCAATAGTTTTGACAAAAAAATGAAATTCAAGGATCATGGAGTGGGAGAATACTCTCTTTGTCTTGCCAATTTACCTACATCACCTTGATCACATGGACAACCGTCTATCAGGGAACATCAAATATCAGCAGCATCAACATCAAAGCAACCACCAATAGAGCCAATCACAAAATTTAATGGACAATTCATCAAAGAAAAATTCCCCATGGAAAATCCTGAGGATACAAAAATTATAAACTAGCTCTATAAAGATGAAGATGAATCAGTCTTTAATGTCAAATTACCCACGGACAAATATGGAAAAGGGTATTCAATCATGCAGAAGATGGGCTATGATAAAGGTCCTATCGAAAAATGGAAAGAAGTAGTTGAACCTATTCACCTCTGCGGACTCGCTGCAAAAGAGAAAACTGGATTGGGTTATGATACTCACTCCAAAGAAAGCACATCCAAACAACTACATGGCACTGTCCTTGCATTGCAAGAAGGCTCAGATTCACGAGAAGCATGTTTGACAATAGTTTAGAATTTCTTGGATAACAATTCTGACATAGACTCTGCTGAATATGAATGGGACACCATTTACAATAATGAGTTTTGGAGGGACAAAGAGGTTGATGTAATACACCAATACGCCCCAACTCTAATTGAAGGTCAAGGTTCAGGGACCCAAACACGCGAATTCGAACTACAAAGTCACCATGATTCTAGTGATGCTGAGTCAGATCTAAACGAACAAGACTATCATGAGGACAGTATCATCATTGACCCACCTCATACCTCGGATCCTACGGACCACTCCGTTATGACTATAACCATAGCTTATTTCACACAACCTAACGATCCACTATCTTTAATTTATCCTGATCTCATTGATTGGGATTCAACCGAACCTATCAATATACCTATGTTTCCAAGTGACGAAGCTATCATAAACTTCCTTTCTGCAGAGGATATAAATGATTGTTCCACCAACAATTTTTGACATAGATTTTTTGATCAGGAGAGTGCCAAGCATCCTAGCTGCAAAAGTAAAAACAAAAAAGAAAGATCTAATGGTGAAAACCAAAATCTGGCAGTATTAGATCAAACAAAAGATAAAATAAAGAGTGTATCAGATGGTGAAAACCTCTTTGAGGCACCAGACGATGGGAATCTTGACACTCTCCCGGAGCACTACCATGAGAAATTGCCTATTTTGATTGAGCCTACAAATGTTGTCAATCTTGAGACTTCCGACAAACCAAAATTTTTACAGTTAGCTGCATCAATGACAGAGAAAGAAATACCAAAGTTCATGGAATTCCTGAAAGCAAATCAAGTAAATTTTGTGTGGTCTTACGCTGGCATGCCTGGTCTTGATCCTGATCTTATCATGCATCACTTGTCTATCAAACCAGGGGCCAAGCTGGTGAAACAAAAACTCAGAAAGATGCACCCTCATGTGGCATTATTGGTTAAGGAAGAACTGAGAAAACTCCTTGATGTGGGCTTCATAAGACCAATCAACTATGCATAATGGATCTCCAACATTGTTCCTGTATCCAAGCCAGATAAAACTATGAGAATATGCACAGATTTCAGAGATCTTAATAAAGCATGTCCTAAGGATGACTTCCCACTGCCAAACATCGACACCATAGTTGATCTGACAGCTGGCCATGCCATGTATTCATTAATGGATCATTTTTCTAGTTACAACCAAATCAAGATTGCACCTGAAGATCAGGAGAAAACATAATTCACATGTCCATGGGGAACTTATTGTTGGAACGTCATGCCTTTTGGTCTAAAGAATGTTGGGGCTACCTACCAAAGAGCCATGACTACAATCTTTCATGACATGATGCATATCTTCATGGAAGATTATGTAGATGACATATTGGAAAAATCATATGCCAGAGAAGGACATCTTGAAATATTATCCAAAATATTTGCAAGATTAGAGAAATTCAAAGTTTTTCTCAACCCTAAGAAATGTGTTTTTGGGGTCAAATCTGGAAAACTCTTGGGGTACATTGTTTCAGAAAAAGGAATTGAAGTAGATCCTGCAAAAGTACATGCAATTATGGAAATACCTCCACCAAGGAACATCAGTCAATTGAGATCATTGCAAGGACAACTTCAATCTATACGAAGGTTCATTACACAATTGGCCAACAAAATTTTACCTTTCACACATCTACTGCATAAGAATGTTCCTTTCAAGTGGGATGACAAATGTGAATTGGTGTTTCAACAAATCAAATAGTATTTAATGACTCCACCAGTTCTCATACCACCAAATCCAGACAAACCCCTAATCTTATACATTGCCGCAACAAAGACATCTCTGGGGGCACTGCTAGTGCAAGAAGACTCTATAGGAAAGGAACGTGCAATCTACTACATCAGCATAACACTAACAAGTCATGAGCTCAACTACACTTCTATTGAGAAGGCTTGTATGGCAGTAGTTTTTGCTTCACAGAAGTTTCGGCATTACATGTTAACTCATACAATCAATCTAGTTTCAAAGATTGATCCACTCAAGTATTTGTTAAGCAAAGCATCATTGACAGGAAGGTTAGCAAAATGGGTAATGATTCTGAGTGAGTTTGACATTCATTATGTTGATCGCAAGGCAATCAAAGGACAAGTTATCGCTGATCAATTTGCTGAAGCACCACTACAAGTAGATCATCCCCTACACATTGAATTTCCAGATGCTGATGTCTTTACTGCAGAATCTAAACAACCATGGTCCTTATATTTTGATGGTTCTTTCACTCAACATGGATCAGGGGCAGGCATACTTTTCATCACCCCTCAAGGACACACCATCCCTTGATCATATAGGCTGATGTTTCCATGCACCAACAACATAGCCGAATATGAAGCATTAATCATTAGACTCAAAATAGCATTGGAATGGAAAATTACAGAATTACAGGAGTATGGTGACTCACAGCTAGTCATTTATCAAATCAATGATGATTATCAAACCAAAGATGACAAACTAATACCATATAAAAAGATGGTTGATGACTTCAAGAAATATTTTGTGGACATCAAATTCACACAAATTCTAAGGCTTGATAATAAAGCAACTGACGCCATGGCTATGATAGCATCATTGTTACAACTCCCAGAAACTCAAAATCGCTATGAATTTCTGGTGGAACAATCATTTACACCTGCTTATGATACACCTGAAAGACAAATCATTTGCCACTTGGTAGGATCCAATTCACCTTGGTACAGAAAAATTTATGCCTACCTCAAAGAAGATATCTTGCCACTCGATTTATCCCATAACCAAAAACACAATTTTATCCGCCAATTCGCTTGCTACACTCTTATCATTGACACCCTTTATCGTCGTGGTCTTGATGGTACTTTACTTCGATGTCTTGAACGTGAGGAATCTGACAAAGCTTTACAAGAAGTTCATGGTGGCATCTGTGGTACTCATTCGAGTGGACTGACCTTATCCAAGAAATTGATTAGAATGGGTTACTACTAGCCTACAATAGAGAGGGAATCATTCACTTTTGTGAAAACATGCTCAAAATGTCAGATTCATGGGAATCTCATTCATGCTCCTGCAAAGGAACTTCAACCATTCATGCCAACCTGACCATTTTCTCAATGGGGGTTAGATCTAGTGGGCAAGATTCATCCTTCTTCATCAAAAAGACATAAGTTCATCATCACAGCTACAAAATATTTTACTAAAGTTACTGACAAAAAAATATCATCATTCATACTCAACTATATTATTTTTCGGTATGGCATTCCAAACTCCATTATTACAGATAATGGACGTCCGTTCAAAAATCAGGATGTTGATGAACTTTGTGAGAGATTTCACATTCAGCATAGATATTCAACACCTTACTATCCACAAGGGAATGGCCAAGTAGAGGCCTCAAATAAAACAATATTAATTTTTTTGAAGAAGACTGTGAATGATTCAGGGAAGGATTGGCACATTCAACTCAATCCCGCTCTATGGGCCTACAAAACCAGTATCCACATGCCCACAGGAGCTACACCATTCACTCTTGTCTATGGAGTGGAATCCATACTACCTATAGAAGTTGAGATTCCCTCACTCAGAGTATCATTGAAAGGTCTTACAACAGATGATGAATACAGAGTCTCCCGACTCCAAGAACTGGAACTCCTAGATGAAAAGAAACAAAGAGCAGCTGATCATTTAAAAGCATATCAACAGATGATGTCTCGCAGTTATAATCACAAAGTAAAGCCACGTACCTTTCAGGTGGGTGATCTTGTTCTAAAAGAGAACCCACGCAATTAGCAAGACAAAGAGAAGAAAGGAAAATTTGAACCAAATTGGCTAGGTCCTTATATGGTTATTGCAGTCTATGGTTCAGGAGCCTACAAATTATCAATGCTAGAAGGGGACTTGTTTGACGAACCTATCAACAACATGCGCCTAAAAAAGTATTATGTCCAAAGCGGTTATCATCATCAGAAAAAGTCCTGAAGAAATACAAAAAAATCAGAAAAAGTCCTAAAGAAATATAAAAAAATTAGAAAAAGTCCTGAAGAAATACAAAAAAATCAGAAAAAGTCCTGAAGAAATCCAAAACATCAAAAAAAGTCCTTAAAAAATGGTTAACCTAGTGAAAACCTAGCAAACAGGCATCTTGGTAGCAGCAAAAAAAATAAAAAAAATGTCATAGGGTGAAAACCTAGCAACAGGCAGTCTATTGACATCAAAAATGTAATAAAAACAAATAGTGAAAATTTTGCAAAGAGACGCTATTTGTAACTCTCCATCTATTAGTTCATGTTCTGCATTTAACTTTTCAGCCTTCCTGTTCATACATCTTTTTCATCATCTTAGGGCCACACCAGCACCATGCTATCATTATTTACCTCGAGCGCTAACGTCTTACCATGGCTTGATTATTATACATATTCATTTCAAGATAAACATTGGCATGCTAGGGGCAATCAACTTTCAAGTTTTACCAAAACAGTGAGACAACGACATCGAAGCCAATTATGCAAAAACAAAACAACCAAATCAAACCATATCAATAAAACATCCATTATTGATCCATATCATAGTAGCTTTCAGTTGCGTACCTTATCATGACTCATATCTGGATGATCTATAATCTGAATAATGTTTGGAATAACAGCATTTCATTTTTGAACAATGGTTGTTTAATTTTGGATATCATTTCTCTGGAGCACACTCAATGATGTACTGAACTAGAGTGGCAAGGAAAGAGGATGATTTTTCTTTGTCTGTTGTATTGAGGTTAATCATCCATCTGTTGCAAGTATGTCGCGAGACATGATTTCCAAACTTTATCATTGATGACAGTTCCAAATTTGCATCAGATGGTGGTTAGTCTTTGTTTGTTCACACAAGAAATGCTCAGGTCATCTTGGTTCAATTATACCTAGATGCTTGTGTTCACTTGCTATATCAAAAATCATGAAAGTTGTACTCAAGTCATCATTGGTGCTAATTTCCCCTCTGATGCTTGTACACACTTCCAACATTTTCAAACGCTCTATGATGATTTAAGCAGGCTAGCCAAAAGGCTCAACAAAATGGTCGGTTTCATTTAGTTGCATTTCATTTTAGGTCATTGTACATAATTGCATATTGGATTTGCATCAGAGTTTTGAAAGGCCAATGGTTGTCATATTTCTTTGGACTATTTGTGGAGGACAATGCAAACATTTGTTTCATTATCATTTCATCATCATTTCATTAGCATTATCATCTTATCATTGCATTTTCATTATCATTTCATCATCATTTCATTAGCATTATCATCTTATCATTGCATTTTCATTATCATTTCATCATCATTTCATTAGAATTATCATCTTATCATTGCATTTTCATTATCATTTCATCATCATCTCATTAGCATTATCATCTTATCATTGCATTTTCATTCTCATTTCATTATCATTATCATTTCATTATCATTTCATTGTCATTTCATTGTCATTTCACCATTTCATTATCATTATCATTTCATTACCATTTCATTATCATTTCATTGTCATTTCACCATTTCATTATCATTATCATTTCATTACCATTTCATTATCATTATCATTTCATTGTCATTTCACCATTTCATTATCATTATCATTTCATTGTCATTTCACTATTTCATTATCATTATCATTTCATGGTCATTCCATCATTATCATTTCATTATCATTATCATTCATTACATTTATCATTCATTCCCATTATCATTACACTGTCATCATTTCATTATTTCATTATCATTATCATTTATTGCATCATCATTCATTTCATTTATATCATATATTTTATCATTTCATTCATGTCATTACTATCTCAGTATCGTTATCATTATCATCTCATTATTTATCACATCATTATCATTCATTTCATTATCATTATCGAAGCATATCATTTCACTATCATTATCATTCATTTCATTTATATCATCTCATTTTATTATCATTATCATCATTCATTCCATCTCAGTATCGTTATCATTATCATCTCATTATTTATCACATCATTATCATTCATTTCATTATCATTATCGAAGCATATCATTTCACTATCATTATCATTCATTTCATTCATATCATCTCATTTTATTATCATTATCATCATTTATTTCATCTCAGTATCATTATTTCATCATATCATATCATTATCATTTCATTATCATTATACATCCATTATTATTCATTTCATTTATCCGTTCATTCTGATTACAAATCATTATATATTTTCATCATATATCATTTTATCATACATCTCCTCACTATTTACTCATATCATTTTACATCATATCATATCATGTTATCATACAAAATTCATAATGCATATCATGAACACAACATTCATTTTTCATCATATTATCATCTTTTACCTGCATTGAAAAATCCAAAAAAATAAACATTCCATACATACATTTCCATATACACATCATAAGTCATCCACTTACATGACATCATTAGTACACATTATCAAATCATCATCACCATAATAAAAACATCATAATCAAATCATTCAAATGCATACCAAAATCCATAACACATAGAAATAAATGCATATCACATTATCATCTCAAAAATGCACATCACATCATCAAAAACAATCATCGCCGCTGCATATCATCACTCATCAAAAATGATACAAATGTCCAAATGTCCAATGAAACTAAAATGTCCAAAGCGAAATACATCAGATATGATCAAAAATCCGTATACATGCTCCAAAAATGGTACACATATGTGCACTATATATGCTAACTGGTCAATGCCCCTGATGGAGCTGGTCTGGAAGGAGGTGGCCTGCCACTGGTACCTACGTCTGGATCCCGCCGAGGCCCAGTCACTCCCATGCTCTGTGTATGTGTCTGTGATCTACTCCTAGTCCTACTGTGAGATCGGGGAAATGGATCTTTGCGCTCAGGAGGACACAGCTCCTCGTACCTGACTCTGTAATACTCGGCCTTCCTCGCCATCTCCATGCCCTCTACAATGGCATCCCGCAATGATGCACTCTCTACAGTGCCCATCAGCCTTTGAGCAACGCCCTCAGCCTCTACTACCCTCCGTCTAAATGCATCTCTCTTTGTCATCACCTGGGCTAACTGTGGGTCTGGGGTAGGTGCTTGTGCCTGTGCCAGCTGTGCCTGTAGCTGTACAATAAATCCCTGTGCCTGCACCAGCTAACACTGTAACTGTCCCTGCTGTCCCTGTAGTGTTTGCACCTAGGCCTAAAGCGTGGCTATCTACCCCTACTGAGATGAGGATCCCATCCGGATCACTGTCTGTCGCCCAATCCCTGTCCCCAGCCACTGCATGATCTGGATACCCCTCAGAATATCCAGCCTCGACCTCCCCAACACCTATCCCTCATCTTCGCCATCATCTCCATCATCCCCATCAAAACTCTCCTCCTCATCTCCACTCTCCACCTCCTCTCCTCCAACTGCTCCCTGCTCACCGCCAACCACATCCTCCTATCTCACTGCCCCTAGCTGTGGTGCTACTAGAATGGGTGTTGGCTCATCAGGACTGGTAAACCGTAGAAAAGGATGTGTATGGTAATATAGAGAGTACTCATCAGACATGCCAGCATCAATAATGTCTCACCTGCCATCCCATGCCTCAGGTGCTAATGACTAGAACTTTGTATACGCTATCTAATAGGAAATACATGGCCCCCATCTGGCCTCATCTCTGATTTGGGCATAGTGTGCAACCCCCTATGGCATCCCCTGCGTAAATCCAAACTGTCTCTGTACCCGCAATGCCAGAAACCTCTCAAGAATGAAGGGAGTCCTCCCTATTAGAAATTGAGGAATGCATACAAATGGCATCTCTACATCATCTATATCCCATGGCTCACAATCAAGATATGGTCACCATACCACTGCATCCATATCATCTAGAAGTCATCTCCAGTAATCCACCTTGCCCAACTTGGGCTGGGTAAGGAACATAGCATACATATATACATAGGGCCTACCTGGTGACCTAACTCTGGGGCATGCTGGTCTCGTCACAACAAGATGCTCCCATGCCCAGATCTATAGCAGTGTCACACCACACGACAAACTAGAAGCACCCCTGTATACCACCTGATGCAAATCATGATATAGATGTGCTAACATGCAACTCCCCCATGCATATCTCCGCGGCTGTAGCAACATCTGCTCCAAAATCCTACCCCATCCCACTAATAATCCCTTTTCCTGGTGATCCGAACAAAGGATACCTCCAATAAATGCACCCAAAACTGTAGGTAAGGCTGGATATCCTCGAAAGTTAGCCCACAGTACCTAGTACCCAGCTATATGGGCATCACCGAACACTCTCCTCAAAGCATTTGTACCCTCGAGCTCCTTGTGATCGTAATACACAAGGGCACCAACCACTGGGATACCTAATATCCTGTATACATCCTCCGGAGTCACCATCACCTCACTAGTCGGCATATGAAAGGTGTTGTGCTTTGAATGCCATCGCTCTGCTAGTGTCGTCAACAATCCTCTATTGACCTAAATCGGCGGCATCGCCAACAAGGATCTCAAACCACATGTATCTATCAAAGCTACATCAGCAGGTGTCAACTCGGGTATCCTATCCCATCCTGCTGAGTGCCACTCTCTAATCTGGAGGTTTTTGAAAACCTCCTATTTTCATCACAAGAATAATTCATCAGAATCATACCAATCATTCAATCAAAATCAATTAGACTCATATCTATCAGTGACCTATATAGGTGCACTATATCAGACCCATATCAATGACTCATATCAATGCATCAAATCAACGACCCATATCACACAATCAATCCTATCAAGGAAACCAATACACAATCTATCTAGTTGGATATCATATCAAATCTGCTCTATGATCAATTACTATTTGTTTTCTATCACAGAAAGCAAATTTATTAGAAGTCATATCAATCATTTATCTCACATTTACTCTTTGTTTTCTACTCTAGGAAGCAAAGTTATCAGTTCAATCTACTCTTTGTTTTTGAAACAAAGTTATCAGACAATTACTCTTTGTTTTCTACTCTAGGAAGCAAAGTTATCAATCAATCATTCGATTATTCTATCATTTCCATTCATAGCAACATGATGACATGAAAATTTACTTAAATATATTGACTAAGGAAGCAATATAAATCATCATTTTTGCATTCCTATCATCAAATCATACATTCTACCTATTTTTACCATATGCGCTACTCTTTGGACTTTATGCGCTAAAACCCGTATGCGCCGTTCTTTTCACGGAATGCGCTAAAACCCGTATGCGCCATTCTTATCACTCGATGCGCTCAAATAGATCCCCTATACTCGTTTTCCCTATATGCGCAACTTTAATCAACCTAAGTGCTACTTTAATCACTCGATGCATGTTTTCCCTGTATGCACCACTGTTTTTCCTATATGTGCTTTACTCCTAAATTTTCCTATCATACCCTATATGCGCTACTGTTTTTATCGAAAGCGCTAAACTGGTTTGACGCTAACTATTCAAAATCTATCCTATATGTGCTATTTTTTTTACCCTAAGCACCAGAGAAATTATCGAAAGCGCTCAAACTATCCTAAAAGCGCTAAAACGTCATTTTCAAACACAAAATCTGTGGAAAAACAGAAAATTTTGATTCAAAAGCCAAAAAATTTGAAAGCATAGGTGCTAGATCGACTCACCGGTGGTCCGTATGCTGTTGGCCTCTGGTATTGGCGAGATCTCTCGAATCGGTGGCGATGATAAGGAATCTCCATGTCACAAGATCACTCTCAGAGCTACAGTATTCACCAAGTTAAAAAGTGCAAATGATTTGTCTCTTTCTTCTTTTTTACCTTTTAAAGGTCAAACAAGGGTAAGTTTGTTGGCTTTTGACTTTATTTTCAAAATGGGACATTTCTTTTCCATCATTTGTCGAGAGCTAAATCACTCTCTCCCTCATCTGCGATTTACCTCCCGAGGCGGCATCATCAGCAGAAATATCGAAAGCATATCAGAGGTAAAAAAAAATTATTTTCTTTGAAGCAATGTGTTTTACACATCACTTCAAAGAGGGGCAAAATGTATATGTCTAAAAATGGTCATGATTAAGCTTGTTAATTAATTAAATATGAATTATTTAATTAATTCCCCTAAAGTAATCTACATATAAATTAATTTAATTATTTATTTATATTGTTCATTTTCTAAATTCTTCTACCTTAATTAAATAAATAATTTTATTTAATTATTGACATTTCCCACATTCCTCTTAATTAAATTAAATAAATACAATTATTTATTTTAATTATCATATCATTCTAAAGTTTGAATATTTGAATATTCAAATAATGGAATATTCTCTTCATCCCATAATCGAATTAAATATTAAATATTTAATTTAATATTTTCCTCTCACTCTAAATTCATTTCTAAAACATAATTAAATATAATTTATTTAATTATGTGAGTTTCTATATCCATCTTCACCTTCAAATTAAATAAATTTATTCTAAACTCACTCTTCGAAACGGAAATTTCCCTTCGGATCTCAATGACGGAAATTGAAGGAAAAGGGAAACCTTCTATCTTCCTCTCCACTTTTGAAAATCTTCCACCGTCCATTTGAACAAGCTTAATTCGGACCGTTTACCAAATCAACCAATCAAATCCTTTCAAAGACTCTATAAATTCCGGTGCAAATCCAAGCTTTGGTTACCTACGCATACATATGAAAACACACAAACATACATGCAATCAGCTTATGCAATCACAGCCTTTTAGCATCACAGCAATACTTTCATCTTAGCATAGCCTTGCATTTAGCATAGTGTGCATTTTAAAATCTCGTTCTTCAGCTGTTCATTTTGTTGAAGCTTAATCTGCTGATCTGAGAGCCATTGGAAACAACAAAATGCTGGAGTTAGAGAGAGATAAGACGATTTCGGGGAAGCTGCAGTCACAGTTTGCTTATTCTATTTTCCTTTTCAATTTTCCTGATTTAATGTCTTATTGATATGTGTTTGAATTTCATTTAGATTGATACATTTTTCACACACACACGTAATATCGTTCAGTGGTAACCTTGGCCAAAAAAATTCATCGTTCAATGATATTTCTCAATGAATAGGTCAGTGTTCATATAAGTTTAAATGTTAAATTGGCACTATGATACAATATTTAGCCTTCCAATGGCCGCGGGATATATAAATTCCTTTTGGGTTTAACATGCAAATGATAGTGCATGCGTATATGTATATATATATATATATATGTATGTATATGTATATGTATATGTATATATATACACACATTCTTTCTTGTGATTCTCTGTCGATTTATTTCAGTGTTTATTTAGGGTCGATGAAAGACCCACAATGCTTATTATTATATGAAAATTTATTTGGGTGTTTCCATACAAATGTAGACCCCATTGTAGCTTTTATGCTATCGACTTAATATGAAAAATCTGTTGAGGAATTGATAGCATGTTATCATTTTCATGATAACATGCATATCGACCATTCTATTTTTCTTGAAAGTGGAATCTTGTTGATAATTTTTAAATGGCTATTCTATTTTGATTTATTGATGTTCTTTATGAACTGTTACAATAGAAAATCTCAAATTGAAAATAAAGAGACATGGATAATTTGAAATAGACATTCCATAAAACAAAATTTGAAATTGTTTGAATGTATTCTTCTCTCTAAATGAACTGATGTATCCCTGGTTATCAATTCTAGGAGAAATTATAAATAAATCATGATGGAAATATGTCTGTGGTTGAGTGTTTTTGAATTATTGCATGAAGCATTGAACAAGTTGACATTGATTTTGTCTAAATATGGATTTCCTAAATGAAGGATAATTTATCTTATTTTATTCAAAATGTATACACATTTTCCAACTCTGTTCATTTTAGGCATATATGTGCATGTGCATAAATGATTCATTTATGCACATGCACATACATGTGGTATACCTTCTAATTCATCTTGATTAATCTTTGAATAATATTGTTAGAATTGATTTTCAAAGAAAGGAACTGTAACAATAGAACAGTGTGCTTTTGCAACATAAAACTGATAGACTATGATGAATGAATGAATGGTTGTACCTGTGAAATGACTAATTTGTGGTCAATTAATGAAATGGAATGATACATGAATTCAATGGTAGACTGTAGCACACTAAAATATGTTGCTAGTAGATGGTATAAAAGGGAGGGATACCCCTTTGATATAATAAGCTTTTCTTCCAAGAATGGGTGCCAAAGAGTGTAGATTTGATTTTCCAAATCTAACTAGAGTTGCATTTTATGTAGCATGAGCTTGGCCAAGCTTTGCAGTCACTTTTATATATTTGTATATGAAACAGACTGTGTTATTTATCCTCTCTCTGATGTATTGATTTACCTAACATGAAACTTGCATATTCTAACAAAGTAGATAGAAATGTATGTAGTTAGGCACACATAAATTCCACCTTGCAAACTATATCTCTTGCAAAGTGTTTCATGCAGGGTCGGGTATTCTTCAACTAATTGAATAATTTTGGGAAGCAATGCTTTGTGGTTGGGTGGAAAAACACCCCAATCATGTTCTCATCTACCAAAAGAGGCGAGCTATCACAAGGAATCATATCAAAATTCTATATGTATTTGTATCATTGATGTAAAAGAATAATTGATGTAATAAAAATAAAAAGCTATGTATTTGAGAATTGACTTTGAGGCAATGCCAAGTCAAACTTGTATGTAACCATTGACATTTGGAAATGAATATTCTTTTATTTCAAATTTAATGGTGATTTATGAGCATAAAAGTGCTAAATGGAATTAGCTATGGAATTTGTGTCATAAATAATAATATTCATAATGTCAATTTTTGATTAAATGGTAGAAATCTAGTTGAGCATGTTACAAAATACCAAAGAAGATATTTCCAATAGGGAATATCAGTTTAATGGTAAGAAGGAAGAAGTAGGAAATGAAACACCAATGGAGGAGGAAATTATTTTCAACAAGGCTAGCAATGTCTTAAACCAAAAAGTTAGTTCCCTAACAAGGCTTCGGTGGAGAGAATAAGAACTCCCAAGCTGGTCTTGTTGCTTAAGACTAACAATGAGAAAAATAAACTTTCTCAAAACTTAGCCTTAGACAAGAATGAGCTTGGGAAAATAAAAGAGAAAGACACAGTAAGTTGGAATTGTACAGAAAAAAATCTAAAATCTAATGAGGAGGCTAGTCCCAATATATTATGCTTTTCCAACTCTAACCTTGGACAAGAAACAATTGCCAATGGATTAGAGTTTTCCAAAAGAATTGAAACATGGGTATAGTTTAAAAAAGAGGACCCAAAAAGGGCCATAGGGAAATTAACAAATGAGGAGATTACAAAGAGGAAGATTTTACATGAGGAAGGTAGCTCCCCACTAAGTGGGGAAAATAATGCACCTAATAATGAAAGAGAGCTCTCTCGAGAAAAAATGGGTTAAAAGAAAAATGAGAAAATGAGATTCCTATATGTTTTGTCAGGTTTAGGAAAAGTGAGGAGGAACCACAAAAAATGGAGTATGATGATCTTTAACTGCTCAAGTTGGAACATGTGGGGATTGGAATCCCCAAATAGGAAATACATAGTCAAGAGATATTGAAATATAGACATATCCAAGGATGTTGTGTTGTTACAAGAGGTAAATGAAATAATTTTTTCTCTTGAAACTAATATTAAGTTCATTTGGAAAGACTCATCTCAATACTATACCAAACATGAAAGAGGAAAGGGTGGCTCAACCATCCTTTTATCTAATAGATGGACTCAATATGTGATAAAATATGGGGTCTCAACATGCAATAGGGAAATTTTGTTAATTATAGAAAAATAAAATTGAAAATTTGGCCTCTTCTCAATATATGCCTCAAATGAATACAAGGAGAGGATAGAACTATGGAAATGGATGTATGATCTATAAGATATTTCGTTGATAGTAGGAGGATATTTCTATATGGTTGAAAATATTGAAGACAAATATGGTGTTATAGATATAGGATGGAAAGGGGGAGAGAAATACTTTTAGCATAGGATGAAAAGAAAACTCAAGCTCTTTGACCCTATGGAAGTGTTGACTAATTTGGATTTTTCTAACCAAAATTAGTAATAAAAGATCTACGTGGTTATTTTATTAATTCTATAAAGTTGTCATTATGACCTTTTGAAAATGGTTTATCATTTACTAAACTCTTAAATCACCTTAGTGGTGTCAAGAATGCCTTGACTTGGTCAAACTCCACCTTGCATGAGATTTTAGAGGATTTTTTTTTTTAGATGAGTTTGAGATTCAATAGAACAAGGCGATCTATTAGGGTTTGATCATATTTTAAGGTTTTGCATAACAGATCAAGCTTCTTGGCAGCCAAAGTTGTGGACTACTTCTATGGAGGTCTAAAAAATGGACATGAAATCTCTTGTATCTTGATGGGAAAGGGGTTTGAAAAATGGTTAAGAATCTTTGAATACTAGCATAATCCTTCCATGCAAGAACTTACAAGGGCATGCATCAATGAAAATCAACATGGAGATTAAGTGATAGTCTTGAGGGATTCATTTAAGTGTGTAAAAGACCCATTTTTATGACGCAAAGGAACAATGATTAAAATTTATCATGCAAATGATTATGTTTCTGGTTTATTTAGTAGATTTATTTCTTTTCATCAACACAAAGCATCATAAGATGATAAATATGTTGCACATTGTATTATTAATCAAATTATATTAACTATGAATAGTGGATGCAAAACAAAATAGTCTATGGATGTAGAGGGATCAAATGGATTGGGTAAAAAGAAAATAACAAGTGTTATTTCTTCACTTTGAGTTCTCAGTTACCAAATCATAGGTTTACTTTTAGTCTAGTGAATAGTGGGCATCATCGCACTGCAAGTGAAGGAAGCTCCTTATGCATCTCCTTTGATTTTGATCAAATAATACCTGATGATAATGGATTGTAGAGGTAAGTCTACAAGCCTTTATAATCATTCTTGTAAAGATTAGTAGGGGTAAAACAAATATAAGTAATAATCTACAGAGATTAAAAAGGGAGAGATGAAATTTATGTCAAGATTGAAAGGATAAACATTAGAAGCTATTGAGAATATTTTATAGACAATAAACCCTCATATTGGCAAGAAGGTATGTCTTAGTTACAAATGTGATGACATGGATAGAGAAGTTCCTGCTCTTTTGGGAGTTTCAAAAGTTATATTAGAAAATGTAATATTTTTGCACCAAGATGATGCAAATTGGCTACTTGTAGAGGCTTCAATACTAAAGGAAAGGTTTGGTAAAAAATGTGTAAAAAAATGACTGAATACCAACTAATACTAGCATGAGGGTAGATCCAGAGCAATAGTCCCATGATGGTGATGCTTCATGTTGGGAATAGGATGCTATTTAATTGCAGTCCTAAACATATTTCATGTATCTCCTAAGTCCTTGGAAAGTGTTCCCCAACACTAGGATTACAAAGAGATTAAATTCGAATGAAATGAACATGTAAATTGACATTTGTATTTTTTCCTAAATGATAGGAACATGTGGGGATGCCCAAGAAGAACTCCTATAAAATAGGAGCACATGGGGTGCTCACATGGAAGGTGGAACCCACCTTGCTTAAGTTAATTATTTGGAGGATTGATAACACTTCAGTAATGCATGTTTAGATCCTACAAGTTAGAGATTGATATTTACATGAGTGGAGTTCAATTTAGTTCAGTTCCATATCAATTCAATTTAGTTTAGTTCAGTTTAGTTCAGTTATGGTTTAGTTATCTTCAGTTGCATTAGTTAGTTTGAGTTGAATGCTAGTTGACTTTAGTTGACTTGAGTTGCATGACTAATGACTTCAGTTGCATGAAAGATAACAGGTGGATACATTTAGTTAAGTGGGAATGATCAATCATGCATAATGTTTGCATGAATTGGTGGAGAGATATGTTTCAGTTAACTAAGATTGAATTGGACCCACCTTGGGCACCCAAGTTGGCATCTTTGAGTTAACACCTTTTGCATGAGAAGATTTTTACAAGGCTCAATTAAGTGGGCGTATTATTAGGTGCCAAATTGAGGTGATTCTTGCAAGATATTTTCTTGACCAATGATCAATTAAGTGTTTAGTTTGGGGCGCCTAAATTGAGGAGACTTTCATTTTGACTTCATGTTACGATGTGGAACTCTACTTTCACAATCTAGGCATAGATTTTTGAGAGGAGCTTTATTCTATTGTATTTGATAACTCTTTTGAGTTTACATGCTCATTAAGTGTCTATTTATTGTAGCAATTGCATCAAAGTTTATTGCAATTATAGCTTGTGCATGTGTAAGGGTTTGAAGCATGGCATGGGATGTGTGGATTCATGCTTGGTCATATGGAATGCATGGATAGCTTGTCCTACAGAAACTATATGAGAGTTTTGTGCAGGTTGTGAAAAAGGATTGTTGAAGGAAAGGAAGCATATCAATCAAGGATTGATACAGTATTATTGTAATATTTTTCTAAGGTTAAATAATACAAGCACTATTGATTCTGGTGGATTTTTTTCTCAAAAGGATTTCTCCACGTATATGTTGTGTCACTTCTATCTTCTTGTATCATTCTTCTACAATATTCTATCTCTTTCTACAACTGGTAAAATTGATCTAAATAGATAATCATACACAAAGAATTGTGACAAAGAACACTTAATTAAATCTATAGTCTCATAGGTTTACAAGTTTTAAGCTACAATTTCACCTTCATTTTCAACATTTGGTATTAGAGCTAACGATTGGGTAGAGTTTGGGAGACCTTTCTCTTAAAAGTTTGAAGGTTTTTTGGTTGTAATGGGAGCTTGTACTATTGTGTTATTATAGATTTGTAAAAGAAGTATGTTTCATCTTCTTGGTTTGGAGATTATGGTTTTTCTTGACCTTTTGGGAGTTGTGTCATTAACAATAGATTATTTGATTGTGTTGAGGCCATGGATGATCTTAATTTAGAAGATGGTTATCACGATGTCATTGATAGCTTGGTTACATTTTTCAATGGGAGTTTTTGATAGTGATGGTTTGATGTTTATCTTGTTGTCATGTATAGCTCAGTATCACAGTTTAGTGGGAGCTTTGGTAGGATATGGTTATTTTCATGTAATTTGAAGAGGTTTTAACATCTTGTTTCATGGAGGACCCTTAGAGTCTTTGGTAAAGGTGTTACTGTTATTCCTTTGGAGAGGATGTAGTTCTCTTTGGTTTTGAGTATTAATCATTTGCTTAGAGCTTCATGATTATGCAGGTTGCATTTGAATTTGGCATGGATTTATTGGTGGGTGCTCATGGATACTAGAGAGACTTGGGTTAGGCTGGATATTTCTTATGTTAAGAGATATGTGTTGGAATGGTTACTTGTTATAAAAGTTTTTCAACAGTAAAAACCAAGGAGCCTACACTTGGAAATGGATGTGAGTCCATCATAGACCTAATGAGAAGTTTGTCTTTATTGAAAGCCTATATTGCTTGGTGTTGTATGCACACGACAATCTTGTATCCCACTCTTGGTCTACTTGGTAGGTAAATGATCTAAGAGGTGTTGCTCGTCTGATTATTAGATGCATTATTTATATGTATCTTGTCTTCTCTTATGAATTAGTCTTGAAAATTGAGTTTTGAGGGATTATTGAGAAGTATATGCATGATTTTATTTATTTCCATTGTTCTCCTTGCAATCTTGAACTTGAGTTAGTTCTAAGGATTTGGGTAGGAGAGGTACAGGAGATAGTTAGTGGCTTTGGGCATATTCCCTTTTGTTGTGGGAATGTTTGGCTAAGTTTGAGCTACTTTGTATGAGAGGTTTACATCTAAGTTCTGCCATGTTTCATTATAAGTTGAATGGTTGGATGTTGATATCCTTTCAGTTTGGGAGTGTTGAAGGAGATCTTACTTTACATAGTTTGGCACATGTTAGTGTGGTATAAGAACATGGTTTGATTTGTAGGTTCTCTCTTTGTGGGAATATTGTATTCTTCTTGAAGGTTCTTATGTTATGAGAGATGTATTTTGCATATCATTGTATGCTTCTTTGACACTATGATAGAGGAGTTAGCCACATCCTCTATGTGAAGTGCTATAGGAGGACTTGTTAATGTTGTGATCTTGTTTTCTGATTTGACATTACCTGTGCAATGGGAGTTCTAGAAGGTATATGTGTTTTGTATGAGAGGGGAACCTCTCTTGGACTGGTTACACTTTACTACAGTGAGTTACTTCAGAGGTTTTTTATCGCATCTCTTTGTGTGTTATTACCTCGAAGTCTTATTTTGCAGGATGGTGGATATACATGGACTTGTTTGCAGATTTGGGTTGTTTTGTTGATAGCATGAAGTTCTACCTATGATAGTTTGATTACAGAGACTTGGGAAAGGTATTGATTGAGAAAGTTGACACTTTGATCAATGATGCAAATAAGTTCTCTTGGCATAGGAAGGCCATTGGCCTTGAGTCATGTACTTGATTTATAATAATGACTCCTTGTTTAGAATAATTACAATGTATAATGTCAAGTGGGAGAATGTTGGGAATAGGATGCCATTTAATTGCAATCCTAAACATATTTCATGTATCTCCTAAGTCCTTGGAAAGTGTTCCCCAACACTAGGATTACAAAGAGATTAAATTCAAATGAAATGAACATGTAAATTGACATTTGTAATTTTTCCTAAATGATAGGAACATGTGGGGATGCCCAAGAAGAGCTCCTACAAAATAGGAGCACATGGGGTGCCCACATGGAAGGTGGAACCCACCTTGCTTAAGTTATCTATTTGGAGGATTGATAACACTTCAGTAATGCATGTTTAGATCCTACAAGTTAGATATTGATATTTACATGAGTGGAGTTTAGTTCAGTTTAGTATTAGTTGAGTTCAATTCAATTTAGTTATCTTCAGTTGCATGTAGTTAGTTTGAGTTGAATACTAGTTAACTTTAGTTGACTTGAGTTGCATGACTAATGACTTCAGTTGCATGACAAATAACAAGTGGATACATTCAGTTAAGTGGGGATGATCAATCATGCAAAATGTTTGCATGAATTGGTGGAGGGATATGTTTCAGTTAACTAAGATTGACTTGGACCCACCTTGGGTGCCCAAGTTGGCATCTTTGAGTTAACACCTTTTGCATGATAAGATATTTACACGGATCAGTTAAGTGGGCCCATTCTTGGGTGCCAAATTTGAGGTGATGCTTGCAAGATATTTTATTGACCAATGATCAGTTAAGTGTTCAGTTTGGGGTGCCTAAATTGAGGAGACTTTCATTTTGACTTCATGTTACAGTGTGGAACTCTACTTACACAATCTAGGGGTAGATTTTTGAGAGGAGCTTTATGCTATTGTATTTGATAACTCTTATGAGTTTACATGCTCATTAATTATCTATTTATTGCAAAAATTGCATCAGATTTTATTGCAGGTGCACAGGTATAGCTTGTGCATGTGTGAGGGTTTGAAGCATGGAATGGGATGTGTGGATTCATGCTTGGTCACATGGAATGCATGGATAGCTTGTACTGCAAAAAGTGTATGAGAGTTTTGTGCAGGTTGTGAAAAAGGATTGTTGAAGGCAAGGAAGCATATCAATCAAGGATTGATACAGTATTATTGTAATCTTGTTCTAAGGTTAAATAATACAAGCACTATTGATTTTGGTGGAGTTTTTTTCCGAAAGGGTTTCTCCACGTATATGCTAGGTCACTTATATCTTCTTGTCTCATTCTTCTACAATCTTCTATCTCTTTCTACAATTGGTAAAATTGATCTAAACAGATAATCATACACAAGAATTGTGACAAAGAACACTTAATTAAATCTACAGTCTCATAGGTTTACAAGTTTTAAGCTATAATTTCACCTTCATTTTCAACACTTTAGAACTTTTTGATAAAATAATACTCCAAGTTTCTCTTATTATCATACGAAGCATGTTTGGAAGCTGCCCAAGCATTAACATTGTGGAAACTTGAAATGTGGAATGTGAAGGAGTGGTAAAATTGTACAAAAGAGTATTGAGTTTGGCATTACCACTTTTTATGTTGGTTGTAACTCATGCATCGATCCAAAAATACACCAGTGGTGCCTTTTCTCCACAAATGAATGCATTATCCTTCTACGTTGGAAGCAAGGGTCTTTATACTTCTTCAACTATAGGCAACAAGAGATCATTCATAAAGTTTGACTCACTTACTTTCTATAGGACCAATGCATTTGCTTCTAAGAAATCATTTTTGAGATAAAGGAACTATGGTGAAGGATAATATATTTACGCCAAGGACAATTATGTTAGGTTTATGTGAAGGTGATAACAAACCCGAGGAACATGCCCATGATACATCATCTCATGAGCCAGAGTTTTAGAAAAAGAAAAGAATTATTAGATCTGATAGAAGTTGATAGTATATATGATCAAACACAAAATCTTGTTTTAGGTGTTACCCTAGAGGAATGTTGTATTACTAGAAACATAAAGAAATAAAACTATGTTATTGTAGAATGATAATGAGGATAGTGAAGGTAAAAATGTGACTGGGGATTCAATTAATCAAGAAGGTGAGCAAGGAATACCAGGTAGTGATGAACAATCAATAAAAAAACACCTACGGGTAATTCTCTAAAAATTGGAGAAATTGTAATCACACCAACTAAATGGGATAACTATACGGACTCGAGAATAGTAATCAAATGCTTAAAAAAATTAGAAGGTTTTATGAACTCCCCTAGCGGAACTCATTAATGCTAGCACATGCATCTCAACTGAAGATACAATAGAGAAAATGCTTGTTGGAGGATAACAAATCTATCAATATGCATGAATCTAGAAATAAAGAGCCTAACACTCCTGAATGGTGTTGTATCTTTTCTTCTGATGTTGGTTTTGTAATGATTAATTAAATGTGTGTAAAGACCTTATTATGCATGATTAATGATAGTCTAAGGAAACTAACAGAGCAAATGTTAAAGAATACCTAGAATGGATAGGGTAAATGTCAGGGAACAAGGAGATAGATTGCAACCATATATGCATCATTCACAGGCCAATGTCTCAACAAGTCCCAACTACACTGCAAGTTTTGTAGGTTGAAATTCTCCATATAGTTGTTTTTCACACAAAGTACACAATTTTTATATTGAGGAATAGAGAAAGAATACTGCAAAATCTGTGAAATGTTTCTTGTTGCATTCTTAGCTTGATGTATTCTAAAGAGGCTAAGACATAGAATGAAATTACCAGAAGTTCATCTTTGCAAGTGTCAAGCTTTAAAAGGAGGAAAGTTTTGAGGACAGTGCTAAAGATAATGATTATGCATCCTTACTTCCACAAGGATACAATTTAAAATTTGATCAATATGTTGGTGGGTATGGTCCAAATGCTACTAAGCATTTATCCTTAAGTAGTGAACAAAAGAAAAGGGAGGTATATTAAGTCAGTATTTGAGTTCTTGAAAAGGAAAATAACATCGGGTGGCTAGTTAAGTGGTTTGCTACAAGGATAAAAAGAAAGGGGCAGCATTATGAAGCAAGGTGGATTGTAGTCTTTATAGTAAACCATATTGTAATCAACATTCATGAGAATGAAAGGACACTCCATAGACTTGGTCAAGACAACTCTTAATGGAGGTATTCATACATGGTGGACACGTTCACAAGAATGCAAACATTTACGAGCAAAGTCATAGAGGAAACAAAAAGTAAGTGCACTAAGGCTAGGAGACAGTCCTATAAGAAAAATATAAATGAGTAGACCCAAGGTTAGATAAGCATGAGGGTTTCAAAGATAAAAGGGGTAGAGGTATATTGCATGAATGGGAAACCAAGATGTGATAACAACCAAGTCCCATGCACTCCAAGGACAATCATGTCACTCATAAGGCCTAGATATAGGTGAAAAGGACAATCAAAACCAATATGGACAGTCTATTGTAAGATGAAGATTGAAAGCTATCTCAACTAGGCTATGTTTGAGAATGCAGACCTATGATAGAATCCCAGGGCGAATGACCAATAAGTTTTCAAGAGGTTAATCATGTCAAGTATCTTAATATGCTGCTTCATTTTAGAGGGCTCTTGATGTGATTTTTTTAAGGTTCATAAGCCTCAAACATTCTTATCAAGGTATAGAGCTAGAATAAAGTCTTGAGGACAAAGTTATTGAGTCCAAAGACATAACATGTGAAAAAAATGCTAAAGAGACAAAAGACGGTAAATTTTTTTTAGTCCATAGAACATGTGTGATAGAGGTAGATAATAGTCTCTGTTACCATGGAAAATGATATAGATAGTTTAGTGTAGATGACAAATTTGCCAATGCTACCATGAGTGAACACTATATTGTGACTATCAAGGGAGTAAGGAAATTATGAAAGGAGATCAAGACTTTATAACTTTCTCACCTATGAATGACAAACATAATTTTCAAAAGGTAGTATGACAATTAATAAGCAATGTAAGAGAATTTTGTGAATGTACAATGCAGGTCTTTTGTGATGGACAATGAAAGGGGGTAAATGTGCCTACTGTGAGGACTGTGGTAAACAACTTACAGGGGTATAAACTTGTGAGTAGAAGATGACAACTCTAGGAAAGAACATATCCATGAAGAGTCATGAAGTCACCAAAGCATAGTTATAACAAGATGACAGTCTAAAAAAACCTATCTTAAATTAGTCTAAAGGATGGGTCTATGAAAGATAACAAAGGCTAAATGCATAGTTAAGGGACAACTGGGAGAATGATAGTGCAAGAGGTGAATAGAGGAAAAATATTTGATGTTTGATAGAGAAATCATCTTTTTCCAATTTACATAATCTATGATAATGCAAAAAAAAACCAACAATAGTAAAAAAGGTGATGAATGAAGCATATTCTAAAAAGAGCCCTTAAGATTCTCCTACTCCTCTAAGAGACTTTTTTACTATTTCAAATGTTCTCCCACATTCCCTATTAGCAAGTTTGAAGAAGCTCTAGTAGTTGAGAATTGAAGGAGCAGACATAACTTCTTTCCATGTATTTATGAGCAGTTGGAGGACATCTACGAGGCAATTTGGTAAGTTGCGCAACTAAGGGAGAGAATATAGGGTAGTTTGACCTAGTTTGGGACATCTCCAAACATGTAAGAGCTATTGAAGGAGTCTTAGGTGATGGATAGGGTCAAGGCAATAAGTTTTATTCATTCAAACATCTTTTTGGAGCATTTTAGGGGGCTAGAAAGTAGGGCTGACAGATTTGGAGGCCCAAGAAGGTTTGACCCAACAAAACTTATGTGAAAACTTATATTTCTTAACACATGTTCCTAATATCTAGAAAGTTGTTGAGCAACTTAAAAGGAAGCCTAAGGGAAGGTTTTGAAGTTCTATCTTCTTTTAGCATTGTATTGTAACTTTTCTAAAGTTCTTTCAAGTTGGAGCAACTTTGTAACTCCATTTTAAAACTTGTATACAACTATATGTAACACTTCTTTTGATCAATAAAGGAAAGTACTTTACCTTCTCTCATCTATATTTTGTGTGTAAATACAAATGATTTATGCCATTTTTGTGATTTAATATAAATCCTCAATGTATGTCTCATTTCTTTCAACACCTTTTTGCAGAGATATACATACCTTATGCAAGTCATAGGTTATGACAATAGTACGAACAACTTCTAACTATGATAATATCTATTTTTTCCTTTTAAAATTGAGAAAAAATCATCTTTCCTATGAAATATTGATGTATAAGTATGTAGAAACTTGAGTTGTGCATGATCATATTGTGAGTCCAAACAACAATGTAGGTTTGAAATCAATTTGGTGCATCACCTTATTAGTCATGGTTTTCATTTTAATGTTTCTTTTCACCCTTTTCTCAACTTGCAACAATAGGATAGGTTAATTAGGTGAAGTATCAATGGTAACCAACCCTCTCCAGAGGTTCTTTTCCACCATAGGTGACCCACAACCAAGAAAAATTCTCATGTTTCATTAGTAGGCCGAGTTTTGCAACTTAGCAAGGGTGCACTTCTAAGTGAAAAAAGGAAGGAATGAAAAAGGAAAGAAAAAATATTTTGTTCACTTGGTGTAACTTATAGAAAGGTAACAAAATGATTTATTCTAGGCTGGAAAGGTTCTATGCAAATAGAGACTTCTTCAGCTTTGATATAATTGAAGGGGAGATAGACTGTTAGAGTGCACCCTTGCACATTGTCAAACCATCACTCTATCAATGTAAAGATCATAATAGCAAAATAAAATCTGAAAGAAATCAAGAAGGATGGAAAATTTATACTAAATACAAATTTGGTAAATGATGAGGATTGTAATGAGGCAATCTTTACTTTTAGATAAATTAATAAATGGATGTTAAAATACAATTCTACAATTGCAATATGGAAAAGAATGTTTAAGGTTGGAAAAATATCTTCTAGGCTATAAGAAAGAAAAAAGCTATGAATAATAGGAGAGATGAAAATACTTTGCAAGAAAATCTTTTCAAACTGGAAGCTAACTTCCAAACGGACCCCAAAAATGAAAAAAATGAATGAGGAATTACTTTTCATTAAAAAATCATTGAGAAAAGTTTAAACTAATAAGATTCAAGGATAAAAGATAAGGGAAAAAATGAATTGGTTAAAGAATGAAGAACAAAGACAAAGGATCTAAGTTTTTCTTTAGAGTTCTCAAAGAAAAAAATCCAACAAAAAGAGTAGGTTCAATTTGGGTAGAAACAAGTTTTTAAATGACCCTAAAGAAGTAAAAAATCAATTATTATTTTTATAAGAACCTTTTTACTTTTGAGGGAAACAATATGCAGAATCCTAAAGCTAGAAGCAAATGCAAAGAGGTAGTCCCTAAAAAGATAACCAAAGAGAATGTAGAAAGATTAAGAAAAGAGATAACTAAGGATGAGATAGTAAAAGCAATTCAAGTTCTTAGCAATGAAAAATCTCTACGGGCAGATGGTTTGCTTGTAGAGTTCTTCAAGAAAAACATAAATCGGGTACCTATTACAAGTTTACATTGAATCCATTAAGAGAGGGTCTCTTGGAGTAGACATTAATAAATGCATAATTAAACTACTACCTAAAGAAGGTGACAAATCTTTAGTTAAAAACTAGAGACCAATCAACTTACTAAATGTCTCACACAAGATACTAGCAAAGGTCTTAGCATTGAGATTAGTAGATATCCTTCCTTCATCAATAAAACTCAAATGGGGTTTATAAAAGGTAGATACATTTTTGAGAATCTAATAACAAGTTGGAAGGCTATGGACTGGACAAAGGGTTCTAACCAAAATATTGGAATGCTCATTCTTGATTTTAAAAATGCATATGATAGGATAGAATGGCCTTTTCTACTGATGAATTTAGAAGCATTCATATTCCCAATTGAATTTTATTAGATGGTAAGCACTTTGATGTAATATGCAGTTGCTTAGGTGGATATAAATGAACAACTCTCAAATCCATTCTCATTACAGAGTTCAATAAGGTAGGGGTTCCCTCTTGCCCCAACATTATTTGTGATAGCCTTAGATGCTATCTATTATTTGTTAAGAGGATCAACTAAAAGGACCAAGGTTGGAGAACTAACCTAGCATAATGAGAAGGATCTATTAAATATCTAACTCGCTAATGATACTGCCTTATTTATTAATCTTGAAGAGGAAAATTTTGAAAATCTAATGTAAAAATTAAATATATTTTGTATAGCCTTTAGGCTAAAAAATTCAAAGAAAAAATCCATCATGTTAAGCTGGGTAAGCACCCCCATGATTGGTTCACTGAATATGGTTTTCAATGGGGAGGGCCAAGTAAACATGTTAGATACCTAAGTATCCCATTTTCTATTAATCTATGCTTGAAAGATATGTGGAATTGGATAAAAGGAAAAATTGATAAAAATATAGATAAATGGAATAAGCAATACCTATCCATAGCTAGGAGGTTACAAGTGTGTCAAAAAAATTTCTCATCTTACAATCTTTATTATTCTTCTACGTGGCTATTTAATAATTACCAAATAAATGATATCCAAAAGAAAATTAGGCAATTCTTATGGTCTCATGGGAAAGGTAAAAGAAAAAGAATGCAGTAAGATGAGAATGGTGTTGTCTTGATAAAGGTGAAGGAATACTAGGGTTGAAATATTTAAAAATAAAAGGTATCTTTGTTGCTATTAAATGGATATTTAAAGCTCTAAAAGGTAATGAACCATGGAAGGTTCTAATAAGGAATAACATTCAACTAGCTACCCCAAAAAATACAAAATCATGGAAACACCTCTCCCTTTGTGATTGACTATTTGGAAACTTCCCTATTATCCCTATTGGATCCAATGTGTTCAAAATCCTATGGAAGTCCTGGGAACAAATTAGTCATTCGTTAAAAAATATGGAAATGATAGAAAATAGTAGGAATATAATTTCTCCCTCTAGTTCAATTTGGTGGAACCTATATCATAATGGGAAGCTTCTTACATTGATATAAGGTTGCGCTGAAAATTTTTGGTACAAGAAAGGTATCAAATGCTTTAAGGATATATTATGCAAATTCCATTTAAAATATTGGACTTCTCTTAGCACAAAATTTGACTTACCACTTTCTCATTGGAGAACTTATCCTGTTCTTAGAGAAGCATTTAAAAAATTTCACTACCTAATAATGTATGTACTCAACATTGATAACATTGATAGGGTTAAATGGAGTGATAGCTTTGAATTAGATAAAATTAAACCTAATATTGTATAAAAATAATTAGTGAACACCTAGGACATTTTCAAAGATCTAAATAATTTCTAGAACTTAGAAATAAAGGATAAAAATTGGCTTAGTACATTTAAATGGTTGTGGAATGAAATTATTGAACCTAAGAAAGCCCATTTCAAATGGTTACTAATATTACTTAAACTTCCAGGTATTTAATCTTCCCATAGCATGAAAATTTATGAAATTTGTAGAAATCTTGAAACTTTCATGCATATTTTCTTTGAATGTCTCTTTCTTAAAGAAATTTGGTAAATATTCTGCATAGAGTTGAGAGGGTGGGGGGATTAGATAAGATAGAGTGGCAAGAATTTTTATGGGATTTATTGAAGGATTAGACAAAAAATTAAATCATTTTTGGTTATTGTTAGCTACTGAAATTTTGTGGTTTATATGGAAAGCTATAAATGTGGAATGGTCCCAAGGAAAAAAGAGGGCACTTAGTCTACTAGAAGACTCATTTTTTTCAATATTTCAATGTAGGTTACAGTGACAATGGAGATATCCAAAATAAAATTCGTCAAGTTGTTGAAGAATGAAAAAGTGGAGGTCGAAAAAAGAAGAAATTAAATATGCAAGGCACTTTCCATTTAAAAAGGAAGATAACATCCCATTCTTGAGGAAATACCTGGATTTTTAGAGGAAGCACGACAAGAAATACAAAGAGGAAACATTGAAAAAATATTTAGGATTCCAAAAAGGACCAAGGTTCTTTATAAATTAGGGAGAATACCCTACAAAGGAGGTGGTAAGATCCAATGAAGACATTTCAAAAATTGAACCATCAATTGGGTGGAATGATATGGACCAATATAGTGAAAGCATCAATTTTTGAGAACTTTGTGGTGAAAAAACATTTTTTGTAAAAATTGGAGAAACAATTATATACTCCTTATTGTTTGTAATCTACCAAAGTTGTGATTGAACAAAAATCGTAATTATGTTGTAATAATTTTTTGGTAAACTATCGTCAATACAAAAAATCATAAAATTAATCGAGTACAAGATACAAGACTCATGACCTCCCCACACCAAGAGGATTTATATGTGCTCACTAGTTTTGTAAGTGAATCTATAACATTAACCAAAATGTCAACCTTATGAATCATGATATTTATATTCTCTACTATCTTGTTAACAAAGTGATATTAAACATCAATATTCCTAGTATGAAAATAGCACATGGGATTCTAGCTAAATACATAACACCTTGATTATTAGATCCAATTTGAAGCATTTTGCAATCAAAACCAACTTGTAAATAGAGTATCTATAACAAAACCACCTCTTTTTAAACATGTGTAGTATTGATGTACTCTAATTTGGAAGTAGAGAAATAAAATATGGGTTAACTCTTACTCATCCAATACATAGCACCACTAAACAAAGAAAACATATAGCCACTACTAGACCTCTAATTCTTCAATTCACCTATCCAATCTATAAAGTTCTTTATGTCCAACTTGACCACATCATTAAAACCATGATGACATAAGAAATAATTATTAGTTCCTAAAAATATCTATATACCCTCTTAACACAAGTCCAATGTTATTTATCAAGGTTAGACAAAAGCCTACTAAGAACTCCAATTGTTTAAGCAATATCCAGTCAAGTACAAACCATTGCATGTGATAGGATATCAATAATGTAGCATAATACATGGTATACAAATCGTCAAAACCATCATCTAACTTAGGACACATATCCAATAAAAAAATTATTCATATAAGTAAACAAATACTCATTGATTCATAATTATGCATGGAAAATTGCCACAAGAAAGTGTTAACATACTTACTCTAACTAAGCTAAAGCTTTGTGTGAAATTCGATCTTGTTGATTTCTATTAAAAAAATTGTTTATTTTTCTCCTAGATCCTTCATATCACACACCAAAAAATTGAGTTTTAATCTCACTAATCATCATCTTTTTGTTACCAATAAACATGTCATCAAAATACAAGACAATAATTAGAATTTGGCAATCAAACATAGTGATCTTCTTCTCTTCCATAAAGACCCAACTTCAATGCAAAAGAATACAAAATTTGATACCACATTTAAGGTGATTATCTTAAATTGTACAATGATAATTTAACCTACAAACTAAATATTCATTCCCCTTACCATAAATCTATCAAACCATTATAAATAAATTTCTTCTTCAAGATTACTATAAAAAAATAGTTTTAGCATCTATTTTCTCTACTTTAAAATCACAAGTAGCAATACTAGAAAATAAAAATCTAATGGAAGATAATTTAGCTGCAATAGAGAAAATTTCACCAAAATCAACTCTCTTTCTCTTGAAGTGGCCCTTGGCCACTAGCCTAGCCTTGTCCTACTCTAACTTACCATCTACTCCAAACTTATTCTTGAATACCCACTTAAAACCAATGGCTTCCTTACATTGGTTAAACTTATAAGATCTCAAGATTTGATTTTTCCTAAGGCTATAATATCATCTTCTATAGCCTCTATCCAAGAATAACACTCCTTTGAAGAGAGAGTATCCCTAAGATATTTAAATTTATTATTAGGGCATAACAAAGTAAATCCACAACAAATATGTGGTGGGCTATAATTGTCAACTAGATTTTGGTGCCTTATGTATTGTCTCACGTGTGGCTCGCATGGGAACCTTCCTATTCCTTTGCATGACCAACCTACTTAGAAACCTCACGTGAATCCTCTTCTTCCTCTCTATTGTCTAATCCATCATTATTTTCTTCAACATGTGCATGTTGTTGCTTATTGACCTTAGTATCAAAATGCACTATTTTCCTTTGGCTATCTAGATTATAAAATAATATTTTTTCTTGAAAATCACATCTTTTGAATAAATTATTTTTAACTTTAGAGGATAATGTAAATCCTTCAAACCTTAAAATTCTTACTATATCCAATGAATACGCATGTCTAAGCTTTGGGGTCTAACTTAGGTTTTTTTTTTCTCTAAGCACATGAACAAAATTCTCGCAACTAAATATTCTTAATTGCTAAATAGATAGTTTCCTACTTGTTCACATCTCATAAGGATTTTTATAAAAAAGAGATAAATAAGGAATTTGTTAATCAAGTAGTAGGTGATACTCACAACCTCTAGCCAAAACCATCAATCCAACTATGTACCACTCATCATATTTACAACTCTTTCCATTAAGGTTTGACTCATTATTTATATAATCCCACTCTACTGTGGATTGTAAGAAGTATTCTTTTACCACATTATACTTGCATGTGTATAGATATCATCAAATCCATTAGAGAAATATTTGCCTTCATTATTAGGTCTAAATACATTTAATTTTTTATTATATTATTTCTTAACCAAAGTATTAAGATCCTTAAAATTAGAGAAAACATTAGATTTAGATCCAAAAAAATAAACCCAAGTGTGTCTTGAGTAATCATCAATAAATGAAATATAATAATGCGATTTACTAATAGAACCCACATCCACTAGATCAAACATAATTGAATGAATAATTATAAATACATTTTATTGTAGTACTTTCCATAAAAAAAAAACTCTATTCTAAATTCTAAACACAGTGCTCACAAAAAATAAACTCATTATAGAATAACTCAAAAATTTGTCACATATATTTTTATTAATAATGGTCTAAAGACCTTTTTCACTAGAATGGACTAAATATTGGTGCCACAACATACATGCATTTTAGAAACTAGTTACATTGGTAAAATTATAAAATGTGGAGGCACCAAGCATAACTAGAGATCCTCATTATGAGCCTCTCACTACAAAAAAGAATCATTGACCAACCTATAACTAGACTTATCAAATTTATATTCTCTCTAAAATTATTCAACTTGGATGCAAAAATAATATTTCTTGCAAGTCCAAGAATATGAAAAACACTATAAAGATTTTCACTATCCCATCATAAAAAAAAAACTACTATACTTTTCCCTTACCAAAAATTTAAATTGTATTATTGTTACTGAGAAAAAAATCCCCTCCATCACAATATCAATAAGATTAAAACCACTCTTTGTGAGGAGACATATGGTAATATCAAGTTGAATCAATCGACTAAGATTTATCACTAGAAAAAATAAACAATGTATCATTATCTGTACTACCCCTCCATTTATGCTTATGTTTCTGTTTGCATGTTTTCACACTGTTAGACTTTGGTACTTTGGTTTGGATAATTTTGATCGCTAATTTTGAGTGACAGTGGATTCACTTTGTGATATGATGATACATTGTATGGTGATAATTGATTTTTGACATGCTTTGTGTTAGTGTAGATGTTTCCTTCAGACGTTATTGCTATATATATGTTTATGATGGACTAACTGTTATTTAATTTGTCAGTCTGATGTGACGTGTATTGGTGTGGAGAACGGAGTTGCATCACTCGCTTGTGAGTGCCCTGTGATTTCTGTGATTTTCTCTGCACGGTGTGTTTGTACAATGGATTATATATATATATATGCATGTTATTTGTTTGGTTGCAGGATTGCAGGTACATGACACTGACTCCACCTGATTACTCAGGTCTGAGCATGTCAAGACTCAACGGAAATGTTGATTGGGAGGTAGTAGCATGGTTTATCCTAGTCTAGTCTTAAACCCAGTCACAGTACATTGTCAGTTTTAGTTTGGAGTCTTTGGTTGTCTTGTTTGTTCCTGATTGGATCAATTGCTTGAAAGGAAAATTTTATCAATTTAATGATAGTTTATTATACTTCAATTTACTGTGGTTTTAAATTAATTCTAAATGTTGAAAAATAAGTTTTACATTTTAATTTAATTAATTAATTAGTTTGTTTGGTTAAGTATTTTGATCATTGCGATTAACATTATTTAATTAAATAAATAAATTAATTAAATTATAGTTACCTTTACTGTGTGAATAAATTTAAATTTGAAATTAATTGTTATGTGGGAAATGGCATTTTTAATTGTTAAATATATTTGCATTTTGAAAATTAAAAATTTTAAATTATTTTAAAAAAAGGCATGCAAATCTTGAAAAGAGGAAGGAAAGAATTACCCGTAAGTGGTTGGAAGATATTTTCTTCTCGACATGTGTGCCAGTGAATTTATTGATTTTGGTTGAAGATTTCCTCGGATATTATCTGGGATTTGGGGAAATACAGAGGATTATTCTATTCTTCACGGGAAATGAATTAGTGCTCTGTTAAAAAAATTTGTCTATGCTTTTGTATTGTTGGATATTTTCTGGAAGTTCTCTGGTTTGGCATATTGGGAATTTGTGTTCGGGAAAGGCTTTGGAAGCTATAGGCAAAGCTATTCTTCACCCGATAGATTTCTGAAGCTAAGGAAAATAGGTATTTCCCTTGTGATTTATAATTTGTTTGCTGTTGAAAAGAATGCTTGTGAAAAGAAGTTTTATTTTATTAAAATCTCTGTATTTCTCGGGAAAAATTGTTTATTGTATATTCTCTGTAAGGATTTGTAGATTTCTTGAAAACTTCTTTCTCTCTGTAGAAAATATTTGAATTAAATTAGTGAAGGGAAATCATTTAAATGGGAAAAAGAACTTGAAACCTCTGGGGTAAATTAGTGCTGATTGGAAACTTTTGTGCGTATTTTCCAGTAAAACCCTGTTGAAAATTTTACAATTTCCCCAATTTCCCCTTTGAAACCCTGTAGAAATTTTCTTTATTTCTCTATTAGAAAACTCTGTGAATTTGTATATATATATATATATATATATATATGTATATATTTTATACATATAAACATTCATATATAAATTAGATTGTAAAAAGATTTGTATTTTCTTTTGAAATCGTCGTATAGGCGAGTTTCGGATTTGGGAGACTTATTTAAAAAAAAAAAATGGAATCAAAGTTAGAGCCATCCGTTTTTTATTGTATATGAATTTATTTTTTAATTTAAAAAAAAAATGAATTAAAATTTTATAGAGCCGAAGCTCTGTGTGTGGCGGGGCTACCTGCAGCCGACCCCGCAGGGGGATGACGGTGAGGGCCGAGCCCAGTGTCGCCCTCACGGGCAGCGCTCGGCTCAGCCGTCGCGGCCAAGCCTGTGGGGCGAGCTGCGAAGGCAGCCCTACCCATAGTGCGTAGGGTTAGGGCAAAAGCCCTAACTTCGAACTGTTAGTTTTATAATTTATGCGGATTTTAAATTCATCATTTTTAATTAGTAATTATTGGCAATAATAATTATATATATATATATTATATTTATTATGTATATATATGATATATATAATGTATATTAATAATATAATATATATTATATATAAAATATATATATATAATATTTATAATTATATATTTATTAATGTTAAAAATATTTGAAAGTGTTATCATGTTTAAATGAGATATTTAAAAGAATTAATTTATTTAATATTTAGATATAGATATTTTAATAATTAATTATCATGATTAAGATATTTGTGCTTAGAATAAATTGTTATTCTGGAGTTTATATAGTTTTTATTATATTATATGGTTATGAAATTGGGCAAATTGTAGATCTAATTTTCGTATTGCATGGAAGATGAATTAAATCTTAGATGAATAATTTTGGTACTTCAAATTATTGTTTGAACTGGATTTAGTAAATCCGAATGTAGATTCTTTATTTTTCAATTTGCTTTAAATCTTGTTTCTTTATTGGGAAAATTGGGAATGTCTTAAATGTACAAGTCTTCTAGACAAGTTGGATAACATGGGGGTTGTGATTGTTTAAGTTGAATTTTTGTGTTGGCTAAGGTTGTGTACATGGTATTTGCATGGTGTTTTGATACCTGATTTTATGAACATAGTCATTGATGTTCGTTATGAAAAGTGTAGAATTATATGTTGTATGTTTGTACACCTTGTCTACCTTAGTCAGGGAAACTTAGAATTCCTTTGTTATGTTTAGGGGAGTGGCTCTGTGTGAGGGCCGACACACAAAGTGGTGTCAGGGTAACTTACAAAGAGTTAGTAAGTCAGTGATAACTAAACAACATAGTAGTTAAATTAAAATCTTTAATCAGATTATTATGCCTCGCTTATAGACTCTAAAGCTAGTTCAGTCTTGAGTATAAGATGAGAAGGCCTGGAATGGAAAATCGATATCTTGTTACTTTAAAAGATATTCGATTCCGCAATAGTTTGCAAATGGGGCGGGGTTTCGTAAGAGGTTACCAGGGTAACCCAAGTTGGGGGCCGTAACCTAGGAAGAAACACCAAGGTAACCTTTGCAACATTGTGATGACACTCCACCTAAAATAACAGTTTACCTTGTGTACTTAGCACATTTGATTGTCTTAACTCTGGAAGCAATGTAACCATCAGTTAGTTATGTACTTGTGTCTAGGGTGAATAGGTTATGTCTAGGTAACCATATTACTATCTCCTAGCACGGGGGGTGGACCTACGGGTATCACATGGTTGGGTGGAACGTGCACCTTACTCTGTTGGGTCCCCAGTTTATGATCATGGCAATGAGAGCTTCATGGATGGAGAACTCGTTCTTGGATACATATATGTACTTCTTTATTGCATTATTGTAAATCTTGTATTTGAAACATCCCTCAATTGTTAATGAGGTGAACATTTGTAAAATGTAATTGTAACTATTATTGATCTACTTCATCAGATGAATGAGTATTGTAATATTATTTCAAATGCAATGTAAGAATCATATTTGTACTTTATACTTTCATGAATGGAATTCAAATGTAGTACAATGTTTACTTTTAAGTTTATGATTAATTAAATATATGCAATGCGAAATACTAAATTCGTCTATGGAATCTCAAGTAGTGTAACATCACGTAACTTAATGAATGTATGCAACTAATTAAGTTAATATTATTACTTTAAAAAAAAAAATTATTTCACTTTTATACACAATTGCAACATTCCTTAGGTTATAAGACGGGGCATTACATTATCTCTATCATCAATGGATGTAGAAGATTTTTGTGTGGAGAAATAATCAAATCCCCTCTTATTCTTTTGTATTATTTCTTCACATGTCACATCTTTCCATTATTTCAACACCATAATCTACTCTTCCTAGGGGTTCTCAATCATCTATTCGACTTTGATTTAGATTGTTTTTCTCCCTTTTAGACCCACCTTTATCCTTGAACCTTCACTAAACATACAAGGCATCATTATTACCTTCATTATTAGACTTTATCCTTGTATATTCATTGAGCAACATGACAATAATGGTTTCCTTATTCATCTCTACAACACTACTATTGATAGCAACGATAAGTTCTCCCAAGCTACATTTATCTTCCTCATCAATCGTAACATGTACTAGACCTAGTTGAATAGAAAGTAAATTGAATGCATTAAGATATTTAGTAATAGAATCACATTTGTTCATTTTTCAAGAGTATAAATATCTTTCAAGATATACCTTATTAGTTATACTTCTAGTTTGATAAATATCACCTATCCTCTTCCATAATGAAAATATGATAGTCTTCTCTAAGACATTCAAGAGGAAAAAATATATAAGACACAACCAAATGGTTCCTTGCAACTTCTTATCTAAATTACTCTAATCCTCATTAGACATTCCATTGGTTTTCTCTTCCTTTACAACAATCCTCTAGTAATCTCTTTCTTCCAAGAGATCTTTCATCCATAACTTCCACAACTCATATATGGTGCCAATAAATTTATCAATATGAATGGAATGTTGATGCCATGGTTTCAATAACTCATAAATCTAAGAAAAAATAATTCAAGATCTCCCACTCTAGAAAAAACCCACAACACTTCAAGAAAGGTGTCCCTATTAATAAATAGAACCAAATATTTGAAACCAAATGTTGATAAAAATAGATAAACTAATACAAATGAAAGGTCAAAAAATACTGAACATAAATAATTTACCAAATAAAGTAACTTATGAATAACCATTTAAATGCTATGGATGAACATATAATTAACAATGGCAATTATAAAATCAGCGAGCATATAAAATAAAATTTTAATACTAGATGTATGTGGAGAAACCCTCTTAAGAAAAAAGTTCCACCATCATAGAGAGGACAAGTCTACATTAGCCCAATATCAATATTGCATCAATACATCTAATTTTATCCTTTTAATCTAACAACATTCTAATAGCATAACCATGCTCATCTGTAAAAGACCCGTAATGTAATTATCCAAGGAACCCAATTTATAGATAATTGGAGAGAAAAAATAATGAATGGTTTCCCAAAACCAAAACCTATAAAACCCATGGTATGGAAAAAATCCAACATTGTCATGTGTGAATCCATAAATTCTCTCAAAAATAAAAAACCATAATTATAACATATTTGGTCAATAACTCCCATGGCATGCATCCCAAAAAGTAATACTTTTTTTGCAACTCTTCATAAGTCACCTGTCACTCATTTGGCATAAAAAAAGATTATCCACTCTATATTATAGCACTTAGCAATAAAAAAGTGGTGTAAATTCATTCAAAACCATGTCATAATTGTTGTTATCACAAGTAATCTTCCACTTGATATATAAAATTCCTTATTTAATGAAATTAAGATAAATATTAAAGTCAATTAAGAGAAAAATTTGATAAATTATCTGTCCAGTCACCCCCTAGGGGTCCATGTATCCATTCCCAAAGTGTTGGAGACATATGGAACACATATGATTTTTAAGGTTAACATCACATCAATCCATATAGTACTTTATGTTTGTAGTCAAAAAAGAAACCACAACCTATCATTTATTCAACCAGTGAATCACAACACCAAACAAGGTAAACAAATACCCACTAGTAGGTATTGTTCTATCCACATATCTAATCTAATAAGAAATATTTTAATGTGTTTTTGAGATACCTGGGACCCTCTTCATTATTTTCTAATAATCTTTTCTTGAATTGGAAACTATTGATTGCACTCACATAGGATATGTGGATAATGTCTTTTATCTCATTTCGTGTCAAAGGACTCTTCTCTAATGAAATGTTTATTCCCATAGGAATGAGATCACTTAATTATTTTTATTCTTATAAATTAAACTACATCACAAAGTTAATTTACTTCCTTTGATTAACCCAAAAGTTTGCATTAAAGCTATATCCTTCTTGATCTCTATGTATAAGATAATATTAGCTACTCCCAAATTCTTCATGTTAAATAGAAAGTTGAGATTAAAGAGCCCAAAATATATTCTCATTATTAGTGAAAAATAATAAAGTGAAATAATAGTAAATGATCACGAACATGTTTGAAACAAACATAGTTATTTGACTTAACTCCAACAAATCCCAACTTCAACAATAAATAAATCTTGTATGTAATAGCTTAAAATTTTAAAGTAGGAAACAAACACACATAATAATCTTCCTATTCAAAATTATCACAAAACTCATAGAGCATGAAAATAAAATTCAAACAAAGCAAATAAAACATAATTTATCATTAAACTCAATTGCAAGTGTGATTTTATCTTACAATGATTGAGGTGTGGATGCTCTTTTGCACAAAAGTTACCTATTTTGATAGCATAAGTGGATGGATGAAATGCATAGGATTATGTATCTATTTATATATTTTTTGAAGGGAATATGGATGGTGGAGATGTGAGAATAATTTCCTAGGATTGAGGAGAGGATGAAGGGTCATGATGGAGTTTGTTTGAAAATAAAGGGATACATGATTGCATTTACTAAAAATAGTAAGTTGTTGCAATCATAGGAATGCGGGGGACAAGTACATTTAGGGGATCCTTTATTCTTGAATTTTGGTTGAGAGAAAATAGAATTTAATTAATTATTTTAGCCATATGAGGAGGAAAATATGATAATCAAATAATTAAATAATATATATATTTAATTAGGTGGGGTACATTTGGTGAAGTGGGATTAACTAAATAATTTATTTATTTTGTTAATTTGGGGTAAGGTTGTGCTAGGATAAATTTAGGTTTTTAATTTTTTCCCCTCTTTAATACAGTGCCATTAATGAGTGGCATTGTGTCAAAGAAGAATAAAAAGTAGGATGAAGTGGAGATTTAGTGGCAAGTCTCCCTTATCACTTAGAGCGATAGGGATGATGATGGAGATGTTGCCCACTGAAGAGATATTTTGGAAAAAATGGGGCCTATAAGGTCTCTTGAAAAGACATGGGAAGATGAGAAAGTGTGCTATAATGGATAAAAGATTACTTGAGAGAAATCATATTGGGATGATGCATGCACCATGGATAGAGAACTAATGATGAATGATGATTGGACATGTTGATTGATGTCACTTGGATGATTGGATGAGATGATTCTAGTGTTGGAAGTGGATTCACTCTGAGAGGGGGGGGTGAATCAGAGTGATATAATTTTTTAACTTTTGACTTTGAAAGCACAATGAGACTTTTTACTAATTTGAACCCAATGTGGCAGATTTGTTTATGCAAGTGAACATTAACACTCTAAATCAGATTGACATGAAACTTGACTAACATTTACAACTCATATTAAAAGCATTCTATGATATTGTTCAATTAATGTGTGAACAATCTTGTTTATGCTTTTGAAATAGAACTACAACTTTGCCCAATGCAGATTTAACTTGCTTAACAGAAGGCTTAAAAAATAGATTTGAATAATTTTAACTTTGCATGAAAAACATTTGAAATATGAACCTTTTGAACACACTAAAAGTATCAGAGCATTGACTGAATGAGCACATTAACATGAAACAAAATGAGATACAAATAACATCACATAACACAAATATTTCCTGAGTGGAAAAACCCTCTTGGGGTATAAAAAACCACTCGCTAAAATTTCCCTTTTATTAATCAAAGAGCACCAACTTTGTAACAATGGTGGAGCAACAACTCAACACCTTTTCTGAAGCAACAACTTCATAGGAGCACCAACCCCTCAATGCACAAAGTCACTGTCTAAAAATGTAACCACCAATGACTTTACAACTGCACTTTATTTGCAGTCCCAAAATCATTAATGAATACAAAAATATAAAGGATATTCAATGATTCCAACTACAATATGGACTGTTTATAATAGTACCACAATAATTCCTCATAAAACTGAATGATATCTCTGTTATAAGAACCAGATATTTTACACAATAAAAAACCCTCTTTCCTCTTCTCAAATATTGCAGATATAACAATGATATAACCAACAAATGCTTTGTATTTTCCTCATACATTCCCCATTTGAACAATGGCTTAAAGCCATGAATTTATAGAGAAAATAAAACTAAAACCCTTTTCCCAGCCTATCAAAATCAAGTTCAAAACAAACACTCGAGTTAGGGTTTCCATAGTAAAAACACAAATTATAGTTACAAAATAAAACCACATTTTTCAACTGTAATTTATTTTTCTTTCCTCTTTCAAAATCACAAATCTGAAAAAGTAATTTTTGATTTAAAAATGAAAACCAATAACCAAAAATGAAGTAATTCTTCATTCATTTTTTACCCTTAATTTTATTCTTTTTTTTTATTGCAAAACAAAGTAAAAGAAATCTGTTTGAAACTAAATCAAGGTTTTCTTTTTCTCTTTTACTTTTCATTTATCAGATTTACCTTCAAAAGACCAAAATAATGCATAGATATTACCTCTGTCATGGTGGATTTAACCTGCAAACAAAATCCCTGAAGATTTTCATGAAAAACTGCCCAAACTTCCACTTCCAGCTCAAGCGAAGACCACCAACTATCTTGCCATCCATCAAAGACCAACATAACTGAAAACCAGGTCAGAATACCATAGCAAGCTTGCTCAATCTGCAACTGTAATTTCAACATGACGGCGCTAGGGTTCAATCTTTTTTTTACCCTATTTCTTCCTTCATCGAAACTCCAAAACAAAATGAATGAAATTTGAAATCCAAAAATCATATTACAATCATTTTGGAATCCATGTAACCAACACAATGTTGCATTAAATGAGTTCCAAATCATAATCCACGCGTGTTGTCCAAGTCAACACAATCAACATACTCATTGAAATAATAATATTGTCGTTGCCATGTAAGAAAATCAAGTGTAATACATATGTCGACAACCCAAGTCTTTAATTTAACTATTGTGCAATGTATAAGCTCGATAATAGTAAAATATGATCGACCTTCAATCAAAAAGCCGAAGGAAATGCCAAGATGCCAATCACTTTATAGGTGATATTTATAAAAACCATAGTGAATGTTGTCGGCCTTAAGTGCTAAAACAATGAACTTTAAAAAGAACAAATAGAAATGTCTTAATGCCAACCAAGGAATTTACCAAAAACCATATGCCAAGATATAAGTAAATATGAAATGTGAATCCATGTAACATGTGAAGGCCCAAGTAAATGTCGAAATACACTTTGTAAGAAATGATATGAAAAGTCCAAACAATACCATTTCTTATGAAGCTATATACAATAGCCAACTCAAGAATACAAATCTGACTGTGTATCAATATAAACATCTCCACCTCATGTATAATGCAATAACCCTTGTGAAGCTATATGTATAGCATGTTAACATATACACCAAACTCATCTAGCCATGAAGATAAGAAATGACAAAAACCAATTGAAGAGTGTATATATATACCAATGATGCCAAATGAAATATCAAACTCAAGTGTCAAGAAGAGCATTAATAAAATTCCAACCCAAAATGCCATGTACCAAATAATATATCATAACTATGGATACCAAAGAATTATGAGACAACCGAAGATCACCAATAGAATGCCATGAAGACAATGAATCTTGTCAATGATGCCATGATCAATCTGATAATGAACAATTGAAATAATATACCTGTTGTACAATAAAGAAGTGCCAATCTGTCAAAATGAAATCAACTGTTCCATGATATCACTTGAAAACCAATGCCATCTGAATAGATAAAATAACTTTTATCTACACATGAATCTCAACATGATCAATACCACAATATATGATAAAAAAATGCACCCAAATGCATCAACCCAAAGCATGATCCACAAAATACTGAATATGCCAAACTGAATACAAAGAGCACCAAGTATCATTATGCCAATCACCAATCAATTTTGTCACCAATTAGTTTTGTCATCAAGGACAATATACCACAAAGAGAAAGTCAACATCTAGATGTCATGGTATTAAATTATTGATTGGGACATCACATAAGGATTTAATGTAGCTATAATGATATAATTTTGTGGATAGAGGATGAATGAAAAAATAGATTAAGGATGGATATTTTCAAAATAATGTCACGTGCAAGGAGAAACCTATTATTTATTATATCACTAGCATTATGCACCATGATATAATGGATCATGATGATGATGCACCATGTGTGTATGGAATAACACATAAATAAACAAGCTACACATAATATAGTGTGATGTGGGAATAGGGGATCTAGGGTCTAAATCATACCTTTCCTAAGATTACATTAGAGAGGAACCAAAATTGATCACAAAAGACCACTTGGCTACTATCCTCAATAGAAGAGCTAGAATGGTAGATTGGGGTTTCGGTTCTCTTTTGTGTTTTGTAGGGTTTTTTTATTTTTAAATTGAATTGATTTGATTATATAAATAAAAAAAATAGGTCATCTATGAATGTACAAAAAACCAATGTGATTCTAGAAAAGTATAGAACTACAACACAAAAATTGATGACAAAAAAGCAGAGTGTAGAGATAGAGGAACCTAGCATACAAATTTGGACTAAAATTGCTTGGTCAAGGGTGATGGCTCCCTAGACTAGAGAATACTGCTTTTTTGGAATCTGTGAATAGGTCTCAATAGGTTATAGTTTGTAGGTTCTTCTTTCCTAGACTCAACTTCTGAATTTTTTTTGTTGATGAATAGTTCTTCTTGCCCTAATTTGTTGAAGTAGGAGACTTGAATGTTTGATCTTGTAATTAGGTATTCAATCCTTTTCCAAATCCTCTTCAAATCTTCCACTTGCAAAGATAAAGGGGAGAAAGGGTTGTTCCATATAGGGGCTTGCTTAAGTCAAACCCCATCTTGGTGTTTCCACCTCCACAATGGCTAAAATGATGTAAAGAGTGCTTAACCTCAATCAAGTAGAGGCAACTGAATAAAAACAAGTGATAAATGACAAGTGTTGTAAATCACCACTCAAATTTTCTTTCCTTGATGGACATAATTCATGATACTCATCTCATGCAAGGAGAATTGGATGCTTGATTGAAGGTCTTGCAACTGTTAGTACTCATAAAAAATGAATGTAAAACATGAACAATCTTACTCATAAATTTGATGCATTGCTAACATGAACCTTGATTGATGAAATTATTGTAATAATGCTGCTAATTCTACTCTTGATTGCTCTTAATTGATTTTTTAGGATGCACAATTATAATTCAAATTTCCTAGGTGTTTAGATGGTGAAAAGACTTATATTTATATGCATTTTTTCATTTCCAACAAAATTAATTGTGAAAATCTGAAAAATGAGTTTGAATTTACAAACATAAAAATGCCAAAAATAACATATTCAAAATTGGGCCAAAATAGGTTGGTCAAGGGTAGTGGTGCCATAGAACAAGCCTATTTTGGGGCTATTATTACCATTTAATAAATAATTAATATTAATTCCCAATTTCATCCTATTTTTCTAAAAATAATAATAAAACGAGCAAATTATTAGCATAATTATGTCCAGGCATATAAAAGGGAGCTTAGCCTAGTGTGAAATTATCATGGTTGATAATTTATGATGCTACACATAGTGATCCAAATATCACATTATTGAGGCACACCATCATATGAAGGATGAGGGTGACCATGATGGTGTGATGAATGAAGTATTAGGACTATAAGAAATATACAAACACAAACAAAAACAAAAAATTGATCAAAAAATATGTACAAAATAATAGCTGGTATCCAATATCATGTTGAAGCCGAGGGTGAATGGTATGATGAGTGGGAGGGCAGAATGGGGGGATGGAGGGGCATGTCAAAGATTTTGAAAAACAATTAAATCATAGTGTCAAGAATTGAAGGGATGCAATGTGATTATAGACGAGGATGAAAATCCCATGCACCAATGGGGATATACATGGTAACCATTCCCTAGGAAACATCAATAAGAGATTCCCCCATTTGAGTACAAAATTAAGGGAAGGGTTTCCTACATAATAAATAAGGATAAAAATAAAATGGAAGGTATGGAGTGAGGTAAATAAATGGATGTGGGATATTTGGGTAGGAACAAATATGAGATGGAGTGTTGTTAGGTGAACAATCTAACCAATGATGGTGGAGGTCGAGGAGGAGGTAGAAACCCTCCTAAAATGGAAGATTTTAGAGCCCTTAGAAGGCAAATGGAGACATTGTAGGAAGAGCTACGCAGAAGAATAGTTGTGCATAGAGAAAGAGATGAGAGTGAAGATGAAGCTGAGGATGAGGAACCATTTGTAGAATAAGTACATGATGGAATTGATCCTGGAGAAGTTATATTATTCAGAGACATTACCAAGATTGGGAAGAGGCCAAAGATGGAAGTTTCAATATTTAGTGGAAGCTTGAATCTAGAAGAGTTAATAGATTGGATAAATGACATGGAGGAATTCTTTGAATTTGACGAGATTGAAGATCCTGGCAAGGTGAAGTTTGTAAAAAATAAATTAAAGGGACAAGGTAGCATTTGGTGAAAATAAATAAAGATTATAAGAGGTAGGAGATGAAAGAAAAGGATTACAAAGTGGGATAGAATGGTTGAGAAGCTTAAGGGATAATTTATTCCAATGGATTATAAGTTGGAATTATTAAAGAAGATGCATGGATTGAGACAACAAAGAAAATTAGTTAAGGAATACACTAAGGAGTTTCACACTCTTTTGATTAGATCAGGAAGTTTAGAAGCCAACAAGGAGAAGGTAGCAATATACATCAATAGAATGAATCCAAGCATCCAAGAAGAACTGAGTTTGGTAAGAATTTTTAATTTGGAAGAAGCTTATCAATTTGATTTGAAAGTTGAGAAAAATAGAAAATTTGAGAATAAGAAAAAAATAAAGGGTAGAGCTTATGTGTAGTAAAATGAGGATAAAAATTAGATTGAAGAAACTAAGGAAAACAAATATGAAAGAGGTTAGAGTTTAAACCAGACTCAAGAGAAAAATTTTAGAGATAGAGGAAGATTGAGTAGAGGATTTGAAAGAGGAGGCTTCCAAGGAACTTGTTTCAGGTGTGGAGAAGATGGAAATAGTGCATATGATTTCCCTCATAATCAAGAAGGAACAAAAAGAAGGATTGAAAATAATGCAAGGGCAGAAAATATTAATGAAGAAGATGTGAAGTATTCATATTCAGAAGATGCAGAAAATGGAGAAGCACTTGCTATGAGAAGAGCCCTAATGAATGAAGGAAATGAACCAGATCAAAGGAAAATATTGTTCTGAACAAGATGTAAGTGTGGAGGTAAAGTATGTAATGTTATTATTGATGGTGGAAGCATAGATAATTTAGTTTATGAAGAAATGGTAAATAAATTGAAGTTGGAAAGAAGAAGGCACCTGCATCCATATAGGATTGCTTGGTTACAAGATGATAAGAAAGTTTTGGTCAGCAAACAATGATTGGTGAAATTTAAGATAGGACAATATTATGATGAGATAATTTGTGATATTATGCCCATAGTTGTTTTCCATTCTTTTTTGGGAAGAACTTGGAAATTTGATGGGCGTGCAATACATGATGGGTATGCCAATACATACTACTTAATGAAGGATAAAATCAAGCACAAGTTGAAGTTATTGAGTAATGAAGAAGGAAATGTATGTAATAGAACTAGAAATTGTTTGATTAATGGTGTTAAATAGTTAGTGAGAGAGGATGAGGATGAAGGTCATGATTTTCTAATGCAAGTTGCAACAGTGTTGATTGCATTCAAAAGGGGTTGAGTCATTGGAGAAAGAAGAGGTAAAATCATTTTTTTGTAAAAATGTTGTTGCTGATTTATGTGAGTATGGCAAGATTATTGTAGAAGAGAATATTGCAGAAATGGAAGAATTGGTAGATGAAGGTACTAGAACTGAAAGTGTGGAAGTAGATGAGCGAATAGAAGTTGATTTTTTTGATGAAGAGATTGGTGCAAATGTAGATCTTATGATTGATAGTTTATTGCAGGATGGGAAGGATGAATCTCTTGTTTGTTTGACTAACATTGGTGTGAGTGCAAAGGACAAGGAGGTTGTAGCTAAAAGTTGTATTTTAGAAGGTAAGGAGAAATAGGAACACAATTACGACACCAAGATTGGTGAGGAGCAAGTTGTTGCAGTAGTGATAGAGGAAGAGGTAATGCATGAATTTAATGATTTTACTAAGGTAGAGGAAATAGATGCTTATGATTTTCTAGAATTTCATAGTGCAGATTGGTGGGAGTTGAAGTATGTGAAAAGAGGGAGAAAGAGAGGAAGAATGAAGGATGAAAGAGACATCAAATTGCAAGGAAAAGTGAGAAAGAAGATAAAGATAATTTTGGACGGTAGGGTGAGTATGAGCACAAGGCATAATCAATACTTTGAGTACTTGGTAAAATGGTTTGGGAGACCTATTGAAGAATCATCTTGGTTTACAAAAGTCAAGGTTAATCATCTTGGTTATCCTCTAGAGAAGTGATAGGGTCATTTTTCTTTCTACCATGGGCATCTGATGTCGGAGCATCTGTGGTTGCCAACCATCTTGCATCAACAATTTTTAATCAATTTTGTTGTGAATTATTTTTTATTAATGTTTTACTATGCTTAAATGATTTAATTATACAAAAATAGTATTGGAATAATTTGACAATTTTCGTTTACACATTACATTGGGAAGCATGCCAAAAAATTCATTTTATTATTAAATTGTCAAAAAGAAGATTGGGTCATAGGATTCTTGGAAATTTTTTTAAAGAAAAAGGCGTAGAGCCTATAATTATATTATATAATAATTTATGGTTTGCAAAGTATTACTTCATTTGCAAATTTCTTCATCTTGCTCTAGGATAGCGGTTATCAGAGACTATCAACCAAAAAACTATCTATTGATGATTTTTTAAAACATTACAAATTGTATTAACTTGTATACATATGTGAGAGATTCAAGTTGATCAACAAAAAAATTGTTTGTTGGTGATTTTGACAAAAATATTACAACCTCTATCATATTTTATACATATGGCAGGGAAGTAGCACAAAGTTTTTAAATTCACCAAGAAGCTATCATAATGGAAGAGAGGAACTTGTGTCTGTAACTTGAAATTTGTAGACTAGAAAAATGCTTCCTATATCTAGTGGTGGGCATGCTATAACTTAACCGATGTTTGTGCAAAAATTTATGCATCTAGCTGTGAGTCGCTTTACTTATTCCTCCATGAGGCAGAAATCCACCTCATTTTCATGCAACTTCAAATCCTTCATCTTGGGGAGCTTCCAAAGAGTGTACTAGGGCCAAAATTTTCAAATTAGGGAGAATGGGGTGGGGGGTTTGATAAGGAGCACAATAATGGTCAGAGACTATTTTCACAACATGGATGGACAATGGTGTTCATGGGCCAACAGTGTCACGATGGAATGGTATTAAACCCTAATTTTTTCCACCATTTCTTCCCCTACCTCTCTAGCATTGCGGTCAAGGGATAAATACATATATCTGGGGCTATTCATTTCAAATGCATGTTTAATGGTGTCATATAATGAAACATAGGCCCTCTTATGAAGTAGAAAGTTCATGGAGAATAATCGCCCAATGTATCTTCACCATTGAAGAAGTCATAAGAATGAGTAGCTTAAGTATGGCATTGTCTTGCAAGAATATTTCATTCACCACTTTATCTGCTATTAACTAAACAAATTTATAACACTATAGAAATTCCATAAGATTTGAAATGAAAATGGATAGGAGTTCAGAAGGAAAGAGTAACCTCATTGCTTGTGGGTACATGATCTCCTCTCCAATTACCCTTCTGATACATTTCCTAATCATTGAACATTGTAACTTGAAGACTTGTTGTAGCCGTTGATCTTCCAGGCTTCTTGTGAATGATGTTTCCTATTCGACAACAGGAAAAGGTGCCTGATGGTTTCGTAGGTGGTATTCCATTTCTGAGGATTTTCAGGAGTTGCAGTTTGTAGCTTTCTCATAACAAACATCCGTAAATGTTGAAACTTGGAATATGCAGAGAACCTAAAGATCATTTAACACCTGAGAAATTTTTTGTTATGGCACCAAACTTTTGTGAATGGCATGAAAGGAAACTCCTAAAATTCCTTTAAGACATCTGCTTAGCACATTTGGGCATGGGATTCATCACCATCATGCATCCCCCATCATGTCAATGGCCAACGACTTGAAGTTGGCATGAGCAAAGGATAAAGATTAATCTTTGTAATAATTAATCTTTATGCTTAGTACAAAACCTGTGCAGAGAGCTTTGGAGCATTAATTAAAACCTGCAATAAATGGTTAGTATTGATATAACACACATGCATTGAGGAGCACATATCATTCCTGTATGGAGTTGGATTTTTTATCATTGGATACATTGTATGGTGATAAAAATGTGGCTCCTTCTTTTTACTGATTTGTCAAGGGTGCTAGATTAACTCTCACCCTTAACCATCCATTGATGTAGGATTTTAGCTGAGTTGGATTATTTTTCGGTGGTTTCTTTAGCTATGATGTCCACTAAGGTTGGGTGTAGGATTAAGTTCTTAGTTGTATACACAATTTCCTCCTCCTTTTGAGAACTTCCTAGGATTCTTGGAAGTCATGACATTTGAAATTTTAATTAATATGCCATGATACTACAGGTAAGAATGGGACACCCAAGAGGTGTTTGATTGGAAATTTAAATTTAAATTTGAAAATTGGAGAAATGGGTGAGTAATGGTGTTGGATAGTGGAGGCTTTCCTTCCTAGAAATGGAGAAAATATGCATTGGGATTCAAAAACATGTAACTAATGAAAATTAATGAATTTCCTAGGTAGGGGCATGGAGTTTGAGGTTTCCGAGTTGTTGGAGTTGGTGGTTGCAGAAAATTTTCATCCTAGTCTTGTTTTGATTTTGGTTCCAAATTTTAGGAGAGAGGAAGTTTGGACGTGGCTTTTCTTAAGAGGTAGTTTTTAGACATGAATTTTTAGGTTGAAGAAAAAAATTAGTAGCAAACACTTTGGTAAATGCATTGGAGTTGTGTATTTTTGACTTCTAGAATATAGTTGTAGGTGAAGAAGGGAGAATTAGAAGAAGTTGGAAAAAACAAGGAGAAATACCTGTAGATGATGTTGTTTGCAATGAGTCAATTGATTTTAATTTTCATGTATTTCTTCAAGCCTTCAAGGCTGCATTTTTAATTCTTCCAATTTGATTGTAATTCGCAGAAGTTGTAGGAGTCGTTGAGCAATATAAATTCATAGAGTGTTGCTGATTTTTGGTGTTTAATTTATTTAATTTCTCAAATTGCTTGTGTTGGAGTTGCTGAGAGTTGCAAGGAACCCTCTTGCATCATTTATTTTTTATTAATTATTAACTTATTTATTTATTATGATCTTTCAAATTATTATTTTTATTGTGATCATAACTAGACATAAAATTATTCAAGTTCATTCAAATGTATGCATATCTATTTATAAAATTTATCATACGTAATTAATTTATAGATATTGAAAGGAATTTTGTAGGACTAATAATAACTTTCACTTAACCCTAAGAGAGAAAATATTCAAACAAGTAGTTAGAATCGAAAATACAAAAGAATAGATAAACATATCAAAATGACCCAATATGTACCTTAGGAATACCCTTAAAATAAAAACCTTAACCTCCAAAAGCACTCATAGAGTCGATGTATTTTCTCATGAAAAAATATTATAATATACATGTGTTGGAGATTTGTTGGTGTTTTCATTGATGTCAACCCCTACTATGTGGAGATTTTTGAAGTTGTTGAAGAGTGTTACATAAGAAAGAGTTATGGTTCAACCTCCAATATGGTTAGGGAGATTGTTGCACTATGTTGTCATTTGATGTCAACATCTAGTGTGGTCATGTTGAGAAGTGTTTGTGTTATTGAGCAGGTGTTGTAGATGCTATAGATATGTTGAGAAGGTGTTTGTGGTGTTGTTGATGCAACTAGTTCACTTGGTTTCTAATTTCTTTTGAGAAAAATTGAATAAAAGAGTGTGTAGTGTGAAAAAGGTGTGTTTGAAGTGTTGTGCTCCAAATTTATTCATGGTTGAAGATATGTTTATGTGGTTTGGTGTGTTGATCAAAGGTGTTTAGAGGTGCTATATCCATAGTTTCAAATTTTAAATCGTGTTACAGTGGAAGATGTGTTTGACAGTGTGGTTTCCTATGTAGAAGGTTGTGTGGGAGAAATAGAATTTCTTCGCATTTCTCCACGTTGTGGTTTCCTATCTTGTAGATTTGGGAACATGCTAATATTTCCTGTATCTACCTTTCCTTGGAGTATCTAGTGTTCAGTTGTTCTGCAAGGTTGGTGAGTGATTTGTGTGTCTGTGGCAGTGTGGCTGGATCCAAAGGATGATGGTGTTCTTAGTTTGAGGTGGTTGTGGCAGTATTGTAAAATATTCTTATGATGTTGGAATATTCTGGGATGTTGTGTGGATGTTTTGGAGTGTTGCTTTGAGGTTCACGTGGTGTTTTTGAACCTGGAGAGGTGTGTATGTAGTTGTTTATTAGTGTTAGTGTATGTTCGGCTAACGTGCTAGTGCTAATTATGGAGATTGTTTGTTGTTTATGGAATCATGGTGAAGCATGTTAGTGTAGATTTGGGTCCTAATTAACCCTTAGTGTGGTTTTCCTTCACTTCTTTCCACCATGGAAGCATTTTTTGTTGACCTATTTAGTGGTTGCATGTTTGAGGCGCATACGTTTCATTGTGGCCAACATGGAGAAAGTTTTTTGAGGTTGTGGAGGATATATAAGCAAGGTTATGTGTGTCATAGATGTGAGAGTATTGTATGATGTGAATATGATCAAGTGTGGTAATTTGAGTGTGAGATTAAATTCCTAAGGCTACCAGATGCAGTGAGCCTAAGTTGTCTACATTTTCAGTGTGCCTAAAGTTTCTAGAGTTAGTGAGTTGAAGGTTGTGAATGGTGTAGTGTTGTAGTGGTGGATTTTTCATGTTTCTCTAAGATAGTGAATCTCTCTACAATAGTATTCTTCTATTCTTCTTTCTTTTGGATAGTGATTCCTTTGGGAAATGAGCCCTTGGAAGTGAGCCATTCTTCTCTTTTGGGTAGTGAGTCCTTCTAGAAGCGAGCCTATTATATTTGGTGTTGCAATTCATATATATGTGAGTTAATCCTCACCATGTCTTTTCCTGATTAGGGTTTTCCACATAAATTTGGTGTTCTCTTGTGTATGGTGTTGAATGTGTTTATGTTTCATATGTTTACATTATGTTGATGATAATAAGGGTTTGATGGTTAATGAGGGTTTAAGGTTTTATTGTACAATTGATTCACCCCCCTCTTAGTTTTCATGTGTGTCTAACAATTGATATCAAAGTTGTGTGTTCATTGGAAGAAGCTTAATCACTTGAGGTAGATCTGATGGAGCATAGGAAGGGTGTCAAAGCTCCTATGTTTGATGAAAAAAATTATGATTACTAGATAGCCAAGATGGAAGCCTTTCTTGTCTCTCTAAGGTTTGGAGTCTAGAAGTCAATTGAACATGGATATACTATGCTTGCTAATGGTCTAAAAAGTGATGATTAGGTCAAGCATTATGAGAATAATGGCAAAGCAAGAAATGCTATTTTGAGTGGTCTTTCTAGTTTTGAACTTGGAAAAGTGATAAGTCTCAAAACTGTTAAAGAGGTTTGGATGAAGTTGCAGAGCATTTATGAAGGAGATGATAAGGTCAAGCAAGCAAAGATGTAGAATTTGAAAACCTAAGGATGTCAAAATATGAAGAAATTATATCCTACATACTCAAAGTGGATGAAGTTGTTAATGCCATCAATGGTTTTGGTGTTAAGCTAGAAGAAAGTGAATTTGTAAAAAGGGTATTGAGAACTCTTCCTAGATCTTATAGTTCTAAATGTTTTACTATTACGGAAGCTCCAAATTTGGATCAATATTGCTTTAATTTTTTATGAATTGAGAGAGTTTGCTCAAGATGCTACAAAGAAAGAAACTAATTTTAAAGTCAGCAAGGTAGAGAAGGATGATGGATCAAATCCTAATGATCTTGATGAGGTGGAAGCAAATTTTGTAAGAAAATTGAAAAAGGACACTGGAAAATATAGAGGTAAGTTACCTTTTAAGTTTTTTAATTGTGGAAAGATAGGTCATTGTGCTTCTAAATGTCCAATCAAATTTACAAATGACAAACAAAAGGATCATAAAGGTAAATCTATCAAGAAGAGCTATTATGTTGAAAAAGACAATGGTGTATTTGATGGTGAGGAATTAGACTATCCAAATGATGATAGTGATGAATGCTTGTTCATGACTCTAAATTTTGGAACTAATTCTACTAATCTTGAAATATGTGTGAGGGAAAGTGCTCCGAAAATAGGTCACAATATTGAAGGAACTATGTTGACTACTTTTCATGAAAGAGAGGAGAGAAACTACTAGATAATTGATAGTGGATGCTCAAATCATATGACAGGTGACAAGAGTAAGTTTTTTAAACTTTAGAAGTATGATGGTGGTTTTGTTAAGTTTGGTGATGATACATTTGCTAAGATCTATAGAAAAGGTTCAATTAGTTTTGATGGAAAACATAAAACATATGATGTTTTTTATGTCAAGGGTCTCTGACATAATATTCTCAGTGTAGGACAAATGTGCAATAGAGGATACAATTTGGTGTTTTAGGATGATGGTTGTGAAATCAAAAAAGGAAGCTCCAGAACTTTAGTTGCTACAAGTACAAGGACATAAGGAAATGTTTATCAGCTCAAAGGTTGTGGTGTTAAGTTCTTTATGTCTTAAAACAATGAAAGTTGGCTAGGCACAAAATAATGGGTCACATTAACTTTGATAGCCTAGAGAAGATCAGTTCTACTGATGCTATGAGAGATTTGCCAAGGATTACAAAGCCTATCAATGCAATCTGCAAAGAGTGCTAGTTTGGTAAATAAACAAAGAAGAGGTTTAGAACTAAAGAATATTCTACCGCATGTGATCTTTGGAGTTGGTGCATACAAACCTATGTGGACCTACCAAAATAAGAAGTTCTCAAGGTGAGAAATATTTCATGCTATTAATAGATGATTATTCTAGAATGACTTGGTTGACATTTCGCAAAGAAAATTCGGAGGCTCTAGATAAGTTTAAATCCTTTAAATTTATGGTTGAGAATGAATTGAATTTGAAAATCAAGTGCTTGAGGTCTGATAGAGGTGGTGAGTTCACCTCAAATGAGTTTAACAATTTTTGTGAAGATCATGGAATAAAGAAATAGTTATCAGCTCCTAGGACTCCTCGGTAGAATGGAGTTGTAGAGAGGAAGAACAAGACAGTTCAAGAAGCGCCAAGAACCATGATGAAGGAATAAATTCTTTCAAATGTCTATTGGAAAGAAGCAATCCATATTGTAGTATACATTCTTAATAGAGGGCAAGCAAGAGTGAGCAGTTGAAAGATTTCCTAATATGAGTTATGGTATGGAAAACCTCCTACTATGAAATATTTCATAGTGTTTGGAAGCAAATGCTATATCATAAGAGATGAAGAAAACTTAGGAAAATTTGATGCAAGATTTGATGAAGGAATCTTCCTTAGATACTCTACAAAAAGCAAGGCATACAAATTCTATAACAAAAGGTTGAAGAAGATTGTTGAAAGTGCAAGTGTCAAAGTGGATGAAGAACCACATCAAAGTTTTGTGTTGATAGAAGGATATGAATCTGATGAACCCCCTTGTAGTGAAGAAGAAAAAGAAGAAGATAAAGAAAAGGACATGATAGTTGAAGAGGAACAAGCTCCAAAAAAATATGTAAGAATCCTAAGTATGTGTAGAAGAATCATTTTGAAGATCAAATCATTGGAGATAAGAGCAAAGGTGTGTTAACAAGAATAAAAGCTGCTATGATAGAGGAACATGTAAAATTTTGTTTACTTTCAAAAGTAGAACCTAAAACAATAACTGAAGCATGCAAGGATGAGAACTAAATCAAAGCTATGGAAGAAGAGTTGAGACAAATTGGAAAAAAATAGACTTGGGAATTGGTCCCAAGACCAGCAAACAAGAATGTGATAGGAACTAATGGGTTTTTTAGGAACAAATTGAATGGGGATGGAAATATTGTTAGAAATAAGGCTATACTTGTGTGTAAGGGCTACTCACAAGTAGAAGGAATAGATTTTTAAGAGACTTTTGCCCTAATGGAAAGAATGCAAGCCATTAGAATGTTTTTGGCTTTTGCATCACATAAGGACTTCAAAGTGTATTACATGGATGCCAAGTCTACATTTTTGAATGGCGAGTTAGAAGAAGAGGTTTACATTGAACAACCAAAATGTTTTTCATTATCAGAAGATGTTGATATGGTCTGCAGATTAAAAAAGGCATTGTATGGACTCAAACAAGCTCCTAGAGCTTGGTATGCAAGATTGGATAGATACTTGTTGCAACAAGGATTCAAAATGGGTATTGCATATATCAACCTTTACTTCAAGGTTGAGGGAGATCATATCCTAATTGCAGTTTTGTATATTGATGACATAATCTTTGGAGGAAATGAAGGTATGTGTAAGAGATTTGCAGAGCATATGCAAAAAGAGTTTGAGATGTCAATGATTGGGGAGATGAATTTCTTCCTTGGGTTACAAATCAGTCAATCAGAAAAAGGCATTTTCATTTCATAGTCAAAGTATGTCAAGGAAATGTTGAATAAGTTTGGAATGGATGATTCTAAACTAGTGTGTACTCCCATGGTTAATGCTTGCAAGTTGAGAAAAAATGATGAATCTCCTAAGATAAATCAGAGCAAGTACCTGTATCAATGATTGGTGGATTGTTATATCTTACTGCTACTAGATTAGATATCATGCATGCAGTTTTTCTTGTGGCTATATTTCAAGAAGATACCAAAGAATCACATATTACAATAGTCAAAAGGATATTTAGATATTTGAAGGGCACTCTAAATTTTGGTCTATGGTATCCTAAGAATAGTAATTTCTCTTTGAGTGCATATACAAATACAAATTGGGCAGGTTGTGCAGGTGACAAAAGAAGTAAAAGTGGAGGTGCTTTCTTTCTTGGAAGTAGGTTGGTTTCTTGGTTGAGTAAGAAGCAGGATTTAGTTTCATTATCTACTATAGAGTCAAAATATATTGCAACATCATGTTTCACATAGGTGTTGTGGATGAAGCAAACATTGAAGGATATCAAGGTGTCATATGATGAACCTATTTCTCTCTTGTGTGATAATGCAAGTGATATCAATATTTCAAAAAACTCAATAATGCATTCAAGTACAAAAAATATCTCTATCCGGTATCACTTTCTAAGAGAGAAATTTGCAGAGAATGAGTTGAAGCTAGAGTATGTTCCTACAAAGGATCAAGTTGATGACATATTCACAAAGGCTCTTCCAAAAGATACATTTGATTATCTCTAGCAAAAGTTAGGGCTTATTACCTCTCCTTTCAATTAGATGCATAAGAGTGTGCATCTATCTAGGGAGAATTTCAAGATACATTCTTGGTCCTAGAATGATGAAGGCTACCTCTCAAGGGGAACAATTATTGGTTTGTTTTAATTGGTACAGTTAGGGGGAGCATATCTTGTGCCCCTAAGGGGGAGAGAGCAGTAGAGAGAGTTGTGGAGAGAGTGCAAAGTGTGAGAGAGAGTTGATTGTTGGTGTTGCTTGAAGTGAAGTATGCAAATGTTGCCCTTTGTCATTGATGTCAAAGGGGGAGAGATGAAGTTTGAAAAAATGAAGAAAGATTGAAGGTCTGAAAAATAATCAAGGGGGAGAAAAATGAAGGAAAGAGAAAGAGGGAGTGAATTCAGAGAGAGTAGTAAAAGTGTAAGGAATGTCTCAGTTAGGGGAGAGTTGTCTGAGTGTTGGAATTGCAAAGTTGCTTCTATTGATTGATGGTTTTTTATAGCTGGTGTTGCCATCAATGACAAAGGAGGGGATTGTTGGAGATTTTTTGGTGTTGTCATTGATGTCACTTCTAGTGTGTGGAGATTGTTGGAGCTATTGAAGAGTGTTGCATAAGAAAGAGTTATGGTTCAACCTCTAGTATGGTCAGGGAGATTGTTGCATATGTTGTCATTTGATGTCAACCTCTAATGTGGTCATGTTGAGAAGTGTTTGTGGTATTGAGAAGGTGTTGTAGATGCTATAGATATGTTGAGAAGGTGTTTGTGGTGTTTCTAATGTAACAGGTTCACTTGGTTTCCAAGTGCTTTTGAGAAAATTTGAATAAAAAAGTGTGTAGTGTGGTAGAGGTGTGCTCAATGTTGTGCTCCAAATTTCTTCATGGTTGAAGTATGCTTGTGTGGTTTGGATGTGTTGATTAGAGGTGTTCATAGGTGCTCTATCCAAAGTTTTAGGTTTTGGATCATCTAATAGTGGAAGATGTTTTTGAAAGTGTGGTTTCTTGTGTAGAAGGTTTGTGGCAATATTGCAAAATATTTTGGGATGTTGTGTAGATGTTGTGGAGTGTTTCTTTTAGGTTCATGTGGTGTTTCCAAACTTGGAGAGGTGTGTATGTGGTTGCTTGTTAGTGTTAGTGTAGGTTTGGTCGACTTGGCAATCTAGCAATAATTACAAAGATTGTTTGTTATTTATGGAAGCATGGCGAAGTGTGTCAGTGTAGATTTGGGTCGTAGTTAACCATTAGCATGGTAATATCCTTCACTTATTTTCACTGTGGAAGTGTTTGGTGCTGACCTATTTAGTGGTTGCACATTTTAGGTGCATACGTTTCATTGTGTCCAACATGGAGAAAGTTTTTTGAGGTTGAGGAGGATATATAAGAAAGGTTATGTGTGTGGAAGATGTGTGAGTATTGTATAATGTGAATGTGATCAAGTGTGGTGATTTGAGTGTGATCTTAAATGCCTAAGACTACCAGATGAAGTGAGTAGAAGGTGTCTACATTTTCATTGTGCCTAAAGTTGTTGGAGGCAGTGAGTGGAAGGTTGAAGATGGTGTAGGGTTGTATTCGTGGAATTTTCCTGTTACTCTATGATAGTGAATCTCTTTGTAATAGTCTTCTATTCTTCTTTCTTCTAGGAAGTGAGTCCTTTGGGAAATGAGCCTATTGTATTCAATGTTGTAATTCATATACATGTGAGTTAGTCCTCATTGTGGTTTTTCCTTGATTAGGGTTTTCCATGTAAATATGGTTTTCTATTGTCTATGGTGTTGAATGTGTTTATGTTTCATATGTTTACATTCTATTGATGATAAGGGTTTGATGGTTAATGAGGGTTTAAGGTTTTAATGTACAATTGATTCACCCCCCCTCTCAATTGTCCTATGTGTTTAACATGTAGAGTATATATTCAAGGTTTATGAAATATCAATCTCTCTCATTGCACTCCATGTGAAAAATAAAACCAGAATCATGTCTATGCACGTCCTAATTTATGCTTCCTATCCTCACATATGTAACTTACAAAAGATGCTCAATCAACCTTAGCCAATGAGGAAATTATTATTTAATCCAACCTCAACAACTACTAATGTACTTTATTTTATAAAAAAAATATTGCACAAAACCACCAAATGTTATTACATAAACCATGTGCCTAAAAACTATAATCCTACAAAACTATATCCACCTCATTTACTTTTTAGTACTAAGTTCTCCATTTTTCATAGTATTTTTTCCTAATATTAAATATTTTCAATATAAATCCACATTAACTATCTATACCAATATTACATACAACATATAAAGTGGCCCCAAGAATGTATAAACCATGCGATATATAAATCTCTATATTTTCTAGGTGCACCACAAGTATATATTAATTTTCCAATTTTAGCATTATGCAAAGTGAATAACACAAATTTTCTCAAAATTTTCTAAATTTTTGTATACATTACATAAGGGTCCAAAATTAAACTCAATCATCAAGGGAAAAATCCCTATAGTCAACACGTACCATCAAGGCATCCAAGTGCTTTATGTGCTCCATGAAGATATCTACAACAATAAAAAAAGGTGGCCATCAAATCTCAAACAATAATCCTATCACCCTCCATCAAGTTAATGTACAAAAGATAAGATCCCACTCAAATAAAACTTCTACACTATCACATAAAGCATGAATCCTACTTGAACTCTGTATCCAAACATAAACACCAAATCTAATGGTAACAAATAGACTTGACTAGCTACCAAGGATTAATTACCATATCTAAACTACAAACCATGGCTAGTTATTGACACATCCAACTAACCATACCTCATATACATACTATCTATCATATAAAGTAATCCAAAGTAACAATACATAAACATACAATAAAAACCCCCAATACTATAGTATAATGAGAACATTCACCAAAGGAAACATATACAACTTGAAACTCATACTACATGTGTAATTTCAAAGCTTAAATTAATAAAGTTATATTAAATTACATGAATATAAATCACATAGAAGGTGTAGCCAATATCATCAATATCATGTAGTACAAAGGAAAATTTACAAAGATCTATAAACCTACAAATTAAATTATTGTAATACACCTCTCACTATTGGTCTCATCATCTATCTCAAGTTCTCCACACTCAAAAAATAAAAGAGATTAAAAGAATCCATTTTTTTACTAAAAAAATAATGAAGTACAATAACCAAACATGATCACAAACATAGTGATCATAGTAGTGATGAGTCCAGTTTTTGGCTCAATTTTGATAGAGTTTATTATCCATTTGTTGTTGTTGTCATAGAATTTGATACCTGGATGTTGACCTTTTTATGATATTTCCTCAAAACCATAGACATTGGGCATGAGTTTATTTTTGTAACCTTTAAAATGACATTGACATGCTATATGAACTAACTATGTTAATTTACATGTGGATTAATGAATGTTACTTTAAGATAGTTACATATATGCAATTGTTGTGCGCACTAATATTGTTATGTAGATATAATTAAAGCCTACAAAATTGAGGAAGATATTGCTAGCTAGACATTTGCCATAAAGGTCAACAAGGTGATCATTCAAAGGTAAATGGAGGGAAGACTCTCAATGGAGGGAAGAATCTCAATGGAGGGAGATTCCTAGTTCAAATTGAAGAATTGTAACTGCCTTGTAAATGGTCTTAATAGTTTGTTCAACGAATATAGGAGCTATTGTTATGCTAGATTTTTGTTAAGGAAAACCGGCTTGACCAGATTCCACGCATGCATAACCTCCTATCCACTTTTTATGCTTTCCCTGGCATCCTCCTAATATGTTGGAGTTGACCACCTTGTTAGGTAGATAGTTAGTAGTTTGTATTCATATAAATAAGACTTGAATGCTCCTTCTCAAGAGGTTGATTAATCTGATGTTGAACTCGCATTCTTAGTTTTTTAGTAATATAGTTATGTTGCTCTATTGTACTCATGGTTTCCAATGAATAAAATGAAGTTATAAGTTCGTGCATCTGAGTTTATAGTTGTCTTAAGGGATACTCATCCAAGGGGGGCCACTTGATGAGCATTCCATCCTTTAGTTTAGTTAATACTTTCTGTTCATTTCTGTCATGCATTCGAGTTAGTATAGTTATTGGTTGATGCTCAGTACTTATGTTATTTCTTTCCAAGCAATTTACTTTCAGTATTATGTCTTTCTTAGTTGTAGAATGAAGATGACTACTATGGATTCCTAGTGCACATACTGTGTTGACCCATTTAAAGTCTGTCCCTGGGTTGAAAAGTTAAATGCACCTTCATGATGATTGAGATAGCTATTCAGATTAGATTTCCAATCTTTGAATCACACTTGTAAGGGCTTAGTTGTTAAATCATTGTAGGAGGCCAACATTTTTGGCGTCGTTGTCAGGGATGGTGTCAAACTAGGGAGTTATTTGGAGTCATTAATAGTTTCTTTCTTGTTTTTTTATTTCTGAAATTTTGTTCTTAGTATACACCTCATTTAGGAAAGTAATGATCCACTATTCTTTTTCCAATTCTTTGTGTGAGCTAACTGATATTGAGTTGATACTGTATGCATAGAGGAAGGATGAGAGATGCTCATGGGAGATTCATTCCTAATAACCCTGATCCATTATAGCTAGTTGAGCATAAAAATATGCCAAGAGATGAAGAAGAAGAGCCACACCCCTTTGTTGATGCATTTCCTGATCTGACCAATTCTGAAATTTCCTCTGAAGACCAAAATTAGATTGAGAATCTCTTTGCTTTGGAATTCCATTAGGAAAACATGGGTGATGCAAATAGAAACATACCTAACCAACCAGATTTTCCTTTCCCCATTGCTCATCAGAATGAAGTTGACAACCTCACAAATATCCCTACTTCAGTCCTTCCTAAGTTCTATGGACTTGTCACAAAAGATAATGATACTTTCTTGTTCGAGTTTGATATACTTTGCAGGAGTTAAGACTATACCACTGATGCCCATAGGCTCAAGTTGTTCCCTACCACCTTGAAATAAACTGCATTAAGATGGTTTATGAGCCTAGGAAGTACTGTGGAGACTTGGAAGGACATGAAGACAAAGTTCCTTGAGAAGTACAAGGAATATTGTAGGGGCAGTGACATGAGGGGAGATGACAATTTTAGGATGCAGCAAAAGGAAGATGAGAGCCTAGAGGATTACATTTCAAGGTTTTTGTTTTTCCTATAGAAATCTCCACACCATACACTCAATGAAGAATCACAAAAGCTTCTTTTCCTAAGAGGAATTAATGACAGCTGCACTGATGCCTTGGACCAGATGAGAGGAGGAGATATCACCCAAGTTCCTTGGAAGGATATCAAGAAGATATGTCAGAACTATTCCAGAGAAGCTTCAAAGAAAGGGATAGCTTACCAATCCTCTATGGGTAAGTCATCTATCAGTGTATTTTCAAGAATGGAGATTACTCACTTGTTGGTAGACTTTAAGCAGGACATCATAAACAATCTGGATACTCAGTTGGATATAGTTCATGAAAAGAAGAAACAAGAGGAGGCAAAGGCAATGTTGGCAAAATATTACCCTCATTGTAGACAAAAGAAGAAGGACTGCAGATGCAAGATGGTAGCTAATATTGATAGTAAGAAGATTCCACCTAAGTGCAAGCCAATCCAGGGTGAAGATGACCAATTCTACTACATTGCACAAAGGAGCCACGGGCTCCAAGACAAGGTATGCCACCAAATCCATTATCCTTTGTTGGGCCTTATTTTAATTCTTATTCATCTAGTAACCAATGGAAACCCCCATATCCATCCAACTATGGAGGATACCACCACAACCTTGGAATAACCCTTCAAATGTCTAGCCCAATCACCAAAACTCTCCACCCCAGTGGAAAAAACCTTAGGGGAATTGGCAGCCACCTCAAGGAAACTGGTAGAAAACATCCCAATGGAGGGGAGGGAAGTAATGACCAAACCAGACAACCACCTTCTCAGCCCCAACAACCTGTTATAATGCCTCCTCTTGCTAGTTCAAGTTCAAATACACCCAAACCTACTCAGCTACCAGCTCAACCCACACCTAACCCAAATAACAAACCACAATAACAACCAGTATACTTTGATGATCCAAATCAATTCCCTGCATATGCTATGAGTGTAAGTGACATCCACTTGTGTTTAGGAACTACTTTTATAGCTCCTTCCACACCCATTATCACTGAGCTTCCTGTGGTAGAAGAGGAGCATATGAATGACCCCATTCAGCCAAGTGCACCTAAAAAATCTTGAACCAGTCCCAGTCAAGCAGACTAAACAAGAACCGCCATTTCCTCAGAGGTTGGAAATTGTGAAACAAAAGGAAGAGAAGGAGGAACCAACCTTTGACATTCTAGATCAGTTGAAGCATATATGTGTCAAGATACCCTTATTTCAGGCCATAAAAGATGTTCCTATATATGGCAAGGAAATTAAGGAATCATTCCTTAAGAAGCCAAGCAGGAAGAAGAAAGACCCCACTATGGTTCATGTGGTGGGACAGCTGGATGACATCATGCTTGGGAAAGTGACTGTTCCCAAATATATGACCCAGGGAGTCCCGTGGTAGGAGTTGTTATAAATGGGATCCAAATAAAGAATGCTCTGATTGATTTGGGAGAAACAATAAATGTAATGACCAAGGATATCCTACAACAACTAAATGTTGCAAGCATGAGACCTACTCCTATTGTCTTGCAACTTGCTGATAGTTCCACTATTAAACCTAAGGATCTTGTGGTAACTCTAGACTCTTGGGAGTACCCAACAGATTTCATGATTCTTTCTCCTAAAGTTACACTAGGCGGGTACCCCATTATTCTAGGAAGGCCATGGTTAGCAACAAAAAATGCCTATATTGGATGTCAGACAGGAGACATGACCATTTTTTATGGAAAGAGCACCAAAAAGCTTGTCCTCTACCCTCTTGCTTAGCCATCCCATGATATGGATAACCCCGTATGGCCACATGTTGGTGAAGAGGCCGAGGAAATCAATTTTGTGGCACAACTTATGATGTTAGGAAGGAGCTCTTTCATGCAGCTTCAAGATGAAGATGAAGTATTTTCTAACATAATTCAGAACCATTGTGAGGTGTAGGAAGACTCATCCCCTCATGCATCTAGTTTTGTTGATCCAGTAAAGACACTTTTTCCTGCTCTTCCTGCAACCGAAATTCCTACAATAACAGGTATGCCTCATACATTTTTCCCACATGAACTCAAGGTACCAAGCATTGGTGAAGTAGATATGATAGATTTAACTACACAAGTGCAAGTGTCAAAAGGAAAATATCTAAATATTAACAACAAATTGAGTGAAGAACAATAGTTGTCATTGACAAACTTATTGAGGACCCACCAACATGCATTTGTGTGGGAATATCATGATATGAAGGGATTGGACCCTAAGATTTGCACTCATAGGATATATATAAGAGATGATTGTACACCAGTTAGGCAGCCACAAAGAAGAATTAACCCTGCATTGAGAGAAATTGTAAAAGGGGAACTACAAAAATTGCTAGATGCGGGATTTATCTACCCCATTTCAGATAGCAAGTGAGTGTCTCCATTAGTGATTGTGCTGAAAAAGGGAGGGAAGTGGTGAGTTTGTGTTGATTATAAGGAACTCAATGCTACCACCAAAAAAGAACATTTTCCCCTACCTTTCATAGATCAAGTTCTGAATTCACTTCCAAGAAAGCAATACTTTTCTTTTCTAGATGGATTCAGTGGGTATAACTAGATACAAATTGCACCTGAGGACCAAGAGAAGACCACCTTTACCTGTCCATGGGGGGCCTATTCCTACACAGTACTTCCATTTGGCTTATGCAATGCACTTGTAACTTTTCAAAGGGCAGTCATTAGCATATTTTCAGATCTCTCATGATTGCATAGAAATTTATATGGACAATTTTACTACCTATGGTGCTGATTTCAATGAAGCATTGGAGAATATTAGGAGATTCCTATAGAGATGTGAAGACCACAATCTATCTTTAAACAATGAAAAGTGCTTCATGATGATGTAGGAAGGTGTAGTCCTTGGCCACTACATCTCTCACAAAGGAATTCAAGTAGATCTTGCCAAGATTGAGGTGATCACCAACCTTCCTATACCTGAAAAATAAAAAGATGTTAGGAGTTTCTTGGGACATGTAGGTTACTATAGGTGTTTCATCAAAGACTTTAGCAAAATGGCAGCACCATTGTACACTCTCCTAACTAAAGATGTTGAATTCCAATGGACAAAAAATTGTGACAAGGCATTTTCTTACTTGAAAGCAACTTTAACTCATGCTCCTGTACTCAAAGGTCCTAATTGGGAGCTTCCTTTCCACATTCATATAGATGCATCAAACATGATATAGGAGTAGTCTTAGGACAAAAAGAAGGAGCTATTGAGAATGCTATTTATTTTGTCAGCAAAAATTTGCGGGGAGCTGAATTCAACTATATAGTGACATAAAAGGAAATGCTGGCAGTAATTTATTCCCTTAACAAATTTAGGCACTACATAACAAGCTATCAAATATTTGTGCACATAGATCATGCAGCCATTAGGTACCTCATGAATAAACCCCTGATATCAGGTAGGTTAGCAAGATGGTTATTGCTGATGCAGGAGTTTGACATAACTATTGTTGATAAACCAGGGAAGGCCAATGTTGTTGCAGACTTTCTTTCAAGGTTGAATACATCAGAGGACAATAAAATCATTGACGACTCTTTCCCTTATGAACACTTATTTTCCATCAATGTGCATACACCCTGATATGCTAGCATAGCTAATTATCTGGTCACAGGGAGAGTTCCTCCTCATTTCTCTCCAAAAGAGAGAAGGGTGCTCATTGAAAAATATTTTCCTTTCTCATGGATTGTTGCATGTTTGTTCTACACTAGACCAGACCATGTCATGAGGAGATGTGTGAGGGAAGATGAGACATATGATATTCCTCATGCATGTCACAATGAACCCTGTGGAGGGAATTTTGCATCCAAGAGGACAACAATGAAGATCTTGAACATAGGATATTATTGGCCCACACTCCACAAAGATGCAGGGAAATATACAAGGAAGTGTGAAAGATGCCAAGGGATGGGCTGACCAATCAAATTTGATGAGATTCCCCTTTACCCCCAAGTAGTAATCACTCCATTTGACAAATGGGGATTGGATTTTGTAGGACCCATTGATCCTCCATCAAATGGTAAAACCTATATCTTGGTATGCCCTAATTATGTAACGAAGTGGGTAGAAGTTAAGGCCATGAAGCATGCAAGAGATAATAAGATTGTAGAATTTATTTATGAGGAAATTTTCACCTTGTATGGGGTTCCAAGAGAGATAGTGACTAATCAAGGGCCTCAATTCACCTCAACCCTTGTTACAACACTGATCAATGAATACAACATAAGGCACAGGAAGTCTACTCCTTATCACCCTCAGGCCAATAGCCAAGTTGAGGTGACTAATAGGGAAATTGAAGCCATTCTGACCAAAACAGTGGCCATCCATAGGAAGGATTGGGAAAACAGGCTACCAGAAGTTGTTTGGGCCTATCAGACCACCTGGAAAACAACCACAAGCTTCACTCCTTTTGAGTTGTTGTATGGAAAGAAAACTATGATGCCCATTAAATTTGAGCATAAGACTCTTAGGACTTCACTAGACTTAGGGATGGATATCTCTGAGGCACAAAAGGAAAAAATTATGTAGTTGAATAACTTGGATTAGATGAGGAAGGAAGCCTTGCATCACACAAAGATAGTGTAGAATTAGAGAATAAAGTGGCATGAAAAATTCATAAAGGACAAGAAATTCAAGCTAGGTGACTGGGCACTGCTCTACAACTCAAGGTATCAGGATAATGTAGGAAAGTTGTAGACAAGGTGGCTAGGACCATATGAGGTTGCTGAAGTCTTCCCCAATGGTGTTGTTCAGATCACCACCATTGACCCTGTCAGATTTAAGCTGCTTGTCAACGGTCATCACCTCAGGTTGTATCATAAGCCAAATTCCAAGGAGGAATTCCTACAACAATTCACTCAGCATGCAACACCCAAACTTCCTACAGCCGAAGGAAGTGGACCTAGTGTCCCTCCTTTTGGCTAACTAAGGTACGCAACTTGTCATAATAAAGACTTCCACTTTTGTGGGAGTCCACTTCATTCATTCACCCATCCACCCATCCATCTCCTCATTTCTCTCTCTTCCATCATGCCATCATAACTTCACTTCATTCCACTCCATTTTCATTAATTGCTCAACTAACTTCTTAAAAGGTGACTAATACTTTCTCCATAATATTTGCAACAAATCTTCCAAGAATTCAGGTACGCGCACATCAATTTGTTACATATTAATTGTCTTTTAGTACATTCATTTAATTATTGTACATTAATATAGACATTCTCCATGTCATGTAATTATTCCCTGCCCCTATCAAATTGTCATTACTACTGCGTATGTGAGAACACATGCTAAAATTTAGGTTGGGGGTGAAGTGTGAATACCATGTCCATGTGTCACTCCATGTTGGTCCATGTTAGAAAAGTTTAAATTGAACCAATTTCAATTCTGAGTGAGGTGACGACTCACATGTGTGAGATGACATCAACCGCCGCCATTTTTCTTGATCATATCCTTCATTTATTACTCCTTTACTACCTTTATTGCTCCTATCATAATCCTAAGTTGCCAAAAAGGTACAATTCAAATGACATTGGCATTGGGAATTTAGTAGTGCTGCAGGAAGGAAAAATTTGGCTTTCAGATAAAGATTGTAGGAATGGAAACCCTGTGGAGTGATTGTTTAATTGCAGGCAGTTGAACAATGGGAGGTGGGTAAATTAGAAACTGCAGATGGTTAGATTATTTCCTGAAGCTAAATTATTATAATGAAGATGTTGCATTGGAATTTTCCCAAACATTGTCTGAAGGAAATACCACAGTAAAAGGGTTAGAGGTGATAGCTATTGAAGAAAGGATTATAGAAGTTACAGGGTTTCCTGTCGATGGTGAACATTACCCTACTACTAGAGACACCAGGTCAGCTAGGGCTGAATTTATAGAACCTAGTGACCCTCCATTGAATGTGGACAAGCAAGGTGTGAAGAGAACCTCTCTTCCTAAGCCATGTAAGCAAGTAGTTGTTTAAGTTGTGATATACCTTACTTGTGAAGGTCGTCAGTCGAACCTACATTTTGTGCACTTCAAATTCCTGAATCATATCAGGCATGGGAGAATAATGAACATGCAAAATGTGTTGTATCACCTTCTTTCAATCATGGTAGACGAGACCCAAAAAGGTAGGGATAATTCCATGTCCCACCATTTTCTAATCAAATTATTAGTAAAGAAGTCTCTGTATGATGTGTCTGATATGACTTGGGAAGAATTCTTGAATATTGATCAATTTAGAGTAGAGCATTTGTGACCTAGGGTTTTTCCTCAACCTCGTAGGGCTAGTAGGAGATTAAGCACAGTTGAAGCCACACTTGGTGCCTCAAATTCTAGCACAGGCCCTAGTGTAAATCCTCCTACAACTAAGCATACTATAGAAATTAGTTCTTCTGAGATAGGATATTTAGACAAATAAAGTTCATCTTCAGAGTCTGATGATGATGTCCCTCTTGGCATCCTAATTCGAACTAGGGCACAAAAGAAAGAAGTGGAAATAAGGAAGGGAAAAGCTAAAAAGAAAACAGAAAGAAAAGAAGCATCAAGCTCTAAGAAATAGAAGGCTGACACTGTTCTTCCTGTAGCCAAAGAGAAACGTGAGATCCCTCATAGAAAAATAAGATCAGTTGGACCAGCCAGTGGTATGTCTCTGCAGGGAATCCCTAGGACTAAAGGAACATCATGGGAGGACACAGAAGCCCCAATGGGGCAGGTGAATGTTGAGGAAAAGGACATATTTGAGGAAGCATCAAATATAATGTTGGCAGAGCTTGTTGGTAGAGCTTTTTGTCATCGCAGAACAAGTTGAAAGTCAAGAGTATAAGGAGAATTAGGAGCTCCTATAGCAAGAGAAAGAGCAAGAGTTCTTGCAGCAAGAGCAAGAGCCCCTGCATCTAGAACTAGGAGAACAATCAACACCCCTATAGTTGGAATTGGCTGAACAATCAGAATCCCTGCAGCTTGAGCCATATGAAGAGCAAGCATCAATGCCAAGAATTTTTTTGGTAGGAATACATAAGCCCTCTAATTTTTCAATGCACATGGTAGCCATGAACTTATGCAATGAGATGCAAAGGAGGGAAGAGGAATGGAAAGAGGAGAAACTTGGGCTGAAGAAGGAAATTCAAAAGAGAGATGAAGAGATTGAAGAGAAGAATACAAAAATTGTTGCTTTAAAGGAAAAGGTGGATAATATAGCAGCCTTAGTACCTCAGATATTAGAATGCAAGAATCCTCCAAGGGTCTATGCTCTGTATTTGAAGGAGAATAATCTTTCTTTTAAGCTAGCAAGGATTGTTTCAGGTTTGAATCCTTCCATTGAGACTCCTCTTGAATTTTTCCAGGCTTATCAGATTGCTCCTCCTGAAATGAAGAATTTGTTGTGTGGATAATATAACAGCCTTAGTACCTCAAATATTAGAATGCAAGACTCCTCCAAGGGTCTATGCTCTGTATTTGAAGGAGAATGATATTTCTTTTAAGCTAGCAAGGATTGTTTCAAGTTTGAATCCTTCCATTGAGACTCCTCTTGAATTTTTCCAGGCTTATCAGATTGCTCCTCCTGAAATGAAGAATTTGCTATGTGGATAATATAGCAGCCTTAGTACCTCAAATATTAGAATGAAAGACTCCTCCAAGGGTCTATGCTCTATATTTGAAGGAGAATAATATTTCTTTTAAGCTAGCAAGGATTGTTTCAGGTTTGAATCCTTCCATTAAGACTCCTCTTGAATTTTTCCAAGCTTATCAGATTTCTCCTCCTCAAATGAAGAATTTGTTGTGTGAATTCTATTTGCATAATTATGTTGTGTCCCAAGATCATGATTGGAATCCATTGTTGTATGTTGGGGATGTCCAATTAATGGCATTCATGTTTTGGATACAAAATGAAATTAGTTGGGGACAACAGTTTAGGACTTATAGGAAAATAGAATCCAACACTCCCATGTCCATTAGGGCTAAATCTAGAAACCCAGGAGACATTTTTTAGGGATTGGCACATAATTCTTTACTAACCAAGCTATAGTAGTAGGATCCTACTTGAGAGAGAAGCAATTTACAAAGAATATGAGAAGGTAGAAAAAACCATAGGGGAATCTGTAAAGGGATATCTGGTACAGAGGTGAAACAATTTGACTGATGAATTAAAACAAGTTGAGCCTCAGTCTCTGCAGAACTATGTTCCAGCATGCAAAAGAGTTCATAGATATATACAGATTAGAAGGAAAAAGGGGCAATTTTGGCTTCCATTAACTTTTCAGCCACCTATCTTATTATGGTATGTGCCAAATTTTAGGTATTACCAGTATGATATAGCTGCAAAGAGACAAAGATGGAACAGGTTTGACAACAAGCAAGGGTTCAAACCCTAATTCACACACTGCAAGAATTGATGTAGGACAGCTGGAAATTGCAAATTTTAGGGCATTGACTAAGCAAAAGAACAACCCTTCCTCTGTTGGAGGACTAGAAAAACCTTAGGTTGGGGGGAGTGATGAGTCCAGTTTTTGGCTCAATTTTGATAGAGTTTATTATCCATTTGTTGTTGTTGTTGTCATAGACTTTGATACCTAGATGTTGACCTTTTTATGATATTTTCTGAAAACCATAGACATTGGGCATGAGTTTATTTTTGTAACCTTTAAAATGACATTAACATGCTATATGAACTATCTATGTTATTTTTACATGTGGATTAATGAATGTTACTTTAAGATAGTTATAGATATGCAATTTTTGTGTGTACTAATATTGTTATGCAGATATAATTAGAGCCTACAAAATTGAGGAATATTTTTCCAGCTAGTCATTTTCCATAAAGGTCAACAAGGTGATCATTCAAAGGTCAATGGAGGGAAGAATCTCAATGGAGGGAGATTCCTAATTCAAATCGAAGAATTGTAACTTCCTGGTAAATGGTCTTAATAGTTTGTTGAGCGAATATAGGAGCTATTGTTATGCTAGATCTGCATTAAGGCAAATCGGCTTGACCAGATTCCATGCATGCATAACCTCCTCTCCACTTTTTATGCTTTCCCTAAAGTAGTGTCCTCCTAATCTGCTAGAGTTGACTCCTTGCTAGGTAGTTAGTTAGTAATTTTTATTCCTATAAATAAGACTTGAATGCTCCTTCTTAGGAGGTTGATTAATCTGATGTTGTACTCGTATTCTTAGTTTTTCAATAATATAGTTATGTTGCTCTATTGTACTCATTCTTTCCAATGAATAAAATGAAGTTATAAGTTTGTGCATCTGATTTTACAGTTGTCTTAAGGGATACTCATCCAAGGGGGGCCACTTGGTGAGCATTCCATCCTTTAGTTTAGGTAATACTTTTTGTTTAGAAATTAGTTAATAATCTGGCACTGTCTATTCCTACAGCCACTAGAATTCCATTATGTGACTATTTCGGTAGCCAAATAAAACATAGTAGTTTTCTGTCTATTTTCTCATATTTTCATTTATGTCATGCATTCTAGCTAGTATAGTTATTGGTTTATGCTTAGTACTTATGTTATTTCTTTCCAAGCAATTTACTTTCAACATTATGTCTTTCTTAGTTGTAGAATGAAGATGACTACTATGGATTCCTAGTGCACATACTGTGCTAACCCATTTCAAGTCTACGTCCCTGGATTGACAAGTTAAATGCACCTTCATGATGATTGAGATAGCTATTGAGATTAGATTTCCAATCTTTGAATCACAACTGTAAGGGCTTAGTTGTTAAATCATTGTAGGAGGCCAACAAGTAGCTCCAAAAAACCTAAAATTTATTGTTATGTGAAAATAAACCTCTAGAAAGTTTCACAAGACCATAGAGAGAACCTAAAAATCAAAACCATGTAGCATGTACTACTACCAACACCACTAAGTTCTCAAGCTATGACAAGTAAGATCAAACATATAATGTGAATCAATAGATCAAACAAGATGTTACAACCATTTCAAATTAAAGGAAGATGAAATCAAAATATACATTCCTAAAATTATCCTCTACATCCATAGCTCAATACTCATTCCCATGATAAAACAAACAATGAAATAAAATACATCTAAAAACAAGGTGGGAAATGCCTATTAGATTATTTTATTGTTGAGATTACTGAAATTGGGGAATGATATTTCTCATGAAAGATATAACAAGACATAATGAATATCTATGATAAAATTATCCTCAATAGGTTCATGTTGAATTCATTTCCAACCTAGGTTTAGGATCCTCAGTCTACAAAGTAACTATCACAACACATGGTCTCTAAGATAAACCTATCATCTCATGTTAATAAAAATCCAATACAACGCCACAATAACCAAAATCTCAAAAGAAAAATGATTACACCACTCATCAATCAAGTTACCACAAATACCCCCACAAAGCTTCAACTCTAGAATCAATAAATATCCATGATTTCATGATATATATCTTCTCAAAAGAATATAATATGTCTCAAATAAACATGTTTTCTCCTAAGGGTATATTTATCATGCCATAACTCTAATTTGTGCAATCAAGATTCCACATTGGAACAATAAAATCCATCCTCTAAACTACAAATCATTTGTTAAACTAATAAATAAAAACCAATACATCAAATAAAGACTCCAAGAGCCCTCTATGATTACAAGATGTCAACATTCCCAAATCACATAAAGATAACCATTTTCTATCAATAAAAATTAAGAGGTGAAATAAATATTAATACATAAATAAATAGGATACAAGATCTTCTCCATGAAATAAACAACTACCAAATAAAATACATAACCAAGTGATAAAACCAAATCACTACAAAGCTCACATTGAACTATGGTAATGATATATACATGGGATCATGATAACCATCTCCTAAGTTAGATAATTCATGGATTTTTAATTCTCAAATGCAACACTAGTAGCTCTAGAGGATAAACTAGAACCAATATATTTAAATAAAAAAGATAAGCCACCACCTATAATTATTAATCAATCAAAAATCACCAATAATTTACATTTGCATAAATAATCATGTCATCCCAAAGATTTAAGCATGTATAGGGAATCTTCATGGCACCATGATCACCACCTAATATACTTGCATAAATAACCATGGTGTGTCAAATATCCAAGCATATAAGGAACCTAAATGACACCATGATCACCATCTAACTAAGTACTAGCCATCTTGCACCATGGTAAAAAAATATAGGTCCCACAACATAGTTGTATTAGGTAACATAATCTCTTTCCCTCATAATGACAATCAAATAATAAACTAGGTGACTAAACTAAACCAAAGAGATAACTTATCTTCATCCACACTAAAATTCTATAGGTTATTGTTATGCCTTGCATAACCACCCCACTTTGATCTGGATCAAAATGGGTCCCCCTTTCTCTTTTGGTTGCTTTGTTTTGGGTCATTTTCCTTCCTTTTGGGTTGCTTTTGTCTTCTACTTGAGTTTTCTCTTCTGGTTTTGTTAAACCTTTGGTTCTATTTCAGCTTAATTTGGTTCCCTTCTTGCTAAATATTCAGTGAAGTAATCACAAGCCAAAGTGTATCTTATGATAGTGTATCTCATGTCCTTCTGATGACTAATGGAAGCATCTATTTTACAGGAATAGGCCACACACATGATGATATTTCTCAAGTGAGTCCACTTGGAGGGCTGTCTTCAATCCATTTGGTTATGAAAACCAGTTAAGGCAAAAGTCAGCAAGAATTTTCTAGACTCTTACCGACTGGTGGCTCAGCTATGACTGTTCAAAATCCAAAGAATCAGAATACTCAACATTGTGCATCTTATCGGCGTAGGGTTATCAAGGTCTCCCCGACCTATGGTTCGTTTGGTTCAAATTTTTGTTTATGTTGCCTATTGGCAAGACCCCAGAGATGTCACAGCAATCAAAAATCATATGCAGGATCCATCAACAAGACAAGGGTCATCGTCCCGGTAACATGAATTTCCTATCAGCATGAGGGGTTTCCTTCGGAGAGATGTCTCAGCGAGGTCTTCGGGTCTCACCGATCGGCGAAAAAGGCATACACTGTCGACAGATGTTCTCTCTTCACGAAGATGTCTAGCGAAGTCTCCATGTCTTGTTGACCACTATCAAAGGGTGATCCCTTCGGCATAAGGCGTTATCCCCGCCAACAGGCCTCGGAAAGTTCACGATGTCTCACCGACTAGTGAAAAGGGTCTAACACTTTGACAGGAGTTTGTTTTCGGGAAGATGTCTCCTCGAAAGGGGGATGTCTTATCGACCATGGAGAAAGATATGCCTTTCGGCGAGAGGCCTTCGTGGCAGGGAGATGTCTCAGCGAGGTCTTTGGGTCACACCGAAGCAAAAGGAGCCCAAAGAAAACAAAAGGGAGTCGGCAAGACTCTAAGCGAATGAGGTGCCTTCCCTGGGATGTCTTATCGACATGGAAGAGTCTTGCCGAAGACAAGGGTGGCTCGGTAGGAAGAAAGGGGTTAGGGGTAAGTTCTCTCCAAAACATCATAGTCTCCCCGACATCAGAGAGATGAGCTCGCCCAAGAAGCCTGGCATCGCCATGACTTTTGTTGATAGAAAAGGTTCGGGGAGAAGAAACATGTGCACTAGGAGGTCTTGGCAAAGAAAGAAGGTTTCGCCAAAGTGGAAAGAGCTCGAGCCCAAGAAGAAGAAAGAAATTTGAGCTCAATGAGAATGAAAAGGAGTTCGCTAAAACTCTTGCCGACATAAAAAATGAGCTCGATGTGACTTCTGTAGCCCATCGAAAAATTTCACCGATTGACCCAGGCTATGCCGATGCCTATTGTAAGAAGAAAATTGCATTGGGGAGACACCAACGGTGTCTCACCGACCTGCAATTTAGGTCTGACCACTTTTGACCTCCTCAAATTTGGCGTGGCATGTCATCGTCCAATCAGAGAGAGAGCTAAGGTGAGCATTTGACCAATTGACCACCCCTGTGGAGAAGACTAATAGAATGCAAGAAAGATGGTTTCCTCCTGAGAATAGTCGACGGTGGATTGGCCCAGGCGACGGTGTTCAGATTTGCAAGGAGGTCCGATGGTGCTTCCAGAAGACAGTCGACAAACAAAAAAGTCCAAAACAGAAAGGGAGCTGAAGGAAAGACAAAACTATGACTCAGAGGGACACCTATGGTGACCCCTGACAGAGGCAGATCAATATTAATGTAGATATCCTGGAACATTCAAGGTGACTCCGTGAGGGATTTCAAAGGTGGACACGAAGATGCTAGAGTTAATGCTGTAGTTGTCAAAAGATCTAAAAAGACTTCTCCTGCGAGTAGGAATCCTTCATTAGCATGGACAACAAGGATTCATATTGAATTCATTTTTGACTTTCCTTAGAAAGATCTGAGAGCTGACTCTTCTAGATGCAGATATTTTGTAAACCCTAGTGCAGGGGACAACGCATTCTTTGGTACACATTCTGTATATAAGGAATTCTTGCCTCTGTGTAAAAGTTAGAAGGATTTAGAAGAAAGTTAGCACTTTGAGATAGTAAGGGATTAGAACTTCTAGATCTAGAGAACTTTTAGACTAAGAACCATTGAGAGTTTGAACTATTAGGAGTTAGGCAGTGAACAAAAGGAGATAGAATTGCATCTTGATTCTCAGTAATGAGAGCTTCTTTGTCTTCTTGGTCAGTAGTAAGATTTTAGTAAAGACTGTGATGTATTTTATGAATTCTCTTAGTGTAGTTGGAAACAATCTGGAGCCTCAGATTCTCTGTACACTGGTGATTGTGCCAGCTTTGTAAATATTACTTATCTATTTTAATAACAGTAGAAGCAATCAGGTTTTAATCTACTTCATGTTGTGTTCTTGAATTATATTTGTCTTAATTTGATCATTTGATTTGTGAAGTCTTCAAGGAATGAAATATTATTTTGTGTTTTATTTCAATGGTAATTAAAATCTGTTATGCGAATTAGCACTGAGAATGAAAGAGGTTGTGTGTCAATCACAAGCTTATCTTGTTCTACAGTTTTAGTTTATAATTCCTTGAAGTTAACAAGTTTGGTTAAGATTGGATGAACTATTGTTCTTTTCTGTTTTAAAACTCTGACTTATCTTTTTATATTTCTTTAAAAACCCCTGTTAGAGTAGGTTTTATTTCATGCTTGATCTTAGAATGATCCAGAAGCTCATACCAGCAGGCCCTTGAATATTACTATTGTTGACCACTGAGTAACATCAACACGGTTGAGACCCAACTACCAAGACCTTGGGAGCTAAGGCATCCATGTCTTTCCTTTCTCTTTCAGGAGAAGCGAATAGCCATATTCTGCTTGCATTGTTGTGGTGCCAAAATCACCATCAACAGGAACTGATGCTAGAAGGAGGTCCAGGGAAGGGAAAGTTGGATAAACCTGGGTTTTCAACCCCAGAGAAGTCCCACAGAGTTCTCCAATCAGCTAAACTGAAAATCCATCACCGTTGATAGAGCTCAAGACCCCAACAAGACACAAGGTTCACAAGACTGGGGCAACCATCATACCACCTTTATCAGCTCCGCTCACTCCACCAGGCTTTTCACCAATACCCCAGTGGATACCTATTAATCCATCACCACATCCATCTCAATTGTCATCACAACTGGTTCAACCTATACAACAGCTGGCTCAACCACCACCACCCCCACCAATGGCATTCTTTCAGAATAATCCCTCTCCATTGGGGACTATTCTGGGAGGTTTTCACGATATGCCTAAGAACCCTTGAGAAATTATGTCCTAAGTACTTTCATGGTGAATCACGGAGTGCTGAGGAGCACATACAAGCTTTCAAGGATGCTTGTACTAGAGCTCAGATAGCTCACCATGATGTAGTCTGTAGGTTATTCCCTTACTCTTTAGGGGATATGGCATACAATTGGTACCTTAATCTTCCTCAAGGTTCCATTCTAACCTGGACGCACTTGGAAAATGCTTTCATTAATCAGTTTAGGGTCTATGTGGATCCAGCTCTTTTATACCACCAGTTTTCCACTATTAGAAAGGAACCAGGTGAACCCTTGCCTTTATTCAATACTAAGTTCCAACAGATGTATAGGAGATTGCAAGATCCCTATTTGGTTACTGAGGATAGTGTTATCCAAGCATACTTTAGAGTTATAGATCCCTTTCTTGGTTTGTTCTTGCAAAGGACTTATCAACCAGCTAATATTGATTCTCTATCCAAAGTCTACCATCTAGCTATCAAGCTGCAACAGCAAATCAGTTCTCAACAAGGAAGCCTAGGGGGAGGTTTCCCTTCAATAGGATATCAGATGCATAGCCCAACTCTTCAATTCAGTATTGTTCTAGGTATGTCTCCTTCACACTATGGGCCTATATCTAAACTGCAAACTCAACCACCTATCCCATTCTTTGCTATTGGAACTTCTGATCCCTTTCAACAATCACAACTTCCTCAAAGTTCCCATGGTCATCAGAACCAAACTGGAACACCAAATCATGGTGGTTAGCCACCTGCTGCTAAGAATGTGGAAAGTGAGAAGACAGTCTAGCTTACAAATGAGGTAGAGACCCTTAAGAAAACGTTGTCTCAAGTTACCAATGACATGGCTCAACTTCAGTTGAACCCTTCCCAAAACCAAGGTACTTATCAGAATAACAACTACAACCAAAGAAGTTATCAAAACCAAAACAGAGGGTACAACCAGAGAACAAATAATAACAGGCAATGGAATACAGGGCCCAATAATGGTGGAGTTCCTCATAACTATCAATCAAATGAGGAGAGATCACATACTGCAAACGTGGCTGACCTAAATTTCATGACTAACTGGTGTAGGCTGCATGATATGGCGACCCATTATGAGGTAAACTGCCCTCAGATGGAGAAAGTTGTCAAGATGGCACACGAAGATGCCCACACATTCTAGGGGAATTCCAACAAAGGAAGTGACTCAATGGATACTGCAATGACTTATGAGCTCTTTGAGGAGGAGCCTTCATTCCCAAGGCAAGAAGAAAATGAACCAGAGGAGGATTCATATGATGCCCAGGCTTTTCAAACTAAAGGAGGACACTTTCTAAGAAATCAAGGTAAGGGTCCATTCACTACCTCAGCTCGTCCTAATCACATGGTTCCTCTGAATCAAAATGTTGATAATAATCCCCCTCCACCAAAAGGCCTGCCTGACCTCCATAACAAGGGTAATCCCTCTACTACTTTCAAAAGTAATCCAAGTTATAATACATAATTTGACATTGTTTCTAAGATGCAGAAATAGAAGACTTCTTTGTCATATTTTGACATTTTAAAGTGGTGCCCTGCTCAAAGGGAGATAGTGTTGAAAGCTCTAGAAAAAGATGATAAGTCAAAAGGAAAGAGCAAGGTGGCACCTACTAGGGATGTGAATGCAACCTTGTATAGAAACAAGGTAGGTACTCCACCTTTCCTTTTAAGTTTAAGAATTTCTGGCAAGAACCTACACAACTATTTATTGGATTCAGGGGCTTCGAGAAATGTCATGTCGTTTTCCATATGCAAGAAGTTAGGATTAAACCCCATTCAAACCAATAAGAAGGTCATTCAACTTGACAAAACAGAGGTTAATGTGGTAGGGGAATTAAGTAACATACACGTTCAAGTAGGATCAGATCCTAGGATCCTAACCAACATAGATATTCAAGTGGCAGATATTCCTGAGACCTATGGTATGCTGCTAAGCCGAGATTTGATGAAAAATTTAGTTGGATATCTTTCCCTTGAATTTTCACATATGTGGCTATCATGGAAAGGGATCCCTAATTAGATTAGGATTGAAGGTGAGCCGCGCCTCAAGCATATCATTACTGAGTATGATTGTCCCAATGAGGTGGCTTACTTTGAGACTGAGATGGGGGTTTATAAACAAGAGGAAATTTTAACCTTCTCGGTTTGCAATGCTAACAACATGTCAAAACAAAAACCCCCTGACCCCACCATTGATGAAAATAAATAGGCCTTGATTAGAAAGCTGCAACAAGACCAACTGGTCTTAGGGGCAGATATAGATCTGCAAAGTCTCTTGCTCCCTAATTGGTGCAGGGTACATTACCAAAGTCATTCTGAATTGACTTGTCAAACTTGCAGGGATATTTTAAATCATGTTTCCCAAGCTAAGGAAGCTAGCACAAGTCACCCTGAGACCATTGCAGACTGCTTCTCATTTGAGGCCAAGGAAGCAACCATGTTAACCAGGGATACCATACTTTCAAAAGAAATCCCTTCTCAAATCAAACCTACTCTAGACACATGTCCAAATCAGTATACTGATGAGGAGCAGCCCCAAGGTTTGTTTAACACCCCCTCACCTACAAATGTACCAAAGCCCAAAAGGTTAACCAAAGACACAAGCGATTGTCAAAAGGGTAGCCACAGGTCAGATGATATAACTAAGCAAGAATTGGAGACCGCATCTAAGGAACTTACAGGGCATCCTTTCCCTATACCTGATGCAAAAGATCAAGCAGCCCCAATTGTGACTCATCTAACTCAAGCATCCATAACAACTTCAAAAGAATCAACTCCAACATGTGATCAACTGTGGACCCTCACATTTGATGGATCCAAATCTAAGGCAGGCAGTGGTGTTGGAATTGTACTAACCAACCCTAAAGGGAAAATTTTCTTTGCTTCTTACAGGTTGCAATTTGGGTGTACTAACAATGTAGCAGAGTATGAAGCTCTAGCATAGGGATTGATGTTTGCACACAAGAAGAAGGTCATTGCCTTGATGGTCAAGGGAGATTCAGAAATAATTATTAGGTAAGTGTGCAACCAATACACGTGTCACAACAGAAGGCTCGCAGCTTATAGAAATCGGGTATGGAACCTAATTGAGGACTTTGATGCTTTTGGGATTAGCTTAATCCCTAGAGAAGAAAATTAGGTAGCTGATTCATTGGTTGTTGCTGCAAGCACCTTGGAACCTATGCAAGGCTCCAAATTCAAAAGATTCTCAGTGGAACTGATGTCCACCCCAGCTGTTCCTAACAACATCAAGAATTTTCAAGTTTTCAATGATGACCGACATATCCTTGCTTTCCTAGCAAGTTCTAATGTTTTTGAAGGGCAAAGATCATTGATGATTCCAACAGGGATCAAGGAGATTGGAACCCTAGAGATTGTGATACAGAAGGGGTCCTTAATCTGAAAACTAATAACATTCCCAAGGGAATGGTTGCTCTAGAAATAATCTTTGACTCAGACCCAAGGGCTCGAGAGAAGGCATCAGCTGAAGAAAAGGGAGGCAAATATGAGACAGTTAACTTAGCTGATTCTGGCCCCGAAAGGAATGTCTACCTAGGGAAAGTCTGCCCTGAAGCAATTAGAGAAGACATATTGAGGGCACTCAAAAAGGATATTGTTGTGATTGCCTAGGGGTATGAAGACCTCCAGACCTTTGATGCTTCGGTTATCACCCACACTATCCCCTTGAAGCCCGAGGTTAAACCCTTCCGACAGAAGCAGCGCCCCATCAATGCCCTGATTGAGCCATTGATCTACAAAGAAGTTTAGAAGTTGTCTGCAAGGATAATCTTCCCTGTGTGCCATTCAACATGGGTGGCTAACTTAGTCCCAGTCCGCAAGAAGAACGGGGAGATTAGGCTATGTGTCGACTTTAGAAACCTGAATAAGGCTTCAGAAAAGGATAATTACCCCCTCCCTTCCTTGGATGAGGTATTACAAATTGTCAATGGAGCAAAGATGATCTCATTCTTGGACGGTTACTCTGGATACAACCAGGTAATGGTTGAATTTGAGGACAAGATGAAGACGACTTTCACCACCAAATGGGGGACGTTTGCATATAGAAGGATGCCATTCAGCCTGATAAACGCTGGAGAAAATTTTCAGCACGCCATGGACATAGCTTTCAAGGATCTGATTGGAAAATGTATTATTGTTTACATAGATGACCTGACAGTGTTCTCCAAGGATTGACTGAATCATGTTGCGGACTTAGCCAAAGTTCTTGAGAGATACATCCAATATGGCGTCTCCCTGAATCCTAACAAATGCGTGTTTGGAGTTTCAGAAGGGAAGCTGTTGAGGCATATAATTTCTGAAAGAGGTATTTCAATCGACCCAGATCGAGTTGAATCCATTCTAAAGATCGCTAGGCTAGGGAGCAAGAAAGAGTTAAGATCTTTCTTTGGAAAGATCAACTTCGTAAGGAAGTTTATCACAGGCTTTGCAGAGATTGTAAAGCCACTAAATGAAATGATGAAAAAGGATGCCAAACTAGAGTGGACTGATGAAGCAAAGGATGCGTTTTCACAAGTCAAACGGTATATTTCAGGAGCGCCTGTTCTCACCAGCCCCGATTACAAGAGGCCATTCTACATTTACTCTTTCACCTCTGACCATTCCTGTGCAGCTGTATTAACCCAACGACAAGAAGAGGCAGAGGAGAGACCGATTGCGTTCATGAGCTCTCCATTCAAAAATGCGGAGATCAAATACCCACATCTGGAGAAGCAAGCCTTTGCACTAGTTTGGGTCATCAAGAAGTTCCGACATTACATTCTTCAAAGCCAAATTGTTGTAGTTCTGGATGCAGCTGTGAAGTCTTTACTGATGTAGAGCGAGTTGGGAGAAAGGAGGGGCAAGTGGATGGCCATCCTACAAGAATTCAATCTAGAGATACATCCCATGAAATTAGTCAAGGGCATGGGTTTGTCTCAGTCCATGGAAAATGCTGGAAACAACATCATCTGTCAGTAGTACACGACCCAGTCTTTCTCTAATGACCCCTGGTATGTTGATACCATTTGCTTTATGCTCAACAATCGATGTCCAGCAGGAATGAATGAAACTCAAAGGAGAGCCCTAAGACTGAAAAGTTCTCATTACATCCTCAAAGGAGGGTTGATGTACAGAAAGAATTTTGAGGGGGTATACCTAAGATGCCTTGATCATCAAGAGGCCAAGCAGGTGATTTCTGAGTTTCATGGGAAGCATGGCATAGGTCATGGTTCTGTTGATTCTTTGGCACACTAGATTCTTAGGTCTGGTTATTATTGGCCCTGTGTATTCAAGGACGCCCATCAACATGTGAGAATATGTCACACATGCCAGGTTTCTGCACCAAGGGAATGCCATGCAGCCATGCCACTACAGCCTGTCTACAAGGTAAGGCCATTTGCCCAGTGGGCACTGGATTTCATTGGAGTGATTAACCTAAATTCCTCTACAGGACATAAGTTTATCTTGACTGCTACTAACTACTGCACGAGGTGGATAGAGGCCATACCTTGCAAAAATAGCACAACAGAGGCAATGATCAAGTTCCTCACCGAATGCATCACTACGAGGTTTGGGGTACCCTTCACTCTAGTATGTGATAATGGTTCCGCTTTTTCTTATGCTGAGTTTATTTTCTGGGCGTATGATCACAAGATTGTCTTGAAGTATTCTTCAAACTATTATCCACAAGGCAATGGAGTTGGAGAGTCTACCAATAAGAATCTCTTAGGGGTGATTAAGAAACTGTTAGAACATAACCCTAGAGACTGGCATACCCAGCTGAGATTCACATTGTGGGAAGATAGGACTAGGATTAAGGCTACCTTAAAAACCTCACCATTCAAGCTGGTATATGGCCAAGAGCCTGTCTTTCCTATCCATCTGCAAATACCTATCCTGGAGTTCATGCAAAAATTTTACTCCAGTGACAATAGGATAGAGATCAGGCTAGCTGCTTTTTTGAAATTAGAAGAACAGACAGATGTGGCCTTACAACAATTCTTTAGGCATCAGGTTTTTGTCAAACGCTGGTTTGACAAAAGAGCTAAGATAAAAGCTTTTAGGATATCAAACCTAGTACTGTTATGGGTTAAAGCTAATGAAAAGAAGGGCAGCCACCAAAAGTTTGACAAACTATGGCTAGGTCCTTATCAAATTGCTGAGATCCTAGGGGAAAATGCTTTCAGACTGAGTAGCCTAACTGGAGAGCTGGTTCCTTTTCCTATTAATGGGTAGTTCCTTAAGCACTATTTTGAATTTTGAGACTAGTTAACTTTTGTTTTGTACATAGATATTTTGTTATTCTTTATCTAAATAATTTAGTTGTCTCCTATTCGTAAATAATTTGCTTTCATGTATATAACTTTTGTGCTTCAGTTTGTAAATAACTCTTTCCTTTATGTGAATAATCTGTTGCTCTTTGTATAAATAGTGTGGCTCTTGTCTGTAAATAGCTTCCTGTTTGTACGTTTGTCCCTATCTCCTTTTGTTTTCTTTGCCTTTTGTTTTCTGTTTGTTCTGTTCTTTGGGGGTTTAATTTGTTTCTTTCTATCTGAAGTTGTGGGTTGTTATCTGAAGCATACTATGGTCATTAGGAGAGAAGTGGTTTAGGTATTTTCAAGTTTGCTGGTTGGATGATTCTGTCCTCAATTCATTGTTTCATGTTTGTTGTTAATAAAGGTTGTGGAAAGTTTTGGAGAACAAGGTACCAAGTAAGTAACATTCATCAGCTCCCCTGAATTTGTCACAAATCATTAAAATCATCTCTTCTAGTAGTGTATTTGTCCTAGGATGAAAGTGTTGTAAAATTTGAGTGAAAAATCCGACTTCCAAGTGTTGTTATGAGGTCCATTGTAGTTTTCAACCCAGATCAGATATTAAACATCTAACATATTGAAAAGAAAAAGCAGAATTAAATGAAAAAATCCAAAAGAAAAGAAAAGAATTATCAAAAGAAGAAGAAGAATCAATATGAATGGGTGATTCCAGTATCTCTATTGAGGCTATGGACGCCTGTCTGGCAGTAGAGCAATGATGTGAGAGAACTAGAGGTATCTCTATCGGGGCTATGGATGCCTGACTGGCAATGAAGCAATGCCCAGGATATCATTGCACGAAGGAAATCAACTCATGTAGCCAAAATTTTACACATTGTTATTCAAAAGATGAAGAACTTTATGAAAGGAATGATGCACTATCAAGCACACACATAGATTCAGGGGTAGCCATTGTTTGACTTACATTTGAGATTTTAGCTCTACCTTGCTTGTTTTAACTGACCTAACTGGAGTTGTGATGTTCATGAACCAGGAGTTCTGGGTAGCTGAATCCTTCATATTCATGAAAATTGTTAAACCATTTTCCCAGCTGAGTCACCATTTGTTATGCCTTGCATAACCACCCCACTTTGATCTGGATCAAAATGGGTTCCCCTTTCTCTTTTGGTTGCTTTGTTTTGGGTCATTTGCCTTCCTTTTGGGTTGCTTTTGTCTTCTACTTGAGTTTTCTCTTTTGGTTTTGTTAAACCTTTGGTTTTGTTTTAGCTTAATTTGGTTCCCTTCTTGCTAAGTATTCAGTGAAGTAATCACAAACCAAAGTGTATCTTATGATAGTGTATCTTATGTCCTTCTGATGACTAATGGAAGCATCTGTTTTACAGGAATAGGCCACACACATGATGATATTTCTCAAGTGAGTCCACTTGGAGGGATGTCTTCAATCCATTTGGTTATGAAAACCAGTTAAGGCAAAAGTCGGCAAGACTTTTCTAGACTCTTACCGATTGGTGGCTCAGCTCTGACTGTTCGAAATCCAAAGAATCAGAATACTCCCCATTGTGCATCTTATCGGCGTAGGGTTATCAAGGTCTCCCCGACCTATGGTTCATTTGGTTCAAATCTATGTTTATGTTGCCTATCAGCAAGACCCCAGAGATGTCACAGCGATCAGAAATCATATGCAGGATCCATCGGCAAGACAAGGGTCATCGTCCCAATGACATGAATTTCCTATCGGCATGAGGGGTTTCCTTCGGAGAGATGTCTTGGCAAGGTCTTCGGGTCTCACTGATTGGCGGAAAAAGGCATACACTATCGGCAGATGTTCTTTCTTCGCCGAGATGTCTTGGAAAAGTCTCCATGTCTCGCCGACCGCTATCAAGGGGTGATCCCTTCGGCATAAGGTGTTATCCCCGCCAAGAGGTCTCAGTGACTTCACGATATCTCACTGACTAGCGAAAAGGTTTTAACACTTCGGAAGGAGTTTTTTTTTAGGAAGATGTCTCCCTAAAAGGGGGATGTCTTACCGACCACCGAGAAAGATATGCCTTTCGGCGAGAGGCCTTCGTGGCGGGGAGATGTCTCAGTGAGGTCTTTGGGTCACACCGAAGCAAAAGAAGCCCAGAGAAAACAAAAGGGAGTCAACAAGACTCTAAGCGAATGAGGTGCCTTCGTTGGGATGTCTTACCGACATGGAAGAGTCTTGCCGAAGACAAGGCTGGCTCGGTAGGAAGAAAGGGGTTCGGGGTAAGTTCTCCCCGAAACATCATAGTCTCCCTGACATTAGAGAGATGAGCTTGCCCAAGGAGTTTGGCATCGACGTTACTTTTGTCGATAGAAAAGGTTCGGGGAGAAGAAACATGTGCGCTAGGAGGTCTTGGCAAAGAAAGAAGGTTTCGTCGAAGTGGAAAGAGCTCGAGCCCGAGAAGAGGAAAGAAATTTGAGCTTAGTGAGAATGAAAAGGAGTTCGCTGAAAATCTTTTCAACATGAAAAATGAGCTCGATGTGACTTATGTAGCCCGTCGAAACATTTCATCGATTGACCCAGGCTATGCCAATGCCTGTTGTAAGATGAAAATCACATTGGGGAGACACCGACGGTGTCTCACCGACCTACGATTTAGGTCTGACCACTTTTGACTGCCTCAAATCTGGCATGGCATGTCATCATCCAATCAGAGAGAGAGCTAAGGTGAGCCTTTGACCAATTGACCACCCCTATGGAGCAGACTAACAGAATGCAAGCAAGATGGTTTCCTCCTGAGAATAGTCGATGATGGATTGGCTCGGGAGACGGTGTTCAGATCTGCAAGGAGGTTTGATGGTGCTTCCAGAAGACAGTCGATGAACAAAAAAGTACAGAACAGAAAGGGAGCCGAAGGAAAGAGAAAACTATGACTCAGAGGGACACCTGTGGTGACCCCTGATAGAGGCAGATCAAAATTAATGCAGATATCCTGAAGCATTCAAGGTGACTCCGCGAGGGATTTCAAAGGTGGACACGAAGATGCTAGAGTTAATGCTGCAGTTGTCAAAAGATCTAAAAATACTTCTCCTGTGAGTAGGAATCCTTCATCAGCATGGACAACAAGGATTCATATTAAATGCATTTTTGACTTTCCTTAGAAAGATCTGAGAGCTGAATCTCCTGGATGCAGATATTTTGTAAACCCTAGCGTAGGGGACAACACATTCTTTGGTACACATTCTGTATATAAGGCATTCTTGCCTCTGTGTAAAAGTTAGAAGGATTTAGAAGAAAGTTAGCACTTCGAGACAGTAAGGGATTAGAACTTCTAGATCTAGAGAACTTTTAGACTATGAACCATTGAGAGTTAGAACTGTTAGGAGTTAGGCAGTGAACAGAAGGAGATAGAATTGCATCTTGATTCTCAGTAATGAGAGCTTCTTTGTCTTCTTGGTCAGCAGTAAGATTTTAGTATAGACTATGATGTATTTTCTGAATTCTCTTAGTGTAGTTGGAAACAATCTGGAGCCTCAGATTCTCTGTACACTGGTGATTGTGCCAGCTTTGTAAATATTGCTTATCTGTTTTAATAACAGTAGAAGCAATCAGATTTTAATCTACTTCATGTTGTGTTCTTGAATGATATTTGTCTTAATTTGATCATTTGATTTATGAAGTCTTCAAGGAATGAAATATTATTTTTTGTTTTATTTAAATGGTAATTAAAACCTGTTATGTGAATTAGCACTGAGAATGAAAGAGGTTGTGTGTCAATCACAATCTTATCTTGTTCTACAGTTTTAGTTTATAATTCCTTGAAGTTAACAAGTTTGGTTAAGATTGGATGAACTATTGTTCTTTTCTGTTTCAAAACTCTGACTTATCTTTTTATATTTCTTTAAAAACCCCTGTTAGAGTAGGTTTTATTTCATGCTTGATTTTAGAACGATCCAAAAGCTCATACCAGCAGGCCCCTTGAATATTACTGTTGCATTGACCACTGAGTAACATCAGCACGGTTGAGACCCAACTACCAAGACCTTGGGAGCTAAGGCATCCATGTGTTTCCTTTCTCTTTCAGGAGAAGCAGAATAGCCATATTCTGCTTGCATTGTTGTGGTGGAAAAATCACCATCAACAGTTATATAGATCATATCTAAGTTATCTATGTAACCTTAAATTATAAACAACCTAAAAAATACACAACATATAGATCTCATAATGTAATCATAGAACTATTTATCTTAATATAAAAATTTTAATAGTGAATTATTATTTCTTGTCACCCAAAGAATGATGAAAAGGGAACATGGGCATCCCAAATGAGGAGCAATGTTTTAATAATTTATAGTATTCTTCTAGACACTTGGATTGTTCATTTCTAGGTGGCATTGAGTTAGGAAGATTAGTTTGGCCTATCACAACATCTACAAACACTGGATATTAATTTGAAGGGAATATAACTATTTATGGTGTTATAATAATGTGTAACAAGTTGATATCCCTTTTTGGACTTAGGAAACTATTATTTTTCCTTCTAGTGGATTATTTTTATCCTCTGGTGAGGATGGAAACCCAAGTTCATAAGAAAAGTATTGAAACCTCCGAACACATGTCATAAGGTATCTTTCATATTTAGACTGCATGGAATATGTTTGAGTCCATTATATTATAAATCATTAATAGTTTCTTCTATTACTTTGGTTGTGAATTAGAACCTTAGGGTAGTAGTAAGAATACGTTGTTTTGTACCTATTATAGTAGTAACACAATGTTATAGGAATTTAGAGGGAGACGTTGTATTGGTGTATCTCTTGTTGAGCATTCATACAAGCTATGAATCTCTTTCAGTGTGGAGTTTTTTTTATCATAAGGGTTTCTCCACATATATCTCGAGTTATGGTTTGCAACTCTTTTATGGTTATTTCGATATTCATCTATGTTTTATCACTATTTATATATTTGGATGCTTTGAGTTTGCAACATACTTTCACTTGTTAGTTAATCATATTTTTTCATTTGGTGTTGAATCCATAGTTGTCTTGATTAAATATAGGGATGTCTTTCTTTATTTGGCAATTGGGTTTTGTATTACAGTGGAAGTTGGTTGTATTTCCTTGTAGTTTTACATAAAAAATGTTAAGATATCATGGTTAGCTCATCTTTGTTAGCAATATTAAATTTTAATGGCATAGGTTTAAGCTTTGGAAGCTTAATATGCAAGATATCTTAGAGGAAATAGATTGATGGACTATCATGAGGGGTCAAACCAAGCCAAAAAAGATGATAGATGAAGAATGGATAAAAGTATATAAAAAAAACATGTGACACTATTCATTTTGTGTTTATTTGATTTTTTTTAATTTTTTAGTGAGACTACTACATATAAATTGTGGAATAGAATAGGAGATATATCAAACTAAGGTCCCATAAACAAGCTATTTATTAAAAAAAAAGGCATATTCTCTTAAGATGAAGAATGTGGACTTAGTTATAGAACACATAAATGCTTTTAGTTTAATCTTCATACAATTACAACCAATTGATGTGAAGTTAGATAAGGAGGATAAATACATTTTATTTTTATGTTCAATACTTGAGCCTTAAGATAATATGCTCATTGTAGTTAGTGGATCTTTTACAAATGATATGAGCTTGGTTACCCTAATCTCCATATTACTCTCAAAGGAAAGACAAAGAATGAATTTAGAAGGGTCTAAGGATACATTATGTTTGTAATGGAGATCTAAGGAGAGAAGTAGGTGTAGACACTCAAAATTATCTTCACAATTATCCTATTTTTTTCTATTAATTAAATAGATATTATTATTTGTTTAATTGATTCATTTAATACTTTATTCTATTCACTCATTAATTCGCTCAAACCATTAACATATTATAAGCATTTATCCATCTGGACATATCCAAACATTTATCCATTTCATTTAAATAATCCATTTGCATATTTCATTAATCCATTATCACTAAATACACTTGCATAATCATTTATCCATTGTATATTGTATTTAAATACATTACATAATCATTTATTCACACTCATAAGCTTCATTTGCACAATCATTTTCACTAGCTCTCTTTACATAACCATTAAAATATTCATATTCCCTAATATCATTCATGCATTTATGAATATTCATAAAAATCCACATAATCATTTATCCCACATTCTTCTCGAAATCAAGATCTTTCCCACGAGGACATCTATAAAAACCCTCTTCCTCCTCACTTTTGAACAACTCGATTTTGTTTGATCAAATTCCATTCTACATAGCCTCTTGTGCATTTGTTGTAAAAATCTGAGAGCAAAGACAAGATCTTGTAGATAGGAAGGCAATTGAGTTATCTCTCCTTTTGAATGCATTTACTTTGATTTCTTAGAAATTAGTATTTCATTTCTACATTTTGTCTTCATTTTGGAAAAGCTCTATTGGAATGATGTTGAATGCATGTTGATTCTCATTTGTGAATTCAAGGTTTTTATTTTCAGCATCTATATAATGATGAACCCCACGTGAATATCGCTCCCTTTCATGTTTGACACGGACTGAGTGGTTTTGGTTTTGGATTTTTTTTGCATCAGTATTCAACAATTATTAAGTAGAATTACAATCAATACCATTTGCAAATACAAAGATCAAATGGATAGAGTTTGGATTTTGAGTTTGATTTTCTCATGTTGTTATCTTGCTTATTTTATTATTCTTATGGACAGGGCCACTACTTGATAAAAACTTCACCTTCTCTTTTGTAGTAGTGCCATATCAATCATACCCCCATTTGTTTCCATACCCAATTTGTGCATAACAATCAGATACCTAGCAATCACTACCATATCGATCACGATTACTAAAGTTGTCCCCACTATCAACACACTTAGTCTCTTTCACCATATCGACCAACACTCCTTTTTCCCATTGCCATTCAAAGTCAGAGCCAAACACTGATCATAAGGGAAGAACACTTGACCTTTTGATAACATCCACCCAATACTTTTCCAACCATCCATAAGCATTAGAATTTTGAATCGTTAGCCATCATAATCATCAAGCCAATCCACTCAACCCGCACGACCTACAAATACTCAAAAACGAAGGATCAATGCATTGTTTTGATCATATTTAATTGGCATGTCCAACGGAGATATTGTTGCCCATGCAACTACAGTTTGCAGGCAAAGTTGTTGCTATTTCTTTTAATTTATCTTTTTCACAATTTTTTTTTCTAATAGTTTTTTGTTTCTGCATTTATACTTTCTTTTTTTGGTAGTTTTAGTCTGCATTGCAATATTAAAGCATAACATCAAAGCATACCATGTAATTAATTTGAGGGTCGTTCTTAATAATGTTCTTTTACAATCTTGCCACTGTTTTGTTTCATAATGTAACACCTCACCATAGAACCCTAGAGGACAACACAAACATGCAACAATAATGAACATTTTTTTTTTAAAAGAGTAACAGAGAACTGCATAACTTAACATAACATATAAACTAAGCTAAGTCCTCTAAGGGTCCATGATTGCATTACTTACACAACTTTTAAACAAGAACATAACATCAAATAAACAACCATCAAAGATAAGTATATATACAAATTCCCTTACATGAGAATGCATTATTACAGTTTTTATAAAGTGCTTTCCTGGAAGCCATGAGAAGTATACATCAATATTACAATCATTATACAAATGATATACAAGTTCAATAAATAATGTAAGCAATTGTCTCCTCGAATTCATACAAAGTCCAAAATCTTCTACAAGAGGTACATCCTTCATGCATAGGAACATCAACTAGGGAAACCCAATAGAGGAAGAAAGCACTATCCTCCCAACCATGTGGAACCCTAAGGTCCACCCCTCGTGCTAGGAGATAACACAAGGTCCCACTACATCAAGTAGTCAAGAAGACAGATGGCTGACACAAAGTACAACATAACATCACATGATAGAGACATCACTTCCAAGACTGACTTCACTTCCAAAGGCACACACACAATAGGGGGAGAACATACAACTAGGGAATGCTAGATTGCAATAGGGAGGAGTGTCATCACATAGCTTGTTATGGGTTACCTTAGCAGATCTTCCTAGGCCCTGACCCCCATCCTGGGTTACCCTGGAAACATCTAATGATCCCCAGCCCCCATACAAACTCATGCGAAATCAACATACCTTTCATGAGGACAAGGCAGATGATCTTGCCATTCTAGGCCTTCCCATCTCATCTCAAGCCTAAACGAGCACTTGAGCCATGAGTGAGGCATACCATTATCTTGATTAATGTGAAACCTACCCAACCCCCTATTTCATTAATTAGGTTATCATTGAATTAAGAAACTCCCAAATGGGTTACCCTGGACACCACTTTGGGTTTTGACCCCCATCGAGAGCCACTCCCCCTACTTGCAACTAGTAAACCCTGCAAATCAACAAGGAAATTACCATCTTGAGTACTCATCAAATTCCCATGAATCCAAACACAATGCAAGGCATGAACCATCTCACACACATATCACAATCACAAGATTCTATACACATTGCAAGACATTGACCTTCTTGCACACTTATCAAAATTACAAGAATCTAACTACGGTGCAAGGCATTGACCATCTTGCACAAAACACAAAGTATGTCCAAACCACTTCCAAAGTGAAACCATCATAAGAACCATACGAAATTCAAAGAGAAACCTTCACAGGAGCCATACAAAATTTAAAGAGAAACCATCATAAGAGCCATACGAAATTCACAGAGAAACCTTCATAGGAGCCATACGAAATTCAAAGAGAAACCTTCACAGGAGCCATACAAAATTCAAAGAGAAACCATCATAAGAGCCATACGAAATTCACAGAGAAACCTTCATAGGAGCCATACAAAATTCAAAGAGAAACCATCATAAGAGCCATACGAAATTCAAAGAGAAACCTACAATAAATCCATACATGGAACAAAACTCCCTCCCAAGCCTCTAGAAGCCAACTTAACAACTTGCGCAAATAACTCCCACTTAAATAATTACCAAATTCACCCCAATCCCCAACAATCAAACACAACAATTGATACAAGCTATCAATCAAAAAACTCAACCACAAAATATATTGTTTCCACATTTCATATTACTCTAATAGTTAACTATCAAGATAACATGTCTACATGCATGCAATTTTTCAGCAATCTTTTCATAGTGTAAATCAAGTAATGAAGTGGATCCGCTGTAAGAATATGCTAGTAAAAGTGTGGAAGTAATTAAATTGTAATCTTAAATAAATAGAGAAGGTATAGCTTATGTGCGTATATAAATATATACATATATCTTTGTAATATTTATGCATGTTTATGAGTATTCATTCATAAATAGCTATTCATATAATTATCCTACTACCTAGTATGGATAATGTTATTCTAACATCAATATCAGCTTCTTGTTGTGATCTTTATTAGGCTCTATTGGTCAAAACACTTCCATATAGCCAACTAATGAGTATTATAATGTATCTACAAAGAAATAAGATGTTAATCACATTCCCACAAATAAAACACATATATATCCATAGTAGATCTATGTGTCTATAAATGATACTAGAGAAAATTGCAATAATATTCTATTTATTTAAGATGTGACTCGCAATATTAATACATTTTATCAAACTCCAACTTAGAGAATTCAAAAATTATCTTAACTTGATATATTGAAAAGGATGCCTATTAGAATTATCATCTCATGATTTTATATTAACATTTCATAGTATTAAGGAGAATCCTTTTAATACTTTAGAAATATATATTTAAAATCTATTAAATTTTTTTATTATGAAGTTAAGCTCAAATGAACATATATATAGTAAGAGATTATATTTAAATATATTTCTACCAAAGATGAAGACTAAAATAATGAAATGCAAATAGTAGACCGATGCTAAATGGAAATTCTAAAAAATTGCCTTGTAATATAATGATACGACTAGAGGACGTACATGCAGACTGCAAAATCACATTATTGGACTTAAAGGGATTACTAGGGCTTGTATCTTAGTTATCTGAGTCTGATCTGCTATCTGAGATTTATATTAGTCTTCCCTGAAAGAAAATACAAGCAATAATCCTAAAAGAGCACCCTCGCTTCAAGCTTTCATTTTGGCAAGGACTCTTTCATCAGATATGGCATTTAGCTTATATTAGAATTTAGATTTTGTTTAATCTTTTATTTTGTTAATTTAGATTTAGTTAGTTTTAATTTTAAATCTAGATTGTTATTAATTTAGTTTAGATTTTAAGTTTCCTAATTTAGTTTAGTCTCTAATTTAGTTTCTAATTTAAGTTACTAATTTAGTTTAGATTATTACTAATTTAATTTAGATTTAAGTTACTAATTTAGTTTAGTTTTTTTTTTAATTTCTAAATTAGTTTAGTTTTTAAACTTTCTAATTTAGTTAGCTTTTAAATTCCTAATTTAGTTTAGTTTTAATTTCTAAATTAGTTTAGCTTTTAAATTTCTAATTTAGTTTAGTTTTTAAATTTCTAAATTAGTTTAGTTTTTAAATTTCTAATTAGTTTAGATTTTTTAATTAAATTTTAGAGTAAATGTTAGTTTTTTTTAGTTTCGGGGCTAATTTTGTTAATTTGGCTTTTGTGTAGGTTCGCATGTCAGAGATTTGAAAAAACAAAAAAAAACTTAAACTCTTATTTGTCGAAGAACATTGACTAAAACTACTAATCAATGTGTTGCAAGTTCAATCGCCAAAGAATCTAATCTTGAAAACATTGTGTCTTCTTTTTATAGATTAGATCACATTTGAATTCGTTGGTTTAAAAAGAACTCAACCGTTTGCTTTGAAATCATAAGCGGAATTAAAATTAACAAGTGTCTTTTGTGTCTTATGGTTTGAAAACTATCATTGAGTGTGTATGCATCTCCTCTCGTGCCATTTGGCGATCTTGAGGATCAAAATCATTTCATTGGAATTTGTACAATCACACCCCACATTTGGATTTTGGATTTAAAAATGAACCCCACGCGAGTGTGAGGCAAAGGTGTTGTGTATTCTCTCTCCTTTTTCTTTGTGCGATCTTGGATGATCAGAAACAACATCCTCGTCTTGTTTTTGTTACCTTTAGAGGGGCCTACCTCGAAAGAGGGAACAATTCCAACCGGTTTTTCACTCAAGCCGTATATAAAAGGATAAGACTAAATCATCAAGTCCTCACAGGGTTTTTTTCCATTGTCGTACACTGTCACTCGAAATAGGGTACCTACCATAAAATGAATAAGAGCCCCTAGTAGAGTGATTAAAGCCTTAAGTGGCTTGTTGGACGCTTGCAGGGAGCAGTGTCCTCGAGTATTCACTAAGAACCTTTGTTATAGTGGTAAAAATCTCTTTCACTTGCTAGCGTAGGAATGGTCATTCTGAATGCGCCCCACGTCTTCACTAAACATGTGTAGAGGTAGAAATTCCTCTTTTGGGAGTTGAGACTTGGTGAGCCCAAGACATGAGTGTTGTGGAGGGGATCCAATGCCTCCAAGTATCTAGTTGTCCACCTTATTTAAGTGGTTGGAGAAATCCGAGTGGGGATCTACCGAGTGGTATCTCTTGAGAAGCCTAGGTTTTGAAAATTGTTTTAAAAGTTTTTTTCATCAAGATCAAACTAAAACACACTATCTATGCTTGATTCTTGTGTGTGTGTTTAAAACAAATCTCAACCAACATCACACGTAGTAATTTGCAACATCTCAAGCTTGCAAATACCAAAAATTCAAACAACAAAAACATCCAAAATGAACCTATCACTTAAATCTCTTGGGGCAATCATCCTTCAGTTCTGATCTTTTAATCCTTGCATATCCTCCACCCTTTCATATCCATTATTGGTCAAATAAACCTTTAGCTTACACTTAGGTTACTCTTCCTAGGTCTTGAAATCAAACATTTGGCTACTAGTCACTCGAATCACTTGAGGTTCATCATCCTTGAGTTAGGGAACATATAATTATCCTTGAGTAGGGAAATCCTCTTGGAGTTCATCATATCCTACATACCCTCTCTAGATCATTTGTCCTTTTGTCTATCCATCATGGCATAAGTAAAGCCTTGCATCATAACCAACTTCGTACCTAGAGTTGCCTTTGAGCTCTTGCATTCTTAGCTTGTCATATCATTCCATACCATTCTCATATCTCATCTAAGAATCGTATCCTTTTCATTACATCCTAGTCTTAGGTTTCATATATTATCTTTTCTTGGATTGAAAATCAAAACAATCACTTATGACCCCTAGAACAAGAGAAAAAAAATTTCAAGAAGAAGGGAACCCTTGGCGAAAAGACTTTGATGGGGAAGATCACATTAGTGTTGCAACTAGTGAAACAGATGAAATTGATAGCAAAGAAATAACACAATCCCATATAAATGAATCACTTAATGATCATAGATTCACTAAACTACTTACAAAGGTAGTTAATTGTAATCCGCAACAATACTTCAAGGCCCTCGTTGATGATGGAATCAAACTACCTCTTGATTTTGACATATCATTACTCACAATGAATGACCAACCTAAATCTATTGAATCTAAGCATCCTAGAACAAAAAATGATGATAGAATCAAAGATCATAGACCCTTTTATCTATAACTTGATTACAAGAGATCTTCAAAGACATCAAAACCTGCACCTACAAAAAATCCTATTTTGGATGAGCTTAGAACACTACTAATAAGAATTGGATACTCTCAAGAACAGTAAAACATCATCCCACAAGTTGTCCATTGAAGATATATGTCCTTATCCTTTCGATCTGAGCATACCAATGCCACCTTTTCCTAGTCACTGGGACATACCAAAACTTGATAAGTATAAGGGAAAAGGAGGTCCTAAAGACCACTTAAGAGAATTATAAGCTACTACCATGGAATTTGCAATTGATGAGATGTACCTTATGAGATTGTTCCCTTGCAGTCTAGGAGGAGAAGCTATGAAATGGTTTTCAGGATTACCCCCGACCATCAAATCTTTTCAAGAACTGGTTGATAAATTTGTCTCCAACTATAGTTTCAACAATGACCTTAAAGTGACTATGACAAACCTTTTTAACACCAAACAAAAACAAGGAGAATATTTTGTGTCATTTTTTACAAAGATGGAGACATTTAACAAAACGATTACCTTATACCATTCTAGATAAAGAATTGGTTGATCTCTTTTTTCAAAATTTGAACAAGGAAATTGGAAGGGAACTTCACCTCAAATTCTTGGATTCCTTTGATGAAGCCTTAGAAATTGGATATTGAATTGAAAAAACTCTCATCGATGATGGAACTATTAAACTTAATAATGACAAAGATCAAAAATCAAGTTCAAGTAACAAGACACCTTTTTGGGTAAAGAACAAGAATGTAGTCAATGATGGAGTTGTTTATGTGAAAACAACTAAAACATCATCACCTATCTACAACCTTAAAGGTTCATCTTCGAATAAAGGAAAATAAAAAAGAAGCTTCCCTAAACAAAATTTTACACCATTAGGACAATCACTTGAATCCACATTAAAAGAACTTCTTGAAAACAATATTATAGCCTGGTGATCCCATAATATTGGTTTACAATTTTTGGCCAAACTGGACATTGAACTGATTTTTTAAACTAAATCTTCACTTTCGGGCACCTATAGCGGCTAAACCATGAGGAATTTGAAGATGATGCAAACTAGTGATTTGTGACATTTTTTCTGTATATTCTAAACATATTTTTTTCAAAATTTTTGGAATCAAATTGCACTTCTTTTCCCATCTCCTTCAAAAACTATTTTTTAACAGTAAACACCATTTTTAAAGAGTGACATTACTAGCTAACACATAATTTTTTTTACTATGAAGGATAAAATTTTGATTTTTTTGAATTTAGATTTGTAACTATGATATCTAGTGCATGTAGTTGGTTCATAGCATTTCATTGAATATTTTTTTCTTAATTAAGTTTCAAAGTCAGACCAGTTATAATTCGGACATGATTTACTTGCTAAAACATAAATTTTTTTGTATGTATCAAAATTCTTTTCTTTTTTTTTTGGATCAAGGACATCAATATTTAGTGCATAGATATTTTTCAATTTTTTTTTATAATCTACTATTTTTCCACATGTGCAGAACAAAGAGCTTGATTTTCAATGAAAAACCTACATTCACAAAAAATAAAAAATAAATATAATAATCAAATTAAATATATTTTAAATTATACATTTTGGGAAGCTTATAATAAGGACTACATACTTACAAAAAATAAATTTTAAATGAATTCATTTGATCCCCCAAAAGGTTAATCAAAAGTGGTTTTTTATCAGTATTTTGATAGGTGTAAAGGAGACTCCATTATAGGTATGGTTTAAAACTAGCGAGGTTCTATCCAAGGGGGTTTGATCTAAGGTGGTTTGATCAAACCCTCTTCAATTGGAATCCTTTAAATGAAACTTTTCAAGGCTTAAATCATTATATTTTCTAAAAATATGTGATTTCAGCAAAAATCAAGATGTCCCAAAAAGTGTAAACCACTATTGTGGGATCATTGCATAATGCTACCTGAGATGAAAGAATATAATCCACAAGTCAAATCCCCATGGTGGAATGAGGATCAATTTTGCAACTATCATAGGCACAAAGGACATAAGACTAATAGTTACAATAAAATTCAACATCTACTACAAGACCTTATTGATGACGGTAAGATACTAGTGGACGAACACACTCCCTCTGGTAACTTTGATCACGAGATGTTTAAAAACTATTTCCCTAAGCATGAAAAGGAAAAAGGAAAGGCCCTTGAATCTAGTGATGGTGTAAACTATACTACTGATAAGCATGACTATACCATAAATAACATCAATGAGGTTGATAATCATGTAAACACTTTCATTATAAAAGGAAAAGAAACTGATTGCAATGTTACTACCCACAGAGGCATAGTTACCCTTAGGGGTCCTAATTCAAAACCCACTACACCAATTTCACAATACAACCTAATAGAACATTTATGTAAAATTCTTGCACAAATTTATATACTTGAGATGCTATGCCTATCTCTTGAGCATAAAGCTATCCTAGATAAAGCGCTTGCTACTGTTGCAGTGCCTATAGACCTACATGTGGATAAATTCCAAGATATGGTGGGACACATCACCTCCCCTCACACTCTCACTTTTACTGAGAATGATGATTTTTCCATCCAAAAAACATATAATGTACCTTTACACATTGACACCCTTTTCCATATTGTCAAGATCAAGTGAGTTATGATAGACGGAGGAGCAGGTCTGAATATTTGTACTCAAGAATTGATCACAAAATTAGGTTTCTCTAAAAATGCAGTTGATCCAAGGAAAAAGATTACCATAAAGGCATATGATGAAGAACGCTCGTCTAAAGGATTAGTTACTTTACCAATCAAGGTTGGGCCTAGGGTAAAGGATGTGGTTCACCAAGTCCCTGATCTCCCTCTAACCTATAACATCCTCCTTGGAAGACCTTGGATTCATGCAATACAAGCAGTACCTTCTACATACCATCAGTGCATTAAATTCCCACACAATGGTGCTAAAATCACAATACAAGGAGATCCAGACCCTTTCATGTATTGCAATAATCTAAGCCCTAAAACTGAAATCACAATCCCTAGCAATCATGAAGCACCTCCTTCACAAGCATATGTTGATCCTGAGTCCTTAAAAGCATCCACTTCATTTACCGCACCATCAAACCCCAAGGTCCAAATCCATGATATGGGATGTGGAGAATACCGTATGGATAATTTACCAACAAAAGATAATGCTAATGTCATCGAGAAGAGTCATACTTCCAACAATGATGTCAATACAGCTGTGGAAGGAATGCAAAAAGATGGTCGTGCTTGGATTGAAAGATTTTAGGATCCTGATGATAAACTTTCCTTTTCCATATCTACTTCCACTCAAGCTTTTCATATCTATAATAACCCCCTATTTGACCAAGACATCTACGATAACCCACTCTTTGATCATGACCCCGTTGAGAATATCCTATCATCATCCTTCTATCCCACCTACCCTAGGCTAGGATATGTATCTCCTAATGTCGTCTCTACTAAGCCATCTTTCCAAGTCATTAAGGATGTGCAAGCTTCCTTTGATGCTAAAAGTACCAAAAAGGATAGTCCCAAAGACTCTGTTCACCACTCTCGTTCATCCATTAAACATTCCTGTCACTTCACCTATTTCATCCATATCACTCATGTCCATTCACAACATAGACATGGATCAACAAGTTATATCTCAAGAAAAGAATAAAGGTAAAGCTCTGATGAATGAGCTATCTTTAAAAGGAGATAAAGAATCAAGAGACATAATGAAAATAAAAGAAAATCAAGACAAGTCCCTTAGCCAAAATAAAAAACTATTAGAAAAAAAAGAAGAAGATCAAGACAAGTCCCCTAGCCAAAATAAAAAGCTATCGGACAAATCAAAAATAAAAGTCAAAAGTGAAAGCAAGCAAAAGTCGATCTCCAAGTTTTCCTCTCCATCAAAAATCACTGGGGGCATGTATCAAGGAAAAAAGTAAAAAAAAGAGCTTGTTGATCCAAGGTCTTCATCCACGTCACTCTCACTCATACCATATATTCCATTCCACCCCTCCATGTTCACATATCTTCCATACCACACCATTGGTGATGTCTTTATATGTATCTTTGATGATGACCCCTTCACGTACTCTAGCTCATTGGTTTCCCAAGCTCCTTTTTATTTGAAGCCTGATGGACCACATAGTGTGCACATTAGGGATCATACCATAGCCTCTTTCATCTGCCACATCTATCACCCTTCATACTTTCCACATGTACTCCTCATCTCGATCGGGTCCTTTCATCCAGCACAGTCATCCACACAAGATTGGGGAATCGTTAAGGCAATCTATGGACATGGCACTTATCAATTCTATACTTAGCTAGCACCAGGTTAAAACTTGAAAAAATACAAAAAAATGGAAAAAAGTCCTTAAAAAAAATGAAAAACAAGAGAAATCAATTTGTTCAATGGTGAAAACCACTTTAGTGGTGCCTTGAGAAAGTACCATGGTGAAAACCAAGAAATCAACGCCATGTGTAGAGGCTTCACTCTTCTTTCCTTTGGAGCTCTACTTGATCTTTTCATCTCATTTCCATTCACCCTTCGCTTCATAATAGCCTTTTCACACTAACCATGGCTTTTGAATTGTTTGACATTCACCTCGCTTGCTCGCTTTGCTATGTGTACTAGGTTGGTCCTATCCCTCACTGGAGCATTTCCTCAACCTTAGCTATGGGTCGGGATACTTAACATCTTGCAATCAGACAAAATATCATCTTTGTCTATTTGCTCATTTGTAATTTGTCTCATTCTGTTGTAAAACTCTAAAAAATCCAAAAAATCAAATATTTCAAAAATCCAAAAAAGTTCAAATATTTTGAAAATCCAAAAAAAACAAATATTCTAAAAAAATCCAAAAAAATTAAATATTCCTAAAATCCAAAAAAACCAAATATTCCTAAAATCTAGAAAAATCAAATAAATTCAAAAATTCCAAAAACACTGACACTTTCAGATCACCATGCAGCTTTGAACTTCAATAAAATCAAAATGCACCATGATTGACAATCAAACGAACATTGTAGCCTACCTATCAACCCATCTTTCAGATCCAACCAAATGCATAAACTATGACAAGAATAAGATTTAAATGGAAGCATGATGCTTGTTTGTTTGTCGATCTTTGATTATTTTATGATTTTATCTTTGGTGGCATGTTTTTTAGCTTCTCGAGGATGTCTTGGACTAGAGAGGTGAGGATGGGGCATGTTCACTTGTTTTTTGTCTATGGATTGTTTCTCTTTCACATGATGACTCGTCTTAAGACATGGTTGTCTAAAATCATCGAGGACCTATGAGTCTCCTGTGGACGAGAGCATTCCTTGCTAATAGTATCTTCCATGCAATAAGTATTTAGGTCATCTAAGGTTCTTATACCTAGATGCTTATAATTTAGTGCTAAATAAAAGCACAAACAATATTCAGGTCATCTAGATGTTCATGTTATCTAGACTCTTATACTAATTTGTGACATAATAAGCTCTATGATGATAAAATAACTTTATACAACACAAGAAGCTTCATCACTTCCATTTCCTTCATATCTCTTTTTCATCTATCATTTCTTTCATCACCTTTATTTCCTTCATATCTCTTTTTCATCTATCATTTCTTCCATCATCTATTTCCTTCATCATTTCATTTTCTTCATGCTCCTTATTTCAAAGAATGATTAATTGGTTTTTATAGCTGATGCTTGTCTTTTAATCCAAATATCAAATCAATCAATCTACTCCTTGATCATTCATTGCTTTGTGTTAGCATCAATCTCAATCAACTTAATTAGCTCAATCAGCTTAATCAGCTCATCTACCTAGCTATACTGATCATTTCCATCAATTGTTCAGTTACGCCCATCAACTGTGTATTTTTATCAAATGTACATCTTCACTTAATCACTCGCACAATATTAATTATCAAATTTTCTCCTCATGATCTATCGAGAGATTAATCTTATCACAGCTTGTTCGATCAATCTCTCGAGGGGGCATATCATCCTTATCATTATCCTTACTAGGATGTCCTTGGGGCATGTATCAGTTAATCAATTCTTTTTCTTTGAAACAATGTGATAGGATGCATTGTCTCAAAGAGGCGAAAAATGTAGACACTCAAAATTATCCTCACAATTATCCTATTTTTCGTCTATTAATTAAATGGATATTATTATTTGTTCAATTGATTCATTTAATACTTTATTCTATTCACTCATTAATTCGCTAAAATCATTAACATATTATAAGAATTTATGCATTTATAAGCATTTATCCATCTGCATTTATCAATTATTTATCCATTCATATTGCTCCATTTACATTAATTATTAAAATATCTATTCATATTAAATCATTTAAACACATAAAACCATTTAATCATTTGTCTAAATCCACAAATCCTTAGATCATTTAATCTTTATCCATTCCATAAAATCATTTAATTCATTAAATTATCCATTAATTTGCAAATACATCTTTATTCTAAGCTTCTAAACCTACATTATATCATAAACCCACTCATTTATCTCTCTCATTTCAATTAGTTTCATTTGATTTGATGCAGGAGCATCCAGCGATGCAGGGCAATCTTGCATCACCCAAAAAAAAATTTTGCTTTCTTTATTTTCTTTAGTTGTTTTGAGTCTCATGATGGCACTTAAGGGTATAAGACTATCAGGCATTAAAAATAGCAAAAAACAAGCACTTACTATTTTTAGTAAGTCACCCAAAACTGGCTTGTATGGACGTAAAAATTTACCCCAAGGATTAGAGCTGAAAAAAAATTTGGTCACGAAAGAATCATCTCAATACCCTGCATAGTTTGGGAGAAATTAAAACTTTTCGTCTCAGGAAATTTCTCCAGTGCAGCTTCAAATTCAGATATAAAACTTTAGAGGCCCCAAAATAGCTCAAAAAGTGGCAGAACTAACCTATGGTCAATTCACATGTTGTAGAGCTCGTCAAGAGCTTTCCAGCGATATGTAATAATAGCAAATCAGACACCCCGATCAAAAGTTATGGCCCCACGAAGTTGGTCCTCTAAAAAGTGAATTTCATAAAAAAAAATTCCAAGCCAGAAATCAATCAGCAGGACTTTTGGCGCCAAAAAAAAGGGGGAAATTTGAAATTTCTAGAACATTCTAAGGTGGTTATTGAGGAAAATAAAAAGGGTAAGTGGGGGTTGTAGAAGGTGGCCCTTATAGTGTAGATTATGGCTTTGAATAGTAGATTTTCTTTTCAGAGTTGATTTTTGTTGTAATGAATCAAGCCCATGAGGCTGTGGCATGTAATTTTTGAATCTGTAATTTCATTTTTTTTAAATAATTGAAAACAAGTCATTTTCTATCTCACATCTTTTGTGTTAGGATCTGTTGTTGTGATTTCTGTGGGTTTTGGGAGGCGTGGCCCTCATCAAGTGGTATCAGAGCAGGAGTCCTAAGCCTATAATAGAGCATCAAACGTGAGGCAGTTGCAGTAAGACCTATGAGTGTCGATTGAGTTGATGCCTCCAAGACTTTCCCAGTATGGTAGAGGTAGAGGCCGAGGTGGTGGAGGCAGAGATCCACCTAGAGACGAAATCAAAGCCCTTAGAATGCAATTAGAAACCTTGCAACAAGAGGTTTGAAGAAGAGATGTGCAATGAGACAGAGATGACAGTGAAGATGAAACAAAAGAGGAAATGGAAGAGGAAGAGCAAGATCCAATGGATCCTAGAGAAAGAAGATTGTTGTGAGCGATCTCAAGCATTGGGAAGAGACCTACAATGGAGGTTTCAAATTTTAGTGGAAATCTAAATCTTGAAGAATTGATTGATTGGATCAATGACATGGAGGAATTTTTTGAGTTTGAGGAGATTGAATATCCTCATAGAGTGAGGTTTGCAAAGACAAAATTGAAAGCTCACGCCAGATTATGAATTGGAGTTTCTCAAGAAGATGCAAAGCTTGAGTCAAGGAACAAGGACAGTGAAAGAATACATAGAGGAATTTCACAAGGTCCTGATTCGAATAGGACATTTTGAGGCGAATACAAAGAAATTTTCTCATTATATTAATAGGTTGAAGCCTGTTAGAAACCAGGAATCAACTGCTAGACTAAAATACTTCCACAAGAGAGATAATGGCGAGAATGCTTGCTATATCAAATGCAAGATTGATTCATGATTGAATTGATACAAATGCACAATATGAGGCTTGCTTATAAAGGCAAGCATGCACAACCCTAAACCTAACTTGAGCTAAAAGATAGCTCAATTAGATAAGGATAAAAAAATACAACCTAGCACTTAAATAAAAGCCTAAGTAAACTTATGAAAGTGTAATTAAATAGTTAATTACACCAACACCCCCCCATAAGTGCAACTTAGGGAGAAGATTATAATGCAAACTACTATGGGTCCCGACAACTAGGCCATGTCAGGTACCCATTTACAGATGCAAATGAAATGCAATCTCTCATAAAGAGGAGAAAAGGGGAAAACCCAGTGGGAAGAAAACCCCTCTCCAAAAGAGAGAAAACAAAAAAAAACATGACGAATGTAAACATGATGTATAGAGGACTCAATGATACCCCCCAAGGACTACATCCATTATGAATATACAATAAATGACCCCCCCATAAGAGGGAAGTAGAGAGATAAGATATCCCTTGCATGTTGAAGAAGCTCCAAAGCCAATGAAGAATGCCTGAAAACAAAAGATGACCCAATGTCTACAAGCAACACATCTCCCCTTAGGAAGAAACAAATCCATAAGTTGATGAAGAAGCCACTCCAGATCCAACTGAAAGGAGGAAGAATGAACGCTCAACATGTATGCCTCTGAAAATTGAGTAGGAGCCTCCAAGCTTGAATGAGCCACAACATAATCATGATCAAACTCAACCAAGAAACATGACAAATCAAGTGATGGAGGAGACTCGTGAATATCAATCTCCAAAGACAAAGAAGATGGTGTAACAGTTGTGCTGAAACTGTCATCAAAGAGGAGAGAAATCCCCTCAAGTGTGTCCTCCAAATCTGTAGTATGAGACTCTAGGAACAAGGTAGAAATCCCTATCAAATAATCATCCCACAAAGCAAGATCTGAAAAACTATGATTATCCTGCTAAACAGAAGCAACAATGGCTGAAGAAGCAGGAGGTGGAGGTGTAGGAAGCTCAGCACAGGTCTCTAAAATACCAAGGTGTAGATGACCAAACTTCTCCTCACTAATATGGGTTACACTCAATGGAGTGTGTGATGCAGTCAAAGGAACATTATCAGGTTCTGAAGAAAAATGTGAAAAAGAATATACTCGAGATGAATGATCAACCATCTCGATTGCAACAATATCCCTAGTCTCCAAGTCCCTTATATACACCCTATCAGGAGTGAACTCAACTGTTTTACCTTGACCCCCATGAGTAATTTGATAAATAGAAAGGAGATTAATGGTCAAAGAAGGAACACAAAGAACATCATTGAAAGTCCCTTCCCCAATACCAATAGAACCCTTCCCACTTACCTTCATGAATGTATTGTTACCCATCAGAATGTGAGGTGAATTACAAGGCTCAAAAGAAGAGAACATTTCCTTTGAAGATGCCATATGATGAGATGCCCCTGAATCAAGAAGCCATCCTTGAGATTTAGGACCTGTAGATGCCAAGAGTACATGCCCTTTCATATTATGTAGCCCAGAAGTGGATGTTGTGTTCTCTGACTGTGATGATGATGGTGATGCCGATTGTGATGGTGAAGTAGAAGACACTGATGAGGGCAGCTGAATGTTATTCTTTTGAAGAAGGTGTGTGAGTTCATCAATCTTCTTATTATAACATCTATGCTCATCATGTCCTAACCTTTTGCAATATGCACATTTGGACTTCTTCTTTTTTGATGATTCCTCTTTTGAAGAGGATGAGGACTCAGAGTGCCATGTGAAGGAGAATCTTTACCTTGCTCATTTGACTTGGTTTCCTTTTTGTGCTTCTTTCCTTTGCCACTTGAAGCCTTTGTATCATTCGCAATAAGAGCTTGAGATGTTGAAGACTTCAATGTACCCATGTGCATCAACTTTGCTTGTTCCCTTGTGAGTTGTGCAACAAATTCATCAAGAGAAGGCATTTTATATGTATTGCCAAGAGCATCCATTGTAGCATAGAAAGTAGAAACAAACATAGAATATGAAGAACCAAGCTTAGCAAGAATAGAAAGTATCATCTGTTCATCCTCTTTAACAACCCCACATTTTGATAACTGCAATCTGAGAGAGTTGAGCTTAGAAAAAAAGTCTTGAATATTGTCAAAATCTGAAGGATTAAGACCCATCAGTTCATTTTCCAACTTAAATTTCCTTAGCTTGTCTGGCTTACCAAAGAGGCTCTCTAAAGTAGTCCAAACTTCGTGAGGATGTGTGTAAGACTCAACATGATATCTAAGATCTGGGGAAATGGACAGAAGAAGATTACCAAGGGCTTCATCTCTTCTATCAAACCATTTTCTTTTCTCTTTTACTCCCTGTGGTTCTGGATCTTGACCAAAAGTGATTCGTTGCAGCTTCAACTTTAACAATAGCAACTCCATCTGAGATTTCCACTCATGATAATTAAATGGAGTTAGAAGTACAACTTTTGGAAAATCCATGATGGGAGAAGAACAACAAATTCCTGCACAAAATCAGAAAGCAACTCCTTTTTCGCAGCTTTGGAGATGAAAAAATCGTTGCAAAGTATCTGGGGCTGAATGACTGTTGGCTTTTCCCTCTTTATTTGGAAATAAATAAGTTTTATAGAAAACTTTTTAAAAATCTCCAAAAAATTCGTCAGCTTTTTTTTCAAAAAAAAATCAATAGAGAGCTTTTATAAGAACTTGCTCTCTTTTTTGAAAAAACTAACCAAATGTATGGAAAATATGGCCATGTAAAAATCTCAAAAAATCAACTTAATGGTCGAATTTTGCAAAAAAAACTTTCAATAATGCCGATAAACATAGTACCTGGTACCCAGTGCAGTCAATGTGAAATGCTTCGTACCCTTGCCGAATATGATGTCAATGGAGATCTGACCATATATGAATTTGTACATGCAACTGTGAATTCAGAAGAGGACGATATACCTCGATGTGACCATCGGTACAATTGACAAAGCATAGCCTGTAGATGTTGATGATATGACAGAGGCCCGGTACCATTCGATCTGACAGCCACAGACATTTTGATAGCCGACGGATGTACGCGGGTGAGTATGGAGCTCGTACCCTAGCAAAAAAGTGACCGCCGATTGAAGCCTGTCCCTGTCAATGCAGAGAGGATGACCTGGCAGAGAAGGACGCTGGTAGTTGGAGTATGGTCGGTCGGTCCAATGCAGCTGAAAAGACACAAAGGACGTTGATGACCATGCACTGACCAATAGGGTTGATGGATGCTGGAGAATACCCCGTATCCGCCGATCGATGGAGAGTACCTATGTCGTACCCTACGGATGAGGACGAGCGATTAGACAGGTGCTCGGTGGCCGAAGCAGGGAAGACTCAGATCTGACCAATGCCAAGGAATATGCTCCAACAGTGACCAGCCAACAATAGTACTGGCTGATTTGATGGTGTACAATGCGGTAGATTAACCAGGCATACACTCCAATGAAGCCCGACGACAAAAGAAAAACAGGTGTGCAGAGAGATGTAACACAAGAATATACCGCCAAAAAAAAATTTAATAGCCCGATATACAAAATAAATTTTCCCCATAATAAATCAAATCCGCATAAAATATTTTATTGAAAATATTTTTTTGCGAAATTATGAGAAAATCGTACCGCTGATAAGCTGTTCCAGCAAAAAAAATTTGCTTCAAAAACAACTTTACTCAATATAGATGAATTTACAGTCAAATTTCATCTGTGGAACCTTTTGAACTCAACCGTGAGGTTATTGAAACCCCAATCTGCACCCAGCAAAAATCTTCAAGCCAAAAATAAAACCCTCAAATTTGGGAAGGATTCTGCAACCCTGGAAGCTCTGATACCATGTTAGAAACCAGGAATCGGCTGCTAGACTAAAATACTTCCACAAGAGAGAGATAATGGCGAGAATGCTTGCTATATCAAATGCAAGATTGATTCATGATTGAATTGATACAAATGTACAATATGAGGCTTGCTTATAAAGGAAAGCATGCACAACCCTAAACCTAACTTGAGCTAAAAGATAGCTCAATTAGATAAGGATAACAAAATACAACCTAGCACTTAAATAAAAGCCTAAGTAGACTTATGAAAGTGTAATTAAATAGTTAATTACACCAACAAAGCCAAGCATACAAGAAGAATTGGAAATGGTAAGAATAACCACCATTCAGGATGTTTATCAATTTTCTCTAAAGGTTGAAGAATGACTGAACAAGAGGTTTGAGAACAAACAATGAGGTGGAGGCCATGGAAGAAAGACCGGTGGACAGTCATATGGAGGTTGAAATTAAGATCAAAAGAAGGGTGAAGGTGCCAGTAGCAGCCAAAACTAGAAAGGAGATAACACCTACCATCCTCGTGATCAGAACAATGGAGATCAAAGAGGAAGAGAAAGATTTGGACAAGGAACGAGAAGAGGAGGCTTTCGTGGAACCTTTTTCTAGTGTGGAGAAGAAGGACATAGAGCCTATGAGTGTCCTCAACATCAAGGAAAGACAAATCAAAGACTTGAGGGTAATGCACGAGTTGCACATGTAGATGAAGATGCTAAATCTTCCCATTCTGAGGAGGTAGAAAGGAGAGGTTTTTGTTACTAGAAGAGCCTTGTTGAATGAGGAGAAGGAACCAACTCAAAGGAAGAATTTGTTTCGCACCAAATGTAAGTTGCGGTTGGAGAGAAGAAGGCATTTTAACCCATACCGGATTGCTTGGTTGCAAAAGGACCATAAAGCCTTGGTAAATGAACAATGTTTGGTAAAGTTCAAGATTGGAAATTACCATGATGAGGTATTGTGTGATATTATGCCTATGGATGTTTGTCATTTGTTGTTAGGAAAACTGTGGTAGTTTGATTGGCGAGCAGTACATGATGGACATTCCAACACATATTTTTTGACAAAGGATGGGGTTCATCATAAGTTGAAGCCCTTGAAAGAGGCAAAAGAAAAGGTATGCAGTAATGCAATAATTTTTTTGGTTGATGGAAGAAAGTTACTAGAAGTTATGAAGCATGAGCATATGTGTTTTGCATTGATCCCTAGAGTTGATAAAGAAGATACTACTGAGGTACCTGTAGAGGTTTCAGATTTGTTGAATGAGTTTCAAGCTATTATTTTTTATAACATACCTAAAGATTTTCCTCCCATAAGAAATACTAGTCATTAGATGGACCTGATTCCTGGAGCTACTTTTCCGAATAAGGCATCTCATCATATGACTCCAGTAGAGAGTGAAGAGTTGAACAGACAAGTGCAAGAATTGTTGTGGAAATGATTGATTCAAGAGAGTTTGAGTCCATGTGTAGTACCTACAGTACTAGCACCAAAGAAGGATGGGGAATGGCGGATGTGTACAGATTCTAGAGCCATCAACAAGATCACCATCAGGTATAGATTTCCCTTGCCAAGAATGGATGACATTATGGATTGTTTGAGTGGAGCTAAGTACTTCATGAAGATAGATTTGAAGAGTGGATATCACCAGATCTGGATTAGAGAAGGAGATGAATGGAAGATAGCCTTCAAAACCAATGAGGGATTTTACAAGTGGTTAGTCATGACTTTTAGGCTAACCAATGTATCGAGCACATTTATGCAGCTTATGAATGAGGTATTGAAAGATTTTTTAGGAAAATTTGTTATTGTTTATTTGGATGATATTTTGATTTTTAGTAAGACATTGGAGGATCACTTGATACATATCAGAAGATTTTTTGAGAAGCTAAGGGAGGAGAAGTTGTTGATTAATTTGAAGAAATGTAGTTTTGTGAAGAGAGAGAGTTGGTGTATTTGGGATTTGTTGTCTCAGTAGAGGGTCTCAAAATGGATCCAAAGAAGGTGAGAGCTATCATTGAATGGCCTACTCCAAGGAGTGTTATAGAGGTAAGATCATTTCATGGTCTAGCAAGCTTTTACAAAAAGTTTATTAAGAATTCTAGTAGTATTTGTGCACCTCTAATTGAAGCAATGAGGGGGGATAGAAAAGAGTTTAAGTGGACTAGAAGAGCAGCCAAAATTTTTGACATGTTAAAGAAGAAAGTTACTGAGCAACCTGTTTTGGCACTTCTATATTTCAATAAGGTTTATCAGGTAGATTGTGATGCTAGTGGCACTGCCATAGGAGTTGTTTTGAGTCAAGAAGGTAAGCCTGTTGCCTATTTTAGCAAGAAGTTAATGATGCTAAGAAGAAATATTTTTTCTATGATCAATAGTTTTATGCTATAGGTCAGGCTTTGAAAAAATGGAGACACTATTTGTTGCCAAGAGAATTTTTTTTATATACTGATCACAAGGCTTTGCAGTATCTCAATAGTCAAGGAAATTTGAATCAAAGGCACTTAAAATGGGTTGTGTTTTTGTAGAGTTATACTTTTGTTTTGAAGCACAGGAGTGGAAGGTAAAACAGAGTTGTAGATGCCTTAAGTAGAAGGAAAAATTTGTTGATAGAGATGAATATAGAGGTTGTTGGGTTCAATGAACTCAAGAGTTTGTATCCAGAAGATCTAGACTTTGCAGAAGCTTGGAAGGCTTGTTTGGAACCTGTTACATTGGATAGGATGAAATGGTTGGATTTCCTAATCCAAGATGGGATGTTGTTTAGAGGAAGCCAATTGTGCATTCCAAGGAGTTCTATGAGAGAAAATCTAATCAAGAAGAAGCATAGTGGAGGATTGGCTGGACATTTTTGGTGAGATAAGACCATTGCTCTTGTCAGTGAGAATTATTATTGGCCATAGTTACAACAAGATGTGAAGAAGTTTGTTCAAATTTGCAAAGTATGTCAGATGGCGAAAGGAACAAATCAGAATACTGGATTGTATCATCCATTACTTGTACCTGAGAGGCCATGGGAGGATATTAGCATGAATTTTCTTCTTGGATTGCCAAAGACACAGAGAGGGAATTATTCCATATTTGTGGTGGTGGATAGATTTTCAAAGATGGCACATTTCAATCCGTTTCATAAGACTAATGATGTTGTTCATGTTGTAGAGTTGTTTTTCAAAGAAGTGGTGAGACTACATGGTCTACCAAAGAGTATAGTCTCAGATAGAGATACCAAATTTGTTGGTTATTTCTAGAGGACATTATGAAAGAAGTTGAAGATGGATTTGAAGACTGATGGACAAACAAAGGTGGTGAATAGGAGTTTGGGAAAACTTCTCAAATGTTTAGTTGGAGATAAGCCCAAGGGATGGGATTTGATTATACCACAGGAATAATTTTCTTACAACAATTATGTCAATAGGAGCACTGGTAAATCACCAGTCCAGATTGTATATGGGAGTAGTCCAAGAACTGCTTCCAAAATAAGAAAGATAGATAAGGGGGAGAAGAGTAGTGCTAAGGCTGAAGATTTTGCTGAGCACTTGAAGAATTTGCACGAAGAGGTGAAGAAACATATCAATAAGATGAACTCACAATATAAGGCTCAGGCAGATCAGAAAAGGAGGTATAAGAAGTTCCAGGTAGGAGATGAACTCATGGTTCATTTGTGAAAGGAAAGGTTTCCATTTGGTACATACAACAAGTTAAAGATGAAGAAGTTTGGACCATGCAAGATACTGAAGAAGCATGATTCAGGAAATGCTTATGAGGTAGAGTTTCCTATTGGAATAAAAATTTCTCATGTGTTCAACATTGTTGATTTGATAGAATATCATGAAGGTGATATAGAGGAGGGGATGATAAATAAACAGTTGAAAATTCCAGCACCTACTTCAGAGAAGGAAGAGATAGAAGAAATCCTAGATAGTCGTGTGGGTAGAAGTACAAGAAACATGCAATATGTAGAGTACTTGGTTAAATGGAGAGGAAGGCCTGTTGAAGATTCATCATGGTTGTCTGAGGTTGAGGTTAACCATCTTCATTTCCCTCTAACTCCTGAGAAGTGGCAGGATCACTTTTCAAATTACCCTGGGTGTTTGATGTAGGAGCATCCAGCGGTGCAAGGAAATCTTGCATCACCCAAAAGTAATTTTTTTCTTTATTTTCTTTAGTTGTTTTGAGTCTCATGATGGCACTTAAGGGGTATAAGACTATTAGGCGTCAAAAATAGCGAAAAACAGGCACTTACTATTTTTAGTAAGTTGGTTGAAGCAGGCTCATATGGATGTGAAAATTTACCCCAAGGAGTAGAGCTGAAAAAATTTTCTGATTGTGAAAGAATCACCTCAATACCCCACATGGTTTGGGAGAAATTAAAGTTTTCCTCTCGGGAAATTTCTCCAATGCAGCTTCAAATTCAGATATAAAACTTTAGAGGCCCCAAAACAACTCAAGAAGTGGGCAAACTGACCTATGGTCATTTCATATGTTGTAGAGCTCATCGAGAGCTTTCCAATGATATGCAATAATAGCAAATCAGACACCCAGATAAAAAGTTATGGCCCTACGAAGTTGGTCCTCTAAAAAGTGAATTTCATACAAAATTCTTCCAAGCCAGAAATCAATTGGTGGGACTTTTGGCGTGAAAACAAAAAGGGGAAATTTGAACTTTCTAGAACATTCTAAGGCGGTTATTAAGGAAAATAAAAAGGGTTAAGTGGGGGTTGTAGAAGGTGGCCCTAATAGTGTAGATTGTGGCTCTGACTAGTAGATTTTTTTTTCAGAGTTGATTTTGTTGTAATGAATCAAGTCCATGAGGCTGTGGCATGTAATTTTTGAATATGTAATTTCATTTTCTGAAAATAATTGAAAATAACTCATTTTTTTGTCTCACATCTTCTATGTTAGTATTTGTTGTTGTGATTTATGTGGGTTTTGGGCGGCGTGGCCCTCATCATGATTAAAATATGCATTTCTCTACTTCACTCTTTAATCCCACAACTCTCCCACAACATGAATCCACCCCGTGAGGACATCTATAAAAAGCCTTCTATTCTCACCAAAAAAGAGACATTGAATTTTGATCATGCAATCGTCTCTTCCATTCATCATAGCCTCTTGTTGCACTTGTGCTTGCAAAAATATAAGATCACCAAATGCATAAATCAAGATCTTGATGATAGGACAACAATGGAGTTGATTTTCTTTTGAATGCATATGTTTGATTTCACATAGTTTAGTTTTATGTTTTGCATGTGCTTTCATTTAAGAAAGGCTTCATTGATGTTATGTTGGAAATCTTGATTTTGGATTTATAGTTTTAAATCAGCTTGTAATTTTTAAAATAAAGAGTAGGCACAATAAGAAAGGTAATAAGGACAAGTCTAAGGCCATTCTAAGTCCATAGGAAGGTCTAAAAAACCCAATAAGATTATAGTAAGGGATTAGAAATATAATAAGGAATATAAGAATAAGAGGAAAAATAATAATGATTCATTTTCTAATAAATCCTCTAATTATAAGGCTACTGATACTTTTATTATTTTTGATAACATGATTTTTTATGACAGTTAGTTGATGGATTTAGGTGTATCATACCACATAGCTCCTTACAAGGAGTGACTTTTAACATATTTTGTAATACCCCCATGTTGTTGATACTCTTTGCTACTATTTGTTACTCTTATGTGTTAGTGTGATACTAGTTTTTGATGGTGATTAGTTCACCGACTTGGTGTGTGTGGATGCATAGTTTAGTTGATTGCTACATTTGACATTATTATGGTGATTTATGATACTTTGTGTGGTGTTTAGATTATTTTATTATGCAATGGTTTTTCCTTAATATTATATATGTCGATGTGATTCTAAGATGTTTAATTTGGTTTTAGTAATACATTGTGATGTAGTGGTTTAGTAATTAGTTTATGATGTGATCAGTTAGTTAGCAATGTTACTTTACATCTAATGTTGTATATGTTAGTATAGCTTTGGTGAGAGGACAGTGTAGTACCACTCGTTTATGAGTGCCCTACTACGCTGCAATTCCTTCTCATGAAATGATGTTTTTGATTATATATATATATATGTTACTTGACGTTTATTGGTATGCAGGAATTGAAGGAATAAAGTCTCGATTCCACCTATTTCAACAAGACAGGGCGAGCATTAAATTAACCCAACGGGTACAATGTTGAAAAAGGGAGTTGATTAGGAAGTGTCCCCATCCCAAGTTCGTCATCCTGTTGCAAGTTTTGTTGTGTCATGATTGAGGTTTTGTCCTTGTCTTTGTGGAGTTTGATTGTTTATTATTTATTTTATTTATGGTTAGTGGTTATTTAATTGATCTTATTTTATAAGATTAATTAATGTTGTCTTGTTGCTTTAATTAATTGTAAGTTAGTTAAATGTTGAATTTAAAATATATTGTAAACTTAAATGTTAGTTAATAAATTGAAAGTGTAAGAAATTAATTTAAATTAGAAATGATGATGATAATTATATATTATCTTTTCCTAATATTAAATTAGAAAAATCTGTAGAGAATATCTTGAGAAAATAATTAAATTTTAATTAAAATTGTGAGATAAGTGTGTGCTTTTAAAAAGCAGGAAAAGGACCAATGATTGAAGAGGATTTTGGAAGAAAAAGATGATGAGTTTTATTTATTTTTATTTAGTTTTATTGTGAGGGAATTTTTAAGAGACAGATTTTTTTGGTTTTTTTTGGTCTGTAAAAGAAAAGAAAAATACCTTCTTGGGTTTTTGGGAAAAAGAATTGTTTTTGAAAAAAGGATTGGTTCAGAAGAGAGTTGAAGGCAGAAATTTGAGAAGAAGCTATAGAAGGGATTCTACATTGAACGAAGGACTCCAAATTTTTTTATTATTATTTTAATTTATTATTATTGTATTGTTCTATAAACAAAATCTGGGTTGCTGTGTTTGAAAAATCCATTCCTCTATTTTTATTTAAAAGTGGTTTTGTGATTGAAAATGTGGTTCTGTGATTGAAAATTTGTTTGTATTAAACCCTTGAATCTTCTATGGGAAAACTTTGGTAAAACCTTTTGAAGTTCTTCAATATAGTTTAGTAGTGAAATTTATTGTTTTGAAATGAAAATCATTTTATTACTGGATTGTATTTGCATGCCCAAATTTATATTGAATCTATTATGAAAACCAATTTGTTTATATATTTGTTTGAGTTCTTGATATATATATATATTATATTTTGTTCTGGTTATTTAAAAAAATATATAAATAAATAAAGTGTTGGGTTGTTTCTTCATTTCTGTGTGATGAATGAAAAATATTCATTAAAAGAAAATGTTTTCGAATTTCATTTTTTTCGTTTATTATTTTATTTGGAAATGAAATTAATAATAATAATAATAATAAAATAAAATATAAAATAAAGAAATATAAATTAAATTTTTGTTTTAATGGGGGAGTGGGTGGTTGGCCCAGGCCGTACCCCCCACGGGCCCCGTGGCTGACTGTACGCAGCCACCGTCAACCACACACAGCAGTCGAGGCTATTGGGAGCAATCCGGTGGGGACTGTGTACAACAGTCCCTTCGCTGCCTTGTGGGGGCTATGGCCTCCCGCAGTGGGGACCACAATACCCATAGTGGTACGGGCTGGGGGCCTGTTGGTGGCGTAAACTCCTGGCGATTTAATATTCTTGCGTTTGACTTTCACGGATTTTGTATTTCATTTTTAATTATATATATATATGTATATGTATATGTATATATATATTTATAAATATATATATATATATGTATATGTATATGTATATATATATATTTATAAATATATATATATATATTGTATATATATTATTGTATATATATGGGTGTTGCCACAATAATGGGTTACATTTTTTGGGACATCCTAATTTTTGCCTGAAATCACATATTTTTAGAAAATACAATGATTTATACTTTAAAGGTTCCATTTAAATTATTTTAATTAAAGAGGGATTGATCAAACCCCCTTAGATCAAACCCCCTTAGATAGAACCTTGTTAGATTTAAACCATACCTATAATCGAGTCTCCTCTACACCTATCAAAATGCTGATAAAAAACCACTTTTTATTTACCTTTTGGGTGATCAAATGAATTCATTTAAAATTTATGTTTTGTAATCCTACAACCCTTATTATAAGCTTCCCAAAAAGTATAATTTTAAATATGCTTAATTTGATTATTATATTTATTTTTTATTTCTTGTGAATGTAGGATTTTCAATGAACATCAAGTTCTTTATTTCACACATACGAAAAAATAGAAAAATAGAGAAAAAAATTCTAAAAAATACATGTTCACTAGGTATTGATGTCCTTATTCCAACAAAAAAAGAATAAATTAATTCAAATGAATACAAAAAAATTTATGTGGGCCAAAGTACACCTCTGTCCAAATTATAATTACGCTGACTTGGAAAATTAATTTAAAAAAATATATGTAACAAAAAAATATGAAAAAATATCCATTCCCTAGTTATTGGTGTGAAAAAATTGTATTTTAAAAATTAGAATTGTATCCTATCTATAAAAAAGTTACGTGGGCCGAAGTAAACATCACTTTTTAAAAAATGTTGATTAGTAGAAAAAATAAGTTATTAAAAATTACATAAAATGATTCACAATTTTATTTTTTAAATATAATTAGAATCTACACAAAATATCTAATAAATAACTAGTTTGATTCATCTTCAAAACCTTAATGGTTTAGCTGCTATAGGTGTAAGAAAATGAATGTCTGGTGAAAAATCCTGATTTTAATGTCAAGTTTGGCCAAAAACTGTAACCCATTATTGTGGGATCACCCATATAAATTAATATATGTATATATATATATCAATATATATATACATATATATATATCAATATATATATACATATATTATATATGGGTAAATTTTATTATAGAATTTGAATATATGATTTTATTATATAAATTATTTCAATATATATTTGGTTTATTTTATATATATATTATATATATATCAAAGATTTTATATGTTGTGATCATGGATTTAATGTGATAATTTTAATAAGAGTGCAATGTTAAAGTGTAGTTGAGAAAGTTAGAGATAAATTATGTGCTTTAAAATTAAATTGAATTTTCTTGAGAAATTGATTAACTATTGGAAAAATTTATTGTGTTTTGAAATGAGTTGTATATCGTTGTTTTATGCAAATTGTGTTCTCTTGAGACTAGTCATTAAGTCAATTGTGGTTTTCTTTTGTTTGGGTTATGTTTTGCGGGAAACCAATAGAGTTAGTCTATCCTATTATAGGAACTTAGAATGTTGATTAGGAACTTGCACAGGCGGGGATACTGATGTGTAATTGTGATCTCGAATTTGATGCTTGGCATATGTTTTGACTATGGTTGTGATTTAGTTTGAACTTGGATGGTACCATTTTGTGGATGTGTCTCATATGTTTTGGCGAGATGGTTATGCCTCGCGGAGGATCCATTTGATTGGTTCAATATTTCTTGTTGGTACATTCCTTTTGTGTTGGATGTTTTTGTTGAGTGTTTAGAGAGAGTGGCTCTAAGTGGGGGCCAGCGCACAAAGGACCTATCAGGGTAACCCACATAGAGTTAGAGTAATCAGTGATAACCTAAGTAATTAATCATGGGTGCGTGGTTTAAAACATTAATAAGATAATTGTGATTCCTAGTCCACCTATTAGTGCTATCACAGACTAAAGGGGACTGAGAAGGCCATGGTTGGAAAGGTCATTTCCTTGTCTTCACGAAAGGTTAATGATTTTGCATGAGTAACCCTATAGAGTGGCGACTTGAGATAGGCTGTCAGGAGAACCATAGATGGAGGTGGCACCTTAAACTAGGTTGTTTGGATAATCCATGTATAGATGGAGGCGGCACCTTGTGATAGGTTGTCTAGATAATCCATGTGAAGCCATGCGATGACACTCTCCTCTAACATTCCATTTGTGTTGTTTTATTAAAGTCCTCTAGAAGTAGTCTTTGATATTCTGACTTGAGATTTTATGATGATGTGTTTCGTGACTTATTGTTGTAATATTTGGAAAATGATTTATTGTTATGTTTTGAAGGTGGTCTATTGTTATGACTTGTGGTGATTTATCATTGTTAGTTTTTGTGTGGACTTATGTTATCTTGTTTGGAGTTAGTCTTGTGTTACTGTTAGATGTGCTTGGTCGGGGATCCTTCCTTGTCTACTCCCAACATGGGGGTGGTTGGGTGGAACGTGCTTCACACACAGTTGGGTTCCCATTGGTTGCAGTTGTGTCTTTCATTGCAGGGTTTTGGCAAACGTTGTTGATCCAGTGTTCTTATGTACCAGATGTATGTTCATACTTTAGATGTAATTTATTTATTGATGTATCGACTCCCACGTGTGTTGGGAAGATCTTGATCTAATTTTTTTATATGCTCATTATATTGTACTATCATATTGATGTAATGTATATTCAGGCCATGTAATCATTCATGAACTATCATTTGTAATTATTGATTATGTTATATTGTATCTGTGGGATATACATATATTTATTATCTTTACGATTAATTCATTTGTGTTTTGCATATATGGTTTAATATGGAATACTTTTATTAATGTGGTTATTGTTAAGGGATGTTTTAAATGGTGATGTGAGAATGAATGGTTTTTCATAATTATTTAATTATTGTTTAATCTATTATCTTTGTTATGGGTTAGTGTAGTAATGTCACCTTGTGTACCCCAAGGGACTTAGTTGTGAAACTTAGAACATTGTTATGTTGGAATACTTAATTACATTTATTATGTTCTTTTTTAAAAAAAAAATTGTTGCGTTTTTAATTGTTCCTTTGGGTTTGCGCGGCGGGGCATTACACCTTGGTATCAAAGCGTAGGTTCGCACACTAGGGCACTATGAGCCCATTGTGTTGACCTAGTTGCTCGTACTAGTAAGGGTGTGTCATTTTGTTTGTGTAGTTTGTGGTGTGTTCTCTACGAAGTTATTTTGTGTGTTCATGCTTTAAGTGTGGGTTTTAAAACTAAAATCTTTCCCTTGGTGTTTTTCCAAGATGAAGATAAGGAAAACACCTCGGAAGAAGGTTTGTGATCTGATAGTCAAACGACTATGGAAAATCAGACTTTGGTATGATTATTCCAAATGCTTCATTCTTTCGGACCTGGAGACCTTGGCGGAAGCTCTAAGGAGACTTCACCATGAAAGAAAGGAATGGATGCCTTCCAATAAGAAAGTCGTTAAAACAGCCAACCTAGCTAATTTGAAAACAAACTAGTCAATCTTTGTGTGCTTAATCTTATTTATGTAATGGCTTCCAGGAGTAAGCCATGTCCTAGGGGGGAGGATGTAATACCCCCATATTGTTGATACTCTTTGCTACTATTTGTTACTCTTATGTGTTAGCGTGATACTGGTTTGTCATGGTGATTAGTTCACTGACTTGGTGTGTGTGGGTGCATAGTTTAGTTGATTGCTACATTTGACATTATTATGGTGATTTATGATACTTTGTGTGGTGTTTAGATTATTTTATTATGCAATGGTTTTTCGTTAATATTATATATGTCCATGTTGTGATTCTAAGATGTCTAATTTGGTTTCAATAATACATTGTGATGCAGTGGTTTAGTAATTAGCTTATGATGTGATTAGTTAGTTAAAAATGTTACTTTACATCTAATGTTGTATTTGTTAGTATAGCTTTGGTGAGAGGACAGTGTAGCACCACTCATTTACGAGTGCCCTGCTACGCTGCAATTCCTTCTCACAAAATGATGTTTTTGATTATATATATATATATATATATATATATATATATATATATATATATATATATATATATATGTTACTTGACGTTTATTGGTATTCAGGAATTGCAGGAATAAAGTCTTAATTCCACCCATTTCGGCAGGACAGGGCGAGCATTAAATTAACCCAATGGGTACAATGTTGAAAAAGGGAGTTGATTAGGAAGTGTCCCCGTCCCAAGTCCGTCATCCTATTGCGAGTTTTGTTGTGTCATGATTGAGGTTTTGTCCTTTTCTTTGTGGAGTTTGATTGTTGATTATTTATTTTATTTATGGTTAGTGGTTATTTAATTGATCTTATTTTATAAGATTAATTAATGTTGTCTTGTTGCTTTTAATTGTAAGTTAGTTAAAAAAATTATGAAATATTAAAAAATGGTAAGATAATGCTACACATTGAAACTGCCATGGTACTTTGAAGGAAAGATGGCGAGCAGCTAGGAGGCATCTGGGGGAGCTAGGGTTTCGACGCCCTAGCTCTGTCTATCCTCTGTGTTTTAGGAGTTCTCTTGCAAGCAAGTGGGGTGATCTGTGTTTTGGTGGGGATTGGACGTGGGTGGCGTCTTCTGAGTAAAGAATTTTCCTTGTTTGGACTGCGTTTGGACTCTCTACTCGTGGCTTGCTACCTGCGTGGAACCCCTTGCATGTTAAGTTGTTGCATTTGCATGCTGGTTTGCGAAGTCCATCTGGTGGTGGAGTTTGCATATCGGTGGGGTGGAGGCGTTTTGGTGGTGGAGAAGGCCTAGTGCACTCTCTTCCTGTTGTTTTTTTTTCTTCTCTCTATTGTGCGAGTGGGGAGGATTGAAGGTGTGGGGTTTGGTGTTAGGCAGGACTAAGAGGAAGGGAGTTGGGAGGATTTCCCTACCCATTTTTAGGGTTTTATGTTTTTGGTCCTGGGCATGATGGCCTGCTCAAAGGGTGAGACATCAGTGAGGAGCCCTCACTTGGACTTTCAAGCAACGATAGGCTCAAAATTTTCAAGTCAAGGGATGAAGACCTTCGATAACAATCTGTTTTCTCAGAATACAGGGATTGTTGATTTGGGGTTATCTAATGGCTCACAGATCACGAAGATTAATGGTTGTCTCGAGAGGTGCAAGGAGAGGCCAAAACTAGTTGTTCCGTCTGAAATGATTGCTGAAGATGTTGAGTATTATTCAAATCACTCCTTATATTGTAAGTTTTTGGGGATGAGGGTTTCCTTGCAATTTTTGGAGGTTTGGGCTTGAAGGACATGGGAGCCAAAGGGGGAAATGGAGATAATGTTGCTAGCGAACAATTATTTCATGGTTACTTTTAATTGCATTGTTGATTGTAATAGGGTATTTGAGGGAGGCCCTTATTTTCATAATAAGGTAGGGTTGTTATCAAGTCATGGCATGGAGGCTTTAACCCTGCAGAGGAGCTTCCAAATCGTGTCCCGGTGTGGGTTCGTTTATCGAGGTTCCCGGTGGAATGCTGTCGAGAGGATGTGCTGCACCTTTTGGCCTCGGTGCTTGGAAAACCAGTTGGGACTTCATCGCAGAATTTGGGTAAAAAGGTAATGACTTTTGCATGCATTTGTGTTGAGATTGATCTAAGTAGGCCTTTTCCCAATGCAATAGATATGTGTGCGGGCTCTTATTCTTGGGTGTAGCATCTGGACTACGAAACTCTTCCTTTTCATTGTCGGCTTTGTCGAGAATATGGCCATTTGCAGCGGAGATGTCCAAGGTATAAGCCTATGGAGTTCCAGCCTTCACAACCTGCTAGCAATCTTCCTGAAACAGATAAAGGGAAGAGCATTTCTCCTGATGAGGTAGGTGCTTTTGATGGTTTTTCTCTGGTCAAGGCTCGAAATCAGAACAGGGGTCAAAAGAGGCCTTTTAAAGAAAGGCAAGATGAAGGTACCTTCAACAGATTTGAGGTTTTGGATGAGCTCAACCAATAGGAGGTGAACCTGGGATTGATCAACCTAGATCAAGGGCTTGAGGGCTTAGCTCAGGAGGATCTTGTTCTTGATTCTTCTATGGATCCGCAAAGGGATGATTGTCTGCACATGGAAGCTGATCAACAGATGGGGGTTTCTGAGGTGCAGGAACCCTTGGCCGTTGTTACAACAGTAGGTGTGGATTCTCCTCTTCTTGGGCAGAACATTGGTTCGGACCCGGCTAAGAAGACCAAGCCTCCCCCCAAATTGGGCATCATGCAAAAGGATATTAAGAAGGGTGAGGCAGAGAAATTTGCTAAATCTAGCAGAAAAAAGGATGTGGAAAAGATTAAACTAGCAGGTGAGAATTTGGTGGAGTCAGGGTCAGTAAAGACTCTGGATTCTCTTTTTTCAATCCCCTTGAAATGATTGTTTTGTCATGGAATGTTCGGGGCTTGAACAATGACCCTAGACAAAAAGTGGTTCATGATTTAGTTAGAAGTCAAGGTCTTGATGTCTTCTTTTTGCAGGAGACTAAGTTATTTGTTGAGAATATGCAAGGCTTGGCACCTAGGTTGTGGAGGAATGAGGAGTGCCAGAGCATTGGAGCTTATGGAGCTTCTGGGGGTCTAGCATGTTTATGGAATCTACAGAGAATCCGACCTCTTTGGTGGATTTCTTCTAAATCCTCTATGTCTATGATTGCTACTAGTTTTGAGACAGGGGAAGTCATTCTCTTTTCTAATATATATGCTCCTATAGATTTTTGGGGTAAACAAGGTCTGTGGTCCCATATCAGGCTTATCTGTAGTATGATGCCTTTTCATCCATGGATTTTGGCTAGAGATTTCAATGCTATTTGTGAGTTGGCTGAGAAGCAAGGGGGTATTGGAACGTTGGAGCCCTCTGCGCTACTACTTCGTGATAATATCAATACCTTGAATCTTGTTGATATCAAACCTAGCAATGGTCAGTTCACCTAAAACAATCGTCGGGTTGGTGATTTCTACATTGCCGAAAGATTAGATCATTTTCTGGTATCCTGTTACTAGGTTGGAGGGATGTGGTCATCTTGCTCTGAGATCTTGAATTGGAGAGGATCAGATCACTGGCCTATTACGCTTGCTACTGAGTCAACTTGTGTGCCTCGTATGCCCTCTTTTAGGTTCCAACTCATGTGGTTGTGGGACCCTTCTTTGAAGGCCTTTGTGACTGACTGGTGGAAGAAAGGTAGACTAGCTTATGGCACGACAATGTATTCCTTTGCTAAGTTACTTCAGTATGTTAAATATGAGCTCAAACAGTGGAATTGTCATTACTTTGGGAATGTCTTCCATGCAAAGGCGATGGATCAGGCTGATTTGGATGGTATCATGAGGAGGTTAAGGGAGGATGGGATGACGACTAAGTTGCTTCAAGACGAGGTTTGGGCTGTAAAAACTCTTGAAGAATGGGAGTTGATAGAGGAAATGTATTGGAAACAAAAGGCTCGCATTGAGTGGCTTCAGGAAGGGGATAAAAATACAGCTTTCTTCTTCAATTTGGTGAAAGCCAAGCGACATGGTAATTCTATCTCTAGTCTGGTGAATGACAGGGGAGACTATCTTTCCTCCTTCCCAGAAATCTCAAGGGAGGCAGTGCAGTATTTTGAATCTCTTTTTAGGGAGGACTCGCAAGGGGGGTCTCCTGAGGAAGCACAGATTCTTTCTTGTATCCCCTCTCTCGTGTATGGAGATTTGAATCAACTCATGAGTGATATCTCACTTGAAGAGCTTGAAGGGATTGTTTGTAATATGAAGAAAGGGAAGGTGCCTGGTCCTGATGGCTTTCCAATTGAGTTTTTTCAAGAATTCTGGGATATTATCAAACTTTATCTCCTGGCAGTGGTTCAAGAATCTCAACAAAATAAGCATATGCTAAGGGCTCTAAATGCTACCTTTCTAGATCTTATTCCCAAGAGTGAGGGGGAAGATAGGTTAAGCCAATTTCGGCCCATTTCTTTATGCAATGTAATTTATAAAATTATTTCTAAACTTATTGCTGACAGGTTGAAAAAGGGGCTTGAGGAGCTGATCTCCGAGGAACAAAGTGGTTTTGTTGCTAGTAGGAAAATTCTGGATGGGATTGTTATTACAACTGAGGTCGTCCATTCTATGGCCAGTTCTAAAGAAAAAGCGATGTTTATCAAACTGGACATGGCTAAGGCATATGACAGAGTTAGGTGGTCCTTCCTTTGGCGGGTTCTTGGTGCTTTTGGTTTTGCTGAAGAATGGATTCAATGGGTTTTGAGTTGTGTTACTTCAGTCTATTTCTCTGTGCTTATCAATGGGAGTCACTCTGAGTTATTTGGTGCTTCTAGGGGGCTTCGGCAGGGAGACCCTCTTTCCCCTTGTTTATTCTTTTGGCTGAAGGTTTGGGGAGATGGATTAAACGGAGTGTGGAGTCTAGTCTCATTCAGGGTTGGAGATGGGGTGGCACCTTACCTTTGCAAACTCACTTACAATTTGTGGATGATACTGCTTTGATGGGGATGGCTACAATGTGAGAGGCTTCTAATTTACGAAGAGTGTTGGATGTTTACCTGGTTGCCTCTGGTCAACAGATTAATGAGGGAAAGTCTTCCATTTTCTTTTTCAACACTTTGGGCCCCATTCAGCAAAGGATTGCCCAAACTTTGAGATTTCAGATCGACACTCTCCCTTTGACTTTCCTTGGCATTCCTATCTCGGTGTGTAGACTTCCTAGGGAGTCTTAACATATTATTTTGGATAAATTTTGGGTGAAAGGTAATCACTTGACTCATCGATGGTTATCCTTTGCTAGTCATGTCTAGTTGATTAAGTCAGTGGTGCAAGCTCTGCCCATTTATAGATGCATGCTCTAGGTTGCCCCTATGGGCTTTCTTAAGGACCTAGATTCTGTGGCGAGACAATTTTTATGGGCTGGTTGCTTGGAGTCCTTCAAATGGAGTCTAGTTAAATGGGAGGTTGTTTGTAGTCCGAAACAATATGGTGGCCTAGGTTTGAGGCAATCGACATTGACTGGGGAGGCTCTGGCTGCAAAACTGTATTGGCGGTGGTGTAACGAGCAAGATAAGAGTTGGGCCAGGGTTCTTTCTCAAAAGTATCTCTCGAGGATCCCTCAGCCCAATATTTCTAGGTACCCCCTTGTGGGGAAGGGCTCTGTGATATGGGGCACCCTCAAAAAAGGGGCTATGCTTATTAAGGAAGGATTGTTTTGGATCTACAAGAAGGGGACAAAGGTACAGTTCTGCTCTGATTCTTGGGATGGTTTTCCTTCCATCACCTCTCAGTTTCCCAATTTTTTGAATCTTTTCCAGAGATTTCTTGAGGTTGGTTGGTCGCAGGTGAGTGATTTTAAGTCCTATTTCTCCTATGGTCAGAGGGAGGTGGCCAAATGGAAGTCCCAGATGAGTGGCCAGATGTTGGTTTGCAGGAGGATTGTGCGGTGCTACAAAGTATCCTCTCCAGTCGAAGATGCAGCTCTCTCCAAGATGATGACGTGCTTGCCTAGTCCCCCAATCCTAAGGGGACCTATATTGTAGCCTTCGGTTATAGTGTGTTATTATCTCATAGGTTGGTTGGGCCTAAAATTCAGTGGTGGAAGAAGGTCTGGAACAAGCTTTCTTGGCCAAAATGTAATTGCTTTGTTTAGATGTTGGCCTGGAATAAGTGTTTGACCTGGGATAACATTCAGAAGAGAGGTTTCTAGGGTCCTTCTGTTTGTGTTATGTGTGGGGCTAATGAGGAGGACTCTACTCACTTGTTTTTTCATTGCTCTTTTTCCCTTCAGCTTTGGCATTTTTGGTGGGGTGTTTAGAAAATTCCTTGTGTTCATGCTTCCTCCTTGATTGAATTTGGCAAGGGATGGTTCGGCCCCCTTCTGTGGCCTCTTTTCTGCAGGAGGTGTGGTTTGTGGGGCCTATCTTCTTATTGTGGCAGATTTGGTTGGAATGTAATCGAAGGATATTTCGTGGAGAACAGAGGCTGGTGCAACAAATTTGGAAGAGATTATTGGGCATGGTTCAAGAAACAGTGGAAGCTAGGTGTGAAGTGGAATTGCATTTGGTGAAAAGGGATACAGAGTTGGTGGAGAGATTGGGGATTCAGGGGTCGTCATTGGCTCTAGCTAGGGCTAAGAGAGGACGATGAGAGAAGCAGAAAATTGATAGGGATGGAAAATGGCAACTTCCCCCAATCGGTGTTTTGAAGACCAACACTGATGGATCTTCAAGGGGCAATCCAGGACCTGCTGGTATTGGGGGGATTGGTAGGGATTCTTTGGGCTCGGTGATCTTCCTCTTTTTGATATATGAAGGGGCACAGACCATCAACCTGGTGGAAGGGTTGGCTATTCTTGATGCTCTTGAGAGAGCTCATGCTTTGGGGTGGAGAAGGATTGTTTGTGAATCTGATTCTCAGATATTGATCAATTTGCTTATTGAGCAGAAAGTGGTAGATGTCAGCTGGCAGTTGGCTAGGGTTGTGCAACAAATTTTGCAGATTAGTTCTTTGATGGAAACAATGACTTTTGTCCATATTCCAAGGGAGTGGAATAGGGTAGCTGATTTTTTGGTGAAATGGGCTTCTGAGCATGTTGAGGGATGGAGAATTGAGGAGTGGGAGTTGGTTCCTCAGGAGCTCCGTCTTGATTTAATGAATATTCTTGTTGAAGATAGGGCTGGGAATGGTGACAGTTGATGGTGCTGGCTATTTTTTCTTAGTTTGGTTTGTTGTTCTTGTTTTTCCTTGGGACCTTGGTCCTTTGCTTCCTTTGTAATGTTGCTTTCTGATCTTCAATAAAAATTTTACCCCTTTTATTAAAATAAAAAATAAAAAAATTGTAAGTTAGTTAAATGTTGAATTTAAAATATATTGTAAACTTAAATGTTAGTTAATAAATTGAAAGTGTAAGAAATTAATTTAAATTAGAAATGATGATGATAATTATATATTATCTTTTCCTACTATTAAATTAGAAAAATCTATAGAGAATATCTTGAGAAAATAATTAAATTTTAATTAAAATTGTGAGATAAGTGTGTGCTTTTAAAAAGCAGGAAAAGGACTAATGATTGAAGAGGATTTTTGAAGAAAAATATGATGAGTTTTATATATTTTTATTTAGTTTTATTGTGAGGGAATTTTTAAGAGACACAGAGGTTTTTTTGGTTTTTTTTGGTCTATAAAAGAAAAGAAAAATAGCTTCTTGGGTTTCTAGGAAAAAGAATTGCTTTTGAAGAAAGGATTGGTTTAGAAGAGAGTTGAAGGCAGAAATATGAGAAGAAGCTACATAAGGGATTCTACATAGAACGAAGGACTCCAGGTTTTTTTTTATTCTTTTAATTTATTATTATTGTATTGTTCTATAAACAAAATCTGGGTTGTCGTGTTTGAAAAAATCATTCCTCTATTTTTATTGAAAAGTGGTTCTGTGATTGAAAATTTGTTTGTATTAAACCCTTGAATCTTCTGTGGGAAAACTTTAGTAAAACCTTTTGAAGTTCTTCAATATAGTTTAGTAGTGAAATTTATTGTTTTGAAATGAAAATAATTTTATTACTGGATTGTATTTGCATGCCCAAATTTATATTGAATCTATTATGAAAACCAATTTGTTTATATATTTGTTTGAGTTCTTGATATATATATATATTATATTTTGTTCTGGTTATTTAAAAAAATATATAAATAAATAAAGTGTTGGGTTGTTTCTTCATTTCTGTGTGATGAATGAAAAATATTCATTAAAAGAAAATGATTTCAAATTTCATTTTTTCCATTTATTATTTTATTTGGAAACGAAATTAATAATAATAAAAAATATATATATATATATATATAAAAGAAATATAAATTAAATTTTTGTTTTAATGGGGGAGTGGGTGGCCGTCCCAGGCCGCACCCCCCATGGGTCTCGTGGCTGACTGTACGCAGCCACCGCTAGCCGCGCACAGCATCTGAGGTTGTTAGGTGCAGTCTGGTGGGGACTGCTTATAGCAGTCCCTTTGCTGCCCTATGGGGGCTGCAGCCTCTCGCAGTGGGGACCGCAGTACCCACGGTGGTACGAGCTATAGCTTGTTGGTGGCATAAACTCCTGGTGATTTAATATTCCTGCATTTGACTTTTACGGATTTTGTATTTCATTTATATATATATATATATATATGTATATATATAAATTTATAAATATATATATATATTGTATATATATTAATGTATATATATAAATTAATATATGTATATATATTGTATATATATATATGTCAATATATATATACAATATATATACATATATTAATTTATATATATACATTTATATATATATGGGTAAATTTTATTATAGAATTTGAATATATGACTTTATTATATAAATGATTTCAATATATATTTGGTTTATTTTATATATATATTATATATATATATCAAAGATTTTATATGTTGTGATCATGGATTTAATATGATAATTTTAATAAGAGTGCAATGTTAAAGTGTAGTTGAGAAAGTTAGAGATAAATTATGTGCTTTAAAATTAAATTGAATTTTCTTGAGCAATTGATTAACTATTGGCAAAATTTATTGTGTTTTGAAATGAGTTGTATATCATTGTTTTATGCAAATTCCGTTCTCTTGAGACTAGTCATTAAATCGATTGTGGTTTTCTTTTGTTCGAGTTATGTCTTGCAGGAAACCCCTAGAGTTAGTCTATCCTATTATAGGAACTTAGAATGTTGATTAGGAACTTCCACAGGCGGGGATACTGATGTGTAATTGTGACCTCGAATTTGATGCTTGGCCTATGTTTTGACTATGGTTGTGATTTAGTTTGCACTTGGATGGTACCGTTTTGTGGATGTGTCTCATATGTTTTGGCGAGATGGTTATGCCTCGCGGAGGATCCATTTGATTGGTTCAGTATTTCTTGTTGGTACATTCCTTTTGTGTTGGATGTTTGTTTTGAGTGTTTAGAGAGAGTGGCTCTAAGTGGGGGTCGGCGCACAAAGGGGTTGTTAGGGTAACCCACATAGAGTTAGAGTAATTAGTGATAACCTAAGTAATTAATCATGGGTGGGTGGTTTAAAACATTAATAAGATAATTGTGATGCCTAGTCTTCCTATTAGTGTTATCACAGACTAAAGGGGACTGAGAAGGCCGTGGTTGGCAGGGTCGTTTCCTTGTCTTCACGAAAGGTTAACGATTCCGCATGAGTAACCCTATGGAGCGACGCCTTGAGATAGGATGTCAGGAGAACCATAGATGGAGGCAGCACCTTAAACTAGGTTGTCTAGATAATCCATGTATAGATGGAGGCAACACCTTGTGATAGGTTTTCTGGATAATCCATGTGAAGCCATGCGATGACACTCTCCTCTAACATTCCATTTGTGTTGTTTTATTGAAGTCCTCTGGAAGTAGTCTTTGATATTCTGAATTGATATTTTATGATGATGTGTTTCATGACTTATTGTTGTAATATTTGGAAAATGATTTATTGTTATGTTTCGAAGGTGGTCTATTGTTATGACTTGTGGTGATTTATCGTTGCTTAGTTTATGTGTGGTCTTATGTTATCTTGTCTGGAGTTAGTCTTGTGTTACTGTTAGACGTGCTTGGTCGGGGATCCTTCCTTGTCTACTCCTAGCATGGGGGTGGTTGGGTGGAACGTGCTTCGCACCCCGTTGAGTTCCCTTTGGTTGCAGTTGTGTCTTTCATTGCAGGGTTTTGGCAGATGTTGTTGATCCAGTGTTCTTATGTACCGGATGTATGTTCATACTTCAAATGTAATTTATTTATTGATGTATCGACTCCCACGTGTGTTGGGAAGATCTTGATCTAATTTTTTTATATGTTCATTATGTTGTACTATCATATTGATGTAATGTATATTCAGGCCATGTAATCATTCGTGAACTATCATTTGTAATTACTGGTTATGTTATGTTGTATCTGTGGGATATATATATATATATATTTATTATCGTTATGATTAATTCATTTGTGTTTTGCATATATGGTTTAATATGGAATACTTTTATTAATGTGGTTATTGTTAAGGGATGTTTTAAATGGTGATGTAAGAATGAATGGTTTTTCGTAATTATTTAATTATTGTTTAATCTATTATCTTTGTTATGGGTTAGTGTAGTAATGTCACCTCATGTACCCCAAGGGACTTATTTGTGCAACTTAGAACATTGTTATGTTGGAATACTTAAGTACATTTATTATGTTCTTTTAAAAAAAAAAATTGTTGCATTTTTAATTGTTCCTTTGGGGTTTGTGCAACGGGGCATTACATATTTACCTTATGATGTTGAGGAAGTTTCTGTTAAGGAAAACAACACATGTAATATTGTGGGCCAATGGGAGGAAAATTCGATTTTAAGTGATTGTAAGATTAATCTACCCTAAAAGATGTATTATATATCCCTAGTTTAGTTAGGAATTTAATCTTTATACAAAAATGAATGATTCGGGGATGAATGTTACTTTTGTGAATAATGTTTGCAAGTTAAGAAGAGTGATTTTTGTGTTAACTAGGGGCACTAAGAGTGGCATCCTATTGAGGATTGATGTATATATATATTTTAACTCTTAATAAAGTAATAAATCTATATGATGTTTTAAGTTATCACACCACATGATGGCTCACATATGTGAGAAGGATCTTAAAATCCTCATAAATATGAAGATGGTTGAAGGATTTTTTGGTTACCCTATCGATTTTAATTTATGTGAGCATTGCATTTATGAAAAAAAATGAAGTATCATTCAAATCTAGAAGTACTTGGGCTAAAAAACATTTTTTGGTTATTTAAAGTAATTTTCTCGTCTTATGAATGTGCCTTTGATTGGAAAGTCTCACTGCTATGTTCCTTTACTAATGATTATTCTAGATATTTATGGGTTTACTTTCTAAAGGAAAAATCTACTATATTTTCTACATTTAAAGAGTTAAACAGTTTTTGAGAAATAAACAGATAGAAAATAAAGGATTTTAAGAATAAATAACAATGATGAGTTTTTCTTTAGTACCTTTGATGACTATTGTAAGAATGCAATAATTTTTGGATAAAAGAAAATCCATATACCCCACAAAATAATAGCGTGGTAGAGAGGGTTAATAGGACCTTTATGGATAGAACTAAAATCATGTTGAGTAGTGTTAATCTTGAACCAAATTTTTGGGCTAAAGTGGTTCACATTGCTTATTGCCAAGTTAACAATTCATCTACTTTGACTCTTGTTAATAAAAATCCCTACAAGGTATGGATATCTATATGAAAATAAATTTCACATTTTAGATTTTATACAGTGAGACATATATTCATTTTCTTAATATTAAATATTCTAAACTTGATTTAAAGGCTAATAATTATGTTTTTATGGGTTATGGTAAGAACAATAAGTATTATAATATTTGGGATCATATAACAATAAAAATGTTATATTCTAAGGATTTTACTTTTAGGGAACATAGGGAACTTAAAAATGATGAACAACCTCATGTGAATCTTAACAAAATAGTGTATTTTAAAATTAAGATTAAAAATAGAAGGATGCATACATAGAACAATAAGATAAACATGTTGAGGAAGAAGAAGGTTTAGAATAAACCATCAAAGCCTATTTTGTACAACACTTCAAAGGTGCAAAAGGAAATGCAATCTCATTGAAAGGTACATCTCTTTTTCTTTTTTTTTAAGCGAAAAATGGCGAGCCACTTATAATATTATATTTAATAAATAAATGTATACAAAAATTGGTTCAAAGGGCATACTGGCAGGAAGAACCAATAAGAAACCTCTAGCTACAATTATGAATTTACTTTATCATATATTGACAATGAACCTAGATCTATGAAGGAAGCTTTGTCTTCAAATAAGTCCTAGTTAAAGGCCATGAAATATTCAATAAAGGCCTCAAAAAAATGTGACATGTTTGATCTAGTTGAGCTACTCGAGGGAAGTAAATTCATTAAATGAAAATGGCTATTTAAGAATAAATTCAAAGAAGATGCTAAGTTGGACTGGTACAAGACCTAGGTAGTGGAAAAAGGTTACTCCCAAGTTGAGGAAGTGAATTTTCATTAGATTTTCTCTTTTATGAATAAACTAACCTATATTAGATTCCTTTAATTTATTATTATTGATTTGTAATACCCCTCCGTGTCTGTTGTTTTGGACTTGTGTGTGAGTTTCTGTGTGTGCTTCATTAATTACTGTATTATTTGATTGTGTGAAAAATATAATATGTTAGTAATCATGTTTAAATAATTAATTAAAATTTGTAAAGTTATTTAAAATATGATTAGAAATTAAAATAATAATCAATTAAATTAAATCAGATGATTTAGAACAAATGATCAAATTAAATTAATTCGTTAAAAGTAAAAGTGATATTATTAGATAAATTGATTTAAATTGTTATGAACAAATAATCTTGAAAAGATAATTATTATAATAAGAAATTTAATGGATACTTATTTAGAATCTTGTAAATGATTGATTTTAATTATTCTAATGTGGAAGTAATTAATTAATAGTGTATTGTGGAGATAATGAATATACATTCAAATAAAAAGTTCATTTTTGTGGATTTAAATTTATTTAGTTTAATCAAAATGCATAATAAAAGAAAATGAAATATAAATACATGAAAAGGCAACAAAAAGAATTAAGGATTAAATATTATTTGATTTATTTCTTGAAATGTGACCTCTGGTATTCACGGGAAGAGGAATTGAAAGGATTCCTGGGCATGGAATTTAATAAGGGTTTTTCTCTGTTTAGGGGGATGGTTGGAATGCTGGGAAATTTTACTTTCAATTATTTTTCTGTCTTTGGTTTCTTTTCTGTGTTCTGGAGAAATTGGTGAAGAGGAAGAAAGATTGGGATTTGTATTGGAAGATCGGCAGCAAGGAATTAGTGCAGCAAGAGGATCAAAGCTTCTTCAATTTTTTGCAAGTGAAGGACGCCAGGTTCTTTTCTTTTAATTAATTATCTTCTGTTAAAATAGGAATTGCCCCTGTGAATGAAACTTGTATTTAGGGTTGAAAATTAAATAATGGTAGGAAGAAAATCTATTGGGGTTACAGTTTAATCAAAGGAATTTTAGCAGGGAATTGGGGATTGTTTTTCGTTTAATGGAATTTTCTGGGGTTTCTGGGTTGTTGTTGATTTAAAAAGGATTTTATTGCAATCTGGAAACAAACAGTAGTTTTGTTGTCTCAATTGTTTAAAAAGAATAAAATATTCATATTTGTGTAGGGACAATTTTTATTTCAACAAATTTCTGGGTGTGATATTCTGGTCTGTACATATATTTTATTAAAACAGTTCTTGTATTTTCAATTTTGCACAGTGAAATGTACAGTATAAATAACTTACCCTATTTGGGGCATGCTCAAATTTCAGTGTATATATAGATATATATTTATACCCACATATATTTAAACTTATGAAATTTTTGAATAAAAATTTAATTCGCCGAAAACTGTGCATAGCATTTTATTTTTTTTGGGTTTTATATATATAATAATGGCTGTGTGGGGTTCGCCTCGGCATTACCACCACCCGCCCGGACGTCAGATTCGGTGTCCACGGCAGTCCATAGACTACCACGGGCGGTGAAGTTCCCCGTGTGTGTGTTGGGAATAATAATTCCCATGTAAATTTATATGTTAAACTTCTTTTAATCCGCGAATTTTATATGTTATTTTCTGTGCGGATTTTTATCTTTATAAATATATATATATATATATATATATATATATATATATATATATATATATATATATATATATATGTATATATATGTATATATTATGTATATATATTTATATATGTATATATGTATATATATTTATATATATATATATGTATATATATATATATTTATATGTATATATATATATATATTTATATACATATATTTATTTATTAATTTAATTATTATGTTTTCTCTGATTTAAATAACGATGTATTATTTAATTCTGTATGCAATATATATATTCAATTTCTTTCCGATTAATATATTCTGTTAATCTAACTGTTAGTTAAACAAATGTATATATATATTCTGTTTTTGTTTCTTTTCTGATTAAAATTATATTTTCTGTTAATTTAACTGTTATTTAGAAAATAGATATTCATATATAGATTCTGTTTCTTTTCTGATTAAAATAAAACAGAATTTGTTATAATGAAAATAATATTAAAATAGAAAGAAATCTGTTCTTACTGATTTGTTAAATTACAACTATAAGAGGATAAGTTAGTAGAAAAATCAACTTACGTATATATGACAGCATTGATTTATTTAATTCTTGTTTTGAGTAAATATTTTGGAATAGAAAAGAATTCCTATTAATTTGTTAAATTGTGAAATTTGATAGGATAATATAGTAGAAAGGCAATTTGTGAATATATATTTATATCAGCATTGATTGTTTAATTTTTATTTTTAAATGTGTATAGGGTGAAAATAGAGTTTAGCATAGAATCAAATAAGTTATCTTTTTATGAAATTAAGACTTGTAGACTTGTTGGATTCTTAGAACAGATCGTTTCTCTTTTTATATTTCCTCCCTCAAAATGAATTAAAATATATAAAGATGTAGTGGTTTTAAAAGGTATTTATTGTGTGTAAATTTATTTAGATAGATTTAAGATTTTAAAGTGGTAAGTTCTAATATGCAGTTTAAGTATTTAGAGTATTGTTATTATTATCTTTTTGAGTATAACAAATGGTCTTAAGTGGTTGGCGCAATTACTTTAAATATTGGAATTGAGTGTTAAGTTAGTAAGATGAAGGGAAGTGGAAATAATGTTTAAATTAATGTTTTGAACATAAGTAGTTATGAAATGATAATGAGATAAATACCCAATTATTTAGTAGTTTTCAATTGTTGCTCATTGAAAGGGAAATTTAAATGTATGGGCATGGTTAGAGATTGATTAGGGTAATTTTGAATTGGATAGTTTATTGGTGAAATGGAATTTTAATCTTTTGAAAATTGACTTCCCTTATATTCATTTAATGATTGATTTGTAAGTACGCTTTATGGATAAAGTCTTTTAGAATACTTGTGATGGTTATCATGAATTGTTTTAGTATGGGTAAGTTGTAAAGTTATTTAGTTCTGGTCGTTAATTGATTGGCTAATAAATATTGTTCTCATTTGAATTTTTGGTTGTTATGCAAGTGTTTTTGTGGAGTTGTGAGTGGTTGAGTATTTAAGGTGTTCTTTAATTTGGTCCCTTGGATGCCTGGTTGCATGCTTTTATCTCTGTTATTGAAGGATTGTTTTTGGATGTTTTCATATTGGTGTGAATGCCTTTGGAGATCAATTTTGATTTAGGGAATCCTTTGTCATTTAATTTGTGTTGCAATGTAACTGGGAACTTGTGTTTTGTTTTATGAGTTGTGGATAGTTGATCTTCTTGAATTTCTGATTTATTTTGTATCTAAGTTGATTATGTAGTCTGGATGGAGTTGTTGATCTTATTTTAATGTATTCACTCATTATATTTAAATTGAAAATAGTTCTTGTGGCTTTGCAATTATTGTTGTCATTGCTATGTTGTTGATTTTATGAAGGTGATTTGTGTACCACTATAAGGGGGTTCTTGTGAGGAGAAAATTGAGGTCTCCCGTGGAATACCTAGTTGGTGGCTTTTGGTTTTATTAAGTGATTTCGTTGAATTAAAGGTTGATTTTATTTTGTGTTTTCCTTTTTGAGGTGGCACCATTGTTGAATTGTGGATGGGTCTTGATGAACCTTCCCTTTTTATGGCTTTTCTGATTTACTCTCATATTTGAGGAAATTTTATTCTTGTGTTGGAATTACTGGAGAAAAACTCTTGATGCTTCACTTTACCCTCGTTTGTGGGTTTTCATTTTTTTGGCTTCCAGAGGCTTGAGATGATTGGTAATTGATGTTCTCTCTCTTTATGTGCCTTTGATGTGGCAAGTGTTTTGGTTTCATGATTTTAAAAGGGTTGTACAGGAATTGTTGAGACTTTGATTATGTATTATAGCGAGATGGGTAATGCCTCGCACGCTTCTCAGTTATGATCTAATGTTCTTGTTAAGTTGTACAACCCTTGGTTTCTTGGTTTTTATGTTGTTGGGTCTCTAGGGAGAGTGGCTCCTCGTGGGGGCCGGCTTTAAGGGGAAGGGCTCAGGAGAACCCACGAGTGAGTTAGTAAACAAGTGATAACCTAATAATTAACTTAGGAGGGTTGGGTAGTAATATCATTACAAGATTTAAAATATGGATACCTCATCTTCATTAGTGCTTCCACAGACTAATGGAAGGCTGAGAAGGTCGTGGTTGGCAAGGTCGTGACTTCGTCCTCACGAGAGGTCTACGGCTCCGCATGAGCTACCCTATGGTGCTGGCGCCTCAAGTAGGAGGAAGGGCCAGGAGATCCATAGATGGGGGCCGGTGCCTCAGTTTGGAGGAAGGGCCAGGAGAACCCATGTAGGCTATGCGATGACACTCTCCCCTAGTTGCCCATTTGTTTTACTTTATTGTGTTCCTCTGAAGTAGGTTATGGGAGTTGGTTTAGATTGTTGTTTTAAATTGATTTAAATTGATTTATGATTATTGTTTTAATCCATCTTTAGTATGTTTTGCGGTCTTGTATGATCTCATTTATATTTGATTTACAATCTTGTATCTTATGATACTGTGATATGATGTTATTATATTGTTTAATTGTAATTTGAATTGTAAGTGCTTCTTGATCATTCTTTGGTTACTTGTTTATTGGTCATTGCTTTGATTTATGTGTTGGGATTTGTGACTCTAAGTTATTATATTGACTCTTGTAATCCTTGAGTTTTATGATACTTTTGTATGTCATTGAGTCATGTGGTTCCGTGTTTGGATGTCCTTGGTTGAGGACTCTTTCTTGTTAGCTCCTAGCACGGGGGGTGGGTCTTCGGACTCACATGGTCGGGTGGAACATGCTAAGCACCCCATTGGGTCCCCAGTCGAGGATCGAGAGGTGTGGATTGGTGCATTTGCAGCGACTCCAGAGTTGTACTTGTCTTGGAGCCAGTTATGATGCTTTGTATTCATCTCTTCTTATGTATCATGATTCTTGTTGTATAGTTTCCGTTCATGGTTTGGAAACACTTTTGTATCATTGTACTTCTTAAACATTGTACTGTAATGTAATATTAAACCCAATGTGGTTATTGGCCATGGCAGTTATTATGGTGTTGAGTTAATTGTGTATATGTTGAATTTACTCAGATGGGTTCTTATCATTGCTTTATCATGTATGTGTTCTATTTGTTAATGTTTATTTTGTTATGGATTATATCTTTGGATTTTATTCTTTATTATTGTTGTATGGATCTCAGTCTCGTAATGACTCCTCGTGTACCCCAAGGGATGTATGTGTTAGTGAATCTGTTTAAATGAAATTCATGTTATGATTTAATGTGTATGACATATATGTTATGTTTACTTCTTTTCTTTTCTTTTTTAAAAAATTTTTTAGTAATTATGGTTTAATTGTCCTTTGGGGTTCGCACGGCGAGGCGTTACATGATTTCAATTTAGACATAGAGCCAACAGATGTTAAATTAACTTTTTAAAATGGGATCTTGATGAGGAAATATTTATTAAATAACCCAATAATTTTATGGTGAAGGGATAGGAACAAGTTGTTTCCAAGTTAAAGAGATCTTTGTATAGTTTGAATCAATCTCTAAGAATGTGGAATAAAAAATTTAATGCTTTCACATTATATCATCAAGTTATTAGGAGTGAAGTTGGGCCCTATGTTTAATTTGAATTAATTGATGATCAATTAATAATCACTATACTATATGTTGGTGATAAGTTATTTATTAGAAATGATAAAGGGATGACTAGGGAACTTAAGTGTCAATTATATAATACATTAGATACAAAATATTTAGTTGCTACAAAATACATATTAGGTATATAATCAACAAGGATTTATTTGTCAACAAATAATAGTTAAATCAAAATAAGTATGTTGACACTATTGGTGGTAATTTTTCATGCATGATTATAAACCAGTAGGTATTCCCTTTCTAGTTGGCACTAGGCTATCTCTAGATCAATGTCTTAAAATTGATGATAAATTTTAAGAGATGTATAAAATTCTATATGCCAATGTTATGGATAACATTGTGTATTTCATTGTCTATATAAGAAATGATATTGCCCAAGTAGTGGAAGTTCTTAGTAGGTTTATAAAAAGTCCTAGTAAAGAACATTGAACTTATGTAAATGGTTTTCAAATATTTATGTGGGAATTCTAATCACCACATTTATTATCTCAGATCTAATAATGTGGGCAAGATGGTTGATTTGCAAGGCTTTGTTGATTTACATTGGATCAATGATCTTGATTGCAAGAGGCCAATAATCACATATGTTTTTGCTTTGTTTGAAGGAGTAGTTAGTTGGATAAGAAAATTACAAGCTACATTTTGGTTGTCCACTATAGAATTAGAGTATGTACTTGACACATGCATGTAAGGATGTAGTGTGGTTAGAAAAAGTATGTTTAGATATTATTTTTAATTTAGATAGGTAGGAATTGGATATTAGTGTTAATCTACCTAGAATGAGTGGCATTTACATTCAAATCCTTTGCTAGATATTGCACAAATCATTTGGTCACATAAGAACACTCTATAGACAACCCTACACAAAAACTTTGTTTTGAGATGCACTCTCTTTAAAGAAAACATATTAAATAATTTATACCCAAAAAGATCTTACAAATGTTACATATATTTCAATCCTCACCATTGCATTTGTGCTAACAAGAAAAAAAATCAAATCTATTTATAAACCTTCTATTATACTTAGCTATGAATAATAGATATACTTTTTTATAAAAGTTTCCAAAATAAAATGAGAACAAAATATATTAAATTCAAATAATTAACTCCATATAAATTTCTTACATGAAAAATAACCAACTCTAAATTGAGCATATAAACTAAATATTCCCTTTTAAGTATTCAATTTTGATAAGTAAAAGATATATTCTTTCCATACACAACATTTAACATATGAAATTTATCTAAATTCAAAATATATTTTATTTTTCACAAAGTTGAAGAAATATTTTATTTTGGTTAAGTTACTAGTCATTGATTTGTATTTTAGTCATTTTGCTTTCTCTTTTATATTTTTTTAAATATTTGTGTACTTTTTATTAATATATATTTTTATTTTAAAAATAATTATATGCTTAACAAATGCATATAAATATTTTAAATATATCTATCTAAATGTTATTAAAAATATTTATATTGAAATTAAAAATTAATATATGTGAAGCATTTACAAATCACGTGAGTTGTTTGACTAAATGCCTCAAAGAAATCTGGTTTCATGGAGTACCATGATTGCAGGATATGCACAAAATAGATTTGTTGAAAAGGCTTTATCTAGAAACTTTCAAGCAAATGCAATTGGTGGGTGTGAAGCCAGTCTCTGCAACCTTCGCCAACATCCTCCCTACCTAGGCTAAAATGGGAGCATTTGAACAAGGTATGGACATACATCAAAGACTAGACATACATCATGAGAAATTTTACAAATGTGAGACTTGATTTATAAAATAATATACAATTAGCATGATTATTATTCTTCTTGAGCTTACAAATATTCACATATATGAATTAAGGCATAAAACAATGTGAAAGAAAATGAAGAAAATAACCATAGATAGGAACATCAAGGTAGAGAGATTCATAAATATCTAAATTATTACAAATGTGAGAGGTCAAAAATGCAGTCACATTTCACAAAATTTTTTAGAATATTATAATGAAAACAACAATCTTTCATGTAGTCCCAAAGAACAACGAGTACAATTCTCTCTCTAAAATTTTATGTCCCAAAGATCTATATATAAAGTATAACATATTGTAGACACCCAAATTTGATCACTCCCATATGACAAATTCACCTCTTTATTCATCAATTCTATCAATATTAATTTATTTAATTAATATTACACTTCCCACATAAGACTCTTAAAGTATTTAATTTAACAATTAAACACTTTATCTGATACCTTTCTCCTCTCTAAATTAAATAAATACACCAATTTATTTAATTTAGTCATTTCAATATTTTGAATTAAAATCAATTTAAAATTTTTCTTTTCTCTCTCCTTGTCACATCCTCCATAATCCATCTCTAATTTGGATTAATTTAATTAATTCATAATTAGGGTGTGCATCCTTTTAATCAATGATTAATGTTGCATCCTCCTACATTTGCCACTTGTCTATAATCTTCCATTAATTATCATAATCAAGTATTTGTACAACTTTAATTAAAGTCATTAGCCACTTTTAGCACCAATTTTTAGTCAATCTTTCCATTTGCCTTTCTGGGCATTGACCCTCTTTCCTATGTGAATTTTTAATTCACTTTTATTCATCCTAGGTCTCTCTCCTCCCCATGTGAATTTTTAATTCACATTTTATCTTTCCAAGGCTTCTACAATATTTGACTTGTCACCTCATGCACATGTGGCCAATTCCCACATTTTTGGAGACCCTCTCTTATCCATTAGATTCTCCTATGAATTTTTATTTCTTCAACCACTTTCTCTTTTCACATGGAGATTTTTGAGAAATTCCAAAATTCTTCATATGTCATTTTCACTCCCACTTGGGGACAAGAAGTTTTTTTTTGAGGAAATCTTCTCACTCCCCAAGGTACTTGGAAGGTACTTGTCCTTCCTCCACATCATGTACCTACCTTCCACATCACCTACACATCATCTTACCCTTAGCCATCTCACATTCGACATGTCAAAATGTGAGGGCTTGTGAGTCCTCAACTCACCTTAGCCCTTCATCTTGGCCTTGTTGGATAAATCCCAACTATTGAATTCTCTATAGAATTCAAGTTTCTCTATAAATACCCCATCCTCTAAGGCATTTTCAACACTTAGTCATTTTTTTGCAACTAAATGTTGTCATTGTGTGCACTCATCTAACCATCAATTTCATCCATTTGCATCTACATTCAAGCATATAATTAAATCTTGCATTTCGTCATTTCAAGAGCCATCAAGGAGCATACAAACCAAATCAACATCAAGGGCCAACCAAGGAGTTTCAGCTGCAAAGGGGAGGTATATCTATTTGTCATCATTTTACACTCTTTCTCTTTGCATTTACAAATTCCTTAAGCTAATCTTGAGGTGTTTCTTCATGTTTCTCCATTTCATTTTAATTGCTTAGAATAGGTTAAACATCAAGATATCACACATATATATTTATACTCATACCTATCCAAAAGAGTGTTAATTTATTATTATTGAAATAATGCATGCTAAAAATCAACACAATTGAATAAAATGGTGATAAAAATGTAGTTTAGAAGGAAGAAATCAACATACACTTTCATCTTCAACACTCAAGTAATGTTGGCCCATCCGATACGTATCTTTGTGAATCATATCCAACAAATCTGAAGACTTTTCTTTATTGTACCTAATCTATTTATAGTCAATGGTATAATGAAAAATATGTGTTACATTTGCAATTTCTATGAAGAGCATATGGTGCCAACTATTTCTTTTGTGTATCCTTTTATGTTTTAAATGTTCCTTTTTATTAGTATCCAAATTGAGCAATAGAGAAACTCCTTAGAATTGTTAGATTGACAGCCTTTTGGAAGACATGTATATTGTTGTCTTACAAAATGATCAATGGTGCCATGAATAAAAAATTAAAGAATTATTTTATTTGATTAAAAACAAAATGAGACCACCTCATTATCCATCATGTCATCAATTAGTTAATACACAATGGTAATTACCTATTGCACTGACATATTTTGCAAAATAACTACAAACAAATGTATCACTTGGTATTGACTCTTTTCTCTTACTTTTCTCTCAAAAGATAGAAGACTTGGGACACGTGTCCTTGCTATCTCACTATATTATATCCAATTGTGCAATAATTTTAAGTTGTAAGACATAACAATTGAAATGTCATTTATGTTATTAGTTCAGTGAGAGCAAGATTGGAAGTATTTTGGTCATTTAGACTTGAAAAATTGGGGCCCTTATGTTGATTTTTCCATTGATTGACCAATAATGCAGTAGAGAAGAGTGTCAAAATTATCAACTTCAAAACTTTGCACTTCCCATTACATCTTCAAATGATCAATGGTGTGAACATAATTGTTGATGATATCATCAAAACTAAAACCTCAAATACATTAAAGAATAATGTGAAGAAATCCAAAATATTTATCCCAAAAATTGTCTTGAATGGGTAGATAGAGAGAAAATCTCTACAAATTGAGTAACTCATAAGGGATTTCTCAAATGTGAGGAAGAATAGAAGCTTGCATGGGGATGCTCAAAACAAATAAAATATATTTTTTGAAATAGTACTGAATAGTAGAATATTTAGATTTTCTCCAAAGTTGATTGTAAAAATTCCCATTCTATATTAGTTGGACACTCATTTCTTTTGAAGGCCTAAAAGGCCTTATCTAGTTCAATGATATCTTGATGGGATATATCTTTAAGTCTTTCCACAACAACATTTTCTTGGGATTATAACTACAAGTAGATAAATGATTGCTTCTATTTATTTGATTCTTGAAATTTGTGCCCATGCCCCAAAGATGTCTAGTTTTATTCTTTTTTTATGAACATTGCTTTCAATTATTATTCTTGGAGCACTATTTCATTATCTAGCAATTAGAAGATCAACCCTTGTTGAACCAAAGATATTATGTTCCCCCTCATTCCTTTCATAACCTACTCTAAGTGGCTAACTAGATCTATCACTTTAGAGTGTCCTTATTCTTTCTTAGCACCCCATTGACCTTCTCTATTGTTTATCTCTTATTTTGCACATTTATTGTCATTAGCTTCTCATTTGGAAGATCACAATTTTTTTCAATTAGAGATTTAACTTGAGAAACCTTGGAGGTTAAGGGTATAATCACTTCATCCACCTCATCTTTCACTTTGTGTTTAGGGCTCAAGTAGAGGCAATGAAATTCAACACAAAATTTATCTCCACCATCATTTCCACAAGCTTGGCCCAAAAAGATGTTTACAATTTTTTATCAAGGAGTGTTAGCATTGACAATTTTTTAGTGAGTTGAAGCTCTATATATATAATTAATCAATTACCTATAATTATAGAGGATCATTATCCCTTAGCTCCATTAATTATTTTGGTATCTTAGTATCTTCATTTATCCTCCCCCTCTATGATTCCCCAAGATTCGCAGTTGTTGTCAATGTCCTATTATCTATTTGGCCTTGTTTATTTCTACTACTTTTGTTTATTATTATGTGTTTTTTACATCAACTCTACTCTATCTTCTAGAAAAGCTTCTAATAAATCCATTCCCCTACATGGATTGAATAGTCCTATAGTTGCATAAATCCTTGTACCTTATCCCTATTAGGTGTCATATGTGCAACCATTAATTATTATTGTGCATAATCATGCATGAACCTAACAAAGGTTTGAGTAGGGAAACTATTCTCCTTTTTCCTATATGTAGTCATTTTGGACTCATAGGCTTGTTTGACCATGCACATTGTTGATGGAGATAAAATTGGGAGAGGATGCATTTTCCATCAAATAGAGACCCCCAAGGAAGATATTTCTTCATTTTTCTAGGAAGGATATGTATTGTTGGTATATTATTACTAGACTAGAAAGAGATCCATCTATCAATTATAATGGAGTAGCCAGTTGCTTGATGTATGCTTACAATTTCTCTATCAAATTCTTTAATTATTTCTTTACCTTCTCATCTTTATTCATCATTGAGACCATAATGGAAACTACTAATTGAACCTATCTTTCTTGCTCTTTGGTTGGTTGTTCCATGTTTATAGTAGTAATTTGATAATCCTCTACTCTTAATTCTTTATCATCCTTATACACCAATGGAATAGCTATTTCAGTGTTCTTGGATCTTGAAGCATATTTAGATATGGTAGAGAGGACTCTAGGCTCCTTCATATCTTTATGTGTGTCCATCTTATTCAAAATACTAAGAATATCTATTGAGATGATTCTTATCCTTCCATTTTTATATACATGAATTTAGGAAATTAGATGGACCAATTACCATATTGGCTAATAGCCTAAAAAATTCAAGGATAATCTTTCATTTGTCTCACTTTCTAAAATTTTCACTATGTACAATTTTATTAGTATTGTCTTTTTCATGATTGTTTAATGTAAGAGTTGGTATAGAATGCTCTATACCATGAAATATTTGGCTAAAGATGTAGCCACCCAAGATCTAGGAGCTTAAATGAAAGTGCAAAAGAGATCAAATATGAGAGAATGATGTTATTCTATCAAAGAGTGTAAATATACAATGAGAATGAATTAACAATATAAAGAGAACTACTTGGTTATATATACTAAGGTGAGACATAGGATTACATAGGATTACGTGTGTCTTAATATTATGAATTGAGACATAAAGTAATAAATATCATATAAGTCTCCTAAGTAAACTTAAGTAACTAGTGTGAATAGGACCTAGGTGATGAACCAATTAAGTAAAACACCCCATTCACACCAACATTTAATGTCTATTGTAGGTTCAAAATATAGCATGTCTATCATAATAAATATATGCAATTATTACCATTATAAATTTATAAATAAATGCATCTAAGTGTATAGGATATAATATGGTGAAACACATAGCTATATTAGTAATGTAGGCACGATTATATACCTTAGAGATTAATTTATTTCCTTTCAAATGGAAATCATATGACTTCCTATTTTGAATTAACCTAGTCCTAATTTCTTTGGCTTTTGTATTGATACAATGACCAATAATTATAGAGATGTCCTTCTCTTTATTCTTTCACTTTTTTTGTTGTTGATTTCACCCATGAAATCCCTTTTAGTGATCTTATCTCACTTTATCATGTGGCATAGAGGCCAAATCCAAGGCTTATGTTTCTAGATTAATTTATTAAGCCTAATCATTATAGGGGTATTCTTGGGTTGTTTGTGTCATTTTTAAATTTATTAACCCTTTTTTTTAGGTTCACTTGTTTAAATATCAATCATAACATAAAACTATTGATGTGTGGGTTGTAGTTTCATTTGACCAAGAAATAATTTTACATCCCTTTTATGTGCTTTTGATTATTTTGATTAAAGTAAATAAACTTTCTTGTTTTTCTTGTTTGTTCAAGGGTGTGTTTTCTCTTCCCTCACATTGTAAGGCGACCTTGAGAATCAAAAGTATTCCATGCACACACTTGCCTTCATATCTCACATTTTCATTCCTAAGGTTGATTAACTTTCTTTTCATGTTTGCATGAGATACAAGTGTGTATGATCTTCCCTTACACCACATGGCGAACTTAGGAATAAAATTCCTCCCTTTAATATTTTTTTGTTTCTCCCCAAAAGGATAAAGCCATGTATACTCTTCCCTCATTTTGCAAGTGGTTAGTCCTTTAATTTTATTTTTGGTGGGCCTAACTTACGTTTCATCACCCAGTGGCAACCTAGAACCCTTGTGTTAAAATTACGTATATAAATTGGAGAATGGAATGAATCTTTGTTTGAGGCATATTTTTTATTAGGCTAAGGTTACAAGAAATTTAATATCTTTCAATGTGATGAAGAAGAGTGAGTTATACTGTTGCACAAAGTCATTAGGCATGCACCAAGTCTAGATATATTTTATAATGATGAGGATATCATTAAATTCATGGGGATCTAGAATAGTATCCCTATAGAAGATCACAAGAAATTATTTTAAGTTGATAAAAACTTCTATGAGACATGAATCATTGAGGAAATTGACCTACTACCAACATCTTTGTAGTGGTAGTGTTGGTCAATAATTCTAGTTGAAGAGACACATGAGCTTAATATTTGGCCTCTAGATAATTCAAAGATCACTTACATTACAACCACCTTGGGACCCACAAAAAAGGAAACTATTAATTCTATCCTCTAAAATTATACTAACATCTTTGCCTGGTCATATGTAGATATCCTTGGCTTTTATCTACCTCTTGTAATTCATCACATTATAGTACATATTGATGCCAAACTAGTCAAACAAAAGCTTAGGAAGATCCATCCCCAAATTACTCTCTTGATCAAAGAAAACTAGATAGAAACTACTAGAGGTATGTTTCATCTAACTCATTGACTATCCATAGCGGATTGGCAACATGTCCCTATAAGCAAGAAATCAATCTTATAGATTAAGTGTTGGAAAATTGCAGCCATTAAATACAATTACCTCATAACCAAAAATAGAAATCTATGCAACTAAGTATTCAAAGTCCACATGCAAGAGAATAGACAACATACCCATGAAAATATGACACAAGAAATACACTAGGAAAACCCTCAAGAGGGAAAAACCTAGCCTCCAAAAGCATCCATCTCTCATGTATTATTCAGCAATAAATATTACAATACATCTTTTGAGTCTCCATGAACACTATTGAAGCAACAAGCCCTCTCCAAGAAATCCATGTGAACAAGCATGCAACCACACATCTTGTGCCATGCTTCAAGCCCTCACAAATGCTAACCAAAGCTAACATGCAAACTTGCATCCCTAAACAAATACCTTTGTGGTTGCTTTTATAGAAGCAAGCTCCCACAAAACTACCAAGTGGTATTACACAAAACCATGAGATTACAAAACTATGTCCCCTTATTTAATATTGGGTACTTTATTTATTTATTTTCCCCAATACTAAATAATTACATTTTTAGCAACTTAACTTATGTCCCAATGTTACATATAACATAAAGTGGCCCCAAGAATAAATACATTAAATACATTATTGCAAGGTGTACAACACACCTTTTCCTAAAATTCTCCCACTTGTTGTATACATTGCATAAGGGGAACAAGTAACCTCAAAACATGAATCAAATGAACAATCCATATAGCCACATATACCATCATGGAATCAAAGTGCTCCATGTGCTCCATCAAGATACCTAAACAAGAATCAAAGTGACCACCATCCCAAGCATGAATGCTCTCATCCACCATTGTTCCAATGCATAAAGATAAGAATCCATCCAATAGAGAAGCCACACAATTTGTCACAACGAAGCATAAGTCCTACTCAACTGATATCCAAAACGCATACACTCAATCCAAAGGTAACAATATGCACTAATAGTTGTCAAGATACAAAAAACCCATAGTTGAAATAACACCCACAACAAGTGCCAATCCATCCAACTATCCATACCTCCAAGGTATACAAAACATAGTAAACTCATGCCATAAACATATACACGGTCCATAAATTGAAATCATAAAATCCATGTGCAAAACCTGTCAAAGAATGGCATACACATCCAAGAGCTCCCACTACATGGGTAAGACAAATCTGAAAAATATCAAGGCATGCCAAGTCTCCCAATAGAATCATATAGAAAGTGTAAACAGCATCATGTAGAACAAAGGAATCATCCACAATGATATGCAAACTTGTAAATCAATAACCTGTAAGAACAACTCTCATCACAAGTATCAATAGCTATCCCAAGTTCTCCACACCCAATCAAAGGAAAAAGATAAAGGAACCTCCATGTCATCACCCAAGAACATAAGTGAAAACACATGACCACAAGCTAGTGATCACAATAGCTCCATCCAAACCTCAAACCAATGTAATGTGAAACCAAACATCTAGGAAGATAACCAAGACCAAAGAGAGAAACTCTATACATCATATACCTGTAGAAAAATATCCTACATACACCTCTAAATTCCAATTGTGTCAAGTATGATCTCCTCCACAACACCCCAAAATAAAATCCATGACAACACCCAACCATTCAATCACCAAAATCAAACATGACATATGTATCTTGTAATCAACATGGATGTAAGCCTCTCATAACCAAAGAAGATCAAACTAAATCCATTCCCAATGAAGGAAATAATCCTGATACATCTCCTAAACTCAACATAAATGAATGTAATCATAATTCATATAAGGAGATAAACATTCCAACACTCCTCAAATGAACCCTCCAAAACCATATATCCATAGGTCAAGATCCAAATGCATGAGAAGATAAAGCATAAAACATAAAGCACCTGAAAGTAACAATGAGCAATACCTCTCAAGTGAAACCATAGAGAAGACCAAGAGTGGGGGATGGCAATGCTCCTCTAAGATATCCAAGTCATCATGACTCATCCAAGAACACTCTCCTCATAGGTCAATGTTGAACTCACGTCCAACCAAGGTGTAGGCTCCTCGGACTTTCTGCTAAAATCTCATCAATAGTAACCATCTCAACACATGTCTCTAATCACAAGAGAACTCAAGCCTCACCTATGTCTCCAAGTATCCATGAGTACTTGTAACCAGCCAATCCATGCCAATATCCAAATGCAACATAGCACCATCATGAAGTAATCAAGCAAATGATCAATGTACCCAATACAAAGAGAATCACACTCGATCAATGTCAAAGCTCCAATAAAGAATCAAGAACATAAACATGACATTCATGATCTAACCATCTCCTCCTAGGAGATCACATGCACCATAAAATATATACATCCTGGTCTCAAGAGAACAAGTACCATGTCAAACTCTAAACGTGTATCAAGAGTAAAACATGACATAATAGCTACACACTCTAAACCAAGAATCAATATATGTAATCAATATGAATAAAACCATCCCCTATCCATGAAACCAAATATGACAATGAACCATCATTGCATAAAAGTAGAAACCAAGAGTCCATCCATGACACCAACAATCACTGCAGAAGACAATCCACCATCAAATGGTGAATTCACATCACTACCAACAAATCCCATTGAACTGTGATACCGAGTCACACATGGAATCATGAAAACCATCCTCTCCATGAAGATCATCCAAGTCTACATACACAACTGAAATGTTAGTAACATAACAAGTAGAACCAAAATCTCCAAGCCAAGAAGATACCTACAACTGCCAAACCATCATAAACATATCCAACACCGCCAATACATCACTATCAAAAGCTCCCACTAAAAAGTGTAATCAAGCTATCCATGAAATCATGATAAACCACATGCTACAAGTATCAAAAACAATTATCTAGGTACTATAAGAAGCATTCATCCTCTCATCTCTAAGTACACATACCAATGTACAAATGACCAAGAACAAGGCCAATTGTCAAAGTCTGCAATAATAAGGAATCAAACCTGGTGAATAAAGATAGTCCACAACCAAGTCATCCCACTACAAGTAAACAGGTAGCTAATCCACAACTTGCATGACTTGTAGATCCAATCATTGAAACTCACAAACTCATCATCACATCAATAAACTACAAACTGAGATATCTAAGAGAATAACCATATAGACCAAATGACTCAAACACCAAATCAACCTCTGATCTGATTTTCCAAACATGTCTATATTCAAGTACCATAGTTAAGGAACCAAACAAACCACCAACAATGAACTTGCATAGACCATCATGTCATGTCAAAGTCTCTAATACACAAGAAACATCCATGACACCATGATCACCACCAAATATACCAACTACTCAACCCAACCGTGTCCACATATCTGCATAATCATAGTCAACTGCGTAGGTCTCATATCATAACTATACCTGGAGATAAATAAAACTTATTATTATAACTAATAACACTATGAAGAAATAATCACTCACCTTTAAGTTTGCATTTTCAACTTTCACTGACTTCTGAATCGAGAAGTAGAACTTCAGAACTGAACAAAATGTGTAAGAATAAATGACAATTTTGATTGTATTTATATCAATCCATATTTGGCGAATTTTGTAGGATTTTTAAATGCTATATTAAAAATTTGGCGAATCTCGCGTGCTTATACAATGATACGTTGTAATTTTCAAGGTGAAATGTGTCCTCAAATGTAATTATTTTTTAATGTTATTGGTGAAATAGGTCCTCATAAGCAACTATTTATAAATTTTAATTGGCGAAATGGGTCTTCACAAGAAAATTTTTGTAAATTTTAATTGGTGAAATGGGTCTTGATACAATGTTGTTTTAATAGTATTGGTGGATATGTAGGTGTTTTATTACATGCTTCCAAGATTCCAGGCGAATATATTAGCTGGTCCATTTGAAATGTGTAGTTTGTTATGGCGAATTTGTTGCTTAAATATGCCTCATAAAAAAATCATTGGCGAATGGACATGGCATTGGACCAATAGTTTGTAAAATCCAGGTGATTTGGACACCCTGTTGGGTGTGAATAATTCGCCAATTTTGACTTGTTGATTTCTATAATTCGCCAATTGGCGAAGATTCACCACTAAATTTTTCCTTGACCATCTCACCCCCTCAACATGACAGAAAAACTAGCAAACCAAGTGACTAAACCAAGCCACCAAAATTGAACATGCATCAACACTAAAATATCAATGGGAAAAGACAACCCATGTCCAAGTCATAAATGCAGCATGTAAGTATAGACCACCTACAACATTGCACAACTAGTAGATACAACAATGCAACATACAAATCCAAACCAAATACTGATAAACATGTCAAATGAGAGAATAATCTGAGATGTACAACTGAGCATACAATGAATCCAACATCAAATCTCCAAGATTCGATCATCCATAAACTCATAGTATCACCATAGTCAAAGTAACCCATAAAAAACTCAAATAAGGAAAATAGAAAATAAACCATGCCAAAATAACTCCAAACCTAATCAACTTTGTAATGCTCTGAACAAGCTTTTCATTGACTATTTGAAGTCCAAAATCTAACTTTATATGCACCCGATATCACCTCTTGAAGCTCAAATGGAACACCTGACTTTGACCAAGAAAAAAATACCAAAATTACAAAATATCATAAAATCCCTGGCACCATAGCATAGAGCTCTAAGTCACCATTCCAAAAAATCCAAGAAGTCAAAAAACAGAGCACCCGGGTGAAAGTTATGCCCCTCCAAAGAAAAAGACTAGTTTGCACCTAAGGAAAAAAAAAAATTAGGTGGCTGAGCGGCGGTGCCACTTAGACTGGTGGCAGACCTAAATTTATTATAAAATCCATTTAAATTTTTCATTGGAAAAATTTCCATCAGTCTCCATGCATGGTGGACATAAATTAAAATTTTATATTTAAAAAATTTAAAAGCAATTTAAAATTGCTTAATATTGGCGGTGAAGGGGGCAGTACCCTGGTTGGACAGAGGTCGTCGGATGATGGTACCTCCATCAGCAGGAGGCCGAAAGGGTACTATTGCCTCTGTCAGCACTACCATAGCACAGAATGACAGGGGTACGGGGGGGTCGAACCCCCCCAATATTTTTTTTTTAATACTTTTTTTTCAAACTAACTTTTTATCGCTCCCCCCAAAAAAGTGATTTTTTATTTTTTTTTATTTTGTGGTAATACCGATAGGATTTTATTTTTTTTAATAAAATATTTTATGTACGATCTGCAAAAATGGGGATTTTACAAAAAAAAGAAGCATTTTTTTCTAGTAATAGAAATAGGTCGAGTTATATATCAAAATTCATCTCTCAACCAACCCAGATCCAATTATGAGGTCCATTTTGTTCCAGGAGGTCTTCTATAAATTTTCCCCCACAAAACCCCTACTTGAATGCAAAACCAAGAAACCCATTTCACCCAAAATTTCTCACACCCCAAATCTGCAGACAACCCATCAAAACAACAAACCTAAAACCCTCAGATCTGCAATAAGCAACCTGCAAAGCCCTCATATATTTCCATGTCTTTGATTCTCACATGCAATGCATAGATTCAAACTCAAACAATATTTTTTCTCAACCAAGGGTTATACAACCACAACCAAAGCTTTGATGCCACTTGTTGGAAACTTGCAGCCATTAAAGACAATTTTCTCATAACCCAAAAGAGAAATCTATGCAACTAAGTATTCAAAATCCACATGCAAGAGAATAGACAACATACCCATGAAAATATGACACAAGATATACCCTGGGAAAACCCTCAAGAGGAAAAAACCCAGCCTCCAAAAGCATCTATCTCTCATGTTTTATTCAACAATAAAGATTACAATACATCTTCTAAGTCTCCATGAACACCATCGAAGCAACAAGCCCTCTCCAATAAATCCATGTGAACAAGCATGCAACCACACATCATGTGCCATGCTTCAAACCCTCACAAATGCTAACCAAAGCTAACATGCAAACTTGCACCCCTAAACAACTACCTTTGTGGTTGCTTTTATAGAAGCAAGCTTCCACAAAACCACCAAGTGGTATTACACAAAACCATGTGACTAAAACCATGAGATTACAAAACCATGTCCCCTTATTTAATATTGGGTACTTTATTTATTTATTTTCCCCAATATTAAATAATTACATTTTTAGCAACTTAACTTATGTCCCAATGCTACATATAACATAAAGTGGCCCTAAGAATAATTACATTAAATACATTATTGGAAGGTGTACAACACACCCTTTCCTAACATTAAAATAAGTAAATGATTACATGGAGACCTAAAATATTAGGGCCAAATACAAAGACAGAGAGAGTGGAAGCATAGGTAAAGCCATGATAAAGTACCTAGGTAATGAGAAATCTAAAAGACTAAAATAGTCAAAGGTTTCATACAAAAATCTAAATGTTTTTTTTTAAGGAATGGAGAGAAATAATACTGGAAAGAGGAAGCCTATAAACCCAATAAAGGATACAAATATACACAATCAACCTTAACACTTAGAAATTTATATAGTTTAAGATATTTAGGCATGTGACAAGTATAATGAAAGACAAAACACTACAACAAGAACATTGTTTAATATGGGAGTATGTTGAAGGAATTCTTAGATTGGTTATAGACAGTTTCCAAAACATGGTTCTATTAAGAAAGGAAACACTCAAATTAAATAAATTTGCACTTACTAATATAGTCCCCAACATCACCTAGAAAGGGGCAAGACAAAGATATCACATAAGAACTAGATAGGGACAAATATATATATTTGATCAAATATCAATGAGGGAATCTATAGGCAACAAAATCAAACTTAATAAGAATTAGAAGCACACTAGAGTCCTTTAGTAAGAATGATATGCAAGGTAAAGGCTCAAAAGGACAAACATCAACAAAGGGTTCCCTAATTTTGTTTAAAATTAGAGATGTTGCAAGCCATAAAGAAGTGGAAAATTTAGTAGAGAATGTTTGTAAACATTTGAGGATAAACAAACCAACATAGGAACCCATTGTTGGTATTTGGCGACTGATCATGCAAATATTTTACACTTATAACGTATCCTTGTTGGGGTTCGGGGGTAACAGCCATCGACAACAGGGGTTTGAAGGCGTAGACCCTGATTTTTTTTTTTTGTTAACATGATAAGGTTTTTCCCTGTTAACACATCATTGTTTTCCCACTAACATGTCATGTGGAAAAACAAATTTGTAAAACCCTAATTTTGGAAGCTTCCAAAAAAGTTGTTATAAGCAACTGGGATGTAAGTTGCGGTGTGTGTAATTCGCAAGATTGTAATCTATTTAACACTGGATAATAAAATCATTGGGTGGCTAAGTTTCTGTGGATGTAGCCCATATTGGGTGAACCACATTAAATTTTTGTGTTGATCTGTTTTGTGTTATTCTTCATTGTTATTTCTGAGTTATTTAATCTGCATATAATTGTTAATGTTTATTGTTCCAATTTGCCTAAATCCTAACAACTGGTATTAGAGTCATGTGTATTTCGGTTGATTGGAAGGAAACCTCTAGATTTGAGTGGGAGCAATGGAAGAAGGAAAATTCAAGGTTGAGAAGTTCAACGGCCAAAATTATCAATTATGGAAGATGTAGATGGAATATTATTTGTTTCAAAAGGATCTATGGCGGCCATTGCAAGGGAAAACAAAGAAAGAGGTTGCTATTTCTGATGAAGAATGGGAGATTCTAGATAGAAAGGCGTTCGAAACCATTCGGTTGTGCCTGGCACCATTTGTGGAGTTTCAATATAACAAAAGCAAAGACAACAGTGGATCTAATGGAACATTTTGCTAAATTATATGAAAACCCTCAACCTCAAATAAGGTATTTCTCATGAAGTGTTTATTTAATCTAAAAATGATTGAAGGTGGATCTATGACAAATCATTTAAATGAGTTTAATACGATTACTAGTCAGTTAGCTTCTGTAATAGTGAATTTTGATGAAGAGGTGAGGGCTCTCTTGGTTTTATGTTTTTTTCCAGAAAGTTGGAATAGCTTGGTAATGGTTGTAAGTAACTCTATCTCTGGTTCAAATACATTGAAATTTGATGATGTTGTTGGTGTTATCCTTAGTGAGGAAATGCGACGAAAAAAATAGGTGAGACTTCAACATCAGGTAATGCTTTGACTGTAGAGAATAGGGGAAGAACAAAGGAGAGAGGAAAAATCCCAACAAATCATGGGAAGTCACAAGGGAATTCAAAGAAAGGAAGATCTAAATCCAAAGGAAAAATGGATTGTTGGCACTGTGGAAAGCTAGGACACTTGAAGATGGATTGTTAGTCTCGAAAAGGAAAATAAGGAGATAGACAATATGATGATAGTAAGGAAGCTAATATTGCAAGTAATAAATTGTAGGATGCTTTAATTCTATGTTTACATAATGTTAATGATTCCTGGGTAATAGATTCAGGGGCTTCATTTCAAGCCACACCCCATAAGAAATATTTTGTAGATTATGTTCAAGGTGATTTTGGATAGGTATATTTGGGTGATGATGAACCCTGCCAAATTGTTGGAAAAGGAAAAATAAAAATCAATTTGTAGAATGGAAATGAATGGTTGCTACAGGAGGTAAGGCATGTTCCAAATTTGAGAAGAAATTTAATCTGTGTAGGAAAACTGGGTAGTGAAGGCTGCATAGTTACCTTTATAGACAAAGTATGGAAGGTCACTAAAGGTACATTAGTAGTAGCTAAAGGTGAAAAGGTAGGGATGTTATATTTGTGCACTAGTAATACTTATTTTACCTTAGCTGCTATAGAAATAGTTGCTACTAAGACAGTTAGAGCACTTGTTGTAGGGATAGAAACAAAATTGTGGTACCATAGACTTGGGCACATGAGTGAGAAAGGGATGAAGATCCTTCACTCCAAAAAGTTGCTACTAGGTCCATAGCAGATTGACTTGGAGTTCTGCAAAAATTTTGTTTATGGAAAATAGAAAAGAGTCTGATTTCTCAAAGTTGGGAAAGAGAAGAAGAGTGAGAAATTAGAGCTTGTGCATTCATATGTATGGGGACCAGCTCAAGTATCTTCTCTTGGTGGCTCTCTTTATTATGTTATTTTTATTGATGATGCAAGTAGGAAAACATGGTTGTATTTCCTAAAATAAAAATCAGAAGTAAATTGAAAACTTTTAAAAAGTGGAAAGCTTTGGTTGAGAATGAGATAGGAAAAAAGTTGAAGTGTCTTAGATTTGATAATGGAGGTGAGTATTGCAACAGAGAATTTGAAAATTATTGTTCATACAATAGAATCTATAGGAAAAAAATAGTTCCTAGAACCCCACAAGAAAATGGTGTGTCTAAGAGGATGAATAGGACCATTATGGAGTGCGCAAGGAGCCTAAAATTGCATGTTGGACTACCCTTACAGTTTTGGGTAGATGTTGTACATACTGTTGTTTATTTAATAAATAAGGGATCTTTAAATCCTTTGGATGGTGGCATTCCAGAGGAGGCATGGACGAGTAAAAAGGTAAACTATTCATTTCTAAAAACCTTTGGTTGTGAAGCTTTTGTTCATGTTGATATTGAAAATAGAACGAAGCTTGAGGCTAAGTCTAAAAAATGTACCTTCATTGGATATGGAGTAGATGAATTTGGTCAATGGTTATTGTAACATCTAGAAAATGCAGAAGAAAGGTTAAACAACACACACTCAATGCGATCTAATCTCTAAATGCAATCTAAGTTAAACAATAGAGAACAAAGGAAAGCTAAAACATAAATAATTTGAACAATCTCACCCAATATCTACGTAATTCCATGTATAACCTCGATTTCACTTCTCCATTTTGTCGTTGTAGTAGAATTGCCCTCAGATTTTCTCTTGTGCAAGTATAGCCTACGATAGTGATTTACCAAAACATCGAAGATTCAAGATAATTGCTCCAAAATTCATATGATTTCAAGAGAGATTGGAATGATGAATGACAAATCAATTTATAGAAAATTGATCATTTGAACGATAGGTCAGGATTGAAAGATCAACGGACGGTTGAGATTGAAAGATTAGACATACATTCTAATAACTGTTAGTAGCCACATGAGTGATAAAAACTAGAAATAGAAATAAAGATTAAATAAATGATTTAATCTTCGAGTTTGGTATTTGAAAATAGAAGAATAGTCTTTGCATGACAAAGATAAAGATGTATTAGAGCAACTCTTTGTTCGAATTCATGCACAAGATTTAATTAATTAAATAGAAATATTTAATTAATATGCATATACACGCAATTGAGTTAGAACTAGATGACTGAATGATATGACAAATAGATTACTCATGAAATCCATTCAGACACTAATCCAGAGTTAACTGACCAATTAAAATAGATGTCAAGAGTGAATACTTAGATAATTTGCACAATTATCTAAATATAGAAGAATGTGTTAAAATAGAATTTATGAATTAAATAATTCATTTAATTCAAGATTTGATATTTGAAGAATAATTAAATAAATAAGATTTATTTAATTAAGTGATGAAGGGATTTAAATGAATAATTAAATAAATAAAAGGATTTATTTAATTATAGTTGAAATATGATAGAGGTAAATTAAATAAGCATTTATTTAATTGAAGAAGAAGGATAAGGTTAATTATTAGTAACATAATTAAATAAAAAGCGTGTATTTAATTAATCAAATAGAATAAAGAAAAGTGTGAATTAATTAAATAATTAAGATTATTTAATTAATAGAATCTAATAAATATTAAGGTAAATTAATTAAATAAATAGATTTATTTATTTAATAAAGAAATGAAGAACTTTAGAGAACAATTAAATAATTGACATTATTTAATCATGACCATGGAAATATGAATTATGAAGAATATTGAAGTCGCAAGCTTAAACCAGATTTCAGTGTCTACATTTGCCCCTCTTTGATACAATGTCATTTCGGCATTGTGTCAAAGAAGATTGATCAAAAATATGCCCTAGTAATGCCCCGGTGTAAAATAGGTAAAGGTATGCCCCCTCGGGAAAATTGACAAATTTTTTATTTTATTTTAAAAAAAAATGGAAATAGTCCCAATTAGTCCATTGGATAGCCAGAAATGCAGTGGAGTTGATGGAATTGAAGTTGGAAGTGTTGGGGATGGGTACGGGTCGATTGAAGTTAGAAGTTGACGCAGCCAGTAAAAAGAAATGCCACCAAACCCCTAGGTTTAAATAGAAAATGGGGTAAAAACCCATTCATTTTTACCCACATAGCTTCGAAATTTGAGATTTTTGCTTTGCACCCTCAGCAAAGATGTCACCTATTTCTAACACCCATCATCGTTCGTATAGGATCCAAACCTTCAAGCGATTAGCCGACGCGGGCCCCCCAGTATGTACTTCATTCCGACTTTTGAATTTTTTATTTTTGCGCTTTTTTATACATGTAATTTCAATTTGAATGATGCGTCATTTTTTGAAATGTCGCATGTGAATGCACAATCAACACATTTGCATGTGGAATAATGCATATGTGATTTGACATCTATGGTTTGGCATAGTTTTTGATAATTCAATGCATATGTTTTTTGTTATGACGCATATGATCAATAATGATGCATGTGCATTTAGAATAAACACATTTGATTTTTGTTTAACACATTTGAAATTATTACATCGCATTTGCATTTACTATGAATATTCATATGCGTAGTCTCCATGAGGTGCATTTGATTTTGCAATGCATTTGAAATTTCCATACGCATTTGTTGTTTAGAATGACGCATTTGGTGTTTTGTGACGCAATTGCAAAAGAATAACGCATTTGCAAAATAATGACGCATTTGACTATCATTTGATTATGTCACTTTGCATTAGGATAGATGATTGATTTTAACATGAGACATGTATAATGCCATTGCAAGTTATTTTGGACCCTGTGTATACGTGAGAGTCGAGACCATCGATTTTTTGGTTCTGAAACAATTTGTGGAGCGCAGAGAAACAATTTTTATGGCATTTGGGTCTCCTCCATGTGACAGATATGCCCATTATTCAAGAAAACCGGGGGCTATTGACGGCATTATGTGAGTGGTGGCACTCAAAGACTTCCTCGTTTCACCTACCTACTAGAGAGGTGATAGTTACTTTGGAGGATGTCTACAGGAATCTGAGACTTCCTATTAGAGGCATCAGGGTGATATGTGATATCCAGAGGGGTTTCACTGAGATGTGCAAATACTATCCTCATGCTGATATCAGACAGTTAGGCATTGACCACTATGAGATTAGGTGGCATGTACTAGCATAGAGATATAGACAGTTAGACTGTCTATTGTGTACACTGATAGGTGGTATAGTCCTTCCTAACCGTCGAGGTCATGGATTTCTTGCGGGATGGGGAGAGATGCTAGTTGGTATGTTAGAGTGGCAGGAGGTGTATGCTTGGGGTCCCTGTCTTCTTGACATGTTATATTTTCATTTACATGATATAGCCTATTAAGAGGCACAATCTATGAGTTGTGGTACCACGCTCTTGTTGGTATGGGCGTGGGAACACATTGTCATCTTTCGCTCACTAGTCACAGTTGATGTACAGCATGGAGCACCATATGCCTTCCCTTATGCAGGGGCTAATAATCAGCACCATATGGGAGATACCAGGTACTTCAGACATGCTATTGATACCATGGTACAGTTTACATGGAGACCGTACTTGGGATGTCCAAAGTGGTCAGATGAGGATGAGCATTTGCCATATTGCCACCAGACACAATATCTGATTGGGCAGACTGTTTCACATGTTCACATTATAGAGAGACATTTCCCAGATCATTTATTGTGGTAGTTCGGAGAGGTTTAGGATGAGCCTAGAGGATGAGCAGAGTTTGCGAGGTCTTCACGAGAGATCCCACTGTGGGGTGTAGAGATACCAGTGGCCACAATTGAGGCAGATATTGATGCATTGCAGGTAGTGTAGTGGGGGTGGAGAGATGGTGTGGCTGATCCAGGTACCACAGAGGCTTATGATCAGTGGTGGGCCATTCATAGTTTAATTCCCCTTACAGACCTAGATCAGGTTGTGCCAATAGAGCGGCGAGGGACAGGACCGCGTGGCAAGCGTGGCAGAGGTAGGGGTCGGAGAGGTGGAGGTGGTCATGGAGATGATGGAGATGGTGGTGGAGGTGGTCAGCGAGGTGGTGGGAGAGGGAGGCATGGATGAAGGGGATGAAGGCCACCATTATCACCTATCCACGAGGAGGGACGGAAGGAGGAGGATGTGCACATGTTGTATATTGGTAGAGGTGGGGAGGAGGTGCATGTTGAGGAGCATGTCATAGAGGAGGCCATTACAGAGGTTCATGCAGAGGAGGAGGCAGGAAGAGAGGAGGCAAAGATTGATGCCCTTGGCTTACTTAGTGCCTATCAGGATGATGACGAGGAGGATGATGATCAGGAGTGGGAGATTCAAGATAGGATTTTGGAGGAGTTAGAGGATGAGGATGATGGTGTGGAGAGGGGGAGATAGTTGACACAGGGGCAGTTGATCCCGACACTGCTACACTTTGTGCCCAAGTTGCATCTTTGGAGGAGCAGATGAGGGTCGTGATGTCTGAGCAAGATGTGTTACAGATGGAGAGGGAAAAATCCTTCATGGACAGAGATTAGTCCATAGCTCGGAGGCAGGTGACCGAGCAGAGATTTACAGAGATTAGATCTATATGTACTGGGCTAGCAACTGCATTTTCTAGAGAGTTAGTCAGAGCCAGGGAGAGGGCCACTTGTTATCAAGATTTATATGAGGCAGTAGTCCCTCCAGAGAGACATGCCCCGATTTTATCATAGGCACACAGTGAGAGGTCCCAGACTAGGACCCACACCAGGACAATTAGCACAGAGGGTGTTGAGCAGCCACACAGAGCTGGTCCATACAACATGCCACATTCAGGTCACAGGTCATTAGGCTTTTAGCATCATTCATCCACACACTCTAGTCATGATAGCAGTGGCAGTTCAGGATAGGGACATTTCTTGATATGTACTGAGACATTGTATTATGATCATATAGCCTACGGGCTTCCATATTTATTGATACATTATTACATTGTGATGTGACACTGTTGAGTGATATATATATATATATGATTTTGGTAGCGATTCTCATGATATGCAGTTCTATTTATTGATTATGCAGTCATTTATTTATACATGTTATGTTTATTTATACATGTTATGTTTATATGAGATGCCTATGTGATGGATGACCATATCTACTTTATGATATATTTATGTAACCTATGATGTGATGTTGATTCTATGTGATGATGTATGCATTAATATCTATGATGTTGATGGATGTTATGTATGATATGATGTTATATGTATGTACAATGCTCTCTACATGTGTTGCTATATATATGTAATGTGATGTATGTATTTACATTTTTTATGTACATGTAATTCTTATGATATGTAATCTATGATGATGAATGTATATTATTCCATGATGTCCTAGATATGATAAATGCCTATATGTTTGTATATATCAAATGCAATATGTATGTATGAGTGATGATATATGATTTTGAAATGATGTTTCTAACATGATGGTATATGAAAGATGATTTATATTTTTGTGTATCACAGGACTCCGTCATAATGCAAGAAAGAACTGTTAGTGCGGAAAGAAATAAAAAGAAATGAGATGGATGTTAGTATTAGCAATCGTCGATGTTTCGCTGTATCACTAAAGGCATTGCACTTTATCATCATTGGGCAGGACTAATACAAATAGAGAAAAACACCATGATATGACATAGATCAAGGTGTGCAAGGTCATCTACTTGCTAACAACAGACAATCACAGACAAGGATTGTCATTAACTCATACTAAGGGCACAATTGCCCTAGTCTTTTTTTCAAGACAAACCACAGACAACAAACAAAAGAAAAGACAGGTTATGAGACGTCATCGCTCCTCTAAATTTTTCATGGGACATCCTTGAAGAAAACTAGTAACATGACTCAAAATCAGATTTAAAAGACAATTGACAAACAAAAATCAAAGAAAACAGAATTCTGATACATCGTTGCTTCTCTAAATCCTTCATGGGACATCCTTGAGAAAGCTAGTAACAGGATTCCAATCATAAAGTTAAGTGAAATGATAAGATAAATAAGCCATAAAATCAAAAAGCCAGTAAAATGTTTGCCAAAACTTGATCGTGTTTGTTTGATTTATTTTGATTGATAAAAGGATTGATTGATAGAGCCCGATTTCAGGAGATACACATACCAGATAAGAGATTGAGTATGTTTTCGATGTTATGACTATCTGTATAAGGCATGACAAAGCCTGGTTTTAGAAAGACATGTATCATATAAGACGTTGAGTCTGATGCCATTGATGTGATAACCTATGTAAGGCTATGTTGATTATTTGATAATGTCGATATGCAGGAAGGACTCATCTTGTATAAGACATAGATTGTTTTGTTGATAGCAGTATTCAGGAAGGACTCATCCTAAATAAGACACAAGTTGATTGTTTTGATGATGTTTGTTTCCAGGAAGGACACATCCTGTAGCAGACATTAGTTGATCTGTTTTGGTTGTTTCTTTGGCAATTTGTTTGATTTGACTTAGAGACATTGTTGACTTGTTCACCAGATTGATGCATGACTTCATATGATGTGTGGAAAATTGACTATGTGTGACGAAAAACCCTAAATGACTGACCTAGTGCGGCCTCGGGGGCTCACCGATTGATGGCCTTGCCTACGCTATACATGTAGAGACCTCGTAGTTCGACTTGACTTTGACTGACAAGACTTACTACAAATAGAAGAGGTGTGTGATATTGAACGTAATGAACCCTAATGGACTGACCTAGTGTGGCCTCATGGGCTCATTGATTGATGGCCTTACCTACATTATACATGCAGAGACCTTGTAGTTCGACATGACCAATGACCTTGTCATATAGACATATGGATTGAGTCATGATTTTATACAGACAAACCTAAACAAACTGACCTAATGCCTCGGGGGCACATCAGAAGATGGCCTTGCCTATGTCCAATCGCAGAGGCAACGTAGTTCGACCAACAACAAAGACTGAAAAATGTGACTGACTCTAACTTTGTTTTTGGATTTTCGACATGTTTTGATTTTTTGTCTTTTTGAAGTTTTCTGATGTTTTTGTGTTTTCTTAGGTCATTTTGTGATTTTTTTGGATTTTTCTATGGTTTTACGTCTTTAACACAACCAATGTGAGAACCAATATGATGCACGTCAAGTGTTTGCCCCTAGTCGAGTATAAGACCAATTGATTATGGATGGAATAAAATGGGGGATATGAAATGCACTCGATGTCAATTGTTCTAGGTTATGGGAAAGACTACCCCTTATTACGAATGGTATGTACAAGTGATGGATAAGAAAGATAAGTGATATGTACAGGGATAGATAGTATGTACAGGGATAAGGGATATGTATAGAGAAGTTAGATTAGAATAATAGTGGACAAAAGAGTAGAGTCAACTACACATGGCGCCTGTTTTCCAGGTTTTCACCATGGTACTTATCCAAAGCGCCACCGAAGTGGTGTTGACTATTGGACGAATTATTTCTCTTTACTATTTTCTAGATTTTCTAAAAAAAATTATGTTACCAAGATGCCTGTTTGCCAGGTTTTCACCTAGGTAACGATTTTTTTTTAGATTTTTTTTTTTTGTATTTTTGCTAATTAAGACAAGGCCCTCAAAAGCTATGTGTAGAACTTCTTCAGATGAATACTATTGATTGGCAAGGAAAATGGTTCCCCTTTAGGAGTAGAGAGTTGATACGCTCCTGATCCAAAGGCTTCTATAACAATATACGGTCCTAACGAGTTAGGTTCAAACTTTCCTAGTTTCTCTCCATCTGCTTGATTCTTTGGGTTCTCCATTAAGACTAGGTCACCAATGTCAAAGTTTTTGTTCAAGACCTTCCTGTTATAGCTATGAAAAAGGCGATTCTGATATGCTTGGAGATGGTCTAGTGCCTTCTATCTTCGCTCATCTAGGAATTCTAACTCATGGATTCTCGATACTCGGTACTCTTCATCATCAATGTGCCCTTTCAAGGATACCCTCAGGGAAGGAATCTCGACCTCAATAGGAAGAATGGCTTCAAAACCAAATACTAGTGAATAGGGAGTGGCACCAGTGGGATTAAGCTATAAATGTCAGTCGTGACCAACATCATTGACAGTCTTTTTGAGGATTCTAATGATAGTTTTATTAGATGCCTTTGCTTGGCCATTACCTTGTGGGTAGTATGGAGTGGAAAAGTGATGTTGAATATGAAATTCATTGCAAAGATGGTGGAATTCTTGATTCTTAAATGGGCAGTCATTATCCATGATTATGGACTGAGGGACACCATACCGACAAATGATATAGTTCAAGATAAACTTAGAGATCTATGTGCCAGTAATGTATGTCATGGGAATAGCCTCAATCCACTTCATAAAATACTCAGTGGTAGTGATGATGAACTTGTGGCCATTGGATGATGTAGGATGGATCTTACCTATGAGGTTGAGTCCCCATTAGGCAAAGGGCCATGGTGACGTTATAGGACAGAGCTCCTATGCTGGTGCATGTATCAAGTCTCCATGAACTTGGCATTGACGACATTTCTTTACAAAGATATATGAGTCCTTTTCCATAGTAGGCCAATAATAACCCAGTCTCATAATCTTTTTAGCTAAGGTAGGACCGCTAGAATGGGAATCATATATACCCTCATGCACCCCTCACAAGGTTGTTTGTGCTTCATTGGAATCAAGACATCTTAGTAGGGTATTATCTAAGGCACGTCTATATAGGGTGTCTTTGACGATGGTGTATTTGGCCAACTTGTAGAGGAATGTCCTACATTGGTTATTTGAAAGACTAGGAGGTATGATTTTGGCATGGAGGTAGTCATAGATTTCTTTGTACCATGGGGAATCAGGACCAACAATGTCACATACCATCTCAGAATCTGGGATATCATAGGCTGGGACCAAAAGTTGTTCTACCAAGAACTCAAACTTAGGCACATTGCTAGGAATGTCTAGAAGTGATGCAATAGTAGCCATAGTGTTTGCTTCCCTGTTTAGAACATGAGGTATCTGATGAAATTCAACCTTGTCAAAGTAATCTTTAAAGCTATCATCCATGTGTTTGTATGGAGCAATCTTCTCATCCTTAGTCTCATAATCATCATTTACCTTTCTGATTACTAGTTGCGAATCACCATATACCTATAGGTTCTTAATTTTCCACTTGATTGCCATGTTTAACCTTGTGACTAGAGCCTCATACTCTACTATGTTGTTAGTACATAGAAACACAATTCTAAATGACTTAGGGATGGAATCACCTTGTGGTGTGATAAACAGTATACCAGCCCCTGAGCCATGATTTGTATGTGAGCCATCAAAGTATAATTTCCATGTTATGTTTGTTTCAATTGTGAATATAAACTCATCAAGAAAGTCTGCAACTAATGGGTGATCTCCTTGTATTGGTGCATCGGCTAACTAATCAATAATGACTTGTCCTTTAATAGCCTTTCACTCTACATAATGGATATCATACTCACTAAGTATCATAACCCATTTGGCCAATCGCCCTATTAATGATGATTTGCTTAAAAGATATTTCAAAGGATCTATTTTGGCAATCAACATTGTTTGATGGTTTAGTATATAGTGCCTTATTTTTTGAGTAGCAAATACTACCGTGAGATAGGAATGTTCAATGGTACTATAGTTGAGCTCATAACCAACCAAAGTCTGACTGATATAGTATGCTGCCCTTTCATGACCTTCATCGTCATTTTGTGCAAGCAATGCTCCAAGTGATGAATGGGTTGCTGTAATATAAAGAATCAATGGTCGTCCTTCAATAGGTGGCATTAAGATTGGTGGTGTGAGTAGATATTCTTTAATTAGTTGAAAAGCCTCTCCACACCTAATGTCCATGCAAAGGGTACCCCTTTCTTAAGTAGATGTTGAAAAGGATGTGTCTTATCTGCTAACTGTACTATAAATCTTCTGATGGATTGTAGTCTCCCTTGTAATGTCCTTAGTTGATTGAGATTAGTTGGTGGAGGCATGTCTATGATCGCTTTTACCTTGGCCGGATCTACTTCAATTCCCTGTCTGGAAATGATATACCCTAAAAGAATTCCCGATTTTACTCCAAACACACATTTCTTGGGATTGAGTCTCACTTTATACTTCTCTAGCCTTTGAAATATCTTGTCTAAAACTTGTAAATGTTCTACCCTTGTCTTGGATTTAACTATAAGGTCATCGATATAATCCTCCATAAGAGTGTTTACAAGATCGTGAAAAATAGTCGTCATGGCACATTGATAGCTTGCTCCATCATTCTTGAGTCTGAAGGGGAAAACATTCTAGCAGTACATTCCCTAAGGACATGTGAAAGTTGTTTTAGGTTGATCTTCAGTTACAATTTTGATCTGATTATATCTGGAAAATCCATCCATAAGGGACAACATCTCATACCCTGTTGTCATGTCCACTATCATGTCTATGTTAGGCAAAGGGAAGTCATCCTTAGGACAAGCCTTGTTGATATCTCTAAAATTTGTGCAGATGCAGTTGCCCCCTGTTGGTTTAGTGACTGGTACAAGATTGGAAATCCAATCTGCATAGTCAATTGATCTAATGAAACCAACGTCTAATAGTTTCTTGAGTTCATCCTTGACTAGTAAAGTAATTTGTGGGTGCATTTTCCTCAATTTCTATTTTACTAGTTTGACACCTAGTTGTAAGGGCAAGTGATGTAGAACAAGTTCAAGATCTAACCCACGCATGTCTACATATGACCAGGAAAAATTTATCTGTCTCTGTGTAAAGAAGTTGTGGAATTTTGGTTGCTCTTTTGTGGTCAATGATGCTTCAAAATAAACTAGTCGAGGATTCTCTTATGTTCCTATGTTGAATTCTATTGATTCTTCAATGAGCATGGGTGAATTTTCTTGTGCAATGGGGAGAATGTTCAAACCTCCATCCTTAGGTGCCTCAGAGAGGTTTTCACCTTCGGATGCATCCTTTATTTTTACTTTTTCATTGTCTAGAGGAACCTTTCGGTTTTCACCTAGATACTCGTCCTTTTTATCTTTTTATTTTTTTCTCATTTTTGCGACTAGAGGGTTGAACAAATTCCCCAAAATATGCTTTGTTGTCCAATTCAATGGTAAAACCAACCTTGTGATCACTACTAGGTATGCCTTCTCGTAATCCCAGGAACTCAGCAATTGCTTCGTCATTCTCAAAAATATCTAAGACGGGTGGGTCTTGTTGATCCCAATCAATGAGATGGGGATAAACTAAGGGCATGTCATTGTCAGAGTTATCAAAGTTTAACAGATTCAAGGTAAGGACTAAGTTGTTCATATGGTCACAAATGTCTTGTACTAAGTCATGTTTTCTCTTTGGTTTAGATCTAGGTGGATTGAGAGGTGGGCCTAATGCCAAGGTTTGGTTATCTGAAATAGATGTATCAGGTTGCTAAGAGGTAGGATCAAGTGATTCCCAATAGTAATGTTTAAACCATTCCTCTTTTGTCATATTCCTTGGTGGACAAGAATTCAATGGATTTGGTGAGGATCTCAACATTAAGTCAAGTTCTCCAAATAGCTTGTCAAGGTCCATGGAAGAGGTAGAGGATAGGGAATCCCACTCATATTCGTTTGAGTCGGTGGAGTCATAGTGGTGTTGGTCATATGGTTCGTGAGATGTCTCAATATCTTCTGAAGCACTTACTTCCTCGATTAAGGGCGATGTGGTACTAGGAACACCAATATGAATAGGTTGAAACCCAAGCCCTAAGCCTTTTGGCCACTAAGAAACAAAGATTGGTTCAATCCTCCCATCTTGATTTAAGCCTAAACCACTCTTTCCATTATATCCCTTGCTTTGCATGATTGTGAAACCTTTGCCATATAGATCTGTAGGAATGTGAGCAAGTGAGAGAGGTTCTTCATTATATTCCCTATACATCCAAGAGGTGACATCTTCTATATTTATAGCTTCTTTGCTTAATTCTCCCCATTTAGCAAAAGTTGTTGTGGGAGGAATGTGTATAGTGACCATAGATTGTCTCCTATCTGGTGTAGGTAAACCGTATGACTTAGGAGGAATCAAATGGCTAACACAATAAGATGTCTTAATGTAATATTCTCCACAACCCTTATCTTGGATCTCAACCTTAGGAGTGGTAGGAAATGAAGGTGAAATAGATGTTGGAGTGAGTGTGGATGGATCGACATAGTGACATGAATTGGACAATGAAGCCTCTTGGTTTACTGGCACTTGGTGTTAGGGTATCTCTTTTAGATTGGTGCAATATTGGAATGGATCTGGGTCACCATCTATAGTTATTTCAGTGCCATTATAAGGTAATTTGAGACATTGATGATATGTGGAAGGGACCGCCTTCATGGCATGAATCCATGGTCTACCTAGCAGAAGGTTGTATGGAAGGGTGAGATCCAAGACCTAGAATTTTGTCTCCATTACTGTAGGACCAATTCTGATAGGAAGTGTTACCACCCGGGCCTTTGATTTTCATTCCTCATCATCATAAGCTTTAATGACAATACTTTTGGTTGTGTCTACGCATGCTTCTGGGAAACCTAATGCTTTAATCAATTTTAAAGTGCACAAATTTAACCTTGCTCCTTTATCTACCAAAACTCGTCTAAGTTTGGTGTCATCAACAAGGACTTCAAGATGTAATGGGTCGTTATGATTTTTCTTTTCAATTGCGTAGTCTTGTTCGGAGAACGTGGCATGATGATTATTGGTCAAGTAGCTCACCATTTCTTGGAAACGATTGACATCGAGATCATTTGGGATAGTGGTCTTTTGTAAAGCTTTATCTAAAATGGATCGATGCTCAGGGGAGATACACAACAGTTCCAAGATTGAGATTTGGGCTGGGGTCTTCCCCAACTGTTCAAGTAGGTTATATTGTGACTTGGAAGGCTTTGGTGTTTGTTGCGATGGAGGACCTTTGATAGTGATCTTAGTACGACGAGTGTTGACAACACACTGGGGAGTTGTATCAATTGATAGTAATGGTATTGATATTCTCATCGACGGCACGGAGGTGATTAATGGTTTTGCCACTATTATATAATCATGCTTGATATTTGCATAGTTGGCTAACATATTGGTCTTGTTACTCGAACTGGGGACATTTCCTTTCCCATGGTCATGTAGTGGATCAGAAAATACTTGATGATCAGTGTTTGATGACTTTTTTTTTTGTCCACTAACTTCAATAATTCTCTTTTCGACAAGATCCTATATGATATTTTTCAATTGGTGACAATTTTGTAGGTTATGTCCCTTAGTTCTATGATAATCACAAAAGGCATTGCCATCCCACCAAACTGGTTTAAATTGTCTTGGATCGTATTGTCTTGGATCTTGAAGCTGTGTAAGATTATGTTGTAATAGTTGTTTGAATACGGACTCAATGGGTTCCCCTAAGGGAGTGAACTCACGTTTTTGAAACCTTCACTATTGTTGCGGGCGTTGTGTATTTTGGACTATGTTGGAAGGTTGATTAACAACATTAAGCGTGTTGGCTGAAGATTTAGGTCCTTGTAATGTGATGATTGATCCCACTTGTAAATTTTTATCATCAACTACCCCATCATTGGTGGCGTTTTTGTTTCGAGACCAAAATCTATTTATGTCATTGCGGGCGTTTTGCACTATTGGATTTCTATTGGATGTCGGTGTCTTAATTTCTCCTTTTTCAATGAGATCCTTTTCTATTATAACCCCTTTTTCCACTAGTTCTGAAAAGGATGTACAACAATGTACCCTTAAGTTACTCAGTTTTTCCTGAAGGTTTTCCTGGAACATATTGACTTTTTGTTTTTTGGGTATCTCAACAGGACACCGGCTGGCTATAGTCCTCCATCTCTAGAAGAAAGCAATGAAATTTTCACCTTCGTCTTGTGTTGTGTGACACAAGGTTACTATATTTATCTCGCAGTCTATGTTGAAGGAGAATTACTCAACAAATTTCTCAGCTAGTTCACCCCAAGATTTGATGCCATAGTCTAGACCTGAAAACCACTCTAGTGCAATTCCTACAAGACTTCTTGGAAATAGTCTCATAAGATATGTGGGGTCATAAGCGACATCTATGCACATGGTAGAAAATTCCCTTATATGTTCTATCATATTTTTTTTTCCATTGTACTTAGGGAGATTCGGTATGACATACCCGTGAGGGAAAGGTGTCATGTACAATGATATATCAAAGGGAAATGGGCATATGTCCTTTGTTGAAAAGGATTCCTTTGTTGACACCGCCATGTTATCCATTTGCACGTTTGTAATGCATTCATTTGTGTTTGCAAGACGTCAACCTAGGTTAATGATGTGTTTAGCAAATTACATGGATCTATGTATGTATTATGAAATCCAAGATCTCATGATGGGTTTCGATTGAATGTTGGTATTTGATGTGGGTTTGGATTTGGATTATTTAATTTTTCTCTAAAGTTCTTCATTTCTTTATTAAATAAATAAATCTATTTATTTAATTAATTTACCTTAATATTTATTCTTCTATTAATTAAATAATCTTAATTATTTAATTAATTCACACTTTTCTTTATTCTATTTGATTAATTAAATAAACGCTTTTTATTTAATTATGTTACTAATTAACCTTATCCTTCTTCTTCAATTAAATAAATTCTTATTTAATTTACCTAGATATCATATTTCACCTATAATTAAATAAATCCTTTTATTTATTTAATTATTCATTTAAATCCCTTCATCACTTAATTAAATAAATCTTATTTATTTAATTATTCTTCAAATATCAAATCTTGAATTAAATGAATTATTTAATTCATAAATTCTATTTTAACGCATTCTTCTATATTTAGATAATTGTGCAAATTATCTAAGTATTCACTCTTACTTGACATCTATTTTAATCAGTCAATTAACTCTGGATTAGAATCTAAATGGATTTCACAAGTAATCTATTTGTCATATCATTCAGTCATCTAGTTCTAACTCAATTGTGTGTACATGCATATTAATTAAATATTTCTATTTAATTAATTAAATTTTGTGTGTGCATTCGACAAAGAGTTGCTTTAATACATCTTTATCTTTGTCGTGCAAAGACTATTCTTCTGTTTTTGAATACCAGACTCGAAGATTAAATCATTTATTTAATCTTTATTTCTATTTCTAGTTTTTATCACTCATGTGGCTACTAACAGTTATCAGAATGCATGTCTAATCTTTCGATCTCAACTGTTTGTTGATCTTTCAATCCTGACATGTCGTTTGAATGATCAATTTTCTATAAATTGATTTGTCATTCATCATTCCAATCTCTCTCGAAATCATATGATTTTTGGAGAAATTATCTTGAATCTTCGATGTTTTGGTAAATCACTACGCAGGCTATACTTGCACAAGAGAAAATCTGAGGGCAATTATACTACAATGACAAAATGGAGAAGGGAAATCGAGTCCATACATGGAATTATGTAGATATTGGGTGAGATTGTTCAGTTTATTCATGTTTTAGCTTTCCTTTGTTCTATGTTGTTTAACTTAGATTGAATTTAGAGCTTAGATCACATTGAGTGTGTGTTGTTTAACCCTTCTTCTGCATTTTCTAGACATTACATTTGGTGAACCTGACGTGAATTGGTTTTGACTTGGAATCTGTGTGAATGGATTATGACTACCACTCTGGGAGAATGGATTTTCATTCAGAATCTGTGTGAATGGATTCTGACTACCTATCTGGGAGAATGGATTCTGATTCAGAATCTGTGTGAATGGATTCTGACTGCCAATCTAGGAGAATGGATTTTGATTGCCATATTGGAATGAGGGAATTCCTCTTGTTTGTGTAGTCTGCAGTATAGTACTAGCGACATGAAAACTAGGTATGGTTGTTGACTGTGGTATGGTACCAATGACATGAACACTAGGTATGGATGTTGACTGTGGTATGGTACCGGTGACATGAACACTAGGTATGGTTGTTGACTGTGGTATGGTACTAGTGACACTGACATTTGGTGTAGAAGATGATGTTTTAGATCTTTTATTCCCAACAAGAGGACCGAAGGGAGTGGACGATGATTCCCCTATAGTGAAATTAAATCTTGATGTCATGCCAGATGTACCAAATGGAGACGTATGGATTGTCGTACTCTGTGTAGGTATGCCAAATGGTATGGTTGTATTTACCTGAGGTATAGTAGTACTCAGTCGTTGTGTTTGTCCCTTGTGTAGGTTGAGCTTGTAAGGTGCTAATATCAAATCCTGTAGGTAAGGTAGCGCCTTCAGCTAGCAATTTGGCTAAGTGTCATTGACGATCATTTGCTAGGTACTCATCTACAAAAGACGAAAACTCAGGGTCCTGTGTAGCAGCCTCTATGTCTTCTGTTCTAATGTGTCCTTGAGTGTCCCTAATGGTGAATTTTTCTAATAAAGTCCTGTGAGGTCTTGTGGAGAATGAATTGATGAATTTGTTTGGGTTTGACATCTTTTCTCTCTCTCTTAAACTCTTAGATCTAGTTTCAACCATGTAAGATCAGCTCAATATGCAAGGAATGCAAAAGTACGTCTATGGACAGTATGACTCTAGTCTATGTTTTTGGGATTTTTTGAATGCAAAATAAGTAATGTTCTAAGATGACAATATCTAAAGATGCCAAGCCTAAGCAATCTTCTACGGTAATCAATTTTGTAAACCTGAGACGAGGGTACCAACTACCTAAAGTCTAACCAAGGTGTCAATTTAGTTATGTCAAGGAACCAATGTAGGACTAGGATCAAAGATAAGTTGAGTTTCCTAACTAGACTGATGAGCTAGGAGAACTCTCTTAGGACAAAGGATATGATGACATGACTAGGTTAATTGATAGATTTCGTTGACGCTATGATTTTTTCTAGAGTGTAGATGGTGGACCTATTCTAAAGTTTGTAAAATTGAACCTCCTAGAAGTTTAATCTCAAGGAAATATATACTCAAAGATGAAAGTAAAACTCAGAATCAAGATGACTATAGTAATGGCTAAATGATACCTAAAGGATGCAAAATTAAGAAAATTGTTTCAAGTTTCTATCCAAGGATTGTTGTGAAAAGACAAATGAAAGACTGGTATGACTGTGTCAAGTGAACTGTGACCGTAAATTCTGGTTTTCTAATAATCAGGAAAATGCGTTGCAAAATTTCATAAATGTGGTTTTTCGGTAATTAGTTGCAAGTTTCTGGTAAAATTTATTGTTTGTGTTGAACAGATGCAGTGTAGTTTCTAACAGATGCGAATCGTAATGGCAATTGCGACTCAAACTGTAATAGATGTAGTTTTCCTAAAATCTATGCACTGGGAAAAGTTCTGTGATAGTGGCAAATGCATCATTCTAGACTACAATTGCGGCTCACCTTGTCAGATGCATCACAAAATATCACAAGTACGGTTTCCTAAAATAGATGCAGTTTCTGACAGAGAAAATGCAAGCTAATCTAGCATATGTGACTCTAGGCTAAACAGATGCGACTCGACAAAACAATTGCGACTCTCTGGTGAACAGTTGCGACTTTGTTGACAGTTGCATGTTTTTAGTGAATGGAGATATAAAACTAATGCTATTTTTTGTGATCAAGTTCTGGAAAACAAATACAATCATAAGACAAAGTGTTTTCAATTTGATTGTGGACTCAAAGAACGTTTAATTTTGACAACAGACTAGCACATCCTAGGCTGTGTAGGACAGTATTTACTGAGTTCTCACTTGGGTTTCCCCAGCTATTCTTATTCAAGGTGGATGATTAGTAGCTTGACCCCTGTGGCTCCCATCCATGACTCATTAACATCATTTGGGGCAACCAAGCTATAATACCCATGAACATCCCATGGCATACCTTCATCTCTACACATGAACCATAAAAATATGAGATGGCTTCACAGGTCCGACCTGCTGCACCAGTAAATAGAAGGATTTTGGACACTACAAACAAAGGTGTTTAATTCATGCATTCCGTGTGTAGGGCATGATCCATGTGGTGAGAGACCCCATTCGAATCCATCTCGTCGAAACCATACACGTGATTCTTGGGCTTTCCCCAAGAATCCACTTTTATATACCGGCTGAAAGTCCCTCGGGTTCAGGGTGCTACCGTTCTGAGTCATCCTAGGGTGAGTACTTTTTCCCACCAGAACAGGCACAAGTTCTAAAGTCAGTAACCATTTCTCTTGCACCCAGGATCACACAAATGCGCAAGGGGAGAGGATACTTCGATATACCAAATCATAAAGGGTAATAGCATGATTGTTCTTTCGCACCAACCACAGTAGACACTTGTTAATTTTAATCCAAATGAAAGATTTGCTACGCTACCAAACAATCTGTTTCAAAAATTTAACTAAGGTCTTCGACATGCGTTTTGCAGAAAGATTCATTAGTAGTTTGATATTGGTCTTCGACTATCAATCTGCAAAAACTTCATTAACTCCTTAAGACACACGCTGAAAACAAAAGATTAGTGAAAATAAAAACATGAAAGGAAACTATAAATTGAAAGTCTAAACCTAAAAAATCACCAGTTGGATGCATCATTTTCTCTGTCAAATGTGTCGTGGGATTTTACCAGTCAGTTGCGGCTCAGAAAATGACAGACGCGTGATTATTTTTCAAAAACGTCGTTTAGATCTCAGATGTGGTCTAGTGTTACAATTGCGTCGTTTTGTTAAGCAGATGTATCTCTGAATGTCAATTGCGGTGTTTCTTCAAACAAATGTGTCTCCTAATGTCAATTGTGGCGTTTCGTCAAATAGATGCGTCGTTCAGTACAAAAACCTGCAAAAATTGAATAAAAGTCTACGGATATGCGAAGATGGTGTCTTCACGTCACGTTCACCAAATGTAGCTCAGAGAAAAACACAGAGTTAAGCAATTCAAATTTAATCTATTCAAACTATAGTAACAAATCCTTAAAGCTAGATAATCGAGCACAAAATAAAGCTAAGAACAACATGCATAAAAGAAACTATTTTACCAAACATGTGATCAATTTCGTTGAATAACCTCCATTATTCTTCTCCATTTCATCTGTGTAGTGTACTTGCCCTCAGATTTCTAGTATTTGTGTGCAAGCATAGCCTAAGTGTTGTGATAATGATGAGACATTGAAGATTTAAGATAATTGCTCCTAAAAGTCATGATTTCAAAAGAGATTGAAATGATGAATGACAGATCAATTTATAGAAAATTGATCATTCGAACGACAAGTCAAGATTGAAAGATCAACGAAAGGTTAAGATCGAAAGATTAGACATGCATTCTGATAACTGTTAGTAGCCACATGAGTGATAAAAACTAGAAATAGAAATAAAGATTAAATAAATGATTTAATCTTTGAGTTTGGTATTCGAAAACAGAAGAATAGTCTTTGCATGACAAAGATAAAGATGTATTAAAGCAACTCTTTGTTCGAATGCACGCACGAGATTTAATTAATTAAATAGAAATATTTAATTAATATGCATGTACACACAATTGAGTTAGAACTAGATGACTGAATGATATGACAAATAGATTACTTATGAAATCCATTCAGACACTAATCCAAAGTTAACTGACCGATTAAAATAGATGTCAAGTAAGAGTGAATACTTAGATAATTTGCACAATTATCTAAATATAGAAGAATGCGTTAAAATAGAATTTATGAATTAAATAATTCATTTAATTCAAGATTTGATATTTGAAGAATAATTAAATAAATAAGATTTATTTAATTAAGTGATGAAGGGATTTAAATGAATAATTAAATAAATAAAAAGATTTATTTAATTATAGTTGAAATATGATATAGGTAAATTAAATAAGAGTTTATTTAATTGAAGAAGAAGGATAAGGTTAATTAGTAACATAATTAAATAAAAAGTGTTTATTTAATTAATCAAATAGAATAAAGAAAAGTGTGAATTAATTAAATAATTAAAATTATTTAATTAATAGAAGAATAAATATTAAGGTAAATTAATTAAATAAATAGATTTATTTATTTAATAAAGAAATGAAGAACTTTAGAGAATAATTAAATAATTGGCATTATTTAATCATGACCATGGAAATACAAATTATGAAGAATGTTGAAGCTGCAGGCCTAAACTAGATTTCGGTGTCTACAGTTATGGGATTATGAAAATCATAAAATAATTAGGAGCAGAGATGTTATATTCAATGAGAAGGTCATGTATAAGGATCGGTTGCAGGAAAAGAAGCATGAACAGGCCAAAAAGGAATATGTTGTGCTGGATGAGATTCCAGAAAATAAAATGCCAGTGGTACCTGATGCTCAGCAACAACAAGTTATCTCGTTATCCCATAGCCTCCTACAAGTGTTAGACATTTTACAAGGATAACTAGACCTCTAGAAATATTTTCTCCATCATTATATTCTATATTATTAACTGATTATGGTGAACCTAAAGGTTATGAAGAAGCAATGCAGTTAGATACCAAAAAGCAGTGGGACCTAGGCGTGAAAGAGGAAATGGATTCCTTGTTGTAGAATCATACTTGGGGCTTAGTGCAATTGCCTGCAGGTAAAAGAGCAGTACCAAATAAATGGGTTTATAGGTTGAAGGAAGAAGATGGAGGAAAGAAAAGATAAAGGCCAAACTCATCGTAAAAGGTTTTGCACTGAAAAAAAGGTATGATTTTGATGAAATATTTTCTTCAGTTGTAAAGATGACTTCTATTAGAACCATTCTAAGTCTTGTGGCTATAGAAGACTTACATCTTGAACAACTAGATGTGAAAAAAACATTTCTCCATGGGGATTTGGAAGAGGAAATATGCATGCAGTAACCACAGGGATATGAGGTCAAGGGTAAGGAGGAATTTGTGTGCAGGTTAAAGAAGAGTTTGTATGGCCTGAAACAAGCACCTCGACAATGGTATTTGAAATTTGATAGTTTTATGGCTGAACAAGGTTACAAAAGATGTCATTCTGATTATATTATGTTTATTTTAAGAAATTGGATAATGGAAACTATATTATCCTATTGCTTTATGTTGATGACATGCTTGTTGTCGGGACTAACATGTAGCATATTAATGAACTTAAGCAAAAATTAGCAAATTCATTTGCTATGAAGGATTTGGACCATGCAGCAAAACAAATCCTTGGTATGAGGATCACATGGGACAGGACAAATAGAAAATTATTTTTGTCTCAAAGTGAGTATGTAGAGAAGGTGTTGAAAAGGTTTAACATGCAAGATACAAAAGCAATTAGTAAACCTTTGCTTAGTCATTTTAAGTTGACTAAGGAGATGTGTCCAAAGACACCAGAGGAGGAAGACAAAATATCTAAGATACCATAAGCATCAACAGTTGGTAGCTTGATGTATGCAATGGTATGCACAAGGCCAGATATTGCACATGCAGTGGGAGTTGTGAACAGGTATATGAGCAATCCGGGAATGGAACATTGGAATGCAGTAAAATGGATTCTACGATATTTGAGAGGTACTACTTCAAAGAAACTATGTTTTGGAGGAACAAATTCTGCTCTAAAAGGATATGTTGACTCTGATCTAGTGAGTGATATTGATAGCAGGAGGAGTACTACAGGGTATGTTTTTACTGTAGGAGGTACTGCCATCAGTTGGATTTCAAGATTACAAAAGGTTGTTGTGCTTTCAACCATTGAAGCTGAGTATGTTGTTGCTATGAAAGCCAACAAGGAGATGATTTTGTTACAACGTTTTCTAGAGGAATTGGGACAACAACAAGAAGATATCCCTTTGTACACTTATAGCCAAAGGGCCATTCATCTTGCTAAGAACTCAACTCTGCATTAAAAAACTAAGCACATATAGCTTAGATACCACTTCATTTGGTCAGTTTTAGAGGATGGGCAGTTGAAGCTGGAGAAAATTCACACAAGCGAGAATCCTGTAGATATGTTCACAAAGGTGGTTACATAGGAGAAACTAATTTCCTCGTCAATTTTTGTTGGCCTTCATGACTAATAATGGTGGACATAAGAAACCAGTCAGACCTGTAATCCAATGGGAGCTGCAAGTGCAGCGGTGTCATCCAGGATCAGTCTCCAAGTGGGAGATTGTTGGTATGTAGCAACTGATCATGCAAGTACTGTACACTCATAACGTATCCTCACTAGGGTTTGAGGTCGAGCTGGGCCCCGAGCAAGGGTTTGAGGGCGACTAGGGAAAACTTTAGTGGTGAATCTTTGCCAATTGATGAATAATTGAAATCAAGACTTCCAGAAATGGCTAATAGTACAAGTTAAAAAGGATGTTGAATCACCAGGTTTTTACAAAAAATTAATTTCGCCTCAATTAATTCGCCTCTGTAAATGATGTGTCATTGGAATCGATTCACTAGTAGTTTATACTATAATTACAAATATTAATTAAATTCGCCAGTAATATTATATTACTACCATTAATCTTGGGGCAATATCGCCACAATAATAAATTAGCATTTAATTTTAGGGATACTTTAGCCTTGAATAGGGCTTTTATTTGTTGTCATCGAATCATCAATTATCTTTTTAATCGGATGGGTATAGGTTGATTTCATGCCCTAATACACACGTTCCTTTTAAAAGGCTTGTTGAGGCCCGAAATTTGTTTTGGTCCACACGATTAAACCTAATCGTGTGGCCCAAAACAAATTCTGGGCCTCAACAAGCCTTTTAAAAGGCACATGCGTATTAGGTCGCAGAATCAACCTGCAACCATTCGATTAAAAAGCTAATCAATGGTCTTCATTGTCGGCCTATCACCCAAAGCTTGAACCTTGTAACCTATGTTGCGGGGTTCTGGAAGTTTGAAACTAGGCAACAATGTGTTGATCGAGGGATCGCTGACTTCTCTAACCTTGGAACCTTGTCGCGGTGTTCAGAAGTTTCTTAACTTCCCGACTAGCCGATCTTCTTTGTTGTCACGGCGTCTTGGAGTTTTCTAACCTCCGACTGGAGGTCGTGAAGTTTGTGGTTTCTCTAACTAGGTGACAAGCCGATGGATGGTGGGACTGGTCTGCATGGATGGTGATGACCGTGTACGGCAGTGACTTGGATGCCGACTTGGAGGTTGGGAGTTAAATATTTAAGTCTTTTTCGGGAGACTTGTAGCGAATATTGTAGATTCCCATCTTGATTCTCCGGAATTGCAGAAGTGGTGTACACGTGTCTTGGTGGAGACCACAAGGAATGGCCAATAGTTTGGTGTGATAGTCAAAGGCGATGGACGAGTGATGTGTCAACACGTGGCACAATTTCATTTGTTGATTTTACATCACTATTGTAAATCAACAATCATTAGAAAATTTTAAAAGGAGAGATTCACCATTGTAATTAATCTTTTTAGTGATTATTCGCTAGGATTCGCCATTGTGATTATTATTTTTACCAATTATTCATTAAGATTTGCCAAGATTTTATAAAAAAATTTAATAATGAGCATAGATTCGCCAGGAAAATTAATATTTTTTTCAAATAAAAGGAAAGATTCACTAGGATTTTACACCTTCGCCGAGGGGGGGGGTTTCTTAAAGTTATCCCCGAGGATGACAACCCCCAAAACATATTTTATGTTAACACTTCAAGATTTTTCCCCATTAACACATCAAGGTTTTCCCGCTAACACATCATGTGGAAAAACGACTTTGTAAAACCCTAATTTTGGAAGCTTCCAAAAAGCTTGTTATAAGCGGTTGGGATGTAAATTGCGGTGTGTGTAATTCATGAGATTGTAATCTATTTTGCACTGGATAATAAAATCATTGGGTGGTTGAGTTTTTGTGGATGTAGCCCATATTGGGTGAACCACATTAATTTTTTATGTTGATCTCTTTTGTGTTATTCTTCATTGTTATTTCTGGATTATTTAATCTGCATATAATTGTTAATGCTTATTGCTCTAATCTACCTGAATCCTAACACCCATATATTAATGTTTATTATAATTAAAGTATTTAAAAATAATTTCATACAAGAAATTAATCTTCATGAATTAAAAGGCCTTGGAGTAATCCATGGAAAAATGTGTATGCAAGTGAGTTCATTTCCTCCTCATGAAATCAACTAAACTAATAATTAGAAGTAGGAATTAAAACAATCTTAGAGATACATTTCATTGTAATGTGACAATTAACATATACTTGAAGGTTCTTAACAAGTCTAATAGTTGTTCTAAGGGGTATATCTAAAAATCCAAAAGCAATTGACAACTTTTCACTATGATGACAAAGAAATAATTTCCTCTCTCCTCCCTGCCCCCTTCCACACCACTAAGTGTCTTGCATCTCAAAAAAACCTTGCTAACTTCATCTCCCAAGCCAAATTCTCCAACTTTGCATAGATTTACTGTGACCTCCTACACAAGAAGCACATACCATTTTATGGCCTTCAATCCAATTCTACATTCGGAGAGTTTTTTAATTCCTTATCTTTCGCCAATCCCCTTACCATTTGCTCACACGACCTGCCCACTTCTACATAGATGTTTGAGAGAAAAACATTAACTTCTCATTTTTTTAAAGATCCAAATTAAAAAATAGCGTTGCTGCAAATAATCCTAAACCTATATTCACATGGAATCTGCAGGCTTAACTGGCATCTTGATAATAAAGTTAAGGGTGTCCTCAAGATAGTCAGCATGAACAAATAGGTCAAACACACACATAATGATCAATTATAGGTGTAATGCAGTAAGGATTACCCATGTGACTGAAATATGTACAGCTCACATTCACTAAACCTACATGGCTGCATGCACATATAAGGCAAGCAAAGCTTATAGTGGCAGGACATGTTCCAAAGTGCTTCATTAATTCAGATATTTTGAGAGCATCCTTGTAAAATCCACTTTGTGCATATGCCACAAACATTGCATTCCCTGAGACTACATTTCTTTGAGGTATTTTTGTAAAACAGTTTACATACCTTGTTTATGCTTCCATATTTTCCATATATCTCTACTAGAGCATTCCCAACGATAATATCTGACCAAAATCCTCCTTCCATTAAGCTTTATACATCTGACAGAATCCCTGTCCTTTATCCTTTGATTGATTGAATACCTTGTTCCAAAGCTCCCATTTTGGCACAGGCAGGGAGGATGCTGGCAAAGGTTGCGGCGTCTGGCTTTATACTTGCCAATTGCATTTGCTTGAAAGTTTCTAAAGCCTTTTCAACAAATCCATTTTGCGTATATGCTGCAATCATGGCATTCCATAAGACCACATTTATTTGGGGTATTCTGTCAAACAGTTCACGTGCCTTGTCTATGCTTCCACATTTTGCATACATGACTACCAGGGCAGTTGCAGCTACAACATCTGACAAAATTCCTTTCCTTTATCCTCTGGTCGATGTCCATGCCCTGTTCCAAAGCTCCCATTTTGGCACAGGCAGGGAGGATGATGGCAAAGATTGCAGAGTCTGGGTTTACACCTGTCGATGAAATTTGACTGAAAGTTTCTAAATCCTTTTCAACAAGTGCATTTTGTTTTTTTGCATACCCTGCAATTTTAGCATTCAACGAGACCACGTTTATTTGAGGTATCCTGTCAAACAGTTCACGTCTATGCTTCCACATTTTGCAGACATGTCTACCAGAGCATTTCCAGCAGTGATGATGGATGTCCATACCCTGTTACAAATCTCCCATTTTAGCACAGGCCGTGAGTAGGCGTGCAAATGAAGTCTGTTCTGCGCGGAAACCTGTTTGTTACATATGGGGATATACGGGCGGGAGACAAAGGTTTTAAAAACTTAAACTTTGCGCGGGATGAGAGAGAACGGCAACGGTGATGAAAACGGCGAACGGGACAGATTAAGGGTCCACACCAGCCCTATATTTTTAGTATGTTTCTAAGATTATTGGAATAAGAAAAGCAGCATTGTAAAGTTTAAATTAAATGTTATGATTATCCTGCCCATTTTTTTGGGGGTGTATAAAGCATTTAAAGTTAGTATGAAAACCTTAACCGGAGATGGCACTTGCCGTGGGAATGATAGCTTGCTCAAGATTGTCACCATTAGAAGCTTCCTCCCCTGCTCCGCTTCCATCGTATGATACACACGGAGCTGTGATAGAATAATACTCCTTTTCCCGACGAGTATACTTCTTCACCCGCACTGTCTTGTCCTGTATCCACAGCCACTCTTTTAATTCCACCGGCATAAATAGATCATTCAAGTTCGGAAAGACCTCGTCTTCTGGTAATCCGGACAAATTTCAAGATCATCATCTTCATAGCTGTGGGAGTAATCCTTATAAGATTCAAGACTGTCTTGCCGTGATCCACTGTCTCCTCCTCCGAAGGCCAACTCAGTTTGTTTTCCTCTAATAGTGGGCAGCCATCCATCTGTGGAAGCTCTTCCATATTATCGCTGTAGAGTAAATGAAACACCTGTAATCCCTGGCAGCCCCCGATATCAGGAGAAGCTCGAACCCTCTTGCAGTTACATAAACATAATCTCTTCAACTTCCTTAGTGAGGAGAAGTTGGGAAAGCTTTTTAAATATTTCAATTTGAAAAAGTAAACATCCTCCAACATGCTACAACATGTAACATCTGGTGGTTCAGTCATATGACACTCGTATAGTTTGAGCACAGTCAAATTTGAAAGACGTCTCAAACTGGGAACATCATGCAATATCACGATATTCCACAATGGCTGGTTCATAAATCCATCACAGCACTTTGAATGCCTTGGCGCCGAAGCCTCTTCTGATGAAATGCATAACTCTGGTACCTCTAAAGCACTGCAGTTATCTTCATCTGAATATTCTTTTGTTACTGAATGGCAACTGTTCAGCACAATTTTGGATAGGTTGAAACAATCAACGATCAACGGTATGTGAGCCATCTGCGAGCAATGCTCGAAGACAATACTTCGAAGCTTTACGCATCTACTACAGTTAAGTGGGCCGATCACTTCATCACACTGTTTAAAGGTCACTTTCTCCAAAAATGGCAAACTATTTATTCCTGGAAACTCCGAGAGGGATGTCTTTACAACATAAATTTCTCTGAGAAAAACACAGCCGTCTATCTCAAGATATTGCAAGGCATTGAGGCTGCTTAAATTCAAGACTTTGAAGTCCTGAAGTCTGGTACCTTCCCCACCTGAAGCCACCCCATGTATGGCAAATTTTCCATACCTTCAAGGACTCCCAGATATTCATAATTGTGTAAAGTGACGCTACTTGCATGTTTCATCAAGCTGAATCTAATGTTGCTCATCTCTTCGTTCACAACGTGAAGAGCCCGTAGATTTTTAACGTACTTATCGCCAATCGTGGACAGATTTAGATGCTGGCAATACTCTACATTTGCCAATTCAAACCCTGCTTCATCTTTTGAAAACAACCCTGCTCCAGCTTCTGAAGTAACGAGGGTGCGCTTACACCATAATGTCACCATCTTCCTTGTTTTGCTTTGAGCGAACTCCATAAAAAGATCGTGTATGCGAATTTCAGGTTCAATGTCTTCAATAAAAGCCTTCTTACGTAGATCTTCAACCTGATCCCAGAAATAACAAATCAAGCGTTGAAAGTTTTTCCAATTAAAAAACCCCAATCAAAAGTTACAAAACCGTGTAGAGGTAAATATTCAACTCACTGCTTTCTCTATATACTCGATGTCTTCTTTGCAAGTAATTGCAAGCCACTCAGTAACGTTGATGGGAGACATAATAGGCTGCATGTATACAGTGAGAGCTAGAAGCACGAATATGGTACGGTGTTTTGGATGCATGTAATCAAAAGCTGTGTTCAGCACAATGAAAACATCATCCAAACAATCACGGGATCCGAATGCCAAGCCATCTGCCTCAGCAACCCATTGTGACAAATCGTCATCCAAACCATCACGGGATCCGAATACCAAGTTATCTGCCTCAGCAACCTATTGTGACAAATCGGCACCATATTTACTGAAGAGGTGTTGGCCAAAAGTTTTTAAGGCTAACGGATAAAACGTGTGAGCCGCCCCAACGCTGTGACTGGTCTTTTTGAAGGAACATCTGTTTGCACACTGCAAAGCAGAACCTCTGTTCTCTGCCCCCAATGCTGACTCCGCTAGAGAGGTTCTTTCCAACAATATGGCTATCGCCTCTTCCTCTTCAAGGCCTGGGACGCTCATGCTTGACCAGTTATTGAATTTTTTTGACTCAAAATCAAAATAGAAAACATCTTGACTTCGTCCACTCAAAAGGACCCAGCTGTTTTCGCCCAAGTCGGCCCCGTGATAATATTTCACTTCGTCTATGCTATATGTCTGGTGATATTGTCCAGAACCAATAATACTCTTTGGCCCCTCATTCTTTCATAAAACATTTGGTCTGCCTGTAAATTATATTAGAAAATGCAGAATAGTTACACATCTTCTGCAAAGAAAACTCAATCAGGAAAGGAAGAACAACTTCTAAACAAAATGAAAACATACGAAAATGCAGAATAGTTACCCATGTCAGCGATTCAAGTTGTGACTTACTGCAATGAGTTAGATACTGCAGGGCATGCTTCTGTCTGTCCATTTTATTACACCCACACAATTCCAAATGACATACTTTGCCATCAAAATTCCTCAAATTTAGATTACAAAAAGTCTTGCCAAGTGTAGTTTTCCCCTGGCCCGGTATTCCATGCAATCCTACAATGCGGATTCCTTTTTCATTCGGACGAACAGTGTTGAAAAAAACTGCAACATCCTGCAAGCAATAAATATAATATACACCTAAGCGTATGCATATATATGCGTGAGAATCCAACAAAAGAAATGAGTTATACAAGAAGTGAAGCGAGACGGTTTTAGCTGGAACATGCGTGCTCCTCCTTGCATGGCAGGGACGGGATACCTTGGTGACGGTGGTGGAAGTAAACAAATACCTTAACCATTGAGTCCCCTTAGACAAGTCTCCATTATCGTTTTGAAGTCAATTGTTGCATAGAGAGAAATAAAAAAATGTTCGAGTTTAAGTATTTTTAAGATTAATTTTGTTTTGATTGATTTATCTTTATATAGTGATTGTGTTTATTCTTGTTCTAGCCGTTGACTATGCAGCCATCAGACTGCACATTTGACCGTGTTTATTAATTTATTAAAAATAAGAATTCAATGCATTTTGTATTTCAATTAATTAATAAATACAGTCAAATGTGCAGTCAATTAATTTTACACCACACTGTAGTGAGGACTTTAGGAACATATTTTTTAAAATGTCATGTTTCCCATTTTGGAGTTGTAGACTTGTGCATCATGTGTGCATTAATTAATGTATTCTTTGGGGCTTGAAATTGATATTAACCTTGATTGACTCAAAATCAAGTGGGTTTAACTTAAATTCAAATGCTACACATGTTAGTTTGCTATTTTAAATACTATTAACTAAATTGAAATAATCTAAAAGTTTTAAGTTGATGAAAATGATTCAAATCAATTTTTAAGTGAGTCAGAGGCACACAATCAAGAGTTTTGATCATTCTATTAGGTCTTGGCTTTGTGGTGTGTATGTCAAACTGCATTTTTCTGCATGTTTTTTCTTCTGCTTGCTTGCATTTATTGTAGTGTGCTTTCAATTGCTAACTTTGTTGCCATTTTCTGCCCCTTTTATATGTCCTCAACCTTTCAATCCTTTGTAGTAGTTTTTGTTGGAGTTGAAGGTTCGACAATGATTCCCTATGGCACCACCACTCAAGCATCCTCAAATTTTTTTCCCAAGGTGTTCTACAATGTGTGTACCTTAAAACACCTGCAAATGTTCTTCTAATTCGTGGGTTTCATAATGCCTATAAATGGTTGGACAATTTTACTTTAATTGGTTATTTTGTGGGTAGAGTACCCTTTGAAAGCATGTGCTTCGAGATTGGGTTGGTAGGGCCTAGACCCCACATCAAATCCACATAGGTTTCATACAAAACCTCACTAAGAGGTTTTTCATTTTCCGTTTCCCCAAAGCCAACCATGTTGAGGTTGTCCTTCATATAGGCCCATGGCAAGCCCACTCTTCCCTTCTTATTTTCAAATCCTAAACCTAAGACATTGCCATCTCTGATGAGAACTCCTTTCGAATCCCTATTTGAGTAACTGAATTTTTTGGTTTTCCTTTTCCATGCTAGAACTTTTTAAGCCAAATAGCCTCTATTCTTGGTTTTTTTATTTGTATAGAATAATAGAAATTTAACTTGGCCCATCCTCACTAATGGGTCTACATTGAGGTGGACCTCTCCAAAGACCTCAAAGACTCAGTGGATATCTAGATAAGCCAAACCTACCATTCTCAACGAGTCCAAAACATAAGTGAGAGTTCCACATAGGATGAACAACATAATCATGCAACTTAATAGGTGTATCCCCTTAATCCTATCTTGATAAAATACACAAGACAACAAAACATAATAATATATATAACCCACTAGATTTCCATTGGTTTTTTTTTTTTTAAAGCATTGATGAGGAACTTGGATCTTTTAGGTAGGCTATATCTCTTCATATGATAGTGAATATTTGATGTGTATTAAAAAGGAGGGGGAGATGACCTTAACTAGATGCATGAAATACAAAATCTTTTAAATTTTTTGAAGAGTAGAAAACCCATTGGTTGTAAGTGGGTCTATAGGAAGATGGTTGAAATAGATAGTCCATTAGAAAGGTACAAAGTTAGACTAGTGTCCAAGGGATACTCTCAAAGAGAGGGAGTTAATTTTGTAAGGTGATGATTAGGGAGTGTCATGCCTTGCATAACCACCCCATTTTATTTTATTTTGGAACAAAATGGGTCCCCCTTTTCTTTTCTTTTGTTCGCCCTTGGTTGTTTGGTTGGGTCTTAGGAGTTGTTTGTTTTGCTCCTCAGTCTGTCTTTTGTTCTGTCGAAGGCGGGTCCGGAACCAAATCTAAACATGGAACTCTTTTAAGGTTTCTAGTTCAGATATAGTTCCAACTCCAACTCTGCCTTCTCTTTTGTTTCTCCTTTGTTCTGTTGGTTGTTTTAAACAAACACTTGGGTTGGTTCGTCCTCTTGTTTGTTGGTCATTTCCTTGTGTTTTCTTTGTTTGCTCCAACGGAAGCAGAATCGGGATTGGAACGAAAGTATGAAATTTTCAAGTTTCCATTCTATGTTCTCGTCCTGACTCTGTCTCCGCTCATTTTCTTTCTTGTTTTCTTTGTTGTTTGGGTCGGGTCCGGTGTTCGCTCCGGTCCCGCTTCCCTTGTGCTTTGTTTTGTTCTTTGCTTTTTGGTCGAGACCGAAGACAGACCTGAAATCGAACTTCAAACTTTGTGAAGTTCAATTTCGGTTTTGTCTCTGCCCCTGTCTCTAGTGTCGTGTTTCGGTCGGTCTTTTTGTCGGGACCAAATCCGGGTTTGGAAATTGAGTAAGGAGCTTTGGATGGGTTTCTTTATCTTGTCTTCGACCCGGATCCACGTCCGCCTTACCTTTTAATGTTCCGTGGACTTGAAATAACTATCTGTTCACATTGTTGGCTCCATCCTCGAACTACCGCATTTATGGCAGTAAATGTAGCATGTTTGCATGCACGAATTAATGTTTAAAGGTTTAATCATGTTTTAACTAGCTCATTATCCTTATTATTTGAATTGTCTAAGCAAACCACGGCCAGGAAAGTCTCGAAAGAATTGATTTGATCACGAAGGCGAATTGCGAAGCGAATCTTGGCTAAATTCTAGTCAGTCTTGAGGAGCGTTTTGAGGTAGGTTTCTTTGCTTTTCCTTCTCCCATTTGTTCTTTCGTGTGTGTCATTTTAGCATATTCGCAGGAGGGTTTTGTTCTGTGAATTTGTTCGCTTGTTTCTGTTTTGTTTCTTTTCTTTTCTTGTTCTATTTGTTTTGTCCTTTCTTTTTCATCTCGTTCTGTTTTGGGTTTGTCTTTCGTTTGTCCTTTTGTTTTGTTGTTTATTCTGTTGTCACTTTCGTGACAGGTCCGTTTTGTCGTGCTCTGGTTTTCACTAGGGTTTCAATTTTTGAAGCGGTTACCTTGCTTGGGTGATGAATTTCGTCTTGAAACCCTATTTCTGGTCTTCTCACTTCGATTTTGTGTGGTTCGTGTGGGATTCTCGTTGTGCCCTAGTTTTCAAAAATAGTGTGTCGAGTGAACTAGGGTTTTGCTCGGCAACCTTTGCAAATTGACCTTTTCCATGGTTTAAATGATCTTTTGTATGGAGGAGCTGTTGGAGAGTTAAATTATGTTATTTTCTAGTTTCCTTTAAATCCCATGTGACCCAGGGTTTAAGGTTCATATGATTGTACCTTGTTTGAAATGCTCTTCGTTTGCTGGAATTATTCCGCTCTCGTTCATTATTAAGATGTCTCTATCTTTACTCTTGGTCGGAACCAGATCTGGAGTGGAAGGTGAACTTGGAGCTAACAATTGGATCTGGTCTGGTTCCCATTCTGGTCTTGCTTCCGACCTTTTTTTGGTTCTTATCTAGTTTTGATCCCGACCCCGCCACATGATAAGAAAATATCTTTTATACCTAATATTGCTACAGTTCTGCCTTCAATAAAGGCATAGTTTGACCTAGTAAAAATTATCTAAGGAGGATGGAGAAGGGATAATATGTTTGAATAACTTAGATGTTTTGTTCATCTAATACAAGAAGTTGCTGCAGGAATCAAGAAATGTCGGGAGCATCAGATGAGGCCTCTCAGAGAAGCCAACCGGGTGAAACTTCATGGCAAGGAGTTAGACCAAAGAAGATCAAGGTGGAACAGCTTTTGTATACCTTGAGATGTAAGCATAGGGAGGTTGCCCTCACAGCTAGCAAAATTCATTCTGACTGGGCTGATATTACTGACACCAATTTGGGCCCTTTTAACCATGAAGAATTGCATGATGAGACATTCACTGAGGAGCAAGTCACAAGAAGGACAGAAAGGATTGTTCAATCCGGGCTAGCACATGTTGCACTATTTCCCCTATCTATCCAATGTCCAAAGTTGATTCTAGCAGCAGCTGGGGCATATAACCCTGCCACTAGGTAGTGTGTGGATGTAAAGGGTAATGTCATTATTGACTTCATGCCTCCAATGATCAAATTCCTGTTTAATATACCTCCTCCTAAAAATCCTAGGAAATTGAATGAGGTAAAGGCTTTGAAGCTTTACAGTGATAATAAGGAGAGGAATAGATTTCACATGAATAAGACTTGGATGAGGGTGGAGAAGAAGTCTCTGACCAAGCTTCTAGACCAACCTAAGAGGGCAGACTTTAGTAAAGAGATTGCAGATATAATTATGTTCCTTTCTAGGGTGTTTGGAAAAAGGGATGCTTCGATGTTTAAGGAATGGATGTTTCCTTTCATTCAAACTATTTTGGATGGGAGGCAATAATTTTACTAGTCAATGATAGTATCGGAAAGCATTCACAATCAAATGATAAAAGTGAGAGAAACCAAGCATTTCTTTATGACCTCCTATGTAGTTTATGCAGCTGCCTGAGTGGGGATTTTTCCTGGACTTCAAATAGTGGGTATATTGGCGGAAGCCCAAGGATAGAAGAAAGTGCAGGAATATTATAATCAGCTCACCTTGCAGCCATCAGAGCAACATTATAGAAGGGTAAACGATGCCTTTCTTTATGTCATTATTAACAAACTTAATGGTGATGCGGGATATAGGCTTAGCAGGGAGGCAATGGCTTTTGTGAATGAGTGGGGGCATTGGTTTATCTAGTACCCTGCATTTACCTATTTCAGGTTAGCAGGCTTTGATGGTCACCCCCATTTGCTACCTAGATGTTGTGGTGATAGGATCATTCTAATGGAGTTTATTTATCAAGCCTTGGCTGTTAATTTCTAGTTCAGAAACAAACACAAGACTGGTTGCCATAAGTTTCCAATGAGGTTGGGAGTCTTTAGCTGTCCACACATTCAGGCAGCTAAGGTTGTTTGTGATGAATTAGTTTATTTAAAGTTTGGCTTATACACTACAAGGAAGTATTATGACCCCAAGCACAAGATGAGGGCTCTGCTTCCCAGTGTCTTTGTTAAGCACTTCAATCTGTTGGAGGATTTTTGGGAGGACTTGCAAGATGAATATGACCTTAGGAAAAAGAATTATGAAAGGATACATATCCCACTTGTGGTTCAGTTTGGGATAAAAGAAGACATTCTGGAAACATTATCTGATGATGGGATAGTTTTGGATCCCGGGTATAATGCAGACAAGATTGGTACTAAATATCTTGATCCAATAGATTGGAATGCTGAGGAGACAATTGACATAAAGCAGATTGCAAGACCGGTGTTGGATAGGAGTATTCAATGGGTGAGTTTGAGGACTAATCAGGCTGAAGCTCAATCATCTAAGAAGAGGAAAGCTGCAGGTACCACCCAAGGATATAAAAGGGAAAAGAGAAGGATGGCACCTAAGGAACCTTTAGAGTTTATGCCTTCTAATACACAAGAGGATGTGATGCCTCAAGACCTTCTAGAGGTGCAGGAAGATGAAACAATTGCAGAGGTGGGGGCTTCTACATCTATTGTAGGGGAGGTATCTACTCAACCCTCTGATGCACAAGAATGAGGTCAAGAATCTCCAAAGGGAGCCCTCCATGATGAAGTAGAGGTCTTAAAGCGAATGGAGGATGAAATTGAGCTACATAATGTAGAAACAGACTCAGAAAAGACTCCATCTGATAAAGAGCGTCATGTATTAACATCTTTTGATATGACAGACGATGCAGGGATCGAACACATATTGACTGAGGAAGATCAGTGGAAACTCTTTGAAGATGCAAAAAGAGAAGTTGATGCCAAGTCACAAGCTAAGGCATCAGCTAAGCAACAAGAGGAGGAGGCCAAGGCAGAATCTGAATTGGTCATCAAGCAGAAGGAGTTGGAAGATAAGGTCAAGGCTGATGAATTAGCTCAACAACAACAACAAGAGGAGTAGGAGCTCAAGATTCAAGAAGAGAGAGATAAGTTGATGATGTAGCAGAAGATTCATAACCTTGAAGAGGAAAAGGCTCAGCAAAGAAGAGAAAATGAAGCTATTGAAGCTAAGCTCAAAGCATAAGAAGAGGCTTATAGGAAAAAGGAAGAGCAAGAACGCTTCAAAAGGGAAAGAGAGGCTGCTGAGATTGTTGAATATGAAAAGAAGTCCAAGGAGGCATGGAACTATGCTGAAGAGCTGAAGAAGTAGTGGGATCAAATATTCGAGAAAAGGAAAGAGGAAGAGGAATGTTTAAAGTAGGAGCTGGAGGCTAAAAGGCTACAAGAGAAATAGGATAAAGAGGAAGCAGAAAGGTTAGCACAGGAAAAGGAACAAAGTGATCAGCAAAATGTACAGGAAGTTGATTCTCAACCGAGGCCTACATTGTTACAACCTTTGTCTTCCACTACTGTTGCTTCTTCTTCAGCCTAAGCAGCCACTACTCCTATTGCTCCTACTTGGTTAAAGCTAGACTTGGAAAGAAAACAAGTTGTTCAACCAAAGTCGTTGAATTAGGAGGAAATGATGAAAGAAATTGGGAAGGAGAAACCTAAAAAGAAGGCTCGGGTTCTTCACTCTACTAGGCTCACTGATGCTGGAGAAATTGTTGTTGAATGTGCCATACCCGTAATGGAGAAGAGTCGTGATGATATGCAAATTACTGATTATAAGTTGGGGGCGGTAAATTTGGGAAAGCCTACTTGAGAAACTAGCAAATGAGTTTGATTGATATTGTAGCCTCTTCAACTAAATCCCAGATGATCAAAGATAAACAAAGGAACCTGATGAGCTTAAGGCTCAATTGGATCAGCTTCATATGTTTTTGAAAGATGTTTCAAGTCCCATTTCCCAACAAGCTGCTCTTCCTGAATCCCCAGTTTTGTTAACAAAGAAGGAAGCAGATGATTTGGTTCAAATGAAAAGCAAGGTAGGAATGATGGATAAATGGTTGGATAAGCTCAACCAAGAGGTTGATGATGTTCTTGTTGAGGGTTCTAAAATTCATAAGGCTGCTCTTGAATTGGCAAAGGATCTAGATCAACAGTCCAAGGATTTGGATAAGCAGGATGATGAATACAAGGAGTGTGTTAAAAGGCTTGATGATATTAGCAAAGTACCCAAGTCCACATTGCTAGAATATTCAATTCTTGGGCATGGTAATGTAGATTTTGTGGAAAAAACTGTGAGCATCATAAGGTATAAGTCTAGGGCTATTCATGGGCATCAAGAAGAAGTCTAAGAAATGAGCAAAGATTTGAATCAACAGATGGCTGAATTAAAGGCAATTGTGGCAATTTTAATTAACCTAGATTCCTCAAACAAAGAAGGCCTATCTTTAGATAAACTAAGGGAGAGATGGAGGGGTAGGTTTGAGAAAATTATGCAAAAGGGAGATGATGGGGAGAATTTATTGTTAATTCAGTTTATGGATATCAGTGAGGAGGTAAGAACT